>CM074194.1:41401294-42001294 GCA_037179385.1 Holothuria scabra
AACTACAGCTGGCATTTTATTGACCTATGTAACAAAATAAAACTTCTCACACACAGGGGCCAATCCTCTCATCCCAATCTACAGTTCTGGTAGGGGCTTACCAAAATTCTCAATTGGCTCAGCTCTTTGATTGACATCTAATTCAAACAAGGCAGAGCATCAAAGCTTATATTACACTGCAAGAGCTGTACTGACAGTGTTTTGATTAAACATATTGATCTTTTCTACACTCACCCTAAAGTAATAAACTGAGATTGTGTCTGGATTATAGGATGAATTTCAGACAATTGTAGGAGGGGCTTAATTAAGAAGGTTAGCAGAATTGGTACTGTTTGAGGTGAGAGAACTGGGCCTTTACATCCTTTTGAATAAATTCCTTTGTTGACTTATATTAGTCCAGTAGCTTTATCACCGCCATTGTTATTATATGTTCAATACAAAACTTCATTGTAAAATTAAAAATTCTATGGTAATATTGGTACAACATTACTTAACCTTTATGAAAATAATATTCATCACATTTTCTGCCACATTAAAGTTGATTTTATTTTTATTTTTGTCGTGGCTGCAAGTAAGGGTTATGTGAATAATTTGAAAAAGTGTCCGGTCACGAGTTTTTCAAAAACAAATTGAATAATTAATTACTCACTTGTGATATATTTATATCCAGGATATGAACCGTTTGACCAATTGCCAATGGACTGTGAAGGAAACATCTCAGGTTTGGGAAAATTCGTAGGATGTCAAGGGATCAACGCTATGTGCCCCTTCTAGCAATCACCTTACAAAAAGAATGTAAGAACCCACTCTTGACAAAAATATAAATAAATTGCAGGAAGATATCTTTGAGGTTTGATAAGAAAAGAAACATTTTGTTGTAGTAATGTTACGCACCAGCAACATCGTATAGAAAGTAAAAAACTCAGTTATCAGAAAAACATTCAGTCTTAGCTATATACTTAGCAAAAGCTCATATCCTAAGACATTATTAATAGCAATTAGTTGCATCATTGAATATTTTTAAACCTTCGGTCAACATATTTCCCCTGAGTAGTTAATTACTGTGTTTTTATCAATCTTTGCAAGACTTATTTCTTGCAACGAAGGCTAAAACTTGAACATCCTTTTTGAATATCTGTTTTTTTTTCATGAATCTAATATGGACTAATGTTTCTAGGTTGTAAATAAAAGTTGTTTGCTGTGGGTAATACACACATACTGCATTGCTCGATAACTTATCTAAACTCAAAAGTCGTGTTATAACGTAATAAAACAATCCAAATATTTTATTCAGCGAATTTTTTGGCGTTGCTCAACTTTAAAGTTTGGGGAGCAGAAACTCTGAGGGATAACTACAATTAAGTGTGCTGATTTTAGAGAGCTTATTGCAATCACGATATAATAAATGTGACGGTATTTGAACCGGCTATTGCTTTTCCAAGGTTTTAACAAGTGATTTTAAAGATAGTGTGGCATAAAAATGCCAAAATTGGGTATTGGATGAAAAAAACATTAAAAACCATGAAAGTAGCCACAATTTCCATCAAAATCCATCAACAATTGACCATTTTACTTGACAATTTCTGATGTTCACTTTCTCATTAATGAATATGAGCTCAATATGCAAATCTTGTGATGTCATGGGAGGGACATGCCATATATGGCTAATGTTATCCTTTGTTTTTACAATCTCTATTTCAAGGACAGTTGTTACATTGGTTTCCCCTGAAGGTTTTATTTTGGAAGTTTAATTTGTGTCCTTGCAAATCGTAGGTATCAATTACCAAACCACAAACTATCTGATGAGTAATTAAGAGATAATTTATATAGGGTTAACAAATGAAATATCAACACTATGCAACACTCCACATCATTATTTTTGCACAAGCAACAAGTTTCTTTAAAAACATTCCAACTTTGGAGAACCGTTTAAGCTATTGAAACAATTCCAACGGAGTTTTCTTCAGAACAGTTCACTCCTTAACTGTCAAGTAAAGTCAAGGTAGTGTGACGTGTCACACTACCTTTAAATGCATGTGACAAAATTTCGGAGGGGGTTGTGCCCGGCCTTTATGGAACTATCCCTTGAACGCTTTACAAAGGGTTTAAAGCGCTTTTCATGTAACTCAAGGCAGGACAAAATAACATACCGTTGTACTATAAAAAATAAAAATGAAAAGAAAAACGGAAAACAGGGAAAAAACAAATAGAAGCTAACCAGGCTAGTAAAACTAACCAAAATACATAAAATAAATAACAATTTTAATTGAGTTTTAAAAAATAAGATTATAAATTACCCTTAAAATCTATAGTTCTTCTAATATGTGTTTTACTTAACATCAACAATTATTACATACTGGTACGATATAATTAGTCATAAGGTTGGTGCCCTGCTTATAGAATACACCCTGTCATCATATTATTTAACTCTTTATTCATCATTAGAGAATAACAACTGCATCCATTCACCTATTTGGGTTTTCGACTACTTTTACACATGTACAATACAAGCTGTAACACACATTCTTAAAGAGGCTCATTGAGTTGATATCGATAACTTAATGAGAGTCCCAAACGGTCACTATCACATAGCAATGCTTATAGTTAGCATAACGTGTCAAGTTTTTCAAGTCCAAAAGTCACAGAAAACCCTAAAATTTTGAATTGTCTTGGATCCTGACTTGTAACGGTTTTAAATATAATTTGAAAAGTGTCTGGTAAGGAATCTTTGAAAATTGCCTTGAACCGTTCAGCACTCACTCATAAAACAGTTATTTGTGTGCAGGGTATAGGGATTGTCTAAGATTGACAATTTGTCATTGGTGTATGAAGAAAACTCAATAGGTTTGAAAATTTTTTTGAATCTCATGAACCAACTCAATGAGTCGCTTTAAAGTATATCTCAAGTCTAAAATTTAAAAAAATGTACATTACATAGCATGAAAAAACCCTCTCTGCACATGCTATGCAAGCAAACACGGAGCATTCAAGGTCTAAAAAACATTTTAATCTTACAACCTCTAAAGTATTTATTTTGAAAATTCTTGACTTGAGGTACACTTTAAGAATAACAACTGCGCCATCTTTTCAGAACAATTCTTATTTCAAATACGGCCCACGTTTTTATTTCTAAAATACTATTGACCATGGCATCCAAAGTTCTTCCTCCTTCAAACGAAGGATAAAATATTTCCTTAAAAATAGCAATTAATTTTAGCTATATACTACACAACTTTTTGCCTTCCTATTATCAGTCTTTGGTTGTTCCACGGACTTCCGATACATCCGTACATGGACAGAATATACAACACGGTGCATTGTCGCTACCTTACGTGTGAGCAGAGAGGCCGTCGCAAGTTTGTGCTTGCTCGAGAAAATCAATAGATTTTTGCAAGAAAGTTGAAATATTTTCGAAATAATGCAAGTTGAGGACAAAATCACTACACGTTTTGCAGGAATATGATATTGTTTCCAATTTAAGTTTAACATTTGTTTATAATATTACAGGGTCGTCGTCAAATCATTCAAATTATAGCTTCACGGAGGCCATCTTGGTGCCCCCAGTTTTTGTCCAGGGAGTTGCAACAGACTGCTGCAACTCCCTGTTTTGTCCCAGTTGGTGCAACAATCTACGAATAAGACGGATAGGACGCACACGTTACATGCTCTGTCCATGGAAGTGCTTCCAAGCTCTGTCCACGTACACAGAAAGTCCGTGGGTTGTCCCTTCACTTCCTATGAACCTTCTCCTTTACCAATTTTTTACTGGTTTTATAGGTTTCTTTGTTTTTCTTCATTTTGCATGTATTTAAGATACAATTTACCAAACAAGGAGAATTTCATGTAACTTATTCTCTCTCCTTCCGTTTTCCGATAATAATGATAACTTTCTGTATATTTGGTGAGAAGACGAGGCAATTACTGAAATATTTACATTCTGTATATGAATAATCATTATTTGTAAGATGAAGCTTATTAGAAATCAACTTGCATATTATTATACATAGAGAGAGTGCTTTCACAATCCCGGTCCCTTTTGACGGGCAAAACCTAGTGTAGTACGGTACGCGTTTAGTGTAGATAGCTGAGAACCAGCTGACGACCTGCACGTGTGTCTGTTGTATTGAAACGCTGTTGAATTTTGTCCGGCAGTGGGAGTGGTTTCCCAGCTGTGGCTCAACGTGAAAACACCCTATAGCTGATAATTGCTTTGCATATGTATTGACTATTAAAATCATGCTTCATACATGCCCATCGTACTAAACCTATTTTTATCATTCTGGAGAAAATGAAATCTTTAGAACAGATTCCACTACATCAATCAAATCAGTCCTATATTAGAAACAATTTTTATTCCCCATTCCGACAGTTCTTTGCAAACCAATAAAATAAGTTATTCTTTAAAGGCCAGGCTAATCCTCCCACCCCAAAGGGTTTCAATTCTTCTGAGCAATATTTTTTCTTGAAGGAAAATATTGCGTTAAATTGTTTTACGAAGAAATTTCATCATTTTAAAACCAACTTTTTGGCAAAGAGTGATAGATAATTAAAAATGAGGCAGTATGGTAGCCTACTTTTCAAGAAATCAGTTTTCCTCAGATAGAAATTCAGTTGTTTGTTGCTCAAGAATAATTTTGTTCACCCAAACTTTCAACATTTCAAAAGATGCAATTTCCATGACTCTTCTTGTGCATAATATTTTGAGGTTATGAAGCTTTTGCTGGGGTTTATTATTGAGACCGAATGTTTTGATAATGACTAGAGCTATTTACTTTTAATGCTATGTTGGAGCATTTTAAACGCAATATTTTCCTTTAGGCTCCCCTCCTTAATCGCCTCAGACTTATCCTAATCCAGAAAAAACCTCAGTTCATTCTTTTAGGGTGAGTATAAAAGACCCCGATGTGTAATCAAAACACTCTCAGCACAATTCATGCTGTGCAATGAGCTACAGTACTCTGCATTTTTTGAACTTGCCGTCAATCAAAGAACTGCACCAATCGAGAATTTCTGCGGACTACTACGAAAGTTTTCATTTGAGGTGAGAGAAGACTGCATAACATGGAAGTACTCCCTCGGAGGTAGTACTTCCATGTGCAGAACATGCTTCAAAACTATACTAACACACATCCGTTTGGGTCAGCCTTGATATTTGTCTCTTGTCATTACGCAATTGCAAAAAAACAAAGCCATCAATAATTGTTGTTAATGATGGTGACCCTGTGAGGTCAAAGTGGCGACTTATCACCGAGTCAGTGGCCTTCGATAAAGTTGTCTGGGCGTCTGTGGTTCCCTCCAAGATATCCTTCCTGGCGACGACGCTAATTTTTAAGTCAACTCTTCATGTTTTCTCGTCTCTGTATTTGAAACAATAACATACGCTGGCAAAATAATAACCGTTATAAGGAAATCTTCCCATCTTGTTTCTTCACATAAATGTTCCTGGAGTCACGTATGCATACTACAGTACAATATTAGGAATAAATGGGTCACACTGTTCATAGTATATTTTATAATCGTTTGTGGTAGGCCCATGCACCCTATATTTACTATCATGCTTTCTTGCCTGTTAAAATATTAAACAGAGATGAAAGGAACGACATTAGGGTACCAAATAAACGTTCAGGGAAAGGAATACGACCGCATATTCCCAGTCGTGGATAAGAAGCCCGGTCCTTACGCCGACGACCCTTCTAGGTCTAAATAAATTAGATGATAAAAGATGATTTCAGTCATCTTCGTGTCTAAGTACTATTTAGTGTGTATGGAATATTTCCATGGGTAAATAAATGCCCACGTTCAATTTAATTTGTGGTCCTGACTTAATTTTAAGATATTTCAGTTTGAAATGTGTGTTTTTTTTGTTAAATTCCATGACTTACGGGGCAGATACGAGCACAGAGTACCGGAGGAGCGAGCGCTAGTGCTAAGTAACAGGACCCGGACCATGTACCAAGATATGCCTCTCGGCCTTCTGGCTAAGATCATGTGTAGTGTTTGTTCTTTTCATTCAGTCTAGAATGGGGTCATGCATGACCTGAAGGCCATGAGGTTGATCTAGCGTCTAGTGTTGTCCTTTAGTGGACGTATAGCTTCTTCGGGAAGCAGTCGTTTTAAAGTTTGGTTTCGCCGAACGGCCCTTTATCAGGGGTCGGGAGGACTTTGGAAAAGGAGCACAGAGTACAGGTTTTCATTTATTCAAATCAGTTCGAAATCTCCCATTTACACCAAAAGAGTAATCCCTATCTCAGAGAGCGACCCCTTGAAATATTGATCCTTCTGACGTTCTCTTTTCTGAATACTTCTCTCATTTCGTATTCACAAGCAGGGGTAGCCCAGGATTTTTCTGACGGGTTGGAGGTAGGAAAGCTCGTCGATGGGGGTGAATAACAACTCGAAGCTAAGCTCACATTTCCATCACATCGAAGGAGGATACAATTCGAAATGTTCGTTCATTATGCAAGAAAATTTGGAAACGCTATGTGGCACTATGAT
This sequence comes from Holothuria scabra, assembly GCA_037179385.1. Taxonomy (NCBI): domain Eukaryota; kingdom Metazoa; phylum Echinodermata; class Holothuroidea; order Aspidochirotida; family Holothuriidae; genus Holothuria; species Holothuria scabra. The sequence goes on from CM074194.1 coordinate 41,407,790, forward strand.
AGTCAAAAGTTTTAGACCCACCGTCATTCTGTCATTCCAGGTTTTTGGGGCGACCTCATCAACGAAACATTCGTTCTTCATAGTCGGGAGGGGCACGGACATCCTACCTGGTTTCTAGTTTCATCCCTGTTCGCAAAAACAAACATTCGGAACATTTTCCTTCATCTGGAGTAACAATGACCCTGTGAAATTACGGCTGTGCGGAAAATGATCTTTTATAGCAACTATTTCCTCGTTTTGGAGTTTCGTCTCTTTTAGTGGCAGCTCTCGTCCCTTTGGAGCAACCATGGAAGTACTACCTCGGAGGTAGTACTTCCATGGAGCAACAGCCCCAATGACGACTCTTATAATTAAAACGGGTATTTGGAATAACCACCTCCCAAAAGAAAAAAGTTGAGACGATGGACATATTGTTACACTCCATGCTTACGACTGATAACTTTTACACCATCTCATAGCAAGAGATTATACCGTTGTTTTATTGCTACTTTAGTCACAGGGGCAGGTATTAAAGGGATTCATTGAGTTGATGTCGATAACGTAAAGAGAGTGTTAAAGGGTCACTACCACATGACCATTCTCATAGTCAGTATAATATATTAATCAGTCAGGTTTCATATCCAATAGTTACGTAAAAAGTTGAGGTGTCCTTACTTTTAACTGTTTTATTTAAAATTAAAAAAAAACGGTGTCTGCGGGTCACGAATATTTGAAAACTAAATTGAACTGTTAAGTAGTCGCTCATAAAACAGTTATTTGTATGTAAGATATGAGGATTGTCTAAGTTTTACCATTTGTCATTGGTATGTGAAGAAAACTACAGATTTGGAAAAAATTTTGAATTTCATGAACCAGCAACTCAATGAGCCGCTTTAATTAACTCTCCATCGGGGAGTTGCATATTCCAAAACAAAATCAGTCACACGATGTCAATGGCGCTCATTGCCCTTTCCCCACGGTCTTTCGGTGACATGTTTTACCTTCAAGAGTTTTCCTGCATCTTTCAGATTTGATGTGGTGCCGACAAAAATTCCCTCCTAAAAATTTACAAAAGGGGATAAAAGTCGAAGTAAGTGTTCCCCGAAAACGATCGACTCCTAGCTCCCTGCAATGCAGATTTGTGGTTTAGAGAGACATCATTGTGATTTCCACCTCTTATTACAAAAGGTGTCTTTCGTGGTTTCGTTGTGACTCGACCATCAAAGGGAATTTTCTGTATGCTCCACAGAGGGACATCTTATCTCAAAAGAACTTTTTAAGTTGTCTAAAATGATAGTTGTGAAATAAGCCTATGAATAGAATATCTCGTACTTTTTTCAAAAAGTCATAGGCTCATGGGAAAGGAAAACACTAGGAAACCATCCTTTTGAGCTTTTAAGTCGGAAGAAAATTCAAATAAATTGCAAATCATGGTCAATGTAGTAAGGGAGCAAGAGAAATGCCGTCAAAACGTTCCAAGGAAAGCTGATAGAAAATAAACACCGCCCCCTAAAACAAACTTTTTTTTCAGTGCAACACATTTAGCTCTCTTGAGCATTTTAAGATACATGAGGGTTATTTTTATTGATACAAAAGGGTTTAGAAATGAAGGAAGGAAGCTGGGAGGTGAGGAGGTACACGTAGGCCGGTACTGGCGACTTTTGCTACTTTTAAAATTGATTATTTACACTGATTAACTATGTTTTTCATCCTGCACCACAACTTATCTTCAACTTTGCCGATAAATTGCGTCTATATACAAACATAGAAGAATTCTACTTCAGGCTTCTGAGGAGTAAGGACCTACATTATTGGCCCTTACGAAACAGTTCTGTAAAGCTTTGTTGTAAGAACTTATTGCAACCTTTTCAATATTACAGCTCCCTTCACAGGGTTGAGCACTTTGCCATTGCCTGGTTGACATTATTATTTTCTATTTTTATTTTTTACTATTACGGTTATATATATATATATATATATATATATATATATATATATATATATATATATATATATATATATATATATATATATATATATATATATATATATATATATATGTGTGTGTGTGTGTGTGTGTAAATAATTAGAAATAAATAGGAAACGATTGCTTTTCCCTGAGCATCGTATAAAGTGAAAAGAATAAATGAAATCAACCTCAGCGAAAAATTGACCACCCTCACTGGGACTCGAACCCAGACCTCCTGCTTTACGTGCAGGTGCCTTAACCAATTAGGCTATGAAGCCGGTCTTGGCTGTTCTCATCACAGAAAGGTGACAATCTCTCACTGAGGGGGTGCTATACAGAGCAGTGGACGCCTCGTCCTTTTTCGACTCTGATCTCCGGGCTTATCGGTGCGATCAGAGTCGAAAAAGGACGAGGCGTCCACTGCTCTGTATAGCGCCCCCTCAGTGAGATATATATATATATTATATATATATATACCTTATATATACGTTATTTCTATTTTTTATGGTCAGTTTAAATATTTTAGAACATAGTGACAGGCGTTCGAGTTAGCTTGTACATGAATTGGTATAGTTTTGTATGTGTTGAAAACTTTCTAATGGGTCCAAACTCTAGCGACCCCAAAACGGTTCAAAGTAAATCAAATGGCGTATGCCTTTACTGAGCTACGTACGGACTGGCTCATCTCATTCCAAGTCATGTGACCTGGTCACGCATGTGATGAGACCGAGGCCTGCTTTTCGTACAGAGATCGTAACATCAATATTCTGCCAGGGGAATAACACACAGTCTGTTCTTAATTGAAATACCTCCGCTCGGGGCTAAAGTAGAACCTCAGATTGATACAAAATACCTTAAAACCCATGGACAAAAGATTTTTCAAATATGAGGTATCCAAAAATCATTTTTTGTGCGTTCTCCATATCATCGAACAACGCGACGGGGACGGCTTTGTGATCGCCGCCTCCACTGAGCGAAAATAGCATCAGCCATCAACCGCATGTTATTTTTTCTAATTAGAAACTGTTTCAGATTTGGCACGAGATCTCTTTACTTCCTTCGGGCAAGGAATGATAAGGCACTGTTACCGAGAGCATTCGGACGAAGACGACTAATCCTCCGCGACTATTGCTCTCCATGGGATAGCGTTTAATAATTACTAACACACATTCAGCACGAAGTTTCGCTGCCCGCGGCAGACCATGAGCTGTCGGGTTCGTGACCTTTGACTTAAGGGTCACCTCGGCTGCGACAACCAGCTGCGATATTAAGTACGTGTTAAACATTGGAAATTCATACTCCCTGTCAGTGTCTTTGTTATGTAAACAATTATGTTGCACATTGACGGTAAAAGTGGCACAGTAGCTACCAAGACATTTTGGCGTATGTTTTTAAATCGTCGCAGCAGGGTGGATGCCAACTAACTTTGAAATCTCGGTCGCTAATTTGTCTCCAATATTTACATTGTGATTAGCCGTGTCAACAATATTAAAATGCTTGTCTCGACAGGGCATCGCCCGTTTCGTTCATGGTTCGTCTAAATTGTGCTTGTGTAATAACACCAAATTAAAGTCAAATTAAAGAGAACCCGATTTACAAAAGTCCAAATAAAAGTGACAAAAGAAACGGCGTTAAACTAGTAACAATAGCCACAGTATTAAGTGCATTGAACTGAGACGGGCTTTAGTCACAAGGAAAAATAATAAAATCTATTTTTGTAAAGAACTATTAAGTTTTTACAAGTTCATCGACACCACTGGCCCTGATATGCTTCCATCAATTTCATTCACAAGCCTTGGGAATAATTGCTTAATTTTCTATTAATATACAAGCAGTCCTTCCCACCACATTGAACAATTTGTCTTTTTCACACTGTTTGCAGAAAAAGCAAAGGTCCATTGTACACTCGGTTGTGTCATATGCAAAACACGTAAACAATTTGTGACAAAGTTTTCTGTTCCGTTTCACAGGTATTATTACGGTATAGTTACAGAAACTCAAAGCAGAAGGAAAGACCGTGGTGACTCCGCCATGCACAGAAATTTCGCTGTATACAAACTATACATCACATATTCCGAGAACATGCCTTTTGTACCTCAAGTTCAAAAATTCCAAAATATGTATTGAACAACATGAAAAATGAAGTCTGACAGCCCAACTCTTATCTTCTTTGGACATTCTTGGGCCGAGATAAAAAAAAATGTTGAAACTTATTCATTTGAAACAAGTTAGTCCACTGCGCAATAATTTGTGACTTTCTTGTTGTTCAACTCACATTACCTGCTTTGTTTTCCTTTAAAATTAAAAATGTTTTTTATGACCTTGAACACTTCATGTTTGCTCATGTTTGATTGCGTAGCGTGTTGCTCAGAGAGGGCTTCATTAATTACGCTCATTGCATAAGAGTACGAGTAAGAGTGTTAAAACATTTTGGGACAAGGTACAGTAACCTTCAGAAAAACAAAGAAATACAAAAATTGTAACTGCAATAGTGGTACCACAAGAAAGTCACAAACTATTGCGCAATGTATACCATTCTAATTTAAGTGAATAAATTTCATTATTTTATAGTTCGGCTCAATAATGTCAAGTTACGAGTTGGACTATTAAAATTCATTTTTCATGCTGTTCAGTATATAATTTTGAATTTTTGACGTGAGGTACACTTTGATCAAAGAGTTTTACACACTCAGGAGTCTAGCTTGCAGATATTTTCGGAGGCCAAGACACACCCTTCAGTAGAGCATGGACGGTGATTTGTGGTGGTCAAAGGGACAGGTCCTTTAATATTTGGGAAATAGCCCATTAAAGGTCCAATTCTCTCACCCCAAACAGAACCAATTCTCCCAACCTTCTTACTTAAGTCCCTCCCACAATTGTGTGAAATTCATCCTCATCCAGACACAATCTCAGTTTATTTCTTCAGGGTGAGTATAGAAAAGTTCAATGTGCATAATCAAAACACTCTCAGTACAGTTCATGCTGTGTAATATAGGCTTTTTTTATTCTGCATTGTTTGAATTAGCTGTCAGTCAAAGAGCTGAGTCAATTGAGAGTTTCGGCACCCCCTACAAGAACTGCAGTTTGGGGTGAGAGGAATGGCCCTTTAACTTTAATTTTTTTCACTGCGTATTACATTATTGAAATTGTAGTGATGTTCCCCAACATTGAGAACAATACGCCCCTGCAGTGTAGTAATCATAATAATATGTTAATTTTAGTATCTTATTTGGACTCATATTTACTTTTGCTTCAACCTATTTTTATGACAAATTCAAAACTTCGCTCACACTTAGTAATATGTGTGTGAAATCTCATAGCAACCACGAATCGATGGATCGTGCAACATTTCGTCAAGTTCCCACTCAACCACCCTTCTAATGTTCTCAGCTTAACCTTTTGGCGTTTCATACGCAAATTAGATTTTGAAATGGACAACGGCTTTCCCATAGAAGAAAACTGTGCCGTCTTTAGAGACACAAAAGCCAGGAGATTTGGGTCAGAGGTCAAAGTACATCTTCCCACCATTCCAACGAATCTTCTCTGCTTAACTTACTTCTGCAAAATCTGAACATGCGTGGGCCTAATTAGCGTATGACTAAGTCATATAGGACTATAATTACAACAAAGATGCTGTAATATTTGTTTCTTGAACTTAAAAATGGTCAAGTCGTTAGAGCATCCGTTTTGCAGCCACCCACCCGGGGTCTGGGATTTCGTCTCCTGGCCGGGACTTACCGAAGACATTAAACGTGGCAACTATACTTCCATTTTGCTTGTCAGTGCTCAGAAAAAGCAATGGAGTCCTAGAGAAAATAATAAGCAAGTGAGCCACGACTGGAGAAAAGGCTTTGGCGGGCCTTGCCTGCGTAGCAGGCTGTGGGGCATATTCCTTGTTCAGTCATAACCCCACCAGTTTTGGGAACTGCGCCAGACAACCTTATTCAACCAACTAACCTTGAAAATTGAACAATGCGTAAAGCTGGTCTTTGCAAAAACTTTTTAAGGAATGTGTTAAAGTAGGTTACACACCATAGGCTATATAGGCCTATCAGATGAGCAATAAATCCAAAGTTGCGGTACATTACTTTAAATCTTAACAATTTGTGTTCCTCATTAAAAAAGTTTAAATCTGGATCCTAAGAATATTTTAGAAGTATGATGATAATTTTCGAGTGGGAGGGAAGTTCAGCAGTAAACAGATTTTTTTCAATTCCAATTTCTTGGTCAAATCAAGCATATCGTTGGAACGTAGATTTTGATCCGGATAACATAATCTATGATTCACGTTCATTTTCTCATACAAGGGCACTACACCTGCTCCAACGAAACGAAAGTTTCTCCGACAGGGGATCAAGCGTTCCCCAACAGGGGTACCCCCTTACCACCCTGGCGTCAACCCTGACATATAGCCTTAACAATTTCAGCATCCTCACAGTTAACTTCATGGAATGCAAAATTGTCATGTCAAGGTGTATCGATTCATTACTTGATGCTTCAATCAAATCAAGTGAAATCGAAATTTGTTTGCTCAATTACGAACATACACATCCTTTTTGCAACAAGTAATAACAAAAGAGAGTAAGTACCAAATCTAGAAGGAAAACTTTCTCCTCATTCGTTAAAATCGTGTGGGAATCATGGACTTTGTTCAAAATTTCTACCGAAAGTTCGAAACGAAATCTATATTTTTGTAGTTTCCTTAAATCTCTATAAACCTCGCCAGAAGCCACAAAAAGGCAGAAATTAAGTTCGAACTCAAATATATTTGTGTTTTTAATTCTTTATATATTCTGTAACTATGAAAGTCTTTCAAGGTTTGATCCTCTCATCACAAACAGTTCCAATTTTCTTAACATACTTACTTAAGTCCCTCCCACATCTGTTTTAATTTCATCCACTTCAAGTCTCAGACAAAATCTCAGTTTTTTGCTTCAAGGTGAGTGTATACAGGTATACAAGACCCCAATGTGTAATCAAAACACTCTCGTTACAGGCTGTGTAATATGAGCTTTGTTACTCTGCACTGTTTGAACTAGCTTTCAATCAAAGATCTGACCCAATTGAGAATTTCTGTGGACAACTGCAAAAACTCTAGTTTGGTGTGAAAGGGTTAGCCCTTTAAAGATGACTTCAGTGAAGATTGAACCGAAAGAAATTTTTAAAGGGACTCGTTGATTTAATATCAATAACCTGATGAAAGGGTTAAAGGATCACTACCACATGATGATGCTTAAAGTTAGCATAATGATTCAAGTTTCATATCGAATATACATACGGATGGATTTAAAACTTTGTGTTTTGTGGTGTCCTGACTTGGAACGGTTTTGACAAAGTGTCTGGTCACCAAATTTTGAAAACGAAATTGAACCCTTCAGTATTTAGGCCTACTTATAAACAGTTACTTGTATGTAGGATGTGGGGATTAAGTTTGACTATTTGTCATTGGTATGTTAAGAAAACTTAATAACAGGTTTGGGAAAATTTGTTGAAATCCATGAACCAACTCAATGAGCCGCTTTAAAGATGTTGATTTCTTTACAAGACCAATTTTATATAACGTTCCAACCTGGAAATTCTCATCACAGATTATGAGAGATATTTTACAAATTGTACAAAAGCAACAGAAATTTGAACACAAGTTTTTAAATTGTTTTGGTAGGATAATTACAAATTTTTTTGTTAGACGAATGGGGTTCAAAATATAGATTGTCATTGTTGTTCTCATTCAAGACTTCACACGATTCCGGGGTACACAGCTGATTTGTCGGTTTGTTTATTTTCCTACACCGTACCTCCTCGCATACAGACGAATCCGTACAGTCGGGTAAGGATCTGATTTTAGTCGGACATAACTGGGGTATATTACCGGTACTTTTAGTCTTTCAATTTCCTCGCATACCTGTATATCATGAATGGTTGCACACGGAATTGTATTTTGATTCCCTCAATTCCACTGAATCTGAGGGTTCGGAATTCATGGAGACAATAAATCAGGGTGTTGCAACTCCCTGAATAAATAAAGACGATTTATGGCTGATGGAACCCACTTATTACTGCCTACAGTCACCAAACACAAACACTGTTCGGATTCATCTATATGTATACTCGGCGCTGCAGGCCTGATAGAGGGTAGGGGGTGGGCACATCACTGCAGGAGTTTCGCTGGAGGAGGTTTCTAGAAAGGGTCTTTTTTAAAGAATATATGAATGCAAAATGGTGCAAAAAAATTCACTTTTACAAAAATTTATCACAAAAGATTTAGTTTAAGTGGTTAAACTGGTTAATTCATAAATTTTCTCCCTCAGTACCAACAGTACAGTTTTATTTATTTTACAGTTTTATTATACAGTTTTATTGGAAAATTTTAGAGGGCACGTGCCCCATGCAGTTATGCCCCATGTGACCACGGGCCTGCGTTAACAGTGTAATGCACGGATGGCGATTATTCCCTCAATGTTCTTTTTTCGTCTGGAAACCAATCGTTAAAAGTTAACAAACTGTGGCTAAACATGTGGCTACTCTTTTTCAAATTGTCTCCATTTGTCAAAAACTGAACGAAAAGTACATACAATTTGAAAGATTATTTTTCCAAAATAAAAAAAATGACAAATGACAGCGAGAAAATATATCCCGTTTTATAAGGAGCTACCATCGTTTTCCACAAAGAAGCTGAATTATGTCACGGTTCAAAGTATCATATTCCCATGAATAATCTCGTATGTACGCGTATAACGGTGGCTTGATCGATAGGAAAAAGAATTAAAATGGAAATGCGACAAAAAATATCGATAAAGTTACAGTTTTGCTCTGTGTCAGAAAAATTAAATATGAATGATGGAGCAGTCGTAAACAGACCAACGTAATGGCATGATCTATTTATAATATAGTAATGTAATGCCTGACGAAAATTTGTAGCAATTCGTACATCCACTTACATGTCAATACCACTTGACAATTTGACAAAGGAGCATGCCCCCCTGTTAGAGATATTTGGAACTACATGTTTCCTTTTGTCTACTTTGCACACTTCCTATAGGTTGGTTAATGATGTACTCGGGTTTTCCTGGTAGGTTTGTGGAAGAGGGAGGGGCGTGGACAAGTGACGTGGTTTAAAACCTCATGTATATTAGAACAATAGACCTCCCACAATTCTGTCTAAATTCTTCTCCACAAAAATAAAAAAAGAAAAGAGGAAAGTTGCCCCCCTGTTAGAGATATTTGGAACTATATGTTTCCTTTTGTCTACTTTGCACACTTCCTATAGGTTGGTTAACGATGTACTCGGGTTTTCCTGGTAGGTTTGTGGAAGAGGGCGGGGCGTGGACAAGTGACGTGATTTAAAACCTCATGCATATTAGAACAATAGACCTCCCACAATTCTGTCTAAATTCTTCTCCACAAAAATAAATAAAGGAAAGAGGAAAGAAATTACTAGGTCACATTCAAAGGTATTTTCCTTGATGAGATCTATCCCTGGAGGGAGACGGGAAAGAAGATTATTGACTTAATTTCGTTAGGAGATTCTAAATTATTTACCCAGAAATACTGTTTCAGAATTCTTATTGCTTATGATTCTTATGAGATAAACTAAATTTTTAAAGAATTGATGGTACCTGATATTTTTAGCAATTAATCGGCGTGCGACCCTTTTGATGCTTTGCCAATTACCATTTACCAAATACAGACACTTCAAACTATGTAAGCCCGGCATACCTGCGTGTGTATTTTGGGCATATTTCATATCTTGGGTTGTCAGGAATTAAAGGCTCAGTTCTCTCACTCCAAACAGTACCCATTTTCCTAACCGTATTACTGAATCCCCTCCCAAAATTGTCTGAAATTCATCCTTATCCAGACACAACCTCAGTTTATTGCTTCAGGATGAGTATAAAACAACTCAATTTATATGATAAAAACACTCTCAGTACCATTTATGCTGTGTAGTATAAGCTTTGGCCCTCTGCATTGTTTGAATTAGCTGTCAATCAAAGAGCTGAGCCAATTGAGAATCTCGGTACCCAGGTTCCAAAATGGTAGTTTGGGGTGAGATGTTTGGCCCTTTAATTCTTTATGCTGAATTTAGGGCCCCAGAAGCGTGCTCGGATCCTTTACAAAACTAGGCTGGCCCTGCTAAGAGTGGGTCCATCCGGTCTTCCTGAACTAGTTTTCCTCTACAAGCATCTCAGCTTTCGTTGAAATACTAAGCAGCCAAAATGATACATGCTACAAGAAGGAGCACTTTCTCGTACGTTAGTTTGTTGGGTTCACTGGAACACTCAAATTTTTAATCGTAGAATTTCAATTGTTTTTGTTCTGAGAGCCGCACACAATTTTTACATTGTAAAAAAGGGTGTTAAGTATTCAAACTTCTTTCTAAATTACTTTTGCATCCACTTTGTAAACATCATAAGATGCTCAGCACGCATATCTCATTATAAAAAATGTTTTTTTTTTAAAAAAAAAACTTTTAATCGCTAAACATTCGGTGTGCAATTACAAAATATATTTGGATTTTAAACGGGGCAAAATAAGTGTTAATTTCTCGATTTTTTTTTGAGTGTATTTTCTTAATTTACTTTTAACATTATTTTGAGGGGTTTGAATTGAAGTAACATTTTCAAACGTAAAACATAGCATGTTCATATGTAGACATAATGTGAGATTTGCCAGAAGTTAATCAAAAATTGCGAGCACTTGATTACTGTTTGTGGAATGATAAAAGTGGGTACGAGCGGGCTGTTGTTATACAGAGGAGGGAGTTCCAACTCCCTGTACAGAGACAATGAAGTATCATCCAATCGTGTACAACCATCCATGGTGCAGGAAAGCAATGAAATTGAAAGATTAAAAGTTGATGGACCCCAGTTATGGCCGTCTTAAATCAGACCATCACTTGCTGTCCGGAGAGCGCTTTCAACGTTACGTCACAATTTTTAAGCCATGCCCCCATTGCCGGGCAAAAATTTGCAGTTTTTACAGTTAGTTAGTTAGTCAGTTAGTTACTTAGTTAGTCAGTCAGTCAGTCAGTCAGTCAGTCAGTCAGTCAGTTAGTTAGTTAGAGTTTTACGGTCCAATTTTCAACCTGGATCTTCAGCTGCTTCTCGTCTAACTGTTTACTAAGCACTTAATGCCTTAGCCCGTCAAAATGGGAGGGACTTGTAAGGTTGGTGAAAGCTTAAGGGAGCTCACCACCACTATAGGAACGATCTTGCCAGGTAAATTACACGGTCAATTTTAGTTCCTCTTTGAGTGTAGAATGCTCATATTAGACAAATCAGTTGTAAATACTTATTTTTCTTGGATATGAAAGAGGGGATGTTAATGTATAAGTGATCCCAAATTGGGATGGATTGAAGGTAATTTAGACCATTTCAGTAGTGGGTGTGAAAAAGAGTTAATTTCCGTCACTTTGCGGATTATATCGGTGGTTACAGATCCCATAAACTTTGCCCTCCTGTTGCTCAAAATTTTAATGGTCATGCCTCTGGTGAATTCGTAAGGCCATGATTGGCCAACTCCTGTGAGGGTAGCTTTAGTGGGGTGGGAACTTCTACAAGTCTCAGGGACATTTAATGAAGGCAAAATAGTGTGTTAGCCAAAGGAGAAAATAATGGTTGCGTGCTTCCTTTAAGGGATCCAATTTTTCAGGCTAGGCAGGGTTGCAAGATTGTCAGATCACCGAACAAATCGAGCTAATTTGCAATATTTGGAACCTCTTTGACTTTAGTGCTTTTTCTCAGTTACTTTGTCAAACCGATGTGCGACGTTACAACATATGTTTTAATCAGTGTAAAAATGGCACATATATGTTGTAGAATTACAGAAAAAATAAAGAAATACAAAGTGGATATGGAAAAGGTGCTGTAAAAATTTGACAAGAAATTGGCAATACTTTTTCCGCAATCTTTAATTATTTCCAAATTTTTTGTTTTCTGTAAATCTGCAAAAAAATTTATACACTGCAGACTGGCAAGTGTATGAGAGTGTTCGTAAATTTCATTTAAATTAAGCCCAGAATATTGTTAAAGCTTCTTTTGCCAATTTTTGGCTTATATTTGGTCGTTTCTTCTGTTTATACAGGGGCAATCTGGAAATCCTAGTTCTAACAGTCTAAAGCGCATCAAGCTTCAAAACTTTTCTCAACACCAAACCATTGTACATTTATCCAAATACTGAATGCATACTATCAGTCGCGTGCGCGTGCCAATGATTTTCGCCTAGTGCGCGCCGCTATCGTCTTCAAGTTCTTGGTCACAGAGGTCACGACCAGTAACCACAAACCTCGATATGAAAAAATAGTAATTGTTGCAAATTGCTCGTTTCTTGACAAGGGATGATAAAAGAAAGAGACAATACGGACCATGGGGTAAAGACAAACGCGATTCATATTACAAATTTACGCAACGCGGGTGGTTCCTTTAAATGATAATGTTATAGTGATGTTTACGAGCGGCCATTAAATTCTTGTAGATTGGTATATACTTCACCTCAATAAGCAGCCCGCTGGCATGACAAATTTTGTAATATTGGTAGCCGGGTTTTGCTTCCTCTTGCTGTGTTTATTTCAGACTGGGAATTAAAAGATATGACAACTGAATTCAATATATTGTAAAGAATCTGTCATAGGGACTACGTCATTGAAACGGCTTGTCGATGTGGGCGGCCTCTGCTATCATCCTGGGCCGCGGCGCCCGCGACTTTAACTTGTCGACAATCGTTAAGTGAATTTTTGATGGAAGGGTTGGGCTGTTTCTTTACAAACTCATGAATAAAGAAATGACTTCATATTTTGTTACATCGCAAAACTAAGATGAGTGCATGCTGAACATGATTTTCTATCCCTACAGTTAATCTAAAGAGCCCAAAATTGTTTTAGATACTGACTTAAAGGTCCAGATCTCTCACCCCTAACAGTACCTATTCTCCTAACCTTCTTACTTAAGCCCCTCCCACAATTGTTCATCCTCATCCAGATACAATCTCAGTTAATTGCTTCAAGGTGAGTATAGAAAAACTCAATTTATAAAATCAAAACACTCTAAATACTGTTCATGCTGTGTAGTATAAGCTTTGGTAGGCTCTGCATTGTTTGAATTAGCTGTCAATCAAAGAACTGAGCCAATTGAGAATTTCGGTACCCTCGTACCAAAATTGTAGTTTGGGGTGAGAGGTTTGGCCCTTTAACCACTTCTTTCTCATTGGTATTCCACATTTCTTCCAGAGCTTTGTTTATTCATTTAGAATGAAAGGATTGGTTCAAAACCAAATTATGTTTTAAAGTTCATTAACTCCCATGTTCGTTTCGCGAGATATTAGCAATAATCAAGCTCGGTTCTTCGTTTTGGGCAATGCACATACGCAAATCCTCCAAATCGTCGGAATAAACAAATCAGTTACGCTCATACAACACGTGTTCCAAAATCCGAGTTTACATGAAAATTTCGCGAAATCAATGTTTCTTAATTCATCCATGACATAAAGAGGAATCTTAAGTGTGGTTTTGTGTAGCGGACTTTGTCTAAATCATTGCCATTTTAGTGTAGATATTGCATTTTAATTTGTCGTAAAGTGGGGCTAAGACCCTTACTTTCGTTTGGGTTGGTCATCCCACTTATTGATTTAAGCTAAATGTTAGGGGCAATGCGCACTGTTTAACAAGAACTTTCCCGACTGGCTAGCGATAGCCCCAATCCCTAACCCTAATCTTTAACACGAACAAAGAATACAATCGATACCATACAATGACAACAGCCAATCAAGAATCCTCTTAAAGCGGCGCATTGATTTGGTTCATGGAATGCAACAGATTTTTCCAAACCTGTTAAGTTTTCTTCACTTACCAATGACAAATGGTCAACCTGAGACAATCCCTATACCTTACATACAAATAACTGTTTTATGAGTGAGTACTTAAAGCAGCTTATGCTGTTTGATGAAAAAAAAAATAACCTTCATCGTTAATCTTGCTCTTCCATTTGATACCAACCCGATAGAAATCCTTCACGCCAGGTTTTTTTCCGGTGAAATTTCAATAATTACAGCGCTAATTACAATAGAAAAAACTTCATCTACTTTTTTCGGCTAAACTCTTATGCAAAGACAACGGGCTCTTATCTCAATTTGACCAATCACAATGCAAGAAATGAGTGACGTAAAATTATGCCTACCCTTTGACACAACGATGTACGTATTGCCAATATATCTTACATGTTGTGTACATGCATTTCAGGAGTCCTTTCACAACCGTTCGGGCCCAACACAGAATGACAGTTAGTTTCACACGTACACGTATGTAACCCAAAGATTGTTTTTGAATGCCAAGCCACAGCATCAAATCAAAGAGAAAATGAACATTATCTTGAAACTTGGGACGGATTCAAATAGCACAATCAGCGACAAAATTAAAAACTGAACGATGGAGCCGAAACAAGTGAATAGGAATTTGTCACTGAATCTGGGTTCACAAATGAAACGAACGAATTGCGCAGCCGGTTCGATGCGATGTACAAATTGGACACGTGAAGGCCGTTTGAATAACGTATGTATCAATTGAACGAAATTTCACTGTCTGTTTTGTTTACGTTTTGCTTGACTCCTTCTCAAAATGGCCTTCTGAATATGCATCAAATTCATTGGGCGGAGCTAGAGCAAGATAATAAGGCAGAATAGCGTTTGGAAACCGTTGAAATCTTTTCGAATTTTTTCGAATTTTTGCTCATTTTCGGAGAAAAGACTAAAGTACGTTAGTTTTTAAAGCTTTTTACATTTGTATGGAGTACAGCCCATACATTTGATGAACACTGGAAACGTAAAAATAACAGCATAAGCTGCTTTAACGGTTGAAGTCGATTTTCAAAAATTTGTGACCAGACACTTTTTCAAATTTTGTACAAAACCGTTACAAGTCAGGGCACTAGAAAATTAAAAAAAAATTAACGTTTTATGTGACTTTTGGACTTGTAACTTGACTTGTTATGCTAAATTTAAGCATTATTATGTGGTAGTGACCCTTTGACAGTGCCCAGCTATCCGAATGTTGCATGCAGGTACTTCATGAAAAGAGCGCTGCACATTATGTTGGAGCTCGTTTTGTGTATTGCCACAGTGTATCCCGCAATTCCATGCCGCAACGAATATCGAACTCGCTTATTGAAAAGTTGCAGTTGACACATTTTGATTTTGGAGATGTCATGGATTCACGATGTTCTGTTTTTTTTTTTTAAATAAACAACAATTTATACAACAACACTCCCATGTACCGATTCCACGAAAGAATCCTGAATGGAATTTTAAGACTTTTACATGACTTTTGGGGAAGATTGCGTCTCCAATCAGTACAAAGTCAAAACAATATCGTGAAAAATAAAAGTAAAACAAAACGTTAACCATCAGTGTAAATCCATGCCATCCAAGGTCAATTCTTTCACTGTAAAAAAGTAAATTTTACAGTGAATTCACCGTCAACAATATTGCCAACAAAAACGTCTAATCTTTACAGTCAATTGTAAACGAAATAACGCAAATCCTGTAGAATTTACAGTGAAGCAGTTGTAAAATTTACAGCAAAAATTTTGTCAGCTGTACTAAGTAGAAGTACAGAAAGACCATAAACCCGATTTGCAATATGAATTTTATGTCGCTTCCAACAGAATATATACATTATTTTGCGAATGGCCCCTCGTGTCTCGGGCATGAGAACCAGGGTCCAAGGGGTGTGCTTTTTAAGTGCATGGAAACGGACACTTTTCAACATAAAGACCCAAAACACCGGACCTAAGAAAACACATGTATGAATGAACTATTGACATACCAATACAGCAGAACAAAGTCTCTGTAATTAATATGTACAACACTCCAACCCACAGAGTCACTTTTCCAAAGTCCTCCCGACCCTCTGGCAAACGACCGTTCGGCGAAACCAAACTTGAAACTGCTTCCGGAAGAACCTAAACACATGACCAACCGCAAGGTCCCCAGACCACCCACATTATTGGTCTCCTCATGCATGGCTCCATTCTAGACTGGATGAAAGGAAGTGATACTACACCAGAGTCCAAGGTTTTTTTTTCAAAAGTCCCCACAAGTCCCCGACTCCCTGGCAAAGAGCCAGGGCGAAAACCAAACAATACTCCCGAAGAAGTTCTGCTCCAAAAAGGAGCTACGTCCCCAAGAGACAACTCATCTCAACATGACCAACTGAACGACCTGACGTGCAGAGTCTCGTTCTAGACTGGCTGAATAGAACGGCCTCCGCCAGCTACCAGGGGCAAAGAGCATCCTTTACATTTGGCAAAGGGCATCCTTTACATTTTCGTGATATCTGTGCTCAGGCTAGAGCCCAAGGGCGGCGTTCAAAATTAGGTTTGAAGACATTCTTAGATACTGTGAAAAGTAACGATAGGGGCTATATGTACCATATCTATCACTCGTTGGTTATTGTGAATAACTTTACTACCCCGTTTTTAAAAAATACAGATCATACATCTCAATTTTCTTTACCTGTATTGATTGACTATACTTATTCTTTTCCCCAGAACTGTTTTTTTTTCTACAGATCCCATTAGTTAAGGCCTGACCTAAGCATAAATTTACAATGTTTATGTCAAAATTTTGGTCACGCCCACTTAACTAGCTAAAAGGAGGTAAGGTCAGTTTGAACTAATCTGGAGGTTACACAGTGTTTTATTGTGTTTTTACTAATAACCGTTACCTTGCAGAGTGTTTACAGTGTAACCTTTTAACAAGTTAGGTATCCTTCTTATTTGCATAATTGAAAAACAATTTTTGTGGTAAACAGAAATACAGAAATTATAGTGTAAATTTTACATAATTTGTTGTACATTTTACAGTTTTTTACAGAGTGCTTCAAGTTTTTTCTTTTTTTTTCTTTTGTAGAAAACGACGTACCAACTTCAATTCTACTAACTCAAAAACGAGCATGAGATTCATCACAATGTTTCGAATGAGTTACACTTTAACATATTTTTTTTTTTTTTTTTTGCTTTTCTTCACTTCAGTCCTTGGCGACCGACTCACGTCGGCATACTTGTGCTGGTGTGTGGTTAAGGTTTGAATGCTAAGTGTGTCTCTTCATACTTTTCCTCTTCCTCGAACCCGTAAATCCCCCGATTGAGTGATTTACCATTGACTTGGTGGGGTGCCCCGGCCCCCTTTAAACACGCTGCTGTTGTGATCACCATAACGAGCTAAACGGGGAATGCTGTCACCCCATCTTGAATGAGTAGACCGTCGTGTTTCTTGATTGGCTCTTGAGAGTCATGTGACAATATTTCTTCTTCTCAAACGAAAGTTAAATATGAGTAACTGCTTGGTTTACAATATGCAGTAATGAAGACCTCTATGTTATGAACGATTATTTGAAGAGAAATAAGAAGAAAACTGCGAGATTTGGCAATTGCTTCAAAATGGGATGAGTGGGGTAGTTGCGCCTGCCCTTTCAAACGTTCGGAGCTATCGAGATGTGATCTCCATTTCGTCATTTTTATTTTCGGGATCATATTTGAATGAAAAATGATCCAATTTGACAATATTCACAAAACTTAACGATTACAGTCCTGATCAGTGTCCGTCTGACCGGTATTGAGGTGAAACTTGAGCCATTGGTAATCACTTGTCCAGGATTGAATTTTATACTTAATGTTCTTAGCCTAAAGGCCTTCTTTGCTGGCCTTTCATAGGGAAAGTAGGGTAAGGAAGATGCTTGATGTGTTTAGGGATCTGTAATAGCTCTTTCAGCTCCCAGACGTGTTAGAGTTTGTAACCTGCGAAGCACACTATACGGCATATTCCTTGTTCAGTCAGGTGGTTTTGGAAGCCGGGGAGCTGAAAAAACAGTCTCCTCGGCGAGGTAAGTAATTTTGGGAAAACAGGTCCTTATATGGTACCAGATAAAAGCTGGTAACCAGCGCTTATAGCTGCTATATTTTGTTTTGGGAAGGGATTTTGGTTTCACCAAACGACCCTTTGCCAGAGAGTCGGGAGGACTTTGGAAAAAGTATTTTGGGGTGAGACATGGAGCCTCCCTCTTTGAGGGGTACAATACTTGTGTCTAAAACGTTACATCATTATTCTTCTTTTGACAATTTTGCCAAAATTTCTTTTTTCAACTGATTTTATCATGGTGAGATGGTTCAACCATCACTATGTTGCCTGCGTCTTGCTGGTAAGTTCGTGTCATATGATAGTGTATATGTTTCATTGACTGGGATGATCATTCCGTCACTGAACAAATAGACAGACAGACAGACCGACAAACAGACAGACAGACAGACATACATACACATTCACACATTTATGATTTCTATTACCTAGATTCAACAATATGGCATTATCAAAAAGTACTGTGGGATAAAAATTAGGTGCTGTTGTTTTTGTCAATGGCATTTTCTGTGGCAAACACCGGACAAAATGTTACCAAAGTTCCAGCTCCTGGTCTCTAGTAGTTGATATTTGAAGCGTACTTTTCCAGTCAGTCATTGTGCAGTACCTCTGTTCTTGATTGCAGACAGAAAACTACGTAGCTTATATTCTGAGCTGCTGATAGTGACAACACATAGAGATCTTATACATTGACGTCACTCGACGTCAATTTTAAGTCAAAACAGTGCAGGTATTACTTAGATTTTGTACTCACATGCAGTGCGTATAGACCTTGCGCATTGACATCACCACTGACGTCATTCTGGAGGAAAAACAATGTAAGCTGGTGACTGCACCAGTGATTTTTGTATTGATTTTTGCCCGGCAGTGGGAATGGCTTACCAACTGTGATGTCACGTGCAAGCACTATATAGGCCGATGGACAGTTGAATTCGTCCCACGTGTGTACCAACTTCGCACATATCCGATTGGTTAGCTGTCTGCATTTGTTGGTGATGGTTTGGTATTCCTCCAAAGGAGGGAGTATTTTTTGGTATTGTGACATCATATGTATATGGCATTTGAGGTGGACGGATAAAAATTTGTGAAGAAAATGTGAGAGCACCTCGTCAACTCTGTTGTCAAGCAGCCGTTTGTAAACGTGAATGAGTCTTTTAAGTAGACTAAGTGCATTGACAACTGTCTGCATTCATGTGTTGGTGGAAGTTGCAACGAAACGCCATTTTGCATCTATTGTAGCATGCACTGCGGCGTTATATGCAAAGGTTTATGTACCTCATTTTCGTCTTTGAGTTTCATGATGTGAAGCTCGTTAAGTCAGTTTGTCTGGCAGGTAGGAGGTCCAACACAAGCACTTGCGTGTAGCTACGGTAGAGGGGGGGGGGGGGGCATGGGCGAATCTCGAAAAAGCGCAAAAACCGGAAATTTGCCATTGATACTCTAGTTAAGTACAGTGCGGTTTTCCCAACTTTTCTTTCGTTAGATTTCGAGTCCTTTTCAATAAAAGCTCAATTATTGTACATAATAATGTGGTTAAAAAGGTTAAAATTTCCCTCGATGAAAATACTATATGTACACTCCTTCACGGTAACGGCACTTGCAGACTGGTTGGCATAAAGCATGCGAATGAACATATGCGTGCATCTAAGGGATGACACGAGCGGGGATCTTGCCATTACACGAGGAATGTATAGGGCTTGAGCACCTACGTTACTGCGTTGCAAATTTCCTTTTTTTCGGCCGTTTTACAGCAATTGCTACAAAGTTGCTGTTGGGGGCACGTTTCGGTAACGCCAGGATTATCTTTGATCTTTTCCATCCCGTGGAACG
Organism: Holothuria scabra; assembly: GCA_037179385.1. Classification (NCBI taxonomy): domain Eukaryota; kingdom Metazoa; phylum Echinodermata; class Holothuroidea; order Aspidochirotida; family Holothuriidae; genus Holothuria; species Holothuria scabra. Next base: position 41,427,471 of record CM074194.1, read on the forward strand.
CACGGACGTCACGTGCATAATTTCTATATTGATAAGATTCTACAATTTTATTATGGCGAAAGTGCACAAGCAATGCATCAACTTGGTTGTCAAGCAACAGTGACGTAAAACATGAATGAGTATAAATGTCCTGTAAAAATCAGTGGTGCAGCCAAGTGCACATATTGTCAATTCTTCGAAAATGACATCAGTGGTGACGTCAATGCATGGGCACTGTGGTCTCATGTAAAAGGTTTGTGTGGCTCATTTTCGTCTTTGGGATTCATCAAGCAAAGCTCATAAAGTCAGTTCTGTCTGGCAAGTAGGAGCTCTAAGAAGAAGTTTTAGAAAAACGAAAAAAGTCCTTCAAACCGCGCCCTAATCGACAAAAAGTCTTTCTTAAACTTACATCAAGATATTGTTCAAGCATGGGCGTCCGCAGAAATTTTTACAAGGGGGGGGGGGGCAAGGTCATTCATGGTGATTGAATTGTGTACACTATCTAAGCGGAGCGCCACCATCGGTTGGCGCGGAGCGTACAAGTAAATTTTGGGCCTTACAAACCCTCCAGATGGCCGGAAACGACACTTGGCTAGTGTTCTAAGCGGCATGTACCCAGCCTTGAAACAGGAATTTCATGTCTGTAATTTTTAGATTTTAGAATTTTCAATGTAAAAAGTTGTTGAAGGGAAATCTGCCTCTCGGTCACGGCCTCGCACGTCTGAGCACGATAATACTTACAACTGTCAAACAGCCTATAAAGGCCCATGTCCGTTACCCAATTATGAATCATACCCCCCCCCTCCCATATTCACCTTGTATATCCCAGTTACATCCGCGCGTCGCCACTTGGGATCAGCACGGGACCAAACCAAGACCAACGCATTCATCAATAGTCGGATGCCATATGCACACTACATACCTGAAAACTAGTGCAATTTTGGAATAGTTTTTACTCTTACAAATTTCCAATAGATATCACAAATGATGGTCCCCAAATTACGATTTCACTATTCAGCATACCATCTTCTTTGCTATTCCTGGTCAAATGTACGCATATTTCACGCGTAGAAACTGACGCTGTGAGTGAAGATATTTTGATGATTTATATTTAATTTTTTATTATTTTAATTTTTAATTAATTTTTCACAAGTTTGATTTTCCAGGGGGGCAAGTGCCCCTTTGCCCCCCCCCCTTGGGACGCTCATGTGTACAAGGAATTCATGCAGAGGGATGGAAAGAATATAGGTCCCCAAACATTTCAAAGCTGGTCAATATCAGTTCTCCACAGTAAATTAATTTTCATTCAGAGCGCTTTACCACCCCATCTTCTTCGTCTCACTTTTTACGTATCTGGAGGTCATTCTTCACCACAAGCTACGCTTTAAAAACAAAAGAAAAGTGCAATATCACTCAATAAGACCGCACTCACTCTCCAATAGAGTGAAAAGTGTTCACTCAATTCAATAACAGTGAAATTCACTCCAAGAAAATTGAAATTCTCTCTTCACCTAGTGCCTGCGGGAATCGCTCTTTTTTACAGTGGTCCCTGCACACCGTCAAGAGTGAAACTTCGCTGTCTTGGAGTGAATAACTCTTTTTGAAGTAAATATCCGATCTTTGGGAGTGAACTTATATCATTTTTACTTTCTTACGAATGAATTTCACTCTTTTTATTTTTAGAGTGAACAATTTTACCAGAAGCCTGCAGAAATTTACAATTGGCAGAGCTCTTTGATTGATATAAAATTCGAAACTTAGAGTAGTTCATATTTTACAACTTATATACTTAAAGGCCCAGTTCTCTCACCCCAAACAGTACTGATTCTCCTTACCTTCTTACTTAAGCCCCTCCCACAATTGTCGAAATTCATCCTTATCCAGTCACAATCTCAGTTTATTGCTTCAGGGTGAGTGTAGAAAAGCTCATTGTATAACCAAAACACTCTCAGTACAGTCCATGCTGTGTAACATAAGCTTTGGTAATCTGCATTGTTTGAATTAACAGTCAATCAAAGAGTTGAGCTAATTGAGAATTTCGGTACCCCCATACTAAAAATGTAGTTTAAGGTGAGAGGTTTGGTCCTTTAAAGGGTTTGACTACCCATTGACGCCTTGCATACTCACCAGGGTATACCTTGAAGGAATAAGCTGGGATTGTGCCTGGATGAGGATGAGTTTTTAGATAGTTGAGGGAGGGGCTATGAAGTAGGAATATTGGGAAAATCGGAACTGTCTGGATCATAAATAATGGTCTTTAGGTCTTTGGCTAAAATACCATAACAATTCAACGAATCAAATCAACATGGACATCAATCTCTCTAACATAGAGACATATCTCTATAACCTTTTAATCCCGGGATGGTTACACAAAACTCTTGATGTGCCTCGGTCACCTCTAAAGACCTAATCCATTCACCCCGAAAATAATTTTTTGTATTACTCCACAGACATTCTCAACTGGCACAGCTCTTTGATTGACAGCTAGTTCGAAAAAATGCAGAGTACCGGAACCTCATATTAAACAGCTTTTACTGTACTGAGAATGTTTTGATATGCGTTGGCGTGTTGTATACTCATCCTGTATCAATAAACTGAGGTTGTGTCTGGAAGAGGATGAATTTTAGACAGTGTGGGAGTGGCTTATATAAGTAGGTTAGGAGAATTGGAAATGTTTGGGGTGAAAGAATTATGGCTTCTTGGAACGAAGCTGTTTTCTTCCTCTCGGAATGAAGCTGTTGTCTTCCTCTCGTTTCTCGCATCTTGTTTTTTGTAAGAACCTCACAATGGAAAACCAATCATAGCCCTTTTTAAGTCATCTATTTTACGAGATCTAATTAAAATTGACTGTAATTAGTTGTAGCTTCGATTTCCTCGGCTCTTCTTCTCTATCACAAATGTAACCACAAAAAGTTCACAAAAAGTTCAACATACCAAAGTTTTGACATCAAAAAGAGATTTCTTTCATTTTGCAATAAATGTATCACAAAAAGTTCACAAAATCCAGCTAAACCCAACTATTTCAAATATGATACTCAATGCCGATAATACAAGGACTTCTTTATGAATCTACAACTGAAGTAATTTAAAGTATCATTCGGCTCATGACACATGCCGCCATTTTTTCGTCGTAATCATTAAATCCTCGACAAATGTTTTACTTGCAGCACATGAATGCCCAAACGGCGCCACAAGCTGGGTTATTCAGATAGAATCCGTTCATCATGCTTAGCGTGATAGTTAATTTGAAAGTTACAGAGAAATTAGCCAACTATAACTGAATTAAATTTTTTAATTAAAAGCGTAGTTATGTCATGAGAGAAATCCTCAAATTAATACTTTTATAGAGAATGATAATCAGGTTTCTTTTACAGCGAACAATAAAGGTATTAGTGTCTTGTCATTGGCAGATCACGAATTTTAAATCTCTTGATTAACACTAATCTGGGAGATATTTCATTCCTTAATACCACCAATCTGATAATACAACCATGATCCACTTGTAAGCCTGAATGCCCACCACAATCAGAGTCAATTTTTGGTTGTGATCCATATTTTTATTACAAAAGAATAAAAAATGATAGATTTAAAAATAAAATGTCAACAACGAGAAGATTATTACTTGTTATTCGTTAGGTTTCATTTTAATGAAATGCTACGGAAATCTTTCTGAGTATGCCAAAAGATCAAGTTATAGGTTGTACGTAAAATAGTGACTTCCTGGACAACAGTCGGTTACAAAATTTAGGCCACATCAATTAAATTGATTATATTAATTAAATTAGCTGAAATGTTACCATGGATTCTTACGCGTGTTTCTTTGGGCCAAATTATGTTTCTCAAATAGGTTTAATTTTGTGCAAGGGTCCGTTGTGTATGGATACAGGCGGTATTTGTTAAGCAAAATTTAATGCAGAATTCATCAAAATTGCTTTATAATCTGCCAATGAAATCTTCGTTACTATTTGCGGCCAAATTACAACCGCGTAGACAGGAGTTCGTCAAGGTGGATGCAAAGACTGTGGAAAGACCGTCATAAAGGCATATTTTCATCATCCCAAACAGTTCCAATTCTCCCAACCTACTTACTTCTAGCCCCTCCCACATTTATCTAAAACTCATCTTTACCCAGACACAATCCTTGTTTATTACTTCATGGCTTGTCCTAGTGGCCATACAAGTCCATAATGTGTAATCAAGACACTCTCAGTGCACATGCTGTGTAATTTAGCTATGATGCATTGTTTGAATGTGATGCCAATCAAAGAGCTGTACCAATTGAGAGTTTTGATATATGTATACTGAAACTGTAGTTTAGGGTGACGAATGACTGCCTTTAATGTAGCGCAATCATGACTGACGCTGGCGTTAAAGAAATTTTTGGCCGCAAGCGCACCTATTTCCCCAAATCGCTTGAAATAGCATTTTCCTTTGTCTTGCTATTTACCACACAGGTCTGAATACGGGGGAGAGTCAATACGTATCAACATTGTTGACTAACGTCGTGAGTCAGTTCGAGCACGGCTTTGACTAATTTGTGTTTACCATGATAACCTTTCTCACATTTGTTTTAGTTACATATTTCACAACGAAAACTTTGATTTCATCTTTTTGCAGCACATTGTTCTTTGTGCATCATGGCCAGTTCCCTTTAAGCATAGCTTGGTATTTTGTTATATTTTAAAAAGGTGCTATAGTAATATTTACACAGTTGAAATAGGTTTCTAGCAAACACTAAGCCCCGTGACTAAGTTTTGCCTGATATTCTTTAGTTCATTTCTACTAAATTAGTCAGATATTAGCACAAATTAGTGAAATATTAGTGGCTAACGTGGTTAGTCAATTCAGACACCAATCTGTGTTTACAGTGGACCATCTCCTTGGTGTCATTTCAGGTATTGGGTAAAAACTATCATCTCATTTTGACAGATATATTTTCCATTTTTAATACAAAAGTAAAATGTCTTAATCCAAAAAGGAAGGAATCACTATGAAAAACGTTTTCCCATACTTTACTTGAGGACTACTTACTTTATTTGAGAAGCTCGCCAATTTAAACTTCTAAACTTATTCATATAGTCCATGCTAACCACGTTTTCTTCATCATTAAAGGACCAAACCTCTCACCCCAAACTACAATTTTGGTACCCGGGTACCGAAATTCTCAATTTGCTCAGCTCTTTGATTTGCAGCTAATTCAAACAATGCAGAGTGTCAAAGCTTATATTACACAGCATGAACGGCACTGAGAGTGTTTTGTTTACATAAATTGAATTTTTCTATACTCACCTTGAAGCAATAAACTGAGACTGTGTCTGGATGAGGATGACTTTCAGACAACTGTGGGAGGGGCTTAAGTAAGAAGGTTAGGAGAATTGGTACTGTTTGGGGTAAGAGAATTGGATCTTTCAGTGATTGATGTACACACTTAGCTCTCCAGTTGTTCTACGTAGACTACGTTACATTACAAAGCTGACGCAATGTAGTACATGGGAGGTGATATAGCGACCGTTGTTTATAATAGTTAAAGGTGTGTTTTGTTTACTGTCCCTGTGCCCATAGCATACCCTGGCGGCTGTAATGGACTGTAACTTGCAAGTACCATTTCATAGGTATACCTTGCCTGCGTAGCAGACTGTAGGGCTTATTCCTTGTTCATTCATATCCCCACCAGGTGGTTTGTGAAGCCTGGAAAGGGAAGTGAACAAACCGAGTCCGCTCCGCGGGGAAAGGTGTACCCTGTCCTAATGTGACGCAGCTAAATGCAGGATCAGATGGCCAAGAGGTTGAGCATCTGACTTGCAGTCGGGAGGTCGGGATTTCGAGTCCTGTCCGGGTCGTACCGAAGACTTTAAAAATGGAACCTACGGCTAGTGTGCTTAGTGCTCAGCGTATAAGCAATGAATTAGGGAAAATAAGTCAGTGAGCCACAACTGGAAAAAAGATCTTGGCCGTCTTGGTTGGAAAGTGAACTCTATCTTAACAAACTAAGCTATAATGTGACAAACAGGTCGTGAGAGCGCCTTTCCCGCTACGAGTACCGAAAACACATTGTGACCTTAAATAATGAACAAATTTACAAGTAATTTGGATTTACTTTTGCTACGTTCCCTACATACGTGTTAGTTTCAAAATAATGGTGTCCTATTTCTCCAAAGAAATTTGCAAAAGTATTTCACTCATATGTAACATTCTTTCTTTAAAAAAGATATTAACTGCAAAAGATTCGTCGAAAGTAAATCAGTTACTCGAATTTATAGCACAAACATAACTTTAACTTTCACCTGTAACAAAAATAAAATCTTATGTCAACTATATATGAGAAAGTTGAAAGAAATATTGCCGCTTATTTTGCAGGATCTTTAAAGATTTGATTTAATATTCAATTCCATCAATGCATGTGTGTATAAATACTCTACGTGGGGTTGGAAGCATGCTGTGCAGTGGCTACAATCGAGCCATTTTTCAAATTTTTGAATTGCGCATAGATTTCCTAGGATTATCCACCAGCAGCCTGCAGAGCTAAGTGTACGTCTTTTTTCAACGAGTTCCCAATTGACCTTGAAAAGCCAGAGGTGTAGCATTCGTGTAAGTTAAAACACATCTTTTTCATCATAGCAAGGCAGCAAATGTGCTTTAGTTCCCTTAACCTGCACCTTTCACAGTAGCAATTGGCTGTTCATTTAGTGTACCTGCGAAGTGGGAGTGCAAACATCCACAGCTTAACATACCTAAAGATTTTCCTGTCGCAAGGGTGGGAAGAATGGTTCGCTAAGTAGACTACCACTGAGTCAGATGTCTTTCAGCTCATAGTCTGCATAATTGATTTCTTTCTGCACCCTTTATATGGCTTTCATCAATATTCCCTTCCGGGCCCCTCTGTGGGCCAGCCCTCTGGTAAAATGACAGCAATGGACCCTATTTTATTTACGGTCTCGCTGAAGTTTTTGTTTTACGGTCTTATGATTTTTTTTTTATATTTTCTGTCTCCCAGGGACCTTCGGTTTCGTGGACTGTAACTCGGGATTAAACGACACACCAACACGAATCTGTTACATATTGTCAGCTAGATAGGTTGGTACGTAGGTGGATACTGTTTCTCCAAAGTTCCAATACGGTTCGAGATCATCCCTTTAGTCACCTCTCGCAACAGGCTAGGAATACCACGGGCATATTCTACCACCCCCAGCCTGTATAGGTGGTAGAATGTTCCTAATGCCGAAATTAATGGCAACGTCCCCTTCATCTTGGAAATGTTCCAATTCATGGTGCAAGGGTTATACTTACTACCAAATTATGCAGTTGTTGAATATGCATGACAGTATTCTGAAGTATACCGCATGCAATGTATACTTTCTATATACATAATGAAATCTGGTATTTAGTCTTCGTAGCGCCTCTGTCTCTGTCACCCCTTAGGTCGCCACCCCTAAGGTTGGTTGTTAGTAGCGATGGGCTGAACGTAAAACTTCTTCTGCCCCGTGGGGCATAACTGAGATTACGGGGTTCTACTACTCCTCCTCCTCTTCCCAGCCACAACTGCATGGAAAAAAAGCCATGGTCGGCTCGACTTGAACCAATAGGTTTGAAACTGGGCCGTAAAACTCCATCTAACTTACTTACTTACTCCTCCGAAGTCTTGTTCTTCCAACGATTCTGTATTCCGGATATGTTCACGAAGGGCAGTGTTTATATGACTGTAAGCATCCGACTTGTAGTCGGGAGGTCGGAAAACTCCAACTAACTAACTAACTAACTAACTAACTAACTAACTAACTAACTAACTAGTACACCATTTTTTGAGAAAAAAAATCATACATGTAATCTGCAGGATTTTATCTTAATGCTAAAAGTGAACGGAAATTCGTCCTCAATATGTCAAGATAAAAAATATTTCATAGCTGACCCTTCAAATACAGGGCTGGAAAAATGGACCTCCCTCAAGTTGGGGTGGGTCGTTCGAACGCTACGACCCCCCCCCCCACCCCTGGCTACGGGCCTGTGTAACAAAAGACCTTCGTACAGAGAGCTGTTCAGTGCCGCCAATGTAGGTGTCGTTATTAAAAGACGTCCGCCGGGCGTGTCGGGATGGTTTCCGAAAATTTTTGGTTCACGCCTAAGTAAGTCAGATCAAAATGCTAATAACAGGAATAGCTGGAAATTCACTCACGCAAAAGAAGAGGGGGCAATGAATACGGGCAAATTGACACAGCTTGTTTCAAACAGAATTTTGACGCACTTCATTACATCATTCAGTTTCGTCTTCGTTGAAACAGTTTGACGTTGAAAACAACCATCTGCCGAAAGCAAGTGGTAGTCATGCAAATTAAAAATTTTCCACCATTTAGCTTTATTTCTCGGATCGGTATAAATAAGCAGGAAATGAGATGGTAATTTTTATAGTCAGAGTGTGTCATTCTTTTTAAATTGATGACTTCGCTGCATCATATCTCTTTAAATATCAGATGCTATCATTCAAAATTGAAAAGAAAGAATTGAGATGCCTTTAAAGTTGCCGCCGCGGCCGGAAAAGGTGTGAAATAACTCAATTGAGCTGTAACAACACACAAACAAGAAATTTAATCTGGACTTAACATCAAAAATTGACGTGACAAGCGAGAATGAGAAGCGGATTGAAGAGGGTTGGGATGAGGCTACCCTCATCTCATCCCAACATTCAATACAACGCTCGAGGGCATATACCAATGTCTGCGGATACTGAAAGCAATTCCTATAGGAGAAGAGCAAAGAGTAACAAGTTTTCTCCGAATGGGACATTCGAGTGGTATCACCGAAGTAAACTTGTAGCTCAATACAAGAGACTGGTGATTGAAAACAGCGATGCTGTATTGTGATACCAACTTTTGGCTAAAAGGTTAAAGACGGGTGTTAAATTTGGTTTAGATTGCACGTCACATTACGTATCAATGACCTTATGGAAAGTGTCACTGTTTCCTAGGTTTATCGAGCATATGCGGGCAATACCACAGGTCTTTCTCATGAATTTGGCAAATTATAAGGCCCATATTGTCCTGTTTGTACTAAGGTATATGGAACGCTAAAAGGGCCACGGTATTTCGACGTCTATCCAGACAGGAAGTTGCAACAGATATGTCGTCTGTCAAGGTATTTTGGCGCCTTCAATTTTGAGACACTTTTGAAGTACTACTTGATCCTAGATATTCACTTGTCCACAGAAACGTTTTTTTTTTAGTTTTTTTGTGATTTATTGGAAGGCATCAAACTACTGTCGAAGTTTCAAAAAGAAGAAGAAAAAACCACACACGCGACAAAATACGGGGGATTCTTTTCGCGCATAATATCCGCCAAAGGTTCAAGTAATATAACAACCTCAAGACATACAACATTTTCACGTGTTATCGATGAATTCAAGGGGACTTGTAAGTGGAGAACTGTAAATTTGCGATTACTGAGTTAAATAATCTCATATTTAAAGGTCAAGAGCAGTTCCCGCCAAATTTATTTTGAAGCAACACCTTAAGCTTACAGTTTTCCTCTTATTTCTCTTCAAAGTATCCTTTATCATATTTTGTAACTTTTTTTGTCACATGACTCTCAAAAGCCAATCATAAAACAGGACAGTCTACAACTATACTTCAAGTTGTGGTGACTGCTCTTGCACTTTAACCAAATTGGGAAGACCTGTAGTACGGTACCTCTTTCGCATAAGGATGTTTAGCTTCTGTTTAAAGTCACTTTTAAGCATTTCTAACACCCTTTTCAACTCTACACACTCCAGTTCGCTGGTGTGATGGGTGCTTAAATATATTAAATATTTGTCTAACTTCAAACGGTCTTTATTTTTTTTCACAAAACCCGTTCGTGCAAAGTGCTTTTGAAGAAGATAATGCCATGTCGTTAAAATTTCACTGCTCAAATCTTTCAAATTTTGTCGAGCAACTCCTTGGTCGAACATCTTATGGTAAAGCCAGTTTCGCTCACTTCTCTGCTTTCAACGTTTCTTCAAAACTTTCATATCTACGTTTTCCTTCCGGGTCAAAGGTCATGCCAAGAGACAGGCTGCCAATAAGCAAAGAAATTTTAAAATTTGATCTGCAATCAAGATCAAACTTTTCCGAACACATTAGACGCCAGACAATTTATCGAATTCTATTTCATGGCATCAGCCCAACGCTATAGACTAAAGAACTGAGAGCCACGGGCAAACAGACGACATGAGTCGATGTAGTTTGATGTGCGAGAGCATGTGTTAGTCTCTCAGAACAGCCAAAACAAAAGGAAACAATTAATTAAGCCGAGGTACTTGACTGCTTTCAACATCAATTGGTAGGTCCCATGAGATCCAAGGATTGGTTCTGGTGGGCAATAAGACGCATGATTGAATCCGTTGAGGGCTATCTGCTCGTTAATCACCCCTGGGTCTCGCGTGTACTCGTTAACCGGAAGATGTTCTCCGCTCCGAGCATGAGATTCCTCCCAAGGCGCGTTATTTGTTCTCCGCAATGCGACTCATCTCTTCTGATTGTAATGAGGTCTGATTATACACTGCCAAAGACGAGACGAGATGAACATGAATTTACGAACCAAACACGTATCTTGAATGTTGTATTCAGACAAAATTGAAACAGTACAATAGGTTGGTATTTACTGCGTCTGCAAATTTTACCCTAAAACCCACTTTGATACCGATATCGCTCACAACCAGTTTTTATTTTGGGTCGATATTTTTCCGAGAAAACTCGAAAAATAGGAAAGTATGTTTTTTGGAAATCAAAACAATCGTGTGAAACTCGGAAAGTTAAATGTTTGGAAAATACGGAAGAAATGGCACTGAAATACTAACTTTAAAACTAATTTAAATGATTGCCCCTTGCCTTAGCATGTCCTTCCATGGACCCTCCTCAGACCATCGACGACTGGCGTCATTTTCTTCAGCGGACCCATCTAAATACTAATTTACAAGTTATCAAGGAAAATGTTTACCTGCGTAGCGGGCTGTACAGCATATTCCTTTTTCAGTCATATCTCTAACCTGCGTAGCAGGCTGTACGGCATATTCCTTTTTCTGAGAAGCTGAGAAAACCACCGTCCTCTCCGCGGGATAGGGAAATGAGACTTTGTATTGCCGCCATTATCCCGATTTCAAGTAGTGTTGTACACTGTCCTGTTTCATAGTTCAATCATGACAGTTATGTGACAGTGTTTTTCTATTCAAATGTTTGTTTTACCTTGAATTTTCAATACTGAATCCTAAATTATCATGAAAGATACTTTGAAGAGAAAGAAGAAGAAAATTTCTTCACATAAGTTTTTGGACTACTGCTCTTGCCCTTCAAAGTGTACCTTAAGTAAAAAAAAATCAAATCCCAAACTTCTTATGTTGAAAAAATTGTCCACTGTACAACTCACATTACCTGCTTTGTTTCCCTTTATGATTAAAAATGTTTTTATGAGCTTGAACAAGTTCCAGTTGTCTTGTATAGAATGACATCACCAGAGTGCTATCACACCGCGGTAAAAGGTGCAGCAACTCTCAGAGAAAAAATAAACACGAAGATTTTAAAATTGAGTAGTACGGTACAACAATGACATTACAAATTATTGCGCAACATCCCATTTTAATTTGAGTGAATAAACGTTACCTTTTTATACCTCGGTCCAAGAATGTCCTATGAAGAAGGAAGTTGATCTGTTCGAATTCATTTTTCATGCTGCTTGATTTTTATTTTGGATTTTTTTGACTTGAGGTACCGTATACTTCAAGATCATTCACCTAAGTTTCTACTTACAATGGGATTATAATCTTTATGGTTACGGACAACTCTTTGAATGTTTGAGAGATAAGAGAAGTTGCAGACCTTGCCCACATTGCAACTATCTGAAAATTTGGAGTAGAAGTGTCCGTAATCACCAGTGGCAGGCCAGAATTTTTCATTTGGGGCTGAGGAGGCGGGGAGGCCAAAGTGTTCAAGTGGTGGGTTAAGCGGCAACAACACTATCTAAGCGGACCGCCACCATCAGTTGGTGCGTACTAGCGTGGCAGAGGAAATTTCGGCTAAAACTACCTTCAGATACTTAGGCCAAATTACCTGAAATGAAACTTCTCAGTCTCTCTGGTCTCTGAAATTTTTTTTATTCTATTCGCTTTTGTTTAGAAAACATACTGTATGGAAACTGACACCTTCACAATGGCTCTATAATCGTTGACGAGGGATGGTTTGAAAATTTCAAAGCAGTGTAAATTATACATGAATATAAACATATCACCAATATTTATGGTGAAGCTAAAAAAATGGCCTGCTAAAATATCAGTGGGTTTCGTATGACCCTCAGGCTGCTTATAACGTACTTTGATGATCAAGATTCCGATTTGTATATACTAGTATATGTTCTCCTTTATTGTACCTTTAACTTTGTAAGCTAGTCATCTATTCACTGTTTATGTTAGATTTATGATTCATATGTCAATAAAGCACATTTTCTCATAATACCATGTTCCTTTCTTTTATACATATACCTTAAAGGTCCAGTTCTCTCCCCCCAAACAGTACCAGTTCTCCTTACCTTTTTACTGAAGCCCCTCCCACAATTGTCTGAAATTCATCCTCATCCAGATACAATCTCAGTTTGTAGCTTCAAGGTGAGTATAGGAAAACTCAATTTATATAATTAAAACACTCTCTGTACCGTACATGCTGTGAAATATAAGCTTTGGTACTCTGCGTTGTTTGAATTAGCTGCCAATCAAAGAACTGAGCCAATTGAGAATTTCGGTATCCCCGTACCAAAATTGTAGTTTGGGGTGAGAGGTTTAGCCCTTTAAGTTCAACATTTTTAATCAGAAGCAAGAGTAGCAATTCGTGGTTGTAAAAAAACCCTCTTACATGGGGGGGGGGGGGTATCAACTTTGCTCGCTCAATTTGTACTTCAACCATTTGTTTCGTTCTGGTCTCATAGTTATGTTTCAGAATCCGTTGATCCCAGCAAATACTAAAATTCCTAACTTTCGATTGGTACTTTTTAATTGTGGCATTTTTCCAGCATGTTTTATAAGTCCAATATTTTTTAATTCTGCGAATTCCATTGGAGGAGGGAAGCCGAGGAGCAAGACATTGGACCATAGGGCCAGCCCCACTGTCATCTTTTGTTGACTCCTATATGGTAGGCACTCCTCTGAGAAAATGCAATCTCAGACGGACTTCTTAAACACATATTATCTGTCGACTCCTGTAGTATAATGAGTATGCTTATGCTAGCGACCATGCCTCCTTTCGAAAGATAGGCTACTGTCAAGTCTAACTCTAAATGCCCTGCTCCAATCAACTCCCTGCTTCCATTGACGTACAATGAAGTTACGACACTTAAATGCACAAAACGTTCTTTGTAGAGACAGATATCGAAGAGTGCAGTGAACTTCGATAGCTAGAATAAGCTAGATAAAAAAACAAAAAGAATTCAAGATGATGTTGAGACGGTTCATCGTACTTATGTATTTTGTACGTAGACCTAAATTTGTTGCAGCATGTATTTTATCGCTTCACAGAAATCGTTAACATAACGAAGACAAAGTCCAAATGAGGTTAAAGCCTTTCGCAGATACCAATACCGGTAATTTTACGGCTGATCTTTTGGAACGACAACGAGAAATCACTTGACAAAGGATGCTCACCATCCATACAAGTATGAATGGGCGTTTTCTGGCCTCCCCACTTGTTAACTATACAATACGCATATACCTGGCCTGAACTAAACTATACTAACTACCGTAACTATATGGTAAACCACTGAGCAGTTACTCCTAGTAATCTTCAACTTGATGGGTAAGAATATTGTCACGTGACTCAAAAGAACCAATCATGAGAGAGGAAGGTCTGCTACATTACCATACTTCAAGGGGTGACAGAATTTCCCCTTTAGAGCTTTCTAATTGATTGAAGAAATACCGGTAATCGTTCGCCGGTCGGTAATCCCCTCTTCCACGGTTTACTGGCAAATCGGGGAGGGGATGCTTCCAACTGTCCAATTTGTCATGTATCCCGCCATTAAGTTAACTTTAATCAGTAAACAGTTGCGTTGGCAGGATTTTTTCAAGGAGAGTCATGCAGTTTGAAGTGCGACTACCGGCCTGTGTGGGTCTCAGCTACTGGAGGGGAATGGGGATGTCCCCTCCCTGTGATCTTTTTAAGAACCAGGTGTTTATAGGCCTACATATGCATCTGGTACCAACTATGTTATCTTTTAATTTAAAATCGGTGTAAAGGTGTTTTACACATTGTTAGGAGGTAACAAAATCGCCTCAGTGAGGGGGGGGGGGTGCATGACCCAATGAACCTCAGGTTACGTTACTCTCAGTGGAGGCTATATGTGATACCTACCTGGTAGTCTGAGTGGCAGCAATGCTGGATTCTCCTTGGAGAAATGTGTTACAAAAGTGAGACGCAAAACCCGTTTGTGTGCGCTGTATCAGAAAACCCGTGTGAGAGTGATCTCGTGAACATGGGGATTACTCACACCTTGAAGGCTACAGTTGTAAATGTGTGATATCACCTTACCCATGTACTATGTAGTGATATTACGTATGACAGTTTTATATGATAATCGGAGTCACTGACGACACGTCCAACTATAAATTACCGTAGTTTAAAATCATTTTACAGTGCATAACAATTAACGGTTTTCCTACTCCGCGGAGCGGACTCATTTTTCTCCGTTCCTCTGGAATATACTTTCCCCCTCAAAGTGAAGAGCGTTCTTTGCGACAAGAATAGAATGAAATTATGGTAACACAGGCTGAAAGCGACCTTCGTGGCCATCTTCCACGGAATATTACCCCCAAAATTGTTCAGATCACCCCAGACTGTCACTTACGATCGTACCAAATCCATATTTCCAAAAAGAAGCTTTATGCCAACAAATCTGGTGTGATTTTCAAGACCTTAAATTCATGAAATTTGAGTAAGAATTATTATGAGCCTCTTTAATTGGCGTCGTCCAAAGCACCGTGTTCATTTACAATTCCTCTTGTTAAAAATTTATTGATGAATTCACGTGTCGTTTCTAAGCTTCTTTATTTATTCAACGTTCTCACAATAATGATTAATGTTTGTTATAGTGTTTAATTTGACAATGCTTTACGTCTTTCGATTTATCCTGGTGTCCTGAGGCGATTAAACTATTCCATATTTGAATATAAAAAGTATTTAATTACCAAACTGCCAAATTTCCGCATTATTTCGCAGCTACGATAATGTTAAATTCTTTCCTTCTTTGGTGTAATTTCCCCAACAAGCCTGCAAACCGGTTTCTTAGTGGGTGGTTGAAGTGTGTTGTTAGCATGCATTATAAATTAGCTCACGATAGGAGGATCGTATACAAAGAGTCATATTTTTCAGATTAAAAATAGACCGTCTTTTAAATCGAAGGATAAGTTTCTGATTGATGTGTAAGTTTTCTGTAACTTTTTTATTTTGTCTGAATTCTTTGTACTGTATAACCTAAACCGTCAAAGAGATCACAATCTGTGCATAGGCGTTATAAAATATAAACGGATGTAGGCCGAAAAACGTTGTTTATTCATCGACATGAGTTCGGCATAACGTCCTTTATCACAACAGGTTATATACACTTTTTGTGTGAAGTTTAATAACCCAAGTCTGACTTGCAGGCAGGTAATGTATCGCTTACTAGGATTTCTCGCACCCGGTTTTGATTTTGTATGTATATCATTTCAGTCTGTACCAAACAAGCTGAAATTCGTGATTTTTATCAAAAGAGAAGGTGTAAAGTGTCGCAGTAGTACTATAGATGTAGGCTGGAGGGGGTAACGGAGGACCAAACATTCCTGTCTGGTCTTTATTTACCTTCCGTATTAATATTCATAGAAGCATGTTACCCAACAATACCCGTGTAGCAGGTGAATTTGTGATATAAAAAATTATACCTTTGATGTCGCCGACGTCTATGTTTATTGCCAGAACAAGATATGTAGTCCAGTGACGAATGTGTTGATGATTCTTTTTCCTCTTTTATGATGCAGAGGAAGATGATGTACTACTTATCGCACCTTCTGTATCATGTGCATAAGCGTGTAATACCGTAATGAGCAGGCATAGCAGTCCCGCAGCCCATCAGCAAAGAACATTTATCAATTGGGGCGAAATACATACTATGTATGCTATTTTTGAACTTCCTTGCATTCAAATTGCCCCAAACTTGCGCATCCTCATTGAAAGTAGTATCCTAATCAATATTTATATACATGCAATTAACAGGATCTTTCAATGGGCGACAGGGGGTAACGGGGAACAAAAGGCAACGAAAAAATCTATGAGAATAGCCGAGATCGTTGTCCCTGCAACCCCCTCTCCACACACTGGAATGTAAAACGATAGGCAACATGGGCGTCAGCAGAAATTTTTACAAGGGGGGGGGCAAGATCATTCATGGATAATTGAATTGTGTACACTATCTAAGCGGAGCGCCACCATCAGTTGGCGCGATTCGTACAAGAAAATTTTGGGTCTTACAAACCATCCAGATGGCCGGAAACGACACTTGGCGAGTGTTATAAGCTGCATGTACCCAGCCCTGAAACAGGATTTTCATGTCTGTAATTTTTAGAGTTTTACAATTTTCAATGTAAAAAATTGTGGAAGGGAAATCTGCCTCTCGGTCTCGGCCTCGCACGCCTGAGCACGATAAAACTTACAACTGTCGAACAGCCTATATAGGCTTATATCCGTTACCCAATAATGAACATACCCCCTCCCCCATATTCACCTTGTATATCCCAGTTACACCCGCGCGTCGCCACTTGAGATCAGCACGGGACCAAACCATGACCAACGCATTCATCAATAGTCGGATGCCATATGCACACTACGTACTAGACAACTAGTACAATTTTGGCATAGTTTTTACAATTACAAATTTCCAATAGATATCACGAATGATGGTCCCCAAGTTACGATTTCACTATTCAGCATACCATCTTCTCTTTTGCTATTCCTGGTCAAATGTCCGCATATTTCAGTAGAAACTGACGCTGTGAGTGAAGATATTTTGATGATTTATTTTTAATTTTTATTTTAATTTTAATGTTTAATTAACTTTTTAACAAGTTTGATTTCCCGGGGGGGGGGGGGCACTTGCCCCCCTTGCCCCCTTGCGGACGCCCATGATAGGTAATTCAAAAGTAGGTATATTGTGAAGAAATACGAGCCACAACTGAAAAGGCCAATCGGTAAGAAACGGAGCCGTAAAACTCAATCTATAACCAACTCAAGAAAAATGGTCCTTTAGGCGCGTAGCCGGGATTGTGTCATACTTGGGGGTTTGGGGCACGACATGATGGAAAAGTCTAAAGATAGGGAGAAAAACCAGAATTTTAGGTGTTTTTTGCATTGCAAGGTAGGGGCAAGGGGAGGGGTTCTAACCACAAACCTTCACCCCCGCCCTGTCGTAACTATTATGGGCAGTATTGGTGTGGAGGGACGGGGAAATGTTTATTTGCTTAGTTGATTGGTTTAACCATGGTTATTATACCTTTCCCTGGTTAGGAACTTCGCGAACCGACTGCTCATGTTGAGATTCCGGTTTTCGTCAGCCTCGTTGTTGGACTCTCCGTACGTCCTGTATATGTGCAGATAAGGTAAGACGATTTCTTCGAGAGTCTTGCGAACAAATATCAAATTGTAATGACTTCAAGTAGGGTGTATATTATTGCGAAAGGTTTAATTAAGATTTCTGTTTTAAATTAGAACAGCCGTAAACCGAGAATAACTGTACCCAAACTAAAATAGCGGGACAATCCAAGGCCGAGCTAGCAACAGTAACTTGGTTAGTACAATCGACAATTCCGCGAAATAACGAAGCATAGGCCTAGTAGCTTTCGCACTGTATAACGTTAGACTAGTTGGATGAAGCCATTTTAGCAAACGAGTGTAACGGTTCATCAGACGAGTGTATTATACAATAATTATCAGTAACTATGGTTAAACAAAATTTTAGGAAGACCACCTAGCGTAACGAAGTAGGTCTACTTCACCCCTACCCAACACTGACTGCGGTATGATAAGCCTGTAACGTTAGGGCCTACTGAAGGTCCCCAGCGAACTTCTCCAAACGCCTCGGAACCAGTATTTTACGCTTAAAAAGAGAAAAAGAAAACCGAGAATATAGGATTTATTCATTCATTCATTCAAAAATCTTAAAAACTTTCTGATTAGGAGGCCTCTTGCAGTTCTCTTTTATAGCCCTTGGGTCAAGTTAAATTTCACTCCCCAGCAGAAACAGAACATCACTCAAAGGAGCCATTTGCTACCTATCGATCGTGTGCATCTTCAAAGTCACGGGATGAACTTTTTGGAAGAGCTCGATACGCTTTTATGGACAGTTACGGACGCACCTTACAAAAATTATGAACGTACATACATTTTTTACGTCAGTGCATACACAGTGTACGTAAGGAGTTTCCCAACCAGGGAAAGATATAATAACTATGGTTGAACCAACTTGTCTAGCCTGATACAGGCTTTTATCTGATTTTTGCCATGGTTCAAAGAAAATATAAAATTACAAGATGTGGTAGAAAAAAAACACTCTAAAGCAGTTGGGTATAAATTTCATTTAAATTGAGATCCTGGCAGATTTGCGAAAATACTGAAACTCTTAAGTTTCCTCAAGAAATACTGGTTAAAAGGTAACCTAGTCCCTCGATAAACATATTTTCATGAATTCTTCGTATGCAAACTTTCCCGTTTTGGTGAAATTTTAAGGCCCATTATTCATAGAAAGCAGATACAAATATGACACATGACACTCACGTGACACTTGCATGGCAATCAGCTTCAAACCTCCATAGAATATTTAAAAATAACAAAATTTATTCAAGTATTAACAAATATTGCCGTAATTTCAGGTGTCAAATTTTATGCCACTCATATTTACTGTATTTTCCTCACTTTGTCCCAAAATATGAACAAATTTATCAATTATCAATTTATTCCCTGAATACGTAATTATGATTGCCTGTCAATAAGAAAGAGTTTCTTTCTAGGGCAAACGCACTCAGTTCCTCTTCGCGGTGAATTGAAAGTAAATGGACCCCAGTATCAGCTACGAATAGTCAATATATATGTGTTGTAGATCGACACAACAATGCTACACAGAGAGTCTTTCTGGATTGAAAAACCAAAACTTAGGTCTTAATGGTATCAACATAGATAAACAACATTAGATAGATAAATAACACTGATCACATGACTCACTGCATCATTAGCTTCTTACCGATTTACACCACGCACTTTTCGTAAGTCACCTATTTTTTTAAAGATAAATCTATTGTTCAATTTTCATATCTAGGTATCACTCGCAAAGTCCAGCAGTTTGGGTGACACCGTTTAATTCCACCTTTTGGGTGTGTCATTTTTGGAGGAGGGGGTGGGTACAAGGATATTCGACAGCAATTGAAACATCAGTCTTGTACTTCCATATATACTCTATATAGATTTATCTCCTTATCTGAGTTTATTTGCAAAGGTTTCCATACTTCACAAGAACGCAATGGAGTTTACAATGGCAGATCATAGTTATTTGCATGTTAAAATGAGAAGTTAAAGCAAAAATTGAATTTTCACATGTGAAAAAGAATCAAATCTACACCGTGTGTAGTGAAATTTTCATTCAAATCGGACATATATTTCTCGAGATAAGAGTAAACGAAGTCCCTAGATTTGTGTTTCAAAATAGAGGGCAAATCCCCTCTCCTCAAACTACAATTCTTGTAGGGTTTTACAGAAATTCTCAATTGGCTGACATGTCACACTACCTTTAAAGACAGCGAGTCTGAGAATCACTCCTTTTCTGTGGTTTCTCATTTTCAGTAGTTCCATTTCTAGCTTGTGTGGGACTGAGTTTCCTACTCTGTACGTCAATAGACGAGTTCGAAGTATATATTTGCGCATGCGTTAGTGACCTTTCTGTTCAGTTCAACTGATAACAAAACATCTGAACGTTGCGCCGGTCGCGCGTTATTGGATACTGTTTTACATGTGTTTACAACCCACCATCACCTTTGACATAAAAGAGTAACCTGTCGACCTTTCACATAGTGCGCAAGACTGCTCCTTGAGAAAAATAATGCGAACTCGTCTAGTGACACAAAATAACCAATTGCTGACAATCTCCTATTACGAATGTCAGTATCACTATTATGAATAGTGACGTTACCAAGAATTAATTGTGTCAAGTGAAAAAAAAAATAGTGGAAAGGTCAGTATTACGTCATAGCAGTTGGCTATAGAGCGTTTTCACTGACGTCACAAGTCACGCCTTATTTCTTGTCTGCCTGGCAAAACCTGTAGTATCCGCTGCTGGGAGACAATCATGCACAATACACGTGCTTTGCAATGTGCAACCCGCACTGCACAGTGCGCACTGTGGTATGCGCGGTTCGTTCACGTTCATCGAACAAGCGAGTCGAGTGTGGTCTACTACGTAGGTACATGTACTCCAACATGACCGCTGGGAAGTATTACGACGTCATATGAAAAGCCTCAGGGGCCAGCTGAGAAGCAGCCAACAACGGACAAGTTAACTGTTGACATTTGCCCTGTAGTGGGCGTGGTTAAACAGTACGGTCACGTGAAAACACTCTATAAGAGAGAACGTTCCACCAAATCGGGAGTTGCTGAGAGTCGCGACCAACCATTTGCCTACAACAGCTAGATGTTTGTTTCAGCAGTTTAGTCCACGAATCTACTGTTTGATCTCAGGTGTGACGACTTTTAGCCACCTTCCCCATTTCAAATGGAAATAAGTTACATGCAGACATGTCAACGGTATACTAATTTTTGTTGGACTATTTGACCTTTGCTTAAAATTCGAGGGGCGGGACCTGTCTATAGGGTTCACTCTTCTGCTCGTATTGATCAATTGCACTGATGCAGTGCTTTTAATTGTGCTGTGAGACTATAACGGCGCTTTCCCCTTTCCATATTTAGGATGGTCGAATGTCAGAGCTGCACAGTGGTCCATTCCAACTGCTGTGCACCAATGTGTTTCAAATGTTACATGGGTTCAAAACCCGCTCGATGTATGTGGATTTTTTCTCCTGGTTACCCTGGCTTTTCTGCCACTTGGCATAGCCCTGCCACTAAAATCGGTTGCCTATTCAACAAAGTCAGTCAACTAGCCGAGTTTGCTTGTTTACCATATTGAGAATAATTGCCGCCCTCGAAACAGAGTTCACTTAAGTAGCTTTAGTTTATGGAAGACCAATCAAGCTCGTTCATTGACAAGAAAACAAAGATGGCTACAAGGGGAGAAATACTTTACATGGGGTATGAGGTGAAACCGTTTGTGAAAGTGCATGATGGCAACCGTTTATGGAATGGGGGAGATTTTTAAAGGCCGGGAGAGAGGGCTTTCCTTTATACTCTGCTAGGGCTTGAAACTGACCTTCGTAACATCCGACTAGAACTATATTTATTTTTGTTGAGTTTTCATCAATAAATTCTTCCCCTTACTTAAACCTGTTCTGTCTGCCCACCCCTGCCCTCATACATACCAACCCCACTAATCCGCTACCCTTTGCCCCAACGTTTGTTGTTCAGACCCATTTTCTATAAATCAGTTCAATATTTGTCTTCGGGGAAAATTTAAATGCTTCAGACCACTCATTCTGCATGTTCAGAATGAAGCAAGCATTTTGCATATTTATCTTGGAACTAGATAAAAAAATTTTGACAAAAAATTGTTACATTATCACAAAATGTATTCACCACTGAGGAAATGGAATAATCTTATCGAGATATATACGGTGGCTGCAATTTGTACGCCCTGTCTTAGCCACAGACTTCTTAAAATCTGATAATGTTGACAGAGCATAGTGCATACCACAAAACATCTGGATAGATTTTCTCAACCTTGTGAACTTGTGATTTAGGCTACCAGTAGCACGATACCGCCTATTTATTATGTGTAAAAGATTTGACTTGCTTAAGTGGTTTAATTATTGACAGATTTTGCTACTTTGGGTTAGATTCAGCGGACAGAAAGAGTGACAGTGACGTTGTTCCTTCATTTTTGTTTGCACCACATTTAGGCTATAATCGTTACAGATTTATCCTCATATTACGCAAATAAAGGTAGCTCGTGCGCCATTTTGATAAGCCAAAATTTGATCGAACAGCTGCGAGTTACATTGGTCACGTGACCCTCGGATCGTATGTGTAAGAAGTCAGAGTTATACCCCGCACAATATTGTTCAGTACACCATCAACGCATAACCTGATTTTCAAACGACATGATACTACATAGCCTAAATATATCCACTAAAATAGCACATACCAATTCATTTGAATTTAAACGAATGTTTTCTATCGCTTTGAGTGTGGATGGGCTATGATGTCATCCCAATTATAATAAGCCGAAGACCCATGCCCTTTGTGCAATGAGCATTGTCTGAGGTCCCCTCGAAGGATTCTTTTTTGAGGTGAAAAACATAAAATTGTAGCATTCCTCGAAATGATGGTATTTTCGGGGGTAACAAATAACCCTTGGAGCTTCAGGCAAACCGGTGCCAACTCTGGGTATATGAACAGGCCACAAAACACTCGTCGGAGTGAAGGAGGTTAAAATTGGACTTGAATGAGAGATCGTTCACCCTTTGGTGGAATGAGCTACCGGAGAATAGTCCATGCATGTCTGCTCACGGAGAATAGGTACAAGACTAACCGCCTTTTGTTCGACAGAAATTGCAATTTCACGGCAAAATTAGCATTCCGGTAAACAAGGATATTTTTTAAAGCTGAAAGGCACGGTAGTTACCCTGGCCATTCAATATCATGTTAGAAGCAAATATGCTTTTGTATTTTGGAAGCCTTTGGCGGAATATTTCAATACAACGCAGACGCCAAAGTGTTAAAGCAATATATTGATAATAAATGATTGTCATATTGGCAATAGTTGTTCCCTATAGTTTATAGATGATTCTATTACTTAGGAATAAAAGGTAGATTGATGATGTTTCTCATACATTTCTAACCTCACCAACCAACTTTGGTTAAGTACTGAGGGCGACCTTGCAGGCTCGGATAAGGATTGTTCCATCTTTTAACCATAAAAGACCCCCTTTTTTTGGGGGGGGGGGAGCAGTTCAACCTAGAATTTTAATCAGGCCTGAAAAAAGAACTATTTTGGATCAAAAATATCTTCCTGTTCGAGGTGTGTGTGTGGGTGTGAGTTGGTGTGGGGGAGGAGAAGGCATCCCCGTTTCGTTATGTCTTTGATCATAATGTAAAGTTTACTATACATATCAGTCACAAACAGTGTCACAAATGATTCCTACCGTCGATGGGGAAACTCCATTTTCAGTTTCCCCCTAATCCTTAATGTTTCAAGTCTTTGTATTTGCTTTCATCTTATCTAAATAATGTCGTTTATGAAATTGTCCTATGTATCGGTTTAAAGCTTTTTATTCAGTTAACAAAGATAACATTTTTCGGTATTTATCAATTTTTCCTACTTTTTTCTTAACCTGCCGTTTGTTTAATTTTCTTATTTGGTTTGCCTGAGAAGAAAACGTACAAAATTACTTTACTACATCCTATTGAAGCGGTTTGTAGACCTAAAATACTTCCAAAGAATACTTTGATTGGAAGTATTTAAGAGCAAAAATAAAGCCTAAGACTTATCAGTCAAGGGATAAAATGAGGTCGAACCAAAGTTGGTCTCCTCGGCTTTTCTTTCAAAAACTTTGAATGAAGGTTTTGAGACCCCTGTGAGCTGGAGTCGTAATATACGCTCAGGGTATCTCCCGTCTGTGGTAAGAGGCAGCTAAAGAATAGCATGCACTTGGCACCGTTATTTGAGCTCTATTTAAAACCAAAATCAAACTTGAGCGGTACCGGCACTTAAATATATTTAACTTTACCTGTTTATGTAGTTCACACCAGTGTCGTAACAACCTCGGGCGTAGGGGTCCAGAAACCCCATGAAATTGTTCAGTCCGCACCCCAGTAGCTCCCACTGGCGTTCGGAGGTAAAAATAAATAAAAAAAAATAAGAAGTATGCAAAATATAAAAAAAAAATATACGACATGGAAAAAAATAAATGTATAATCTTGTAGTATGCTGTAGGCCTAAGCATAGCCATGAAGTAAAAATTCAGATTCTTACTGCCGTGACTGTGACATGATCCTTCGAATTTTTCTATAAATGATGATGCTTAAATTTATCAAAACTAACATGCCCGTGTGCCCAAAATAGCTACTTTAAATTGAACGAACGGAATCTAGGTAATGGCATATCTATGCAGGATGAAAAGCCCCCAGTTCCAAATTTTGCGTTGCCGTACAATGTAGGATGAATGTGAAGAAATCTATCAAATGGCACAATCGAAAGTCGAAACTCGAGGTCCCTATCTCTCTGTGGTGTAATTCGTAAGCAGATGCCAACAAGGTCCGTGGGTGAACATTTTGCAAAAATACAAGGTGCTCTCCGATCATTTTACAACATGCTCAATTTTAATTGAAATATAAATTTTATTGCAAACGAAAGCGCTCACATGCCTAGGTAAGGTCATTTCCGGCTGTCCGAGAGGTCACAATTTTCCAAAGCTTTCCGCACGCTATGCGTCAACGAATGATGGCGCTACACTTAGATAGAGAGTACCAAAGTTCCATCAGAAATCCAGCGTCCCACAAAAAATGTTATCTCCCTCAGGCCCTCGGCCACCAAGAAAATACTAGTTACGCCGCTGGTACACACTGAGCAACAAATTTGTGTTGTTGTGTCGTAAATCTCATCTGGCAACTAACTGACTAGATCAAAACCTTTGGATGTTTACAAGTTCAATTCGGGAAATACTTCCACGGTAGCCTGTGATCAGTTATATTGCAATTGCTTGTCAGCTGCTTTACTCATTCTGTTAGTTATTATTTTCCTTTGGAGAAGGATTAAATAATTTTAAGGTGATATTGTCCTCCATAATTGTTTTCATCAGACTCAAGAACCATATCACAAAAAGCTGGTTTATTCTAGGGGAATAATGCACTTATCAGTTGTATGACTCACCCTCTGAACTCTGGCAAGGTCCTCAGGAGCGTAAAACATTTTTGTCCATTGACGCACCCCTTCGTCACGGAATGAACGCATCTTTTCTGAAGAGTATGACGTTCCTATGCCTCACCTATAAGGTTGTGACATGTGGAGAACTTTTGACACACTTGTGCTTTACAACTCTGGCGAACATGACGCACGATGCGTCTTACAATAATGAATGCGCAATACCAACTGCCATTGGTACACTGATAATACCGGTAGCCGATATGGTAAGTTGGAAGAGCTTTTGAATTTCCGTTTACTTGAAGTAATTTTAATTTTCTAGAACGCACAAAGGACCAGCGAGGACAGACCCCTGAACCAACTAGAGAAAAAAAAATTAAAAAGTTGCAGCGACCGGTCTGATTCCATGAATCTTTCGTATATCCCGTTCTTTTGGATTCGGTTTATTGTTGAGGCCGGAGATAAAACAGAATCACAGTTTATCAATACACCCTACATATACTGCTTTAAGATTCCCCTACATGCGTCTGCGGTGCAGAATTTGTAAACGGACAATTAAGGGGCAATGGACTGGAAAAGATAATTGCTTTTTATGTCAAAGATTTGCCATTGCCCGCAGTAAATATCATCGTACAATCATTGTTATTTGCTCGACAAAGACTCGGTGACAAATTACACGACTTGAACACAAGACCTTTAAATTTCTTAATATGCTTTTATTTTTTTATTCTCACTATTTAACAACACCTTTGACAGGGTCTCAGCGTTGAGCCTGTTGTAATAATTACATACATTGTTACAGATTTACCATGTCTCTTTACTTCATACAATAAATATTCCAATATAGAAGACTTTAGTCTCCAAAATTGTTGCGTAGAGATAAGCTTTAAATGTGATGTAACTCTTGGTTGTTGCCCGACAAAGACTGGAAATCAGACTCAGTACATGACAACAGAGGCGCTTGGTCAATATAAATCACCAATAGACCTATTTCCAAATAGCAAATACAAAGGATTGTGGGATAGAGTTTGGTGTTTGTCATTTTACTGTGGTGAAAATTGACGTACACCGCCAAAACTCTATCCCACAATTCATTGTAATTGCTACTTGGAAGTAGGTCTATGGGAGGACCTCTTTCATAGTAACGTCATTATATAGCACTGGAATAATAATAAACAAAAAATACCACAATTTCCTTGTTTTGTGCATAAGCCCAATAACATGTTGCATTCGATGCGATCCCGACCCCCCAAGCCAACTTTACCATCTGAACATAAAACATATAATGCACCTTCCCTCAAATTTCCAAAAATTCCATCTGTCCCACCTAAAAAGCGGTAGCACTGCCACTGATGATTCATACGCCCCATTCATGCATATTCAAGAGAAATGCCCTTTCTTCTTCTGCCCCATGGAGTCACCACTTCCAAAGTCATAGCACTGGCACTGGTCATTGGGTCCCTACTCCATGCATATTCAAAAGAAATTATCATATTGAATCCGTTCCTAGGTTTGTAGCTACTCCTAGGCTGTCATTGCGGGCATTCGCTCTCTAACAACTCCTGCTTTTATTAATCTTCTAGATGATCGATGGTAATAATTTTAAGGTACACTAGATACTATTTTATTGTTGAGCGACCATGCAGTCATTTCTAGTACGATTAATAAAGACAGATAGACCTAACATGAGATAGCTTTGCTAAGCAAGTGATTACCTGTGCTTAAAGCGAACAGGAGCTTGTCCAAGATTTACCTTGAAATATCACTTGAACCTTTTAAAGTTTAAGTTTGAGGTTCTGAATATCATCGATAACCTTCTACCAGAGCAAGCATGGATGAAAACTGGCGAATTTCGCCTTCTCTTTTTGATCAGTATCCAGATATCTAAACGAGGCAGGCGTCTATAAAAACAGGTCACAGAGGTTGCTACCGAGATCGCCATTAAACTTTACATCAACGGATGTGAGTGTATCCCTAATTTTTAGTCACTTTCCTGGAGGAGAGGGGCTGTGTATGAGTCCTTGTTTTGCACCACTGCTGAAAAGTTGAACCGTAACGGCGAACGAGCTTCTAAGAAGTACATCCCCTAAACTGCTAAACGACAAACAGAAACGTAATAAAAATTTGCTAAGAAAAAGAAGCGTTCACTGTGGACAGCTATGCTGAATAAGTGAAGTTAAGTTCAAAGAGTTTTTTATCTCATGTGGTTCCAACCGGATTTGATCCGACGCCCTCAATTGCACTGACAGTACACTCGAGAGAAAAAAAGAAAAGAAATTTCGCCCAACGTGGGGCTCGAACCCACGACCCTGAGATTAAGAGTCTCATGCTCTACCAACTGAGCTAGCCGGGCGGCTGCCGACGTAGTATTCTCATGCCAAACATTGGAAGTACGAAACATTGATGCCTTCATGTGTAGTTTACAACTAAAACAGACGTATAGACTTAACATCAGATATTAAGTTATTCAAACGATACTTCAAAGAGCCTTACTCCATGGCGTATTCTTGAAATATCAGTTAAACACGTCCAGGTAAAACCCTCTTGTGAATCGACTTAAGCCGCGGTCACACTGCAGCAAATTAATATTGGATTCTGATCTGTTTTTTGTGTTTTCACTATATCCGCGGTGGGCATTTGTAAAACATGGACAGAGCCAAACAGTGGCTCTGTTTGGCCCTGTTTGGCTTTGTTTGGCTCTGCTTGGCTCTGTTTGGCTCTGTTCATGTTTTACAAATGCCCAGCCGCGGTCACACTATAATAAAATCGGATCGGATCTGATCCGATTTTTGTCGTTTTTCATTTTAAAGGGGAAGTTTCAGCATAAATTTAATTTCCATATATGAAAGAGGAACCAAATCTCCACAGTGTGTTAAAACTTCCATTCAAATCGGACATGTATTTCTCGAGAAATCAGGAAATGAACTCACTAGATTTGTGATCCAAAGTTAATTTGATGGCCACAGAAGTTATATAACTTCCTCACGTTGACAAGGAATGTCTTGTTGCCTTTTTCAGATTGATTTGTTGACCTTGAATTAAATCAGGATAAAACCTCCCTGTTGGGAATGCAAAGTTTTTAAAGTTCTCATGCCACTTATTCAATTACGTAATTATAATATGGGATTGTTGAGGATATATTTGGTTGTAAAATTTAAAGAAAAATTAACTGCTGTCCGCAAACATGAGGATATGATGTCATATATGCTTGCTTCAAGACCACTTTTTTGTTGGAAATGTGACAATGTCACCTGCTCATATCTTGAGAACCAAACATCAGATATTAAAGCAAATTGCTCTGAATAAGTACCCCTCTAGCATATCAAAACTTGACATGACTTTAAACCCTTCTTAAACGTTTTTCTCCATTTCTTGTCGGAAAGAAGCCAAAATTTGCCAACCTGTGTAAAAATTATGATTTGCATCAGAGGTCTACCAAAATGAAATTTTAACAGATTTCTTCGTGAAGTCACACCGACAGGAAGCTTTTAGGGAAACGCGTAGTCCGATAAAAGTTGTCTGTCGATGTGACGTTGCAAAATAACTAGAATGACTTTAATATTTGTACTCCTGCAAAAAAAATCATATATTTACACAGGGTTCTTTTTACCAGAACAAACTGAGCAAAAACTAAAAAGACACAAAAAGCGGATCCGAATCCTGTACGAATTCGTTGTAGTGTGACGGCGGCTGTACAAGTAAGATTCGAATTTTTTCAAACAGTCCAACATTGGCAATATTTTTGAAATATAGGCCTATATTTTGATGTGCCACATAATCACTTAGGCTGAGTACAAGTGCACTGCAGTCTAAATGATTATGAATACTCTTATTTTCATAGTAGTCGGGGGATGCGCATTAACAAGAAATTTCCTAACTGGCTAACGTAACCAAATCCTTAAACTAATCTAGCCCGAACAAAGAATACAATCGATACAATCTGAGAATACAATGGCAACAGCCAATCAAGAAACACCTTTTTAAACAGTGCGCATCTTCACCCCCCCCCCCCAGGAGGGGGCTACTAGTCACACGTTTAAATAATTTTAAGGGCGTGGTGACTTGTTGGGTTAATATTGGACCCAGTGATTGAGTTCCCCTAGACCTTTTTCAGTGGAAAACATCAGACTGAATACGCCCATAATATTTATGTCAAGATGGGGCACCCATTTGAAATGCACCAAAGAGTTACAGATACCTATATAGAGGGAAAAGTCAAAAGTTCAAGGGTCGAATAATGGACTAAATAAGGTTACGTTTGGCCCAATTTGGATCTTAACATCACCCGAAATGTTGGTTCAGTTTCCTCATGATCCAAGTGTCTTGACGTGTACAAAAAACATCGTAATTTTTCTTAACAAGTTTTCGACATAATCTTTCCAACAGTGACTACTTAATATCTGTCGGCGGGAATGGCATCAATAACATCTTCACAGTCTGGTGGAGTAATTGCGCCCAACAGAATATCATTTTGAACATGTTTTTTCTTTTTTACTTCTGGCAATTATTGAGAAAATCCACGGTCTATTTAGACCGACTTTTAGCAATTAAGCGTGAAATGACCGGCACTCAGCGCAGTGAAACCAATCATATGCTGAATAACGCGTTCGTTTACTTTCTTGCAGCCTGATCAAAGGTTTATATAGCCCCGCATTGTCATTGAACCAAACATGGATGACATGAGTTGTATATAAACCTGTAATACCCAATTAAGACTGGAAAGATACATGTTTACAGAGCGGCATCAAAGGTCTTTTATGATACAATATATAATTCGATTTCAAAACATGTTTTCATATTTCTGAACGTGATTCATGTAAACAGTGGAACCTTTTATACATTTTTCCTTTTCGGTTTTACAATGTTAGCTTTGGCAAAACCTTAAACTGTTTAAGGAAAAAATGCAATCACCCTAACTTAATTTATAGTAGTAGAATGTCCTATTTTATGAATATCATGTGACAATATTGATCCTCCACAACTGTGATTTTTCACTCGAGGTCACGTGAATATAAAATATGAAGTCCTAAAACCACAAAGGATCACTTGAGGATGAAATATTTCTGATATATATATATATATATATATAAAGAACATATATATATATATATATATATATATATATATATATATATATATATATATATATATATATATATATATATATATATATATATATATATATATATATATATATATATATATATATATATATATATATATATATATATATATATATATATATATATATATATATATATATATATATATATATATATATGTTCTTTCGAAGTAAATTTAGGGCGTCTGCTTTCGCTCTTTAACTTTGGTGGTATCTATGAAAAGAAGCCGTCGATCCGTCAATAACTTTGTATTAATTTGGATTTGAATTTGATAAAACAAAACCGGTTTCAAAAACGATATCATAATCTTCTTATTTTGAGATGTAAAAAAATGCAAATCGGAAGAAACGCAGGAGTTTGATGAAGCATTCTTTGTTAAAAAAATACGTCCCCGAAGAAATGTGGAAACATTGATAGTTCATGTGGTAAACGCACAAGTGAATTTCATTTTATTTTGAGAGAAATTTGTTCCAAACTGTCATGACTGTGACTTAGATACACAACACGTTTATCAGTTCACGGTGTCTCAGTCGCGCGCAATCACACAAAGTTGAGACACGCAAAAAGTATTTATTTTTCTTGGAATTTCAGTTCTCTTAAAAATGTCACCTAGAAAGTTGATATATGAAGTGAGATGTAACAATGTACATATATATGGCGATCGGTAGTCCACCGGTAGTCCACCGGTAGCCCACCGGTAGCTTCCGCCCGTGTAGCTTCGGTAGCTTCCACTCGTGTTCCCCCGGTCAATGTTATTGGGCAAGACGTTGGTGACAACATGCATAATGCTTGGTGCATTATAGTTTTCTTACATGGGCCTCCTTCTACACAACCTCAGTCGGAGAAACCAACCTTCCAGACGAGTAATGGTAGCTGTTCCATGAATATTCATATCTTCTCTCACATATTTCCTGCATGGTAAGGGTACACCAGTCCCCCTGCTCTAGTACACGTTGGAAAATAGGCATACGGTGCAAGGTGATAGGGACTTAACGGTGTTAATTGAGGTCTATGGTGATGATGTAAAGGTGTAATAGCAGAATAATAAGCAGCCGCTGTGGCAGGGGCTAGAGGGACTGCCATCCCAGGTGGTAAGTAAGGCTTAGCGGCCATTTTGAGTTTTTCGAGTTCAGCTTCCTGCAGGCGTTTTGCCTTGGCCCTTCTGTTTTGAAACCAAATCTTCACTTGAGTCTCTGTAAGACTAAGTGATGCCGAAAATTCCGCACGTTCGGCTATCGAAAGGTATTGTTTTTGCCGAAATTTCCTCTCGAGAGCTAACAGTTGTGATGTGGTAAATGGTGTCCTCGGCTTCCGATTTGTTTTATGCTTTCGAAGAGTGCACTGAACTTTCGTGAAAGGTCTTGGCTCGGTTACATCTGTGGGATAAAGAGAGAAAAAAATAATGAATGATACCGTAGATATTTTTCTTTGAACAGAATACACTTTGTTTTAAGGTTATTTGCTAATGCATCCGTTTCGAAGGGAGAAAAACGCACATGCTATCAT
Source organism: Holothuria scabra (assembly GCA_037179385.1). NCBI lineage: Eukaryota > Metazoa > Echinodermata > Holothuroidea > Aspidochirotida > Holothuriidae > Holothuria > Holothuria scabra. Next base: position 41,459,129 of record CM074194.1, read on the forward strand.
TTCACTTAGAAGTTTAAAAATGACAAGAATATCAAAGAAATGGGCATGTAAGCCGAAAACATCACCTTGTTGTTATGTATTTGTCAATGTATCAGTTTGAATAAAGAGAAATAAATATGCCAATATTTCACCAAGAAGTTGGATAAATGATAAGAATACCAAAGAAATTTGTACGTAAGCTCAAGAATACAACATTTTGTAAAGTTGACTCTGGACTTGTCTCAAGAAGCATCTTTGAAGAGTAGCAAACCCACACATCTTTAAATAAAATAAGATATCTCTTTAAAATCTGAAGTCGAGGTCGTACTGCAACGAATCCTTGTGAGATTTTTGTGGGTTTTATTGAAATTTTCCCCATCTCTTGTCGAAAAGAGCCTCAAATTTGCCTGTGCACAGTTACCCTGTTTACAGTTACATGTTTTGTATCGCAGGACTAAAATTAAATCTAAACTAAATATTTAGTCACCCGTGTTTGTCGGTGTAACGTCACGAAAAATCAGTTCAATTTCGCAGTTACATAGATCTCTGTTGCAAATACCATATTAAAACTGGTTGGCAAGTTCTTGGCTCTTTCTAACCAGAGATGAAGAAGATTTTAATAAAAAAAAAGCTCACAAAAATCGGATCGGAATGGAACTACTCACTATTGTAAAAAAATTTTGGTGTAAATTTCCAAAAACAGTTTGGGTATCAAAAGTAACTGTCAGGTTGCCCTTTTACGCCTTTTAGGGCGGTGTCCCATATTGAATGAGTGCCGGTATATGATCAATCATTCAATGAGTTATAAGATAAACCTATCGCGGTATTCGCGATATGAAGCATAAAAACACAGCGGCCTTATCAACACACCTGTATAGATTGAAATTATAGATACACAAAGAAAAAAATTCAAAATCGGACGAACACTTTTGGATATATCCTTAACCCAACTAATTGTCTCTGATCCTTGAATGCACTCTCATACATCACCATGTGACAAACATTCAGCGAAAATGAACACGTTACTCATTCCCAGTATAGACTAGATAAGAAAAATCCGTCTACAAGAATAATTTTAAACTTGAAAAAATCTTTTGGCTTATTTATGTTTGCCTTTGTAACAAAGCCTATTGTCTATGACCGGATTATTACAATCGCTAACCCCATTTCTTACACATTTTATTTGCTTTTAAATGAATTTGAATCGCTGTAGGGTTTTAAGTATTTTATCACTATAAGATTTCAAGCGATTTGTCCCTTCGGTTCCTGTAAATGACACCACAAGCTGACGCTAAGGGTTCTCCTTTTGGGGTGGGGGCAGACGTGTCACAATTAAGCTGTTTAGACGCTCCTGTTACCAGAGACAGTATGTCTTAATTGCATATGTATAACACATTATCACCGCACGAAACAACGCGTGCACGTGCTTTAAAGTGGCAAATTGTTCGTTTTCACAACGAAAATTTTTGTTGCTGAAAAAATTCTTCGTCGTTCAGCTCTCCGCAGACCGGTTTCTCTGCCAGAACGTCCGTTCTTGTTTAAATAGGGGTGTATGACTGGGGATCGGTAAGTCTCGCTGATCGTGTGCTATATTGTTTCACATCCATTAGACCCAATTTGAAACACATCAAACGGGTCCACATTTTCGCACCTTTTCCCGACTCCACAAAGCTCGGGAACCAACTTTGCATTTAGCTGGGCCCTATATTGTATCATAACTTCGCGTGGGGCAATTACAAACATTATTCACCAATAAAATACTTCTATAAACTCGGAACGCTTATTGTATTTTGTTCCTCGTCAGAGGGTTTTCTCAATAGGCATAGTCTAAAGTACCGAACACTTATAGTGCAATCACCTTTTCACTCAGTGTGACCTATTGCCAAAGAGTTGATTGCATACAACAAACACGATTCTCGTATCTTTACATAAGCATGATCATGATATATTTTTTTGAAAATAAGGTATGTAAATCTCTCAGAAGAAACTTAATCTTAGAGACTAGCCAAAGCTGGACAGTATCCGCTTCTTGTCTTTTGGTACACCAACTGGAGTCGCGTCAAATAAAAGAAAAAAGAAAATAATTAAAAAAATCAGTTCCGAATCATATCTGGTCAGTATCGGGATGTCGAGTCTTTTAAAACAAGAAAAATCCAGTTTTTGCCTCAAGCATCGACTATAAAGCACTTGAAGAATTTTGAATTCCAATTTTTATTGGAAATTCTTATCCTCTGTAATGTGCTGGATGAAATTGCCTCTGTAATGTGCTCAACATATTTTTTCAAAATTGTTTTGAATCTTGTCAAAGTATAGATAACATGGAACTAATACAAGGAAAAACTACAAGTCACTTGTTTGCTGCTTTTTCAACCAGATGGGCCGAGATATGTTAGTTATCTGAATATTAATTAACATTACCATATTCATAGAACAGTCACTAACAAACTGGAGTCAATACGAGGTGCATTTGGGAAATATTTAAAGGAAAAGGAGTAATATGAGGCATCAACTAAACCTATTTTAATCCTGTTTCAATAAAATACATACTCCTTTAAAATGTTTATAAGAAGCCCTATATTACATATAATGCACCATTACACTAAAAGTAAACAAGGGGGTGTCGCGCATTAAATAATTAAAGGGATATCACGTCATATAGTTTGGATTAGTGGGACTTGAGAACCGACATGAAACAATATAGACCATGCCGATCAGCGCTTGTATTAAGTGACTGTACAGTAGGCAGTCATTAGCGGGGTCCATCAACCTTAAATCGGCTTTATTAAATTTTATTGTCTATATGAATTTCAAACCCTCATATTTAGTGAAATTGAAGAAATCAAGGTACGATCCAGTGTACAACCATCCACGATACAGGTAAGGAAGGAAATTGGAAGACCAAAGGAAATGGACCACAGACCATCACTTGACTGTCCTCATTTGTTTTTATTTCTCAAAGAAATGTTTCGAGGGAGAGAGGGGCTAAATGGTTTGCATTGAAGGTACAAAATACCAGTATACTGACATATAAGAAAAATGCTTGGAAGGGCTGTAGAGAATTTGGAAATACCTGGTGAAATTTCTCTGATGTTTATTGCCTTAAAAGGGAAATATTGCTTTTAAAGTTCTCCAAGACAGCATTTCGAGAAAATAGCTCTAGTCATTATCAAATCATTTGGTCTCAACAATAAACCCAACAATAGCTTCATCTCCTCAAAATACTATGCACAAGAAGAGTTATGGAAGTTGTATCTTTTGAAATGTTGAAAGTTTGGGTGAACAAATTATTCTTGAGCAACACGCCACTGAATTTCTATTTAAGGGAAACTTACTGTATTTTGTGAAAAGAAGGCTACCATACTGCCTTATTTTTCATTATTTATCACCCTTTGGCAATAAATATTGGTTTTTAAAGGATGAAGTTTCCATGAAAAACAAACGGAGTATTTCCCTTTAAAGAAAGAAATTACAACCCAGTGTAATGAATATCATGTACACAGTTTTAAGCATTTCCCCTTTTTCCTCTTTTTTTCGTGACTTTTTTATATTGTACTGTACCGTACTGTATGTGACATTTTGAAATAATATATAAATGGAAACTGAGATTAGATCACTGAGCAACATGCCTGACTTACAGTAAACGAAATTTAGTCCAGTAACACAAATTTAACACGATAAAACAGTTTTACCGCTGGTGACCTCAAATGACCTTTGACCTCTACCAAAAACACGATAAAAGGGTAATTTGATCATTAGTGAAATAAGATGACAGGAAGAAGAGATTTTGAAATTTAAATGTCACATAGATAACTAGCCTGCGTAGCGCCTCTGTGGTTGCAGCCCCCTTTAGGTTGATTTTTTCGTAGCGATGAGCTGGACGAAAAAATGCGTCCGCCCCGCGGGTTAATAGTTAACTGCAATCTTGATTGATATCACCAGCTGCATGCATGGGAAAAGTTTCTTTACAAATAAATAAATAAATGAATGAATGAATGAATGAATAAATAAATAAATAAATAACTCTTATCAAACGAGAATTTTTTAAGCGATACGACAAGAAACAAACTAAGTGTTGCAAGCGTTACACCCAAAATTTGAGAAACCAAAAGTCGTTTTTACTCAGGATTTTTTAAAAGGAAAGACGTCTTCCATTCTACAGTCTGTCAGTTGTATATAAACAGAATATCACTCTGTAATTTCTCTTTCCACAGTTAGGCGTGCAAACCGGTAATTGATAAATATTCCAAATCAAGACAACAATAGATCAACCAAATGATAACTTTTTGAGAAAAGTAGCAATGAATCTACTAGCTTTTCCGTTTATTCCTAAACCCTTTAAGGTTGTGTGTGACATAAAATGACAACATTGGGTATTCGATGTAAAAAGCATTAAAAACCAAGAAAATAGCCGCATTTCCCATCAAAATTCGTCAAAAATTGACCATTTTACAGAACAATTTCTGATTTGTACTTAATCATTAATAAAAATGCGCTCAGTATACAAATCTTGTGATGTCATGAGAGGGACGTGCCATATTATGACTAATGTTATCCTTTGTTTAAACTTACAATCTTCATTTCAAGGACAGTTGTAACGTGTGTTCGTCCTGAGGGGTTTATTTTGAAAGTTTAAATTGTGTCCTTGAAAATAACCAGTATTAATAACCAAACCATTGGTTATCTGATGAGTAATTAAGAGATAATTAATGTACGGTTAACGGAAGAAAAGTCAAAACCGCACCACACTCCACATTATTATTTTGGCATAATGAACAAGTTGCTCCAGAAACATTCGAACTTTGAAGAGGTATATCGTGACTCCGTGAGAACCGTGAAAGATATTGAAATGATTCCAATGGATTATTCCGTAGAAAAGTTTACTCTCTAACCGCCAAGTGGAGACATGTCATTTTGCTGGCATGTCACACTACCTTTAGAACTTCAACTACAATTCGCTTACTTCAGATTATTGCATTACTTCGTAGTTGGTGAAGGAAAATGTGTAAATGTTGCGAGAAAAATTAAAAATTATTTCAGTTTCCAGAAAACATCATTACTAAAAGGTAAAACATATCACCAGTATCGCATTTGCTTATTTTAAGTATAAAGTGTGTGGTGATCAAAGTTTGTACACTTTATTTCAAATTGAAATTGATTTTTGTTGAAATTAGATTTCTCAAGTTAAAGTACTTGGAGAAAAGGTTGATAATGTACAGAGTATATCAAAAGTATTATTATTGATAAAACTATGTGCAATTTTGAGGCAAAAAGTACACCTTCCTCAAACAAAACTGACAGCAATAAATGTTCCTGCCAAAAATAAATAAATAAATAAAAATAAATAAAGAAAAGAATTGAAAAAAAAACACAGGCCCCGATCGGAAGAAGTCCCTTGCATTATACCTAAGGTTACAAAATAGTGTCATTATAGTGACTACAATACCAACATTTTGGAGAAATGTTTCTAATATGACGTAAAATTGTGTGGCAAGATCGTTAAGGGAGAAATCGCCTTTTTACAATATCTTTTTAGGTATGCTTCTATTAAATCATGATCAACCTTGCCTGCATTCACTAGTTCGAATATCCTCTACACTTCTCCGTCGAAAATGCTAACACGGCGTTCTATTATGTTGCAAGCTAGAGCTTGTAACAAAAAATGTTGCCATAACGCTTTCTAGATGCACTATCACAATATGATATTTTGAGACAACACAAAAAAACTGAAAAAATGATAGCCTACGGAGCGGACGCTGTTTTCCAAGCTCCTCAGCTTCCAAAATGGATAATATTACTGTACAAGGAATATGCCGTACAGCTTGCCAGGTAGACAAACAAAAGCTTGCCACTGGAATATTGTAAAAATGGTTCTGTGACGTATGTTTCGAAAAAAGTGATTCAAGTAATGATAAAATAGTGCAACTGCACTATCTTCTTCAAGATCTTTATATGACTCGTAGAAGTGCAACATGTGGTGTAGAAGATACTCTTAAAGGGGTAGCATGATAATATGTCTACCTGACAAAGTCTACACATATTTTTCCGTTCAACTGTAGCCTTTTCAAACATCCTTACAGAATCAAAACAAAGTGACATGTACTTTCTCTTGGATCATTTTTTGAAACACGACTTTGTAAATGATATCTTGTACGTTGTTTGACATCTTTATGTGCGTCAATATAACCTGACCACAATGTAGCTTGAACCATTGAATTGAAGCTAAAATACGGAGGAGTAGAGATGCACGAATCAGCGTGACGTCATTCAGACTGTGTGATTGGCAGCCAATCAAACCGGTTGTCATTTATTGTCGGAGGGCCGGTATCTTATACAAGGTTAATATCTTTAAAGAGAGTCCATAAGATATAAAATATTCAGTGGGATGTCTTGAATGTCAGAATATGGGAAGAGACATCTAAATGATTATCTGCTTTTATGGGGAACTTTGTAGTACGATCAAACTCCACCAGGCAGTAGAGGAGAAAACAAGGAATATTACACTAGTCTTATTAAATGACAAAATATAAAAAGGACACGGAATGCTCTTACGGTGTCATTTTCTGCTTGTGAAAGGGAATTAAAAATTTCCTCTTCTATGTGTTTCTCGGCCTTTTGGCTAAGACCAATGTGTAGTATCTGTTCTTTTCATCCAGTCTAGAATGGAGCCATACATGACCGTTCAATGATATAAATGGTCTGAGGGACGAACTGTACGGTTGGTCAAGGGTTGTCCTTCAGTGGACGTAATAGCTTCTTCGGGAAGCAGATTGAAGTTTGATTTCGCCGAACCGCCCTTTCCGAGAGGGTCGGGGGACTTTGGAAAAACTACCTTTTCTTTGAGTTTAAGATAAGTTAAAAAGGTGGTGCACTTACATGAGAAGAGAACGTACAGTTTCAAGTGTCATGTTTACGTTTAACTTATAAAACAAAAGGTTCAACTGGACGAAACGAAAATTGAATATTGGATCAATTATAACTTATTTGTCTGACCTCTTTAACTGTTCGTGTAGACATAATTTATTATTATGGAACTAAAATATTTATATACACGTCATCGAAGTGGGGCGTGACCTCATACAAGTGTATCTTCGCTTTGTCTTCGGGAATTGAAACAGCCTCAGTCATGCGTGTATTTTTAATACTTCACATAAAACTGTAAAATATTAGAAAATTATATTCCTGTTAGTGTAGGAGAAGAAAACGACCCTGATTTAACTGGTGATGATTTTTTTTAAGTTCAGATTGCTAAAGGTAGGCCTTTTTAATAATATCTAATAGCAACAAAATGTAGTATAAAGACAAAGTTAATTACATTGATCTATTGCATCTTTTTCCTCATGTCAGGAATTATTTATTTTTCTTTTTTTTCTTCTTTTATCTGAGGTATCTTTAGCTTTTTGTGTCACTCAAGGAACTACAGAATCCTATATTTTATTAGAATTATTCTGAATTGTGTATGTTCATAAATCATTTCTCTCCTTTCTTATATTCCTTTTATCTGCAGGACTTATATCTGTTTTACGGCATTGCACTGTTCAAGTTATGATTAGAATTATGTTATACGTCCACTTTGGGAATGAAGGATAAAAATCACACCCTGGTGCAGGAATGGCCGTGATCATGCGGGCGTGGTTGTTGGGGGCTTATTGTGTGGGATGGGGTATCACCATCACTCTGCCTTTCCGCCCGTATAAATAGTTATTGTTCATAGTGTTTCGTCTTTGTTTCTGAAAGTACCGGTCTTTGTTTAGAACTTTGTTCCACTCGTGTCCTTTTTCAAACACGTAAAGAGCTAAATCAGTTTTAAAGGTCACTGTATAGCTACAAGCGCAAGTAAATTACCTTGTACTGTAAGAAGTTTTATCCTGTACACAAACAAGTTTGAAATTTACGTACAAATATTCAAAGGTGGAAAAAGCTGGGAAATTGGGAGTCTCCTTCCAGGAAAATTTGGTCATCTGGAGGGAAATTTCGCAACTGAAGCAAAATTTCCCTTTCTGTATATAAAAACTGAGCGAAACTTGCAGGAACCCTGCTCCCTACCTTGGAAATAAACATTTTTCAACCCTGCAAATGTTACTCTCTACACACGTAATATATCTTGTATAAAAATGAAAAGAAATTTTAACTTCTTCAAATCATGTCAACATTCAAACAATGTAAATTTTCTCATATTTTTATGCTTATAACTTTCTTCTCTGGTATAGACTAACTTGGTAATCTTATGCCAAGTTTTTCAATTCATTAATTGAGATAACACATTTAATGAAAACGGTTAATTAGCTATACTAATGACATGTTCCGGTTTAAAACAGCGTATAATCTTAAACAAGCTTAGACAAAACAAAATGTGCTGAAAGATTTTGACTAATTAATTACATTTCGCATGATTACTTTAAGTCATATTGTCTAATTTATTTAGACTTTATAGCCATAGATGTTTCCAAGACAAATTAAAAAAAGAATTGTTACTGACAACGTTGTGAAATGAGCTTTTAAAAACGACTCTACGAGTTAACAACTAATTAACAAATATTTATGAAGGCGATAAGCTTCCAACAAATCAGATAAAATAAGAATCCATTTATTGTCTTATGCGCCTATACTTTTGTAATTACTTCTAATTATATAAAAGCATTTTGAATGAAAACGGTTTTTAATGGTTTTTGTGTTGCTAGGAGGTGCTGTTCATACTGTAAGCAGGGTTATTTTCATGCGCTTAACTGTATATTATCACAACTTAATGTTCAGCTATTAGCATTTGGAAACATTTTGTCTTCGGTTTTATGGTATTCGGCGTCAACGTGTCATGCAGCGATTAATCAATTAGATATTTCTTATAGGGAATAATGAGTGAGATTATTTTGTTTAAATATTTTAATTATTACATCTGAAATCAATATTGCTTCATTGTTGAAGTATAACATGTACTGCTGTAACAAAAAACGTATCTGAAATTAAAGAATCTCAGGATGAAATACTGAGTACGGTACAGGTTCTTTCCAAAACGCAACAAAATGTCTACTCTTTGTCCAACTTTCCGAGTTATTTTTTTAAATGAAAAAAGAGTTCACTACATTATTTGTCTATCTATCAATATTAATAAAAAAAATCAGGTTTTAAAAACTCATGAATGTTGGTAATTAATTACATGATATATTTTTAATATATTTGTTTTTAACCCTTTAAAAATTATAATAGTAAATTTGATATTTAGTTATGTTATTAACAAATTTTTCATCAAATTGCCCTACACATTAATGTTAAAATTGAGTCAAAGTATATATATTGTGTAATCATTTTGTGTTTAATTGTTTATTTTTTGTAGAAGTATAGTCCTCGGAGTAAGCTTTGTTCAACGGAAGTGAGTACGATATAATATCCGAATTAATTTTAATCTTGTCCAATATTTCTGACAAGAGTAGACACAAGGCTGCATGTTTCTTCCTATAAATTATATTTATAAGCATCGCTTTTATTATATCAAATATCTTCTTTGTGAATTAATCATAGGAAATCACAGAAAAAGGCACATAATTTAAAGGGAAATATTGCGTTTGTTTTACAACAAGATGCAACTTCCATAACTCTTTTTGTACATAACAATTTGAGGAGATGAAGCTATTGCTGAGGTTTATTGTTGAGACTGAATGACTTGCAAATGACTAGAGCTATTTACTTTTAATGCTATTTGGAGCATTTTTAACGCAATATTTCCCTTTAAGAATAATGAACATAACAAGTACACCCATAATCTACGGATTTACAAAAGTTCCTTTGTTTTAAATTTTTTCTAAGAAACTGTCCAATAATGAAGACATTAGCCAATGTATCAAAAGGGTAAAATACCCCGCTATGAATACAAATGGAAGAAACTTTCCTCTGACTGTTTGTACAAGAATACATAAACACGAAAGACATGTATATGATTTTTCTCAGAGCAGTTATCTAAATCTGTGAATTCGCGCGCCATGGCAAATAGGCCAAAGCCGATTCGTTTTAATTAGCACCAGTTATGTCGTAGTAGTAAAACCGAACATGCATGGCAACGTGAAAGTCAAGTTAGTTATTGCGTTTACGAAACGTCTGTTGAATTTGATTTTTTTCACAAATTTAAAACCAAACTTAGAAAATAATCGACGTTAAATAAACGTTTCATCAAAAAATTGGAAGACTATCCTGCCTTAAATAATAGGTAATTATTATCACCATCGAGCTAAAGGAAGGTAAGTTTAAAATGTGTTTCCTATTCGGCTACAAAGATTCTTGTTGGTACAATGAGATCAGTGACTTAAACAAGGAGCTTCAACAGCTCCTTTCGTGTGGAGGTGATCCCTGCTTTAATGATCCAATATAATAATCTGGCATAAGATTTCCTAATCAAGACTTAGGAATTATTAACCATCTTCATTTTCAAGAAGAGGTACAGTATAGCAAGATGTTATTTAAAGTCCTGCTGCTATGTTAAACTTACATTTTACTTCACTGTATTTAAGTATTTTAAGGAAACAAAGATTAAACTCATCCTCATGCAAACTCAAACCATTTTAACGTTGTCCTTCAGATAAAATATTTTTCTAAAGCCCGCTCCCCCTTCCCGACTCTTTGACGAAGAGACATTCGGATACTTTTCTTTGAAACTTATTAACCCATTTCTCCAACATATCAAAACAAATTGTACATATATATATATATATATATATATATATATATGCAATAGGCCTACTTACAGAAAAATGACATTACAAAGGTTTTCACCTCCAAAGACAAAAACGAAAAGTCATTCCAAAACCTAAAGGACAGAGAACAGATGCTTTTTCTAAAGTCCTCCCGACTCTCTGGCAGAGGGTCGTTCGGCGAAACCAAAACTTTCACTGCTTTTCGGAGAAGTCATACGTCCATTGAAGGACAACACTTGACCAACCTTATGGCTCTCAGACCATTTACATCATTGACCGGTCATGTATGGCTCCATTCTAGACTGGATGAAAAGAACAGATACTTCGCATGATCTTAGCCAAAATGCCGGATAAAATCAGGGCCTATTAAGAAAGTAGAATTGATATTCTGTTTACATAATTTCGTAACGCAATTTATGGATATTTTGCAATTACGTCGAGGATCCGTCATGCTGAATGCACTGCACGGTGTGTACTGTGGTATAGGCATAAATGTACAGATGTACACATTCATCGAGCTGTAGTGTGTTGAGTTTGGTATACTATGCGTGCGTAGTTACGTGTTCTCCAACATGGAAGCTGGGAGTGTAGTGAAGTTATGTCATGTTAAAAACCTCTATTGCAGAGAAATCCAAAGCTTAAAGCTTAAGATTTCTATGCTTTATTGATCTTCTGAAATCATCACTTGTGAAACGTGTTTAGTTAGCAATTAAATGCGGTATACTTACGGGAATTTGTCCCCACTTTGAAAACACGTTTAAATTCTAAACATGATCAGCAATTAAACAGCAAGTGTTTAACAATTTACCCCGGAGTGAGACACCCGTGTTTTAGCATCTAAACAAAGTGGGGACAACAAGTGTTTAGAAAACGTTTTTAATTCCTCACACTCTAAAGAACGAGATCCAACTGGACATGAACCGGTATCTTGGCAAATATTCGACTTGGTTTACTATACATTTGCTTGAAGAATAAATCACTACTGTACATTTTCACTAAAATCGAGTAAAAACACTGGTTCTTGACCAGGTCCTTGTTTTTCTCAGTACTTCAGTACTCCTATGTTCAAATTTTATTCAAATTTGCATGTTATTGGACGTTTTAGAACGAACATTTTCTGTTTATGTTTAAATTATTGCTGTTAAAGCAGGGACGTGTTACTAATAACACCTCCCTGGTCAAAGTGCGGTTAAGTAATTTTAACAAGTACCAGACTGAGCGATCCTCTGGAAAACTTCAATATTCTTTACCATTCTCAAAGGTACATCTCTTGCAATTTCCTGGTTTGATTTGTTCTGTAGGGGATTAATGACATATCACTGGTGTCCGCGCAGTAACTAACTGCGCATTCATTGATAACGATGCGGAATGCTCCTCTAAAACATCCATTTGGTTAACCCGTGATAAATTATCCCTTAATTACCAACCATGAAGTTGGCGCTTTTAAGATTACAGAAACTTTTATTACAACGAAATAATTTTTTAACTCCCTCCCTCCAAAATGAAATCTGGGGATAACATCTCCGCAAGCCAGGTGAGTGTTCTCGACATGTCTATAGAGGAAAAAAGACTAACATTAGCCATATTTGGTAAAAACATACTTCAACGTCACAAAGTTGCGTTATCAGGTCATCTTCATTTACATATACAGGAATGAGGAATTATAGAATGGAAATTAACATGTCAATTTGATCATATTTGATGGGTTTATGAAAATTGCGGCTATTTTCTAGATTCGCTGTGCTTTTGACACCAAAACGGCTTATCAAATATTTAATGTTCATGTCACCAGATGGTCAAACGTTTTGTTTTACTATACTAAAAGTAATAATCAGTCAGGTATTGTTTGGGTCTACTTAACTTAATTTCAGAATTTTCTCACAGATACCCAGTGCGGTATCTTTTTCACAACCCAACAACTAACTATTCTTCAGTTGAAAACTGAGTGTATTTCTTCAACTTTGAAAGTAACAATCAGGGTCTGCAGAATGTTTACTGTTTTATGACGGGGCTATAAAATTGTACTAAAAGTTACCAATTTTAAAAAGTCGCAGGCCGCAAACTGAAATATAACGTGATATTTTGGACTCAAGGTTAATAGCTACTGTAAGAGCCTGTTTTACCAGTTCCACACCAATTCGTCGGAGCTTCCTAATTTAGCTTTCGTATATTTTTTTGCTCTTTCTTTAATTCGGATCCATCTTTACAGGCCACAAGTTTACCAGCCAAGTTTCATTCCTACACCTTGAACAAACAATCCCTTTGGAATGTAAGGGAGAATTCAAAATCCGCCACAAAGCTTGGTTTCTACAAGGAACTGGTCAATTACACGGCTCACTTAACTCACACATATATATTTCTGGATGAAATATTACTACGAAACCACAATGACACAGTTCGCGGATCACAAACTTTATTTCATAAAAACATCAAAGGAGCGGTTAATTTTTTGTATCGAACAAACAGATAAAGAAGTCGTGTTCTCGAATTTGAGGTCTTCTTCGAAAGCTACTTGTATATCAAAAACATAATAAAGATAGTGTATTTTTTCTGGAGTGTTGCATAGTAATTGTTATTCGCTCAATTACAGGGGGACAAATCTCGCAGATATTACATCATTCGTGGTTTCCTTTGATCAATTGTACCAACAAATTACAGAAGTACAAGAAATTTTCAAAGTTAAACGTGTTGGGTAACGAGGAAGCAGATTTTAAATTTCTGACCTTGAACTGGAAAGTATGGAAACTTTTTACTTGAATAATTGTTGCAACTTGCATTTAATTGTTGTTGGTCGATAGGCGACATTAAATCACGGGTATTGATAAAGATGATGATTAAAGATTGTTAATTTAGTCCAAATCGCTAGCCTGAGGGATTTTCTTGACATTTATCCAAAATAAGTTGATAAAGTTGATTAATGAAGAAGTAAAAGCGATATGTTGTTGCAAGAACTTTCTCATTCTGCTCGGGATAAAGAGACTATCATTACTAAATCATGCATTAGCCCATCAGGGCTGGAAAATATTTATTTCCCAAGAAGGGAGTTATCATTGTTTCCCAGGAAGGGGGTAAAATTTCCAAAAATCAACCCCATATTTTCATGTACAAAAAAGTAATTTCCCTCCAATTGTCAAAATTCCCGACCCAGACCAAATTTCCTGAGAAAGAGAGGCCCATCTTCCCAACTTTTTTCCACCCATGAAACCCACTAAACGTCACAAACTGTTCCACATAGCTAACATCATTTGAAGGGGAAAAATTCCAAAATAACAATGGACGTATAAAATGCCGTTGTACTTGATTCAAGGTTTTTTGATGATGTCGTTTTGAACAAATTCATAGAAAAATTCGCATTTAAAAATATTCTGACAAACCGTGGAAAAAACTTAAAGACGATCATGTATGTAATAAACACAGGTTTGAAAGACCGATGTATCCATGATATTTATGTTTTATTCGGTATTTCAAAATTTCGGAAATTTCGATATTACATCTCTAAATAAGAAGAAATTTTCTGAAAGAAAATTGAAAACAATGATGTTATAAATTGTACATCATCTAATTGTTTGATTTAACTGGGGAGAGAGGGTGGTTCATTTTCAAAGAGATGAAAAATGACAACTTTTAAGGCCCCTGGGTAAAAAAATTATTAATAAATAATACATTTTGACTTATGCCGTTACGAGTTTTACGGCACCGTTTCTCATCAATTGGTTAAAGTCTGGCCTGCCAAAGCCCCTTTTCCAGTTGTTGCCCACTTCCTTGTTTGCACTACCCCGGTGCTTTTGTTGAGCAACAAACTCATTAATTACTAAATAGGGAAGCGATATCATTGAAAATTGGAAAATATTGTATCAACAAATCAATTCAAGCTATGGCCAGTAGAGGGAACACTAAAAACACAAAATAAGGAAATGCGGGACTGAATGTAATTTTTATATGAATGGATGAAGGGCTGGGATCTGTAAAACATGATGCTCTCTGATTGACAGCAGTTGGCAATTGGGTTAATTTTCGAACTGTCTACTAGCTTGGAAAATTTATAACGGAGAAAAATAATTTTTCAACCTTTAAAAAAGAGAGAAGTGAAAAGCCACGTTTTATTCACTCTCCCGCCGTATTTGAAATTAATTGTTACGACTTTTATCTTTCTTTCCAAACTTTCTTGTAATCCATATATAGCTACTTCAAAGTACCGTATATATCAGTAAAGTTATTTCTCAGATGTAAGAAGAAAAGCCATTTGATTCTGGTAAAATAAGTTAAAAGTTATCCTTTTCTATGCCTTTTGGTAGAAAATACGCCACCGACACAAGACACCGGGTGTTCTATGGACCATGGAGCTGAGACCCCGCTATTTGATACTCTGGAACACTAGTCCCACGAGACAGTTATTTGAACTCTGTCAATAACGAACTTTACTTTCAAGTCACTCAAGAGAGAGAGAGAGACTGCATGTGAACCAAAAAGATTTGAGAGATATATCAACATAATAAAAAATGCATAATAAAAAAAAGAAAGAAATGAAACGTGTTCCCTTTTTTGTTAAGAAGGTTAGATTACGCCCTATTTTTTTTAATTTAACAGTGCTCATTTAGGTTGTCACGTGGGCAGTAATATTGTCATTTTCATCTGCGCACAGAGTTTACCTTTTTAAAATTATAACCAATGAAAACAGTCTTGTACGAAAAATCACACTGAAAGAATAAGGTTTTAAGGATTTCTTTTAATAATTTCTTAAATCAGAGAAAATTCTTCTATTTCTTATTTTTCTAGTTTTTTTTTGGGGGTGTTTTGTGGTTATTCACACAAAACGGTTGTCGGGTGAACTTAGCTCGACTTATTCCAACCGAGGCACAACATGCCCGTTGTCACCTCGTATAATGTAAGTCAGAAACATATTCAATGTGAAATGCATAATGCATGTAATTGAATTAAACCAACGTCATTTCATGCCGTGGCTTCCTGACTCCTGTTAAATCCCATACCATTTGTCACGACTTATAGCCGGGTTTATTTATTTTTAAACGCTTTTCAAATCGACGGTAATGCAACGTGAAAGTTGTAATACTCGTTTCAAATCCCTAGTGTAGCTACAGGTATGCAGAGAACATAGATATATTCCTGTCAAAGGTGAAGTCAATGTTTCACTGACATACATGCAACAAACTTACATTATCAAGTGTTCGTTGAAATGTTGCAAATATTTGTCGTAAAATTTTTTGTCGTAAAAACTTTTTGTCGTAAAATTGAAGATTGGTCGAGCATTTCAATTTTTTGTCTGGTTTTACTTTTTCCGCTATTTTATTTTTCTAAACACCAATGCATTGTGATGATCATGATTGATTTATAAATATGCCCTGGAAGCGTTTGCAAGGAAACAACCTGAAATATGGGGTCAAATCTCCAGGCAACGAGATGGATAACGATAATTACATTTCATAAATTTAGATAAGACAATTTGAAGAGAAATATATTGCAATTTATAGTGTAATAATAGCCTAACTGAAGGAAAGCGTACGGGCTAACATATTAATTGATGAATCAAACACAAATTAAGTTGACGTCTTTAAATGACGCATGTATTCAACCAAAGCTGAATTTAATATACCCTGGTATAGCAATTTTTGAATTGCTTTTTATTTTTTTTTTATCAAGTAGGGAGAGATTTGTTTGTCTTTTTATGGGAAGGAGGTGGTGAAGAAGTTTAAGGGCTCGGTCTTAATAAAATATTTAGTATTCGACATTTTTGTCTGAATGTAACGAAATGAACTTACAAGGGAAGCGAATACCGGTATCTTATATCTAAATCGGAAAGAGTGAAATTAGGCATGGATCTAAAATTAAAACTGAATGTTCACCATAAAGGAATAAAGATTACTTTTTTTTCACTTTTCACTTCAAATTCATATTGGCCCTAGTAAATTTCACTCTACAAGAGTTATTTTCTCCTACGTGGTTCATAGGGAGTAGGTTATGTCACAGAACTGAAATGGAAGACAAAATTTGCTCTGAAAATATGAAGTGCAGAAAGTCACCCTTCATTGTGATGAGATACAGGAAATGTCCTTTCCATCCCTCTTATGGACAAGCATGCGCGAAAATGTGTAATCATAAGGTAAGGTTAAAAAAAAACAGTGTAACTGTGTGGTGGTAAGATTTTTCCAAAAGAAGTCCATTCATAAATCACTCTTTAACCTCATAAAATTTATTTTTCGTGACTTTTAACAAAATTTGCATTACGGCAGTTATGGCGTTCTGCTACTTCTAGGTCATTAATCATCACTGTTAATTACTAGATTACTAAATTAAATCACAATTTTTTCGTAACGTGGAAATATTTTCTTCACCTATGGATTTCTAATGGAAAATACAAACTTGCTGTCTGAAAATTTGTTAACATTAATGAATGGCCTTGTTTAAAACTTTGTGTCCATCAGTGACAAAACTACTTAAGATCTAATACTAATTCAACCAATTTTAAATATAGAGTATTAAAAAAATGAGAAGCCTTGTATTTGGCAAAGAAAAAATATCAAGCAATTTTAGGAGATAATGGTTCGATAGCATGATACATTGTATGAATCTTGAGTTTAAAATTGCATTGAGTAACAATTCCGGAACTCTCAAACTGTTGAAAATATGTAGTACACACAGTGCAGAACTTAGCAAGTCAGTAAGTGTATACTTCGTAATGGTATTCACAAATCTGCAAAATTGTTGTCCACACCTTAAATTTGATAATTTTTAAGATCATGGTATACTTTTTCGCCTTTCATGTTCTTGCTTTATTTTACCTGGCCTGCTACTTAGCTTGGTTCTCCAACTATTCAAAAACACTTTAAAGATACTTTCCTTGAAAGTCTTTCACCAGTGTTTATGAATGCCATCATAAATAAGTACACGTTTGTCATGAATTATTAGAAATGTGACAAGATTCACTTTCAATCCCGCTCCTACCACGGAATACAATATTTTGTTTTAACTTGCTTAAACATTTGAGTTAACTTCTTGCTGACAGGTCGTCAAGGGGGAAGGGGTGTTGTAGCCCTCTAAAAAAATTCCACTTCCAAAATTTAAAAAAAAAACCTGAAATCAACATTTTCCCTTCTTAGTTGTTGTCGTTGCTTTTTTCGCAGGCCAAATATATTCAACCTGAACTTGTCTGGTTGCCTACCCCCAACACCATGCCCCAGGCCCTCTGAAAAGGGTCCTGTTCAGCTGTTACAGCTGCTGTAAGGTGTAACACCGTCCTGGTTGCTTGATCGATAACGTTGTGGCCAAAACTCGCGTGTTTAATGAACATAATATCATGGGGAATATTTATAAATGTCTGCACCAGGTTCTTCAAATAAAAGTTACATCGCACAAAGAACGACACCGTCAACATGAATAAAAGTTAGATGGTAAAATATAAAAAATTAAACTTTACTTATTAGCCCCTTTGACTAAGTACAGCGAAACTACCATACAAAGCTGCCTGGTTTGACACCCTAGGTGTGAAAAGCCGTTCAAGAATAAAAATTCTACAATGATGAAATGTAGAAAACATTCATATTTTAACGTTAAAAATTTTCACACTGTTTCATTTGCTAATTGTCGAGAAAATTCCTACTGCCAAATTTTAAGCCCGTACACCAAAAGGAAAATGGTGTTCATTTACGATCATCATTAACTTATTGGTTCTTTTACCCTTTATCCCAAATTCAAACTTTGAAAAATGAAATTAACCATTACAGAATGTATATGAAAAGGTATCATTATCCTCTCCGTTGGAGGTTTTTGTTTGAAAAGGGGAAAAGGGGGAAGAAAATGGATAAGGAGTGACCACTTACTTTCTACTTGGTGAAGCTTTGGGGTTTGTATCCATGGGAAACCATTGGCAGTCCATGTATATGTCTGTGCGGATGAGTTAGAACACGTTGGGTTAGGTGTTGCTATGCTTGATTTATTAGCACCACCGTTTCCTGAATGTGTCGGTTTCGCCAGGATTCCTTCGACCGTGAAACTGGGCGATGACTTTGACGTTTTCGTCGCTGCTGGCGACGAGGGAAGTCGTAGCTCTGATTGTGTAGAGTCCGTATTACGAGGCGAAGGAAGGTGTCGCGGAGAGGGGGCTGGCGAAGTGTGCGACCCGTGGGGTGAAACAGACACCGCCACGGGGGCAAGAAGAGAATCCATACAGAAGGGTCTTGCGGCAGGGTGGTGAAGATGGTGGATTGCTTCACATGTAGCGGGGAGAGGTTGCTCCTCGCATTGGTTTGACGAAGTCACCATATTAGTGGTAGAGCAAGGCGGATGGGCACAAGAAGAATGTGGTTTCGAAAAGGCTGATGTATTGCTCACGGGGAGCAAATTGTTTGACATCATGTGAATACAAAGTCAAAAAATGACTGTTGGTTTCTGGGTTCTGCCAAAGAACGCCAAAATATTTAAAACTATCCGCAAAAAGAAAAGGATTTTAACTTCCCATTTGAAGGCAAATTTTTCAGCTTGGTGTTGTCGAAAGCAGAGTAACAAACGAATAAGATGAATAAAAACTTTGTGTTTGCACGTAACGTTCCCTTAGTACAATCTGGTCGTGGAAAATTGTAAAACAAATTCAGCAAAACCGAAAATAAGAAAACGATCCAAAAATGATTAAAGTCATATTTCCCTCTGAGATGAGATATCTATCCAGAAAAAGGCGCTGCACTTTAAATACACTTGACATGTGATACAAAATATTCATAAACTTTATCAAGAAGATAGAAATCCTTTTCGTTGATTGGCTCAAATATATATTACAAATGTCTTTGATTCGTTCCTCATATTACCAGCAGAATTTGAAGAAATCGGGAAAATTTTGAAGTCGAAATCTTTCTTCCCAATTGTCATGGCAAAGCCGTCTTCTTATTACCCTTTAAATCAAAATGTTGGACTTTACTAAAGCAAAGAATTGGTTAAATATATCTACAATATCATCCAGTCAAGAAGGTGATCCAAAAAGATTGTTTTTCTGCGCCGAACTATTTCTCGGTCATGTTATTACTATTATGATACCAGCACACAACTTGATTCGTGTTACGCGGTACGGTACAGTGTCAAAATACGATTTGCTTCAGCGAATCAGCGAGCGATACAGCGTGCTTGGGTTTGGGAGACGAGACCGAGAGCGCCGCAAGGTAAGTTTTTATTAGCAAAGTGTACACTTCTGAAGAAGGGGCGGAGTCAATATAACTTCGTCGGCAAGTGAACGAAGTTGGCAGTTATGAAGAATAATTACTCTTTTGTTAATTTCTGTCATTATCCTATTTTGGGTGAAGAGGCTTAGATCAGGGACGCATTGTTCAATGTTGGCTTTTTACGCTACGTAGGGGCTCTATGAATGACACCATTCAGATTTAGGGCAGACGGGCCTTTTGGACGCTTGGTCTTTTGTTTTGATGTGAGGCTTGGCTAAGTTTGTTTGGTCGTAACGACCTTAAATTAGGGGCAGTGCTTTGAAAAATAGGTTGATCTTCTCGATATAATAGGGGAGTCAAAAGCTGATCAGATAGAAGGCTTCAATCTTTTTTGATGTGTTGTATCGATCAGGCAATCTAAAACCAATTATTCCCTTTTTCTTTGTGGGTATCCTTGCGGACTGTTCTCTTCTTCTTTGCTCGTCTCCAAAACGGAGATCACTTTTCAGTATTTTGAATGGGTTCTTTGAGGCTCCGCCAGACTGTAAAGATACGTCGGAAGCCAGAATAAGCTTAGAATGTTTTTCGACCGATAATTGAAAGGGAAAGTCATTTGTTCAAAGAGGTATAGACTTTATTACCGATAATTCGTGTTATCTTGTTAACTCTGTAGACCAATTGACGAGGATCATTACAAACTCATTTATTAGGTAACCCGTATAAGGACGATAGAAGTCACTTGGGACCAAAAAGAATTGGAAACCGGGTCCTATAGAGGACCAGTTAAGGACACTAAGAGGTATAGAAACTTTGTTGACACTCATATTGTTAGGTGTATTTGTGGAGACAACTGGGCTCTTTTGCTTTTTGTCTATGCGGACATATTACGTGCGCACCGTGACTTCTTGCCTACGTAGCAGGCTGTACGCTGTAAACCTAGTACAGTGATATCTCTGGTGTTTCTTGACTGAAGGTGCAAAGAGGTACTGACCAAGTGACCATCCTGAATTCTTTTAGCTGGGGAAGAGCATGCGCTCTTCGGTTGAGCAGATGATTGGATACAGCGGCACAAGTACCCTGCGGAGCGGACGAAGTGTTTCTGGTGAGATCATCCGCGCTGCGAAAAAAAGAAAAACAACTAACAACTGAGGGACTGCAGCCAAAGGCCGGAACGCAAGACACAGGGACTCTAAGCAGGCAATGACGCAAGTCAAAACACGGTCATGAGTGAGAGAACTTCTAGGGCGAGTTTTTCCCACATCCCAGCGAACCCGATTATGCAGTGAAGGGTTTACCGTACTTTTCAGTCTTGGGTTTGTAGTTGGGACTTTAAGTGTGACAGTTTCGAGACATATATACGTGGGATAATGACCACGAGCTTTCATTCACCACACAATCTAAGATATTCAACTCCGCAGTCAGACAAGTTACTAAATGGGACGGGATGGCTTTCATGGGAGACATTGTTAGTAGGTTTTATCCAAGTGGCGGGACAAGGAGACGTGGGATAACTTTCCCCCAGTCTGAGCCCATGACCCCCGCAGATGCTTCACTCCTGAGCCAGGCAAACCTTTTCTGGTGTACTTAACTTTTCACCAAGATATATTCTAAAACCTCAGAGCTTCGGGGCTTTGATTCGCGAACACCCACTGGGTCTATGCCCCTGAAACCCGGTTTGTACTTAAGAACTCGCTCTTCAGCATTTCCTCTACCCTAAACTTAACATTCCGGCGTTTGAAAACTCTGGTGCCTCCACAGTTCAACCTGCCCCTTTCCTGCTATATGGAATGGTATCTAATTTCTCTAGAGTCCAAACCAGACTTCCTCAATTTAATTTTCGGAAGCATCACATTGCTAAATGAAGTTACTGCTGTTATGCGCCACTGACCGCCGTCTTGTGGGAGGGGTATAAGGGGAGAGGTGCCCCCTCCCCTTTTGAAAATGTTTGCGTTTCAGAAAGGGCTTACATACAAAATGGTGCAAAATTTGTTCAATTTTCCCGGCGAAAATTTTTTTGTCGATTCACCGGTAATGGTTAATCGACAAAGCACTGACTCTAATGAATGTAAACAGTGACGGTGATTTTACTTTCTTGTGAGAACAAATAGAACGTCATTATATCCTTGTCAGCATGTGACGTCAGTCTGTGGGAAGTATCAGATTTAATTACAGTGCCTATTTTTGAGACAGAACAGTTCTTGTCAAAAAAAAGTTATGAAAAAGTTAAATTTTTCAACATTCTCTCATTAATTTTTGCGCCACTTAATACCACGTCACGCGCCCCAAGTGGCGCGCGCACCGCTATTTGAGGAAACGTGGTCTAAACCACCACCTCACCCTGTATCCATCATTACAGGTATAGATAACTTCCCCTTTGCAGTATCGACTACGGACGGGTCAATAGAAGGGCCGTGTCCTTTACCAAATCCTTTTTTTTTTTCAAGATGACCTGTCGTCTCATGAAAACGAAATAAAAACTGCTGAATTCTGGATGACGTCACAAAATACCCTGGTCTTAACTTTGATTGTGAACTGGTTGGATGCACCGTTGATAATGCGAACGTTTTCTATATCTGCCACTGATGTAACATTATCGATAGTGTATCGGTTCGCAATCGGAGTTAAAACAGTGGTAATCTGTGACGTCATCTTAAAATCCGTCATAGATTTCATTGCATTTTCAATAGACGACAGGTCATCTTTAACTGATGAAGCCCTAGCAACGGGGGTTCTTATCATGGAGCTCCATGTCCTCACTAGCTCAGCAAGGTCACCGAAAAAAAAATCATTCCGTTTTATGGATAAATTTCAGACGGTTTGCCAGCATTGTATTACATTAGCATGCTATGCGTTGCTGTTCTTGTATTTTTATATCGTTTCGTTGAACGGGATAAAATATATTATCATTATTTTTGTAACTGTTTTGGTTGGAGAGATAATCTGATATCCTCAAAGCCTTTAAAAGAATAGATTAATGATGCTCTCGTCGACCCCCCCCCCCCACCGCCCCCCCCCCCCCCCGCCATCACCACCATCACCTCCTCCTGCAATAGACCATTCTAGGATTTCTGCTAATAATTTTAAAGGCAGAGTTAACATTACATTACATTGTTAAAACTGATAAATTATTTCAAATTGTGGTCAAATATTAACATTTTTGTGGTATATTTTAACCAGCCCTCTTCGGTTACTTTAACCAGGAAACGGTTGCTTTATCTGTGACCACAATACTGGTTAAATCTAACCAGGGTGTTTTTAGAGTGTGAAGTACACTGAACCAATTCTCATCTACACATTTATACCTTAGCACCTTGACTTAAATTTTAAATATATTGCATAATACGGTACGTAGAATAGATGTGGTTATATTCGGTGAAACTGATAAACAATTCAGGGCTCGGTAAATATTTTTTATGTTTTGTTTGTTTGTTTGTTTACTTTGGCGAAACAATAACCCTTGTCGTTCCTAGAGTGGACGTGGCCTACGTGTTTTTTCATGACGGGGTATAACATATCCGTCATTTTTAACTTCAATAAAAAACCCAGTAATGGTAAAAGTTGATTTTATTTTACGAAAAAAGAAAAATTTATATACATTTACTAAAGAATAAACAGATAAATAAGGCGGTATGGTTCATTCTTTCTTTTCCAAAACTTTTCACGTAGAGAAATTAAGTAATTTGTCGCCTTGTAAATAAGTTACGGTACTGGTCCAAACGTTCGAAAATTCAAATGACGGGGCAACTTATGTAACTCCTCAAATACACAGTGAATATATATATATATATATATAAACAGTAACAAAGAAAACAGCTAATGCCTTAACTACCAACATACTTGTACCACATTTGACAACCGTACAAAATTTTCGAAGCCCTGCTTCTTCCTCGGTATACAAAGAAACTGTGCCAGAGAGTTTGCTAGAAGGAGATATATATATATATATATATATATATATATATATATATATATATATATATATATATATATATATATATATATATATATTTGCATTTACTGGTTATACTGATTGGCTTAATTTAAAAATATGGATTTCTCAAGACGCAAGGGTTATTTTGTATTTATTTAAAAAAATCGGTCACAAACCATGTCGTGACCTAAAAGAACTAGTGATAAATAAGGATACCCGGGTATTGAAATTCAGTTTGGGGTGACCGCTTTTCCATTTTTTAAAGACAAAATATAATACAAAACATATCGCAAATCGATACGTTAATGTCTTTCAATGCACTGTAAACACAAATTAGTCAAATGGTGTCTGAATTGACTAACCACGTCAGTCACTCATATTAGACTAATTTGTGATGATATCTGACCAATTCCGCATTGGTGGGCTAAAGAATAGAATATTAGTCAAAACTTAGTCAAGGACGCTTAACCTTTTGTAAGACACTAATTCAACTGGGTCGAATATCAGTCAAATATTAGTCAGTGTTGTTGACTAACGTGATTGGCCTATTCAGGCACTGTTTGACTAATTTGTGTTTACAGTGTAAAAGTTTTTCCTATAATAGTCAGCATATCGCCTCGAACCGCCATGGTGGTCTGCAATTTCCAAAGCCGTGTTCCCATTTGATCCAGGGAGGTGGATCTTGATCTACCGAGGTGGATCAAACACTAATGGGAACGCAGATCAACAACACTCACTCAAGATCAAGATCCACCGATTTTGATCGACCGTTCGGGGTAGATCAAGATCCACCGCGCTGGATCAAAGTTTGTAATGGGAACACATCGGTAGATCAAGTGACCCTGGATCTCCGGTTACACTCATGTATGTTTTTGTGATACATCGATACGAAATGCATGGCAGGCCGACTTGTAAACATTGGTGACCTTTTCTCGCTTGCGCAATGTGTTCATAAAACACGTTTGATCTACCGCGCTCACTCAAATGGGAACGCGGATCTCGATCAAGGTAACTGATGTTGATCCACTTCGGTAGATCAAGATCCACCTCCCTGGATCAAATGGGAACACGGCTAAAGTTCCCAAATGCTTGAACTTGAACAACCTCAAAGTTCGGCAAAAATGTGTCAGTGTAGAAATTCGGATAAACTTTGTTAAAGGCTCGGACGGACTCCAAGCTCAAAGGGTCCCATATATTAGTGAGTTGAGTAGGACACTGAATAACAGAACCATTGGAAGTTGTGGGAAAGGTACTCAATTTTAACCGGTCCTCGTGTACGAATAATGAAAAATCTCCCCACCTCGAATGATATAGCTGCTTGAATGACAAACGGCGATGAGAAGGGTGTCTATAAAATAATGATTTTCCTCAAGAGTGATATTAGGGAAGAATCCAAATTAGGTCGAAATATTCACTTAAATAGAGTGAGAATAACTATTTTTCGATTGAAAATTTTCATTTTATATTAAGATTTATCCCTATTTTCACAACAAAAGAGTGTTTTGTTTTCTCTCTAAACGTTACAGAGAATTCACAGATTCCTTCACAAAGAATTATGTAGGCCTATACTTATTATATACCAAATTTCCCCTGAGTCGCGGTCACACTACAATAATCCGATTTTTGTGAGTTTTGTTAAAGGTAAAGAACAGTCCCCCAAAACTTATTTTGAAGAAAAAGTTAAAAACACAATTTTCGTCTTATTTTTCTTCAAAACGTCTTTCAATTACATTTTATGACTTTACTAATGCATATTCAAGGTAAACAAAGCAGTTATTTCTAGTAAATTTCAAATTTGACGAGAAAAAGCGTTGTCACATAACTCCGAACAGCCCAATCGTGAAACTGGACAGTCTACTACACTACTTCAATTTAGGATGACTGCTAATGCCCTTTATTAAACATAGGCTCCATCACCGAAAAATTTATCAGTCTGTGTAAAAATATGAGTTGTGCCGCAGGACTAAGAAAATTAAATTTATGCTATTTTTTCGTGACGTCACATCGGTAAACAGATTTTACCCGACTACGCTGCCCGATCGGATAAAAAATGTTTTAGTGTGACATCACGAAAATGTCAGTTGGCATATTTTATTTTCCGTGAGACATCACATGCAATTGGTGCAAATTGTCCCGTACATTTGTGCAGTCTAGTTCGACTAAAAGGCTGAGCGTATTTCATTAAATGACTGGAGATTTCTAACCTCAGTGACATCCCACAGTTTTCTAAAAGGCGAGAACTTATTTTTTCAAAACGTGGTATAACAGAATAACCTTCGTTGACTTCTCTGTAGAAGTTCAAGCTTGTTTGCTCACTTAAACTTATTGTTCGAATTCAGAGTTATTGTGAATTAACCGGTTTTAGTGAATAGAATTTAATTTGTTTACCTAACTTCACAATTCATGAGGCAAAAAAGTCTGACGGTTACAATTTCTATTTCAAATGATTGGTGGCAGCTCTTGTATATATTTTCGTAGTCTAACTTTACTATAGATAACATATTATAGTGATGAGATTTTACGCATATTTTCTCATGGTCTAGGAACTTTGATGTATAGGCCTTTACAGCCTAACTGCCCTACTAGGCAACCTACTATACTTCCACCCTACTGAGACCTTTGAACGACTTTGCTTCTCCCTAACGAGTGTGATTACCGGAGGGGATGAAGCCTAGGCTAATTGTAAGCACAAACAATATGTCACTATTTGTCACCATACTATAAGCCGCAGACAGCCTGAGTTGTTAGGAAGGCGCCACGAATCGGTAAGATCAAAGCTATGCTTCACTGCATGAACGCTACTTTTCAATAGGCCATCACTCAAAACTTAAATTAGTCTTCAGGGTGAGACCATCCCACCTTACTAACCAATCAGATTATCCGTTTCAAAACTATTGGAAAGACTTCCGCGAACCCCTGAGAAGACTATACGGTAGCGCACAACAAAAAGAGAGATACCCTTCCACTACAGGCGCGAGGGAGACTTGGATTGTAACTGTTGCAAATTCGAGATCTCGACGGGATACCGCATGCCGCGGCGGCCATTCAACGGCCGAGATCAACCTTACAGGGGAATTGAATTCGACAGATAATCTATTGCACAAAAAAAGAGTAAAAAAGTATGCATTAGTTATTTTTTTGTAGGGGGATTCGCTCTTAAATCCCGCGGTGTTTTTGTAAACGGAATCTCCCAGCTTGCAGCATCATTCCGTGCTTGAACCAAAAGATAAACTGATCGAAAACGGGCAAATAAATTAGGTCAAATTTTATTCTTCAAAGAAGTATGACAATTTCTAACCTTGAATCGGAGCCAGTTTGAAAGGATCTGGTAGCCACAGGCTCCTTAAAACATTTTTACTGTAAATTTCGCATTGTTAGCATGTAAGAATTGGTTTGCATTTCAGGAAGAAGACAACTCTGCTCTTATCAGGGAGCTTTCTGTTGCATCTCGTTCCGTGGCCGATTTTAAAACCGCCTCAAAAGTTGCTCAGCCAATTCCATAAATTCGACATGACATTAATAAGTTTGAAAAGCTGCATCCAAATTATTTAAAAACGGTACATTTAGTTTCAGTTTAATTTACCATTTTTCCAAAAACCGTGAACCTTATTCTTAACATGCTAGTGGTTCATGGTCAAACTTAGGCAATCCTCATATCCTACATGCAAGTAAAGGTTTAGAATAAGCAATTAAGAATTCAATTCACCTTTTCAAACATTGTGACCAGATCGAGACTCTTCCAAAGCGTGCACAAAAGCGTTACAAGGATATAAATATTAATTTCAAAATTCTAACTTCATCCTGAACTACTAGTTGGATGTGCAACTTGGTTACACTCTAAAAAATATTTAAACGATTTTGTTTAAAAATTAGGATACTCACGAAGGTGAGTATTTCTACTCGAAATAAGTGAGTACTTCAACTGAATTTGTGCAAATTGAGTTGAAGTACTCACTTATTTCGAGTAGAAATACCCCTTTTCGTGAGTATCCTAATTTTTAAACAAAATCGTTTAAATATTTTTTAGAGTGTAAGTTTACTATTAAAAAGAATTGTCGTGTGGCGTTGTCACCCAACAACTTCGTTAAATTTTTAATATCAATTTTTTTTTTCCAAAATCCAACATTATGATTAACTTGAAATGAGGAAAATTAGTCAATTTACACGGTAAACACAAAAACACTTTTTTTTTTTAAAAAAAGGGTGACATCCGACTCATCCCGGAGATTTCTTCGTGCGAAGTGGTGCAATCATGTTTTTTTTTTCATGAAATGAGTCACTGCTGAAAATGTCGGTCTTTGTCAAAAATAGTTCTCACGGCAGTCAGATATTTCATTGTTAAATTCATAACTGTAATTTTTAAATGAGAAATACAAGAAAAATAGCTCTTTTTACATATTTAGGTCAGAGACCCTTACCTGGCTTTTATAATATCAATTCTGCCAATATCACGGACGACTTCAAGGTTGCGTAAGTCTTGCATCCATTAACTGTTCGGCTATTGGTCAGACATGATACAGGTAGACTTCATTAAGCTTAATAAGACGCGAAATATTTTTAAGAGATATAATATCAGGGTCCAATACTGTTGAAGCTTGTAGAGTAGAGTTCAGAACATAATTTATATTTGTCGAAATTGAACTTTCATTGATTTTTGCAGTCAAACTTCCCGAAATGCGGGTCTTATAATTATTGCACCTAAACAAAAAACAAACTTTAAGTACAAACGTGTAACCGCATAACTAAACATTAATAGGGCAGAATCTATGGACTGAATGGGCCCACACCACTAGTTTCGACAAAGAATTGATTTCCATCCAGAATTTTAGATCTCAAGGTTCATAAAATAGGGATATCAGGAGAAATTTGTGCAATACTGTGTTGATTTAAGTGTTGTTGTGTGTAAAGGCCTGTATACACGAGCAACATTTGTAAAATATTCTCAAAACACTTCACCTGCAACAAACCCAAAGCATGCTTGTTTTCAGTTTGTTGCACAGTGTAGACAGAGTAAAACAATTTGAAAACATTTTGAAAATGTTTTAAGAATGTTTTGAAAAGAATTGACAGGACATTTCTTTTGCCAAATTTTCAAAACATGCTGTATACCCTGTCTACACCGTGCAACAAACCGAAACAAACATGTTTGGATTTGTTGCCAGTGGATGTTTTGGAAATGTTTTGGGGAATGTTTTGCAAATGTTGCTCGTGTATACAGGCCTTAATTCAGCTATTATGCATGAGTTAGAACGTAAGTCTACACTATGGGCATGTAATTTCTCATGCATCGAAAAGTGCTATATTTGTATAGAACTTGCCTTTGAAATAAATATTTAAATTAGAAAGGCTTAGGCCCATACCCACAGTCTAAATGTGGTGGTAAAAATATATGCTCTTTACTTGTTCCTTCTTTAAAATATTGAAAGTCATTGTAGTAATTTTTAAAAATGTTTCACCAATTTCAATGTAGCTCTCTCACATCTTCATCTCTCTCCTTAGACCCCTCGCAGAAGGGCAGACCAAAACAACGTCCCTTCCCTTAGCCGAAAATTGTACTCTACGCCTAAGTGAACATGTACCAATGTGCAGTCACCAGTTGCAAAGAAGGTACCCGGTTCTCAATACAGTTCGGGTTGATACTAGCCCGCGAAGCGGACGAAGTCTTTTTGTTCAGCTCATAGGGGCGGCAGCCACAGAGGCGCTACGCAGGCTAGGTTGATACAAGGCAGAATCTTCCCTCTTGAATCGCATGTATTATATATAAAATGAAAAATATCATGAAATGTTTTTAAATGGAACTTTAAAAACATTAAATTTTTAACTTTAGCTGTTTAGTATCATCACAAGGTTAGGCCAATTTTGAATGCACTGTGACCTCTGTGACATTTTTAGATATTTTCCCTTGATAAGTGGAATCAGTTAAAGAAATGCTTTAGAAGTTTTTTCTTTTTTAAGAAAACAACCAGTTTGTATTTAGAACATTCAGTCCAAAGTTTTACCCTTATTAGTCATGTAAACTTTTCTCTGGATTGGTAATATTCACATTTAAAGAAACGTTTGTTTTCTCGTTAAATATGGACGAATCCGAATACTCAAGTGATGGTCTGATTTTGTCTGGCATAACTGAGGTCAATCGGCTTTAATCTTTTAAAATCTTTGCTTCACCGTATCATGGATAATTGTACACTAAAAAAAGTTATTGATTTCCTCAATTTCACTGAATATGAGGGTGGGAAATTCTACATAGACAATAAAATTAAGACGATTTATAGCTGAATGACCCTACTAATACCCTGAATACTCGCCTTTTTCAGTTGCTCGGATTATTCTATATAGTTTTGATTGTATTCTGGATATGCCTATTGCAAAAATGTGCTTAGCCAGTCAGCCAGTCTTCTAAAATTCGTTTGAGTAGAAGAAGACTTAATGCTTGGTAACCTAAAGCCTGCCTCACAAGTGTGAACGGTATACTGTTTTCATTTCTTCGCTAACAGATATCTGCTTGAAATAAAATGGCATATAAACTGACTTAATCTCTTAAAGGGGGTCATTGAGTTGATATCGATAACTTGATGAAAGTGTTTAAGGGTACTAGTACATGACAATGCTTGTAGTTAGCATGATTAGTCCAGTTTCATGTCCAATAGTTAAGAAAAAAAGTTAAAATGTTGAATTTTGTGGTGTCCTGACATGTAACGGTTTGTTCATAATAATTAATATGCAAAAGTGTCTGGTCACAAATTTTTGAAAACCGAATTGTAAGCAGTTATTTTTATGTAGGGTATGGGGGAATGTTTGACTATTTGTCACACGCATATGAAGAAAACAGCTTTGAAAAAAAATGGTTGAATTTCATGAACCAACTCAATGACTGTTTTAAGGTCATAACCACAAATTATTGTGTGTATAAGTTAATTGTCTAGTATACCAAGGGATGTGTTGACGTCATCATGATCGTTGACCAATAGAAATGTTATTCTTTATAAAAATCAAAGTGTGGTCCCCTACTGTTGAAACAGGTACCGGTATAGTTATATTCCTAAATATGATTATATGAAGCAACAGTCCCTGTAACTTAAGATTACATAGGCCTACTCCAACTGTGTGTACGAGCAAATTTAGTTCACGTGTCTAAATAGAAAACCAAAACTTTGTCTGGTATAATTACTCCTTAAAACTTTTTCAGAATTTTTTATATTAAACATGGAATACGATTTATTTCTAAGCAAGGTAGAACCTGTCATGAAATGCATTCTTCCTCAGTGTCTGATAAGGCTGATTTAAAATCAAATGAACTAAAGAACAGCAGGACGATGTGTTGAGTCTTGTCTTGTGCAGTTCTTTTTTTTTTCATTGTTTTGGAACTACAGGGGTTTTTTTTAAGAAGGCTTTAAGTTCTCACATATCCTTTTTTGCAATTTAAAAATTTGCTGATTTCATAAGAAGAGAAACTTATCCGTCCGATTCACTCTCTACAAAGTAATAAAAACCGTACGAATATTAACAAAGTTTAATTCATCATAAAGCCAAATGTTTTGAATATAATAGTTTCTCATGTGTTAGGAACATTAATTTTATATGACGGATTTGTGTAATGCTCAGTCACAATTAAAAAAGAAAACTAACTCCTACCGATTTATTCCTAATTAGACATGATAATTCTTCCTCTAGACATCCTGTGTATCTTTCTCTTCCTAAAATCACTTTTTCAAGGCTACAAACGGTCGGTGGGCCCCCTAAGGTTGGTTAGCCATTGTGAATTCGACATTCACTTTTTTCAGATATAATACATAATCATTGAAGTTGCATCGTATGTTACGAATGGTTGATACTTGTACTACCCTAACTGCCTAAAGACCGTGCGCCATGATGACATCACTGGATCATAAAAACCTATGGGCGCCCTCGATAAGGTACGCCCATAATGTCTCACTACTCCAGTAGAGTAGTGTTCTAGAGCGTCAAGTGCTCACCCTCGAAGAAGTAGTCCTTTTAACTCTGGTTTGGGCCAAACTTTGTCAGGATAACCTGCCAGCTGGGTAATGAAAGTCCATGAATATGAAAGAGGACTTGCCAGAGTGTGGATGTTGAAAATTTGGGTAAGATTTATGGTGATTTAGACTGTTTACAAAATTGCTGTCAAATGGCCGAGATATTCCGTTTTTGTGAAGAGGCAAGGGGTGGGTTTACCCTACAAAACCTGTAAGTCCTTCTAGCTCAAAATCTAAACGGTCATGGTATAGAAATTTTGTAGAACCATGGTGGGCAAACTTGTCAGCTATCAAGTGATGGGTGTCTTGAAATAGTTGTGAACCTTGACAAGGCTGCAGGGGACTCGAAAGGGGGCTAATTTAGTGTGTAAGTCAATGCGGAAATTATTGGGGGGGGGGGTTGATACCATAACTTACTAAACTCATTTTTTCATTTCATTTCATTTATTAATTTCGTACGTACAAATATAAACTGAAATACAGAACCGGACAGGACACTAGAAAAACAATAGTTTAATGAGCTAGTGCCCATAAAAGAGAAAATACAACAATACAACAATACAAAGATAATTACAAAAAAAAAGGAAATAAGAGGAAAAGGGAGAACAAAGAAACAACAAAGTTAACTGAGAAAGCAAAAAAGAAAGGGATAGGCTACTTAACAAGTTTACTGGGCGATTAGGTAATTTTTAACCTCACTCTTAAAAATAGCATGTGTTCTAACAATTTTTATTTCGTTGGGGAGAGAATTCCAAAGTTTATAACAATAGTTATCTAACAATAATTTACCATGCCTAGTATGGTGCCTACTAACCGTAAAGAGGGCATTAGTTCTAGTGCTAGGTCGAGCATTGGTAGAAAAGCTAGGGTTAAGGATTTTACTAAATACAAAAGGAAGACGATCATTAATATACTTATAGACAAAAGAACACATTTTGAAAGTATGAATATCGCTGATCTTAAGGATGCTAAGGTCTCTATGCAGGGTATTCGTGGAGTGGCGACGGTCTTTGAAAGTAAAAGTTTTTAAAGTCCTTTTCTGAAGAACTTGCAGTGGTTTGAGCAAAGAAGGCTTAGACATGCCATATATTTCCATACCATAAAAAAATTTAGAGAAAACGAGTGAGTAATATAACTTGGCTGCTATAGCAGGGGTAAGTGATGCCATAAGGCGATAAAAATTCCATTATATTTTACGAGGTTGTTACAAAGGTCGTCAATATGTTGCTTAAAGCATACCTGATCATCGATCTATAGACTCAGGTATTTAACACAGTTTGTTTTGAGGATATTTACATCGTTCATGACAAACTGAGGTTTTGCGAGTACGTCACCGATCCGCAGATGAATGAAACTCATGCCCAGTGAAGATGGACCTGTGCTGACCGTTTGCTTTTCCCATAAATCATTATTTCACTTATTATTAATATTATATCACCTTCCAATAGCTGAATAGGATGGTACATTTCGGTTTACCTTTGACTTGGTTTCCGTTTTCCTTTTTCTCTGTTTTTTGTTTTTGTTTTGTTTTTTTCCTTTTTTTTTTAATTTTTTGCCATTCGTGAACTTGTAATTGTTACTGGTCCTATAATGTTTTACTAAAATATCAAGTACCATGCTCATGACTCTTGACCTCAAGTGTGGTTAATCACGGAGTAAACGGTAACTGAAAAAATACTTTTGGGGGGCAGGGGCGTGGCCAAGGAGCGGTTCGGATTTGAAACTAACATGACGCGCAAAAGTAGCAAAAATGAAAAACGGTGGGCAGCCTGTAAACTTTATCACGTTTGAGGCACTACTTAACTTTTGCACCATTTTGCATCTGGAGACCTAAACACATTCATTTCTTCAAAGGAGGAGGGCAACCTTCTCCATATCAAACCCGCAAAACCTTCACCATGACACAATCCTGGACACACGTTTGCCCAAGCGTTGACGCTTGTTTTAAATCAAGGGAAGGAGTAGTTTTTCCAAATATATTTTAAAAGCAGAAACATAAATCAGAAGTCACATTTTTCTTCTTATTTCTCTTCAAAATATCTTTCGTAATACTTTAGTACTTCAATAATGCGTATCCATGGTAGACCAAGAAGTGAATAACAGAAAAATTTCACTTTTTCGGAGCAAAACATTGTCACGGGATTCACAAAAGTCATTCATCATTGAAACATGAAAGACTACTGCAATAGTTCAACTTGGGGCGCATTGGGGTGCATTTTCTTTTCAAGTCCTTCAAGGTCGAGACTTGCCTGCGTAGCAGACTGTGTGGCATATTCCTTGTTCAGTCATATTCCCACCAAGCCCTTATAGGGGGAGTGAACAAACTGAGTCCGCTCCGCGGGGTAGGTCGAGACCCTCTCTTTGGAACTTATCGGGTTTGTTTTTCATCTTTCAGTTGCACATAGGCACATGTTATTTTCTTTCAAAAGAATATTTAAAACTTAAACACCATTTATCGTTTCAATTCTCTATACCAGAGAGTTTCCTGCTTACACTCTTGCAGCTTGTAAGACGCAGTGGTGCTGGACAAAAGGAACAAATAAGCCTGGAGGATTTGCTATGGATTCTGCCGATTAAATCCATTGAAATAGACACAAACCATAACAAATTCAAAAATCGTTAATTGGACTTTAATTGAAGAAAGATAAATGACACAGCTTCTGCCATTCTTCCCATTGTTACGCTTAATCACCTTTCTAGAAGCATTTGTCGGACATAAAGAAGACAGTCTTTATGTTAAATCTTTTCTATAATTCATCTCATTTGATAAATGACCCATCGGTTGACTCAAAACTATTTGTCTTGTCATCACTGCAACACGGAACCCCTTCGAACCATCCGCCACCATGAGGTTAGGTGTATTCATGCCCCGATTGAAAAATAATTCGTTGACCACCTCCTAGTTTGACTCTGGTCTTCGTTATAGTCAGTATTTCTCCCCTTGTCGGCTTTCTAATAGAGTCAGTCTTTAAGTTTTCGAAGACTTGAGTAAGCATTTTGGAGGTTTCCTATTTTTCTCTCATTTTCTATTGGTCCCTACATTTGGTGCGTGTGACCATACTGTCGCCGAAAACCAATTAGATTACCGGCATAAGGAGAAAGCGGTGCACGGTCACAACGGTATCAATTTAATTGGGTATCAATAAGAATCATTATGAGAACAAATAGGACTCGAATAGCCCAGTGATGGTTGGCCTTTGTAATCCCCCTCGAAGTCAAAACTAGGGCTTTTCTTTACTGGGGCATCGGACCGAAACTTGTAAGAGGGATGACCCACAAAATGAAACCCCACGTAATCCCATAATTAGTTGAGACGAGCCATTTATCAGTTAGGATGCTACGACGCTGTCTTAACTAGTGTAATTGCTTCAATAGGGTTTGTAAGATTTTCAATGATACTTGGACAGTGGCTATTCTTCTGTATCCAAACACTTACCAACACTAATTAAAGTAAATTGAATTTGGTTTTTAATTGGAAAGTTAATTTTATTGTCCCAAACTACTGATCATGAAAAACTAAAAAAAGAGAAAAAAGAGTCAAAAAGGAAATTATTGTACTAGAAAGAAATGGACAAAGTCTTTCATTGTGTGTTTAAATTAAATTTGTCCTTGACAGCAAAGGAAGGATAAAATGAGATGAACTAATTTCTATTGTATGGACCTTTTTAAATTATCAGTCATAAGTATCAATAGTTTTGTTGAAAAGATCATCAATGACTCTTCTTTTACGAGTAAATTGAGAAGAGGTCACCGGTTTTTACGGTGGATTTCTAGGACTTATCTTTTCTTGCTTAAATCCCTGTAATCGTAAATGGATTTTAAAATAATCGTTTTCGCCTCGAATTTATATCATCTTTTATTGCTTTGATATCGTTGTAGATAATTTAAGTAATTTTTAATTTTCTCTGAGTTTTGTTTCCTTTTGTT
This sequence comes from Holothuria scabra, assembly GCA_037179385.1. Taxonomy (NCBI): domain Eukaryota; kingdom Metazoa; phylum Echinodermata; class Holothuroidea; order Aspidochirotida; family Holothuriidae; genus Holothuria; species Holothuria scabra. Next base: position 41,494,800 of record CM074194.1, read on the forward strand.
CTAACTAAAATGAATTCTATGGAGATATGGGGGGAACAATTTTCAATTTTAAGGAAATAAAAAGGATAAAAAATAAGACGCAAACAACTTTAAGCATGCTGGGTGAACCAATTTGTTTGGTCAGCTTCAAACAAAAAAGATTTTCAATGAATTTATAACGGATAACCAAGCTTATTGACAGTTTATTTTGCAGATTTGAATGTAAACGTGAACAAATATTGTCTTTTGAACGGGTTCACAAGGTAGATACGTTGCTTGTCTTGTAGAAGACTGCAGGCCTACAGGAAAGGCCTACTCCTTGCTCAGCGGGCGCGTGGCCAGGATTGTGTCATGGGGAGGGTTTTGGTGTCATGGTGGGTTCTAACCCCCCAAACCCTCCCCGTGGCTACGCCACTGTTGCTCAGTCATACTTCTACCGGAAGCATATGAGAATTCTCCGCGGGCTAGGAAGCCTGTGCAGCGGATGGATTTCATCGTCCAGCGCATTGCTGCGAAAAGCATATTTCACAAGGGTTTTTGGCAAAGTGGTCGCCCCAGCGGCTTAGGGACAACAGGGCCAACGTAATTGGGTGGTAGCTACAGAGGCGCTAAGCAGACATTGAAATAAAAATTTTGCAGGTGTATTCGTGTAGGATAGGTGCCATTCAGTGCCTGAAGGTTGCATTACATAACTGACGGGCGAACGTTGAGTAATAATTCGGACAAGCTCTCCCATCTCTAGAAATAAAGCTCTGAACCCCCTTGCTTATTTTAATAAGTAACGGTGAATATTTTGCACGTTCCTTGAATTACAAAATCTGTCTTTACATGTTTTTTTTTTGTATTACACATCAACATTCCATTTTCTTTGCTGACGCTCGCATTGTTCTTATTACCAGAAGCCTTTTGGATTTAAACTAATTCTAAGGCTTTGGTTATTTCGTACTTGAATTCTGTCCGATATATACAAAACCTGTTCAAACCTTGCGTCACCTCCCCTGTGATCTCGACTACGGGAATATTCATCTTCCCCGCCCAATATAAAGCCCTATTTCCCTGACCAACTTGATCAACCTATTCCAAACGCAAATCTTAAAGACATAAAAGCGAGGGACGCGGAGCGCGCCTCACGGTCTGAGTCGTATGTGTGGCCTGGAGTGGCATTTTATTCCATTACAGGTGGTTTCTTTACAATTTTTTTTATATTTTATGCACTGAATTAGCTGCAGGAATTTCAGTAGGTGAAACCAAGCGCGGCCCGAATAGTTTTGTCTTCTCTTAGGGGCGGGAATTATCCCCCACCTGTTTGTTTAACCCCCATGGTACCGAAGGCCTTTATTTACGTTACTTCACTGTAAAAGAGAAATGAAATTTTACAGTGAAAATACTGGCAGCTATAGGATTTCAGGTGCGAACGTTATTTTACAGTTTTGCATTAGACAGCTATATCTTAAAGGGACTGCAAGTATTTTCCCCTCTGAATACCCAGCATACTTGAAGGTCATTAAGTATTAAGAAATAAAAGTGGCTCAGATACTCACAACTGTAAAATAAGAGGTCGACCACCGGAGCCCCGGCCGCAAGTATTAATAATGTAACATAACGATATTTTTAACAGAGTGTAAATTGTAGAGTAGTAACTGAGGAAATTTGCAGTTTTGTAATAGTATTTCAACAGAACTCCAATAAGTTGCCTCAAAATTGAGAAAGCCGAAACCAGTTAAGCTCAATCGGCTTTGTGACTGACAATCTAAAGAATCTTCTTGCTTGAGCACCCTTTGTAGTTAGACTAGCTCTCTCATATTTTGGATATGGTGTCCCTGAAGCCCTCCGTATACTGTAGCCTATATGCAATTAAGCAATTGTAAACAGGCTATCTGCAAAGTAGGCTCTGTTAACTCAGGTCCCCAATGTCTAAGTAAGGGATATGTAATACAGATTGGACAAGAACAATGACGTACGGACTGGACAAGGAATATGCCGTCAGTCTGTTGCATGTAACAGTTGGTCCTCGTTTGATAGCCTGCCAGCGCCTCTCTATTTGGGGACTGCCGCCCCTTACCTAATTTTTGGCATCGAATGGTATTAAGCGAAAAAAAAAACTTCGCACCATGGAAGTTCTTCCTTTTTCGTTTTTATTTGACTGATGTGCACTCACCACGTGACTTTCTTGTACCTCGTCACATACACAGGTGTCACGTGCATGGGAAAAAAATACTCACGAAAGAACCATTTTGTACTCAGGTAATACCGGTATTTATTACAAGTCCTTCAAGATACACAGAAGCTATGAGTTGCTCTTTGGGAAAAGTAGATTTTAACAGTTTTATCGAAATAAATTTGTTGAATTGCACCAAAATGAGTCGCCCCGGGCGCAGATTTTATACTATATGAACTGGCAAATATCACCAAAACACTTTCCAAAAATTAAGAGTGGCATGAAATTTAAGTGTGTGCCCAGAAATTCTGTTCATCTAATCATTTTTCAAAGATTCAATCATAATTTTCAGCGAGATGATTCTGATTGCTTCTTATTTTCAAAGTACGCGCAGGCATTGAATTTGAAGTATTAATGTCAGTTTAAATGGGCACGATGGTCTGCTTGGCAGGTGGTAACTTTGGCATCTTCCTTTTGCAAAGAGATTATCCAGCTCTGTGTTTGAAAGAAGTTGACGAGAGACGCAGACATCAGAGACTAAAATGAATAATCCACGAGAATTAAAAAATTGAAAAGATTCGTGGGAGATGTTTACAATACTTTCATTTTTTTAATCAGGGTTAATCGAGTCGTACCCCAATGTTTCTAAGTTGTATTTCAGTCTAACAGTAAAAGAAGAGCAGACAAAACATGCGATTTTTAAAGCGATACACTTGCATATAAGACAAACCTTGAAAACAGCTGTTTTTGGTACCCTCTCCATCCTTGTTTTTATTTTCGTGGTGGTATGAACAGATTTTGTACATAGCTTTCACTCATTATAATTGACTAAGCCTCTAACAATTAAATCAGAGAGTAACGTAACAACTCATGATTGCCGTCCTTGTTGTGTAGTACGCAAATTCAGTCTGATATTCTGATTCCCTGAACCAAATAACAAGTTGGCAAATTGTCCCCAAAAGAGCTTGCCGGTTTCCTTTTTGTAGAATGCCTTTTCTAAGGGTTATACGTTCACCTCTGAACACATATGATATGAAAGGAGATGATACAATTCCACATTGTCTAAAATCAACTGAACTACTTGTGATCATTTTATTTCCTCAACAAAGAGAAACATCCCTTTAAAATGCACCAAAAAGGTATACAAAACAGCTTACATTATTTTTTAAAACATTCAGTCTGACCAATAAATCGGGTAGATGAGTATTGTTTAACAAGGAGTTTCTTGATTGGCTGTTGTCATTGTATTGTATGGACTGTATTTTTTTTGGGGGGGGGGATTAGGGTTATCGTAAGCCAGTTAGGAAATTTCTTGTTTAACAGTACGCAAGTCGCTACATAAAATAACACTAGCAGCCACCACTTCCTCAAAAAATTCATACATCAGAAAATTTGCCAGTGGGGCGATACGCACCGTTTAACAAGAAATTTCCTAACTGGCTGACGATAGCCCTTATCCCTACCCTAATCCCTAACCCTAACAAAGCATACAATCGATACAATACAATGGCAACAACCAATCAAGAAACACCTTGTTAAACAGTGCGCATCTACCCGAAAATTTACGAGTGTTGCATCATTTGAATTTATGAAAGTTTAGATGAGCAAATAATTTTTGAGAAACAAACAAAATGAATATCTGTATATGATATCTATCTATCATTTGATTTCTTAATCAATAAATAAGTTGACGAACACTTTTGGATTTCTCACAATATGAAGCATTTGTCCACTTTGCAGGTTGTACGCCTTATTACTTGTCTTGAACTTCTGGAAATTTACATAAGAAATGAGAATTAGGTAGAGTTTGCTCCCCCGGGTTATTTCAAATAGTAGCTCCCTTCCCCCCCCCCCCAAAAAAAAAAAAAAAAATATTTTGAAACAACGGTTAAATATCACAATTTTCTGCTTCTTTCTCTTCAAAGAGTTTTTCGTTATATGTTATGACTTCCTTATTGGGAAATGCAAGGTAAACCAAGCAGTTACCCCTAGTAAGTTTTAAATTTGAGGAGAAAAAATGTTATCGCACGACTCTCAACAGCCAATCATGAAAAAGGACAGTCTACTACACTTCTTCAAGTTGGGGTGACTGTTCTAGCCCTTAATGGCAAGAACAGCAAATTTAAAATATACTAGCATTAACTGCTTGGTTTACCTTGCATGTGCAAAGCCATCAAATATTATTTAAGATCCTTTGCAGAGTAATAAGGAGAAAATTGTGATACTTAACTGTTTTTCCAAAATAAGTATTTTTTTTTGGGGGGGGGGGTGGCTCTTAAAATTTAAATAGAAGTATATGGGAAATAGGTTACAGGTTAGTGCGTAACATACTTGAAGCATACATGACGCTTCCACTAATGGCAGCTTCTTGTTTATCTTGCTGGCTATTTTGTCTCAGGATAGAAAGATAGCCAACTCGGTTTTTAAATGTTATTTCAAATTCATGCCTAGGATTAGGTTTAGGTTGACCTACGATCGGTGTGGGATGTTTGTCCTGTTCTTTCTTGATTCGGTGTCACAATTACAGAAAAAAAACAGAAACGCTAGAAAAGCTGTCATTTTAGAACTAGGGGTGTGAACTGTTATCTAGGAATAACTGATCATTCTGTTTTCATGAGTTGGCCATTTTCACCATGGAAAATTCCCCTTCTGTAGTCCTGCGGCTCGGTGTTGTCTTAAACAGTCCAAGAAGATCTCTCATTTTCTGGAGAAACTTTTCGCTTTTCAAGCAATTGTAAACACATTGCGTGTGAATCTTATTTTTGTCTTGATTTGTAACTCAATTCGTTAGAATGGAAACATTTTTTTCTAAATTTAACACATGAATTTTCCACCTGACTTATAAATTTACCCAAATTGGAAAAATGCAGGTCCATGAAGTTAGTTTGAGGGGGTTTTACGTGATCAGTTTGTAACCAATCGTTTTAAGGGCAAACAGTAATAACATAACCTTCCCGTCGACTACGGTAGCCTATGGGTTGTTTTCGGTGAGTATTATCGTCATCCTCTCTCACCTTAATATTGAGAGATAACTGGTCGGCCCGGACAGATTCCAGAGGGCCCGCTGATAAGCAATCAGGAGATAATGTCAACTTGATACACAACAGAAAAAACAGCAGGATACCCTTTGATGTAGTCAATGTTGCCGAACGATCTTTGGAAAAGATTTTTACTGTCCCGATGTCATAGTGACCTCTGTCCGAAATGATTTCGTTCACTTCCATCTTAGTGTGCGATGTATTACACAAAAATAACATTTACGGATGGGTAAAGCCTATTCATAAAATTAAATAAATAAAAGAGGAAATGATAGCTTTTTACACCTAACATTTTCCTGTATGAGTTCCCCCTCCCCGGTGACAATTTGGAAAGTCCCAAGCAACATAAAATAGAAAACAACTCCATACCACGGAATGGACAGATGAGTGCGTACCTTTTCGCGAAAACTTAACATGCTTTCATTTTTTGTCAATAATGACTACATCTTTGAAAGTTAAACTTTTGTAAATGTAGTAATGCTAGATGCAAAGTAAATTTAAATTTGTCGCGCTGTGGAATACAAAATAGAGATAACATAAAATATATTTTCGTAAACATCTAAAAAAAAAATAAGTATAATCATTTTTACATATTTTATTTTTATTTTCAACCTATAGGTTTAAATACTTCAAAAACATTCTTAAAAGAAAGTCGCAACGATTTTACTTTGTATCTAAAAGTCAAAACATGAAATTAAGTTTTTGTGCACTGTACGTCGTTTTTCGCCCTTCTGATGATAGTCGGCAGATGAAGACTTGTTGCAAACACGAAAGACACCATTCTTCATTCCTCATCTCAACTGACTGCAATGGTCTGTCTTCTTGGTTAAAGTTCACATCGATTTTTTTACTATTTTCAAATAAGAATGAATTCACCTGTGTGACACGTGAAGTGTATAACATATTAGCATCTTGCACCCACATTCTAAACCATTAGATTTCAATACAAACATGGTTTGTTTAATCCAGTATTAATCTATCAAGTATATCATACACCGGTATACAGGTATCTGTATACAGATATGTAAAGATACAATTTTTAGCTCCACAATGGAAAGTTGAAACGTTCCACCAACTAGTGTTGCCCTTAAAACAGCAAGATCAAAACGGAATTTAATTTTTGTTAGAATATCATGGACGAATCCAACAGTCGGTCAATTATAAATGGTGAGAAAATTGTTTAAATTGATTGGGTCCATCAGCCCCAATGTTGGAAACATTTTTCACTATAAAATATTCCACTCGCAAATGGATGAGAAGAGCACAATATCCCATAGTAAGCAGATTAAGTTCAGATTTTAAATTGAATAAAACTATTCATGGTATATTTAGACGAATGAAAAGAGGAGATTGACCCAACAAATCTAAGGATCACTTGGTAACGGGATCCGTGTAAATTGAGAAGGAATGTTTACTTTAAAACTTTAAAAAAATTAATTTTGACGGAAAGGACTTGTAGCCATTTTACACAACATTTTACACAACATTCTGTCACCTTGTAAAGCCAGGTATTTTTAACAAAAATAATGAAACTCCGAAATGAGATTTTGATGTAGGCAAAGGGTTTCCTATTTCTACAATGTTTGGCAGATATTGTCTACAATTGAACAAAACCGACAGAATATTCCTTTCAAGCTAATTTATGTCAAATTTTATTTTATTTTTTTGAAAGATCAGTTCACTTGAGAAACAGTAGATCAATCTTAGATGCACAATCATTTTTACTTTGACCGAACTTCAGGTTTGATAAGCTTCATGGCCTCACATGCCACGGACTTCATCCAATCGGTCACGGCACTGGTTGGACGAAGTCGACGGATTGAGGAGAGGGGACAACAGACTGACAGAAGAGTTTTCTGACTAGGATTGTCTTTACTACGCAACGGACAATCTGTCTTAGACTTGGATAAGTATGTCATTTCTTTGCAAAACATTTTACTGGGTGGTGTTTGGCTATTCAGAGCCGGGTATGCAGGGTCATGGACTGTGTGAAGCAGTGATTAGATTGCTTTTAAAAACAGCTCCTTCCCACTTAGATTTTTAATATACGCTCTTTCATGAATGGCTCTTGGAAATCATGTGACGATATTTTTATGAATTGGGAAACTTATGAGAATATTAATTTCTTGTTTTACCCTTAATGCAATTTTAAAGTCATGAAATCTGATATACTTTGAAAGATTCTTGAAAAAATAGGAAAACATCCTGTAAGATTTCAGTGTTTAAAATAAGCTTAGGGAACAGGCTGTCACCCTTTAAACCTTCTTGGCTTCCAAATGATATGATTTTTGATTGACGGGGAGCTCTAAATGCCAGCCACGCAGGCTGCAAAGCTCAGGACCATCGAAACCATGGCTCGATATGAGTAGGGACACTATGACAGAGCAGCGGCATGATCAGACATGGTAAATTTTAAATGGTATAATTAGGCAAACCATCATAGGGGCTCTCCTGCATTGCATGTTGCAACGGCTATTCCAATAGAATGGTTAGGTCGAGCCTTTGCTATCCTACTGCGATGAGGTATTGGGTCTAACAAGCCGACATCACTACCTATTACGAATCGGATACATTTCTTGAATCTGCCGAACTGTTCTTACACAGATACTCATGGAGAACTTGTTATTGACGCTACAGGTTACTCGTCACAATTACCGGGCACATTACGATCGACTCGATTTTATCGGAACGGCTGATGTTATAAACAGAATAATTTTAGAATGAAGATCATATAGACAAATAGCGGATATTTCAGAAGTCAGACTATTGCAAATTTCTATCAAATACTGACATATTTCTGTTTACTATGCATTAAGGGGATTGGTGAGGCGCATGGTAAAACAAACAGAGAGGTAGAATCTGGTCCAATCTAACATGACCTAGAAAAGAAACGACAAAAATGCATCAATTTAGACCACAGACAAGTTTTTTTTCATTGAATTAGAAAGTTTGCAATATCAAGAGAAACGTAGAATGTGGGGAAAGCGATTTGATAGAAAATATCAGAAGAAATTCCAATCTTCGTCTGAAATACAGTAACTCTGACTGAAGGAAGGGTCGGTCAGGTGACCTGCGTTTCTTTTTTTTTTATTTTCATTTTTTGGTGCCTTCTCTTTCCCAACCTTATACAACCAATAAAGATGCTTTCACACTAATAACGACTAACATACGGTGTGGAGCCCCGTGTTGGGCGCTCCATAATCATAGTACTTGTCGTATTTAGGGCAAATGATTTGAATTACTTTGATAAAAGTATATAATTTGTAGTATAAGGGGCGTTAACTCTCTTCTACAAAGTTAGTTCGTGGTTTAAGGTTGAGAAGAGTTGACTTTCGACATTTTTTTCAATGTGGGAATCAGTTATGATTCTCTGCCACTGTTTGGGACCGATGCACACTGTGATGACTATTTTTGCTTGCAAATTTCAACACTACCTTCTAAAAATGTTGGTGCAGCGTTTTTAGCTAATCGGCATCAGTTCGCAGCCTTTAAACCACAAAATGTTCTCCTTATAAGGCTACCAAAGTACATAACAGGCACAGACGCTAGACTTGGGCGGGTGGATCAGTAGTCTGCTTAGCGTCTCTGTGCATGCCGTCCCGTGGGCTACCACTCCTTAGGTTTTTTTTTTTGTATAGAGATGAGTTGAACCAAAAAGGTCACGGTCCGCCACGGGGTCTTCTGATATCTTCATTTCTTCAGAGAGGTAAAAACCATTTCAAAGGAGGCAATCGTGTCACCGTGTAAAACACGATGGAAAATAATCGAAGGCAGATAGGACACAGAATATGACAGATCGATTTCTCCCTGACCTGTAAATGTCTTAAAAGTTTAAAAAAATCGTTTTATTTTGTTTTGTGAATGTAATCATGCTACTACTTTTCAACAAAAACAAAAATGTTATTGAGTGAAACGTATATATTCTCATATTTCCATATATTTTTCGTTCGGCATAATGGCACGTAATAGACCATGTAAAGCTGATACATTGAATCGCTCGAGCAGTCTACAGTCTAGGGAGGAATTAACATAATAACAAGCCACCATTTTCTTCTCCCCTTCTCACGACTGATCCACTATGACAGAGTATAAATTTGAATAAATGTGAGGCTGTCTTTGTGAATGGCAACTGCAGATTTTAAACCATGAAAAGCGTTACAAGGAGCTATGCCACATAACAACCACAACCAACCCGTTGCTCCACTTTACGATATATGTGTACAAAAATTTTGTGGTATTGCCAGTCTACACAGTTTGTTTATTTTCAGAACTCGAATCGTCTGAAATTTTTGAAGAATGTTCATTACTGACGTCGCCTAGCATGGTCGCTATAAACGTTCTTGTTATGTTAAAAGAGTTTTATTTTTAATGAGGATACGTAATCGGTGTTTATAATTAGTCGTGATCGGTCAGTTTTTTGACGACCTTCCAGGGACGTCACCACTCGGTTAAAATAGGTTTAGACAACCTCCTGTGTGCTCGGTGGTCCCCTTGAATGAAAATCTGACAGTGGCGCGAATTAAACTCATTGGAAACACATGGATATTTAAAAAGATAACTACCGTGGACTCTTTGTTCCTCTTTATTGAATCCGACAGATGCAGACGCCAAGTTGTCCTCAAGAGACGGGGGAAAGTTAAAAAGAGTTATCGACCAAAGCACTTGGAACCGACTTGTTGAGCTATTGTCCATGCTATAACATCAAGGTTTTGACGCTTCAACATTTGTAACAAACAGAACCGGTTTTGCTATGGAACTAGGAACATTGCGGGTGAAACCTGGTTCCAAGTCCCGGGGCTATGGCGAAAGAAATCGCCTTTGAAGTATCGCATCTTTATACTACCTGAATGAACCACGGTACTTTCTCACTAGAACACTATCCGTTCAATTTGGGGGTGAAAAAAAACTCGTGCTGTGGTCTTGACGAAATGTAGGTCGGGGTTACCTTGTCATCTATCGTTCATTTTAGCATTTCATTTGATTTGATCTCCACGAGTTTTACATTTCAACTTTTAACTTTCTAGTGAAGTGTTATCCACTATCCACGGAGAACTAACGTTAAGTTGAAAAGATTGGAACGGGATGATTTTGCCCATCACTTGGTTAAAAATGGAAAATGACCCACTCATCACCACCGCTAATACAGTGATAGAATATGTTCAGATGTTAGCTTGAGTGTAAGGTCAATTGAGAGATATGTGCAGCAAAAAGAGTTAATTTCACTCCAAGATGAGTGAACGTTCACTCTTTAATGAGTTATTGCAGAGATCACTCTTTTTTAAGAATGGTCCCTGTATTCACTCTATTTAGAAAAAAGTGAAATTTCACTCTTTTGGAGTGGGCTTTCTTTCCAAAAGTCTCCCGACTCTCTGACAAAGAGCCAGGGGCGAAAACCAAACAATACTCCCGAAGGAGTTCTGCTCCCAAAAGGAGCTACGTCCCCAAGGGACAACTCAACTCAACATGACTAACTGAACGACCTGACGTGCAGAGCCTCGTTCTAGACTGGCTGAATAGAACGACCTCCGCCAGCTACCATCCTCTGGCAAAGAACATCCTTTACATTTTCGTGATAGCTGCTCCCGAAGAAGCTATTACATCTTCGGTATAGCTGTGCTCAGCTCAACTCTTGGGCTTTATATCCTTCCTTCTTCATTTTTATAATTTGAGTCCAGTATGCAGTTATGTCCTGTAAGTCTATATATTTTATTGTTAGATAAATATGTTTACACCTTTTACTGATTAAAATGATCCCCTCAAATCCTCAGAAGGTCTGACCAGAACAGTGTAGATAAAAAATAATATTCTGAATCAGTTCTAGTTTAATTTCCTCCTGTCTCGATCAATTTTAGAAGGCAAGAGGAGTCATCCCATATTAAAGAAGTGTAGTAGACTGTCTGTAGACTAGTAGACTGTCTAGTTTCATGATTGGCTGTTGGGAGTCATGTGACAACTTTTTTCTCTTCAGATGTGAAATATACCAGACATAACTGCTTGGTTTACATTGAATATGCAATAGTAAAGTCAAAAATGTAATGAAAGATACTTTGATGAGAAATAAGATGAAAATTGTGTGATTTAGCTTTTTCTTCAAAATAAGTTTAGGGGGACTGCTGTTTACCTTTAAGTGCAGACCAATCCGCAGTTGTCAGTGAAAAAGCGGATTAAATATGGACTGAAGCCTGTCGTTACACTTACGTTACACTTGCCTTACGCTAGGGGCACATTTCTCACTACGTTTGTGGAATAATTGTTTGGGGAACAAATTGACAATTGAATTAATAGCTAAATTGCAACTGTTAAATCTTTAATAACAGAACTGAACCAGAGTCACGTGACTGGAATAATAGGTGATGCTCTCTTTTGCAGTTGTGTAGTGAGTGATACGATGACGGCGTCTAGGACGTACCGAACTCAAAGGAAACAGATCCGGGCAGAGAATTAAAAAAATGACATCGAGAGGCTTAAAAATGGAATATTTATATGGTTGTTCGCAACAAAGAAGGTACCTTTAGGGTAGCGGTATTACCTTACAGTATCATGCAGCCTAACGTTGGCAGAATATACCGCAGCACCATCTGTAAGCTTAGCAGTGTTTCACCTAAAGACCATTAGAAGGGAGACATGCGCATAAATAGCCACCGGGACATATTGTCCTTCCAAACGGTTTAAATTGATATTTAATTTTTCTATCAAAAGGGCTAATTGTTATTTGTTTTGGATTATTAATCGGGTCAAGGATTCGATTTTTTATGGTTGTGTGTGGTTGACAGATTAGGTTAGTGATTTTGTGTCGAATTTAGGGATATACAGGCTGTTCAAAACGAGAAAGGAATTTAGAGAAAGGGCAAAGTTCTCTAAACTGTAAGAACAGTCACCTTAACTTGAAGTGATGTAGTAGACTGTTCTGTTTCATGACCAGCTCTCTGGATTCATGTGACAATACTTTTTTTCTCCTCACATGTGAAATTTACTAGGAGTATACTGACGGTTTGGTCTATCTTAACTGAATATATGCAATATTGAGATCCTTTAGTATTAAAGTCTTCGCTTAAAAGATACTTTAAAGAAAAATAAGAGGAAAGTTGCGAGATTTAGCTGTTGCTGTAAAACAAGTTTGGGGCGATTGCTCGTACCCTTTAAAGGATCAATCCTCTCACCCCAAACTACAATTCTTGTGGGGGTTTACCAAAATTCTCAATTGGCCCATCTCTTTGATTGATAGCTAATTCAAATGTTCAAACAATGCCGAATACCAAAGCTGATATTACAGAGCATGAACTGTACTGAGAATGTTTTGATTATACACGTTGAGATTTTTTTTACACTCACCCTAAAGCAATAAACCGAGATTGTGTCTAGATGACGGAGGAGGAATTTCAGACAATTGTGGGAGGGGGTTAAGTAAGAAGGTTAGGAGAATTGGTACTGTTTGGGGTCAGAGAATTGGTACTGTTTCGGGTCAGAGAATTGGGCCTTTAAGTTCAAATTATATGTTGCAACTATTTTTGAGGCTATAAAACATACAAGAGAGCTAGGCGTTGAAGCTGGAAAAGGAAATTGAACAAGATTTTTTTTTTTTGCAGGGCAGGTTGATTGTTTATTTGTTGGGGTGGTAATCAAGAAAATTTGTGGACTACTAAGCTTTTCGGTAATTCGTTGCCCCATGGAATTGTGGGACAAAGCGTGGGATATACAAACCGAGCTCATCCCATAGCGTACAGCGTTACCTTGTTTTCGTCATTACGTGCATACATCACTGCTATCTAAGTATTTAGCATTGTCGAACGAAAATAGGGGTCTCAGTGCCACCTTACGGCAAAATAAAATACAAGTTTTTAAACCAATAAGACAGTATTTAGACACAATCCACTGCACTAAAACTCACTCGATGTCTCTCAATACGTTATGAATGATGAATGATTTCACCAAATTTCCATGAAAACTCAAATTTTGGGATACGTGTTGTAGGTGTGCGACTAGTTTGTTTATCCCAAAGATTTGGAGAATGTGCGCATGTGCATTAAACGAATTACTGAACTGGCTTATTATTTTCAATTGAAACCGTGAAAAAAGTTCAACAAAGGGCGCAAAAAGGCACTTTCGATTTAAGATATAAGGAGAAATGAGGAACTTATATTTTTAGTTGATCGGTGCTGCCGGAGGTTAGTTGTGAAAAAGAGGGTGCCTCAGTCATCATATGTTTTACAAATTGCTTTCCATAAGAACCCTTAGGCCTATCACTTCGTCCCCTTTCCCTTACTGACGAACTGCAAAATAAAGAATTTCATGAATCTGTGGATCTTGTATTTCTTATAGTGACGAGTGTTGTCTTATTTGGAGAATTTTTTGCCATATTCATCGTTTTAATGCTTGGAATTGTAGAAAATGGCATACTTTACAAAGTCGTTGCAATTTTTAAGGCTGAGGTGAACAGATTACCGCAAAAGAATGCATTCGTCACTACGCCAAAATAGCCAAATTTTCAAATTCGTCACTATGCCAATTTGCGATTCCTCAGTACGCCAGTAAGGGGACGACTTGATAGAATAGTCCAGTTACGTTAGTTTGACTGCTTGATAAAATTTGTTCACAAGTTAGACAACTAGGGCGACTGCACATGTCTTGTTTTCATAATTGGTAACTTCTATCACACCTACTAACACAAAAGACAAATACGTGGACCAGATTTTGACAACTTACAAAATAAGTTTTGTCCATGACGCTGTCGTCGAATCCTACTAGTCAGCTAGTAGTCGTTTCATAATTGCACTGCAAAACACTTTGTTGGAATCATACGCCGCACGACAAGACTATAAAGCGGAGCTCCGCCGGCTATGAAGATGGATATTTCACAGGCGACAATCGGTCCCATGTTGAAAACAGGCTCCGCACAGATTAAGTGCTTAACGTTAAATTATACCTACAGCTATCATCTGCTGAGTGGCCGTTTTATTCTTCTGGCGGTAGTTTTGTCCGATATTGGACCATATCCATAGGGGAAAATTGCTGGTCCGTGTGATTGGTTTTGGTTGGAAATAGGTGACAGGGGAACAATCCTAGCATGTTTAAGAACTGCTGACAACAACGAAAATCGATTTAGACAGCTATTGAAACTAAACTGAAGAATATTTACAAGTGTCAGAAAAAGAAGCAATTATGTGATTAATATGAAAAAGCAATAAATGGACACAATTGCATCGGCGTGGGAATTTTGTTCAGAGGCCAAGGTAGGCGAAAGGCAGACTGGACTTTCCTTTACTTACTAGGACAAGTACAGAATTTAAATCGACTCCTATATTGTTGTAGAAGAAATCACGGAGTTTCGTTTGAAAAAAATATTACCATGAGCAAAAGTGGACTACCGTGCATACCACAACTTTTACTTCTAAAGAAAATCACTTCGATGCAATCTTCCAATGCTGGCAGCCGATGCTTGAAGGGCCAATCCTAAACTACAATTCTTTGAGGGATTAACAGAAATTTTGAAATTTGCTCAGCTCAGCTCTTTGATTGGCAGCTAATTCAAACAATGCAGGGTACCAAAGCTTTTATTACACAGCATGGACTGTACTGGCAGAGTTTTCGTTATACACATTGAGCTTTTTAAATTTTAAGAAAAATTTATTTTTTATTAAAGTTTGTTTGATTCGAAGTCATGATGCTGGCCTATCTGTAATTCTTTGGATTCTATACACATCACCTTTTCTGCGCTTTTTGGAATTTTCGCAGCATAAAGACATATATTGATTCACTCCAGAAAGTTCCAGGCTCCCAAGCTAATAGTATCTCTCGCCCCTCCTACAGCTCTTTAAAACCAATCATATACCGTACCAGATACAATAATAGCTCACTGCTGCAGGGCGTATCCTGGTGATCATGCATATAAGGCTCAGTCTAATTTTTAATCAGAACAGTGAAGGTTGTATTAAAGAAGCTACTCTGCAGTTAGTTAATTAATTCATTAGTTAATTAATTAATTAGTTAGTCAGTCAGTCAGTCAGTCAGTCAGTCAGTCAGTCAGTCCGTCCGTCCGTCCGTCAGTCGGTCAGTCAGTCAGTCAATTAGTCATTTACCGTATTCAGTTAGTCAGTTAGTTTGTTAGATGAGACTTAAAGGGAAATATTGCGTTCGTTTTGCAAGAAAAAATCATCCATTTTTAAAAATAATATTTATTGACACAGGGTAATGGATTATCAAGAATAAGAGTATGGTAGCCTTTTTTCAAGAAATAAGTTTCCCACAGATAGAAAACATCCACTGGTCTTCTTGCGTTTAGAATTTTGAAGAGATGTAGCTATTGTTGGGGTTTATGATTAACATTGAAATGTTGGATAGTGTCTGAGCCTTTTCTTTGTACTGTGTTGGAGCATTTTAAACACAACATTTCCCTTTAACGACACACCAACACGAATGTGTTACATGTCAGTCAACTCGATAATAAGTTCAAAGTTTAAATTTATATTCCAGTATGGTTAAAGTTCAAATTTGGTTTCCCTTTAGTCGCCTCTTACGACAAGCGCAAAATACCGAGAGTATAGGCATATTCTACAACCTCCGGTCCACAAGGGGCCAATTTACACTGATTAAAACACGGAGGTACTTCCATGTTTTAAATCAGTGTTGAGATCCTAACATGCTAGCCTTTGCAATGTGCGTATAAATTGATAGATCTCAAAGGCCAAATTCTCTCACCCCAACCAGAACCAATGCTCCTAACCTTCTTACTTAAGTCCCTCCCACAATTGTCTGAAATTCTTCCTCAATCTCAGTTTTTTCCTCAGGGTGAGAATAGAAAAGCCCAATGTGCATAATAAAAAAACACTCTCAGTACAGTTCATGCTGTGTAATACAAGCTTTGGTATTTTGCATTGTTTGAATAAGCTGTCAATGAAAGAGCTGAGCCAATTGAGAGTTTTGGTTCCCCTCTACAAGAACTGCAGTTTGGGGTGAGAGGATTGGCCTTTTAAGTATTCAGTGTCAGGTAAAACCATTGAAACCGAGTTTTCCATTGCAACATTTGTGGAAATATCAAAAGTGAACCAACACCTTATGGCAATTTGACAATTAACTAGTATAGACCAGAAACTCCAAGTGCAATAAGCAGGAAACATTCAGCATTTTTGCAAAAACTCATCGAAGTTAAAACCAAATTGGAAAAGAAAACTTGAAATAAAGGGAGATTAAAAATATATATATTGAGACCCCCTCCCCCGTTCACGTTCCGCCCTACAATGTTTTCGCAAAATTTGGTGGCATCTTGTGGTAGATAACATGAGTTTTGCTCCGATAAAATGAAAACTTATGAAGTACTGACTAGTTTTATCAGGAATTGTACCAAGAAGACATTCTTAGAGGGAACGGATACCGTAGGCAAACCATCTAGGTGTAGTGCTATCACAGATTGGTTTAAAGCGCCCCAAAAATTGGCCAATATTCTTTCCAGGTTGCTAAAAAATGACACTTTCAAGCCGTGAGAGTTGCTTTTAACATTATCTACTTTGAAATCTAGAAATTTTCTAGCAACACAATCTTTTAGAAATGTTGTTCTTATTATTTTCGTTGAGAAAATCATGGACGGGTTATTGAAAAAAAAATACAGGATTCTTTACTGGGATAGGGGTAGGAAGTTGTTGAGGGGTAGAAAACTGCTCCAAAATTGGAAGGAAACCTACAAGATCCTCTCACAAATTTAAAATGATTTCCCTACAAAAAACGACCCAGTTGCTGTAAAACGTTACAGTAGTATTTCTAATCTGGAAACTTTTGCCTTCATTGAAGAAAATTTTCCCGTCTGCAAATATCTTCAATACAGCCAGTGCTACAGCGAAGCCGGCTGCCGACATGAAACAGCCTTCCAGATACCGTTTAAATAAATGGAACAAGCGTCTGATTATCTGTCTGTGGACCGCAAGTTATTATGTTATTTAACATTTTATTAGTCGATTTTATTCCACGCTATTTACAAAAGTTTCCCGCCGTGTGAAATTTGTTGTGTTCTCGTGTGTACGTCATATACTTAGGGAATAGTTGAGGAAGATGATCTTTGAGACGGTTATTAGCTCTCATCGGAAACTTGCAATTGTAACAACTGTTTGTTCATTAAAATGGGTATTTAAAATGGTTCCAGTCAGACTGTAATTTTGTTCCGAAATAACTTAACCATCTGGCCTACGGGACAGCTGCACACAGCAAGGCTACAACCATTGAACGCCAAGTGCGGTCTACGCATGCCCACGGGACCTTTAAACGGATGGTTCCACTGGGAGAAATTGCACGAAATAAGCTTTCAACACGAGGAAGCTGATTGGATCATAATTGTGATGAAATTTGCAAGCGAGGTGGCGACGGGTTGGTGATGCTACCACGCCAGGGAGTTGAGCTGTGTACAGTGCTGCTATTGTGTCCCCACGACATCACGGCAGGACGACTGAGGTTGGGCGGCCAATTGTGCAGAAAATCGTCACCAAAATATGGAACTTTCTCTAGGGGGCAATAAAATAAACGGCTGTAAGAAAACTACAAATGCATATCTTGATGGATATATCGATGTCGTAAATAAAGTAGAAAAATGAACCAAAGAGACCTATAAAATTCCTTGTTTGTGTAAATGTGAGATCAAGGGTAGACAAGACGGGAGGGTTACTGAAAAACAGGTGAATGACTACAAACAAATCCGACTTGAACAAAACAAATGCGTGGGGTTTGTTGAGGGTTGACGTATGAAGACATACTCTGTTGTAGTGAGGGATGACACGTCTGTCACATATAAAACAAACGATGGCAGACAGTCGTTTAATTGTAATTAGTTTCCAATATATCACGTGACTTTCACTGCCAATATAATTAATTCCCAAGTCTACTATCTTGCTGATGTGATGATAACTATGAATTTCCATGTTTTGACATTGAGGATCTTTGTGTATGCATGGGGTTCTTGTAAGTGTGCCTTATACATTAAAGGGTCAGAGCAGTCGCTAAACTTGAAGTCGTGTAGTAGACTGTCCTGTTTTATGATTGGCTGTTTAGAGTCATATGACAACATTTTTTCTCCTTCAATGAAAAATTTACCAGGAGTATTTGATTGGTTTACCTTGAATGTGCAATGTTCAGTCATGAATTAGGATGAAAGATACTTTGAAGAAAAATAAGAAGAAAATTTTGATACTTAGCTGTAGCTTCGAAATAAGTTTGGGGAGACTAATCCTGACCTTTAAGACTTTAAGGATACCGTACGCAACATTAGCTTATAGAGAGGACAAAGCTTGCTGTTGGTGAAAACTCTGAAGGCTTGAACTTGACGTCCATGCATGTGCACTTTGCTAACCACATAAGGGGGAAAGTTCTTCCTTTTGAAGCCTCCGGTTTGATAGTCATAGTACCCCTCTCGCACCAAATGGGGCTGGAATGGACAAGGAAAGGCAAAGCTTTTCCATATGTGTCAGGGCCCTGGGAGCCAGTCTCTCTGAAGCGACATGCTCCCCTCATATTTCCCCCTCTCCCTTTCTCTCTCTCTGGTAAGGGAGAACGCCTCGGTCCTGAACCTGCTTACAGACAAAATCTTGGAATCACTAGAGACGCAAACCTGAGAAATAAATTGAGGCATTTAAATATTTCTAAATTGAATTGGAGGCATTCTAAACAGACCACAAAATCAAAAACTAAAATTAACATTGCTTTACCATTTTGTGTAAATTCACCTTAAAACGGGTAATCCTCTCACCCCAAACTACATTTTTTAGTAATCCAGAAGAATTTTCAATTGTGGCGCGTCTCTTTGATTGACAGCAAGTTTATATTACACAGCATGTGCTTTACATACTGAGAGTGTTTTGATTACGCATTGGGATATTGTGTCACTTGGTGCAATACAGCCTGCGTAGCGCCTCTGTGGCTGAAATCTACTTAGGCTGCCGCCCCTCAGAGTTGGCTCCAACCAGGGAGTCCCTGCTCCAACGCCGGCGAACGTTGAGTTCTTCGCAGCAATGAGCTGAACGAAAAGACTTCGTCGGCTTCGCGGGATAGATGCAGTATTGCGATTGTGTCTCAGTGATGAAGATGAAATATAGACCACTAAGACACTTTAGGGAGGGCCAGTGGCTTAGGAAGCAATATGAAAGCACCTCACCCTACCCCATTGACCAAAACGTACGTTTTTATGCGAAATTTTTGCCCCTTCGGTAAACAAATATTTGTAGATACGGAGCTTCGGTAAACAAATATTTGTAGATACGGAGCTTGTACTGCAGAAAATTTGGATTGTGGGTTTCCTGAAAGGAAATTTAAAGGGGCTCATTGAGTGGATATCGATATCTTAATGAGAGTGTTAAGGGTCCCTGACACATGACAATGCTTATGGTAAGCACAATGAGTGAAGTTGCACATCCAGTAGTTAGCCTACAAAAAAGGGTAAAATTTTGATTTTGTGGTCTTCTGACTTGTAACGGTTTGCACATAATTTGAAAAAAAGTGTCTGGTCACGAATTTTTAAAAATCAAATTGAACCATTAAGTACTCACTTATAAAATAATCATTTGTTTATAGGGTATAAGTGTTGTCTGATCTTGACCATTTGTCATTGGTATGTAAAGACTATCATCAGCCTTGGAGAAAATTTTGTTGAAGTTCATGAACCAACTCAACTTGAGCCGCTTTAAAAGGTTGGGGGATTACTGAAGAATCTGCATTTCCTTTGCTGGTGTCAAATTAGACTCGGCCAAGCCTCTCGTGAGTGTTCCTCGGGAGCTGACAAGCACTACCTCTACAAAACCCAGTACTTCAGCACAGTACAGCATATCGTACATGCCTTTTGCTAATACGCCCTCTATCGGTCTATTGCGGTATCGCTTCTCGTTGAGAAACGATATGTTTAGACCGGTAGAGGGTGTATTAGACAAAGGGAAATACAATATGCTTTACTGTGCATACTGAAGTGGGTTTTGTAGAGAAAGTTGTCAGCTTCTCGCGGAAGACTCACGAGAGACTTGGCTAAGTCTAGTGGCAAAGCTGAGAATGATTGCACCATGGAAGTACTACCTCGGAGGTAGTACTTCCATGATTGCACGACGACTGAGCATTTATGTTGCGACATACCGGTAATATGATCAAAGGCCTACGAACTGACACTCTCCGATGACATTTCAAAAGTTTCCCAAACTTTGTTGTCTTTTTTACACAAAATATTTCAAAATTAAGAGCTTACAATGGAGAAAATTTTAAATCTTAGAAAGACAGTTAATAAAAACAACAATATAGCTGCCAGTGTCTCTTGATGATGTGGTGTCACATATTGTAAATATCAGATTTTGTCGTTTCCAAAACTCGGAAAAGTTTACCAAAGTGATATATGACCGAGCACTATACTGCATTTAAAATTGCACTTTGGGCGTGCGCGCGCAGAAAACCTTGCCTTTTTGAGATTTGGAGACATGAAAAAAGGGGTTTTCTCAGCCGGAGAGTGGTGGCGGAAGCATCCTCATTTTCACTGAGTGCTTTCTTCCCAGCCCCCGCTTCCTACGCCTATGGGAGGGACTTAAGTAAGTAGGTTACTTAGGAGAATTGAAAATGAGAATTGAAATTGTTAGGGGTTAGAGTATAAGGCCTTTACTTCAGGCTATGAAAAAAGTCAATGAAGGTGTGTGAAGTAATGTACAACAAACAGCTACTACTACTATCAAAATGGGCCAGAACACACAAAAAATCAAATTTCATTTAGGTAGAGTAGGCATACTACAGTTTTTCTTCACTTTACATTGTAGTTTCCACTTTTTAAACAATTTTAAACTACTAATGTGGGCGATAGGGACCATCGCATTGATTGGAATCACGGAAACATTTCTTACGGATAAAGTATTTAACCAGCTTTGTAAAAACTCTCACATTTAAAGGTAGTGTGACAGTTCGGCCAAAAGTCCTGACTTTACTTGGCAATTAAAGAGTAAGCTTTCCTTTGTAGAAAAATCCGTTGGGACATCCCAGTATCTTTAACCGTTCTCAAGGTATACCTCTTCAAAGTTAGACAGATTCTGCAGCAACTTGTCGCTCATGTTAAAAATAACGATGTTATACGTGTTCCAGAGTGTTAACATTTTTTAAGCCTATATTAATTATCTCTTAATTACTCATCACGTAGTTTATGGTTTGGTTATTGATACTGATAATTTCCAAGGACACAATTTAAGTCCCTCAAAATAAAACCCTCAAGGCATACTGATTTCACAATTATCCTTAAAAGGGCGTTTTGTAACTTTTACGTGAGCTAAGAAGCAGTGGAAATATGTTTACACCGGTAATTTTCTTGAGAAGCACGGGGTTATTATTTTCTATTTTCTAACGGACTTGATTTCTCCAGAAAATGTGATAGAAATAAATTAAGGTCTCCGCAGAGGGAGGAATTGCCGCGGTTCGGCCTTTTCGGGACTTTAATTTTCGTTTTTGGTTTTGGTTGGGTGTAAATAGTGAATGTTCACTGTAGGCCTGCATACTTTAAATGTGGTAGGTGGACCCAGGTTCCTCGTTCCTCTTTGAGGTTGTGGCCTTTCGGGCAGTTATTGGTATTAGTGGTGATGGTGATTTGGTCTGGTTTTCTTGGTGTTTCTATTTTTGTTGTTGGATGATGGGGGCTTGGTCTGGTGTTGTCTTTCCGTTTCGGGTGTCTCTGTGACTGCCCGGGAGCGGTGTTGGTGGTTTTGTTTCTTTTGCTAGGGTGTTTTTGGTGTTCGATATTTTGGTTGTTAGACATATGTCATTTGTTTAGCTGGTCTTACCGTGTCCGCATTTGGAACGAAAAAAGAAAAAAATAAAAGGCTTATTTTCTTATTGCAGCACAATTTCACTCGAAGCAATTAGGCTACTGTTAGCAGTCTGCCTAATAACAATAAATGGTATCTAGTATTGAACATGCAGTCCCAGACCCAGGCAAGGCACCGAGGACGGACGAAATATCTCCATGGCAAGGTTCCCGCGTACTGAATGGAGGTTACCGTATGTGCTAAAATCGAAAGAGCTCATTTCAAATTGTTAGTTTCTAAAAATTTCCAAAGAATCGCTTCTGACCCCTCTAAACTTGACTGCAGCTCTAGTCCTGGCCCGGCTTTGGCCCTTGTATGGTGTGGCAAAAAGTTCTTGTTCATCTCAAAGTTCGATGCAAAGGACAACAGCTGATGTGATGAAGCTATATAAACAACTAGATCCAGTCTTTTGAGTCTTTTAGAGAGCTGCCAAGTTAGAGTGGAAGCTCCTTGGTGTGACGGAGGTAAGCCCAAATATTGGACCCAAAACTGAACGTGGCCAACTACTCTGCCCGCACAAAGCTACCATGGATTTTACAACGTTCGTACCTTCGTAATAATCCCAAATGCATACTATACGTACACGTATAGGCTAATGAAGACCGTGCTCTATTACACGTTGTATGATAATAACTTTTCTAATCAGTTCAATTAACATAAAGTAAATAAAACTTTGTTCATTTTTTAATTGATCAAACTGTTCGTGACTGCGATTCCTAACACAATGTATGCAATCTGCGATACGGAATGTGTAATGAAAATTCAACAAAAGTCTTGCATGCTTCTTTATCCTGCGTAGCTGGTCATACAGTCTGCCACATTTTTATAATCCCTTTAAGTAGGGACCGACTGCATAATTATTGGTTAGAGCATCCGATTTGCAGCCGGGAGGCCTGTTCGACTCCTGGCCTGGTCATACCGAATTGAACCTACTGTCATCGTGCTTGGTGCTCATCATAACCAAAGGAGCATCAAGTCAGTGAGCTACAACTTAACTGAAAAATGCCGTGGCCAGCCCGACTTGAACCAGTAGGCTGGAAACTGGGCCGTAAAACTCCATCTAACTTACTAACCTTCAAGTAGAGAAGGCAGAGTAAAGTCAATCATGCCCGCAGCGTGAGATTTTAAAATTAACAACAAATGCGGATTTATTCGCCTCTCAAATGTTTATGAACTCTCTTTGTTTCAAAAATATCGAGCCCTCTTTTTAGTATTAATGGCCAACACTGAAGGGAAAAATTCTGAACAGTCTTTGCGCCTTGCACAAACAAGCTTCAGATGCCACAAAGTGGTCTTTCTTTAAACTATTACGTTGTACCAAGAGCTTTACTCAAAGGTCTAATGCTACCCCACCAAACAGTTCCAATTCTCCTAACTTACTTACTTACTTACCCTCCCCCTCCCCCACACACGCACACGGCGCACACGCACACGCACACGCACACAGCTGTCGGAAATAAAATAGTCTACGTGGTGCCTTTGTTGCTGCGCGTCACCCCTCCGTATGTTTTCACAACCGTAAGCTGGATAAAAAAGTTTTCCCGTAGCGCGGGCTACTCTCTAAATCCAAAAGAGTTAAAGCTTAATATTGGGTTTCTTTTTGCAAAAAAAAAAAAAAATCAGGGATACCTATGGAAGCGGAATGGTAAAGTAGTCAAAATAGAAAGCAGCATGGTAGCCTTCTTTTCAATAAATAAGTTTCTCAGAGACAGTAATTCAGTTATTTGTTTCTAAGAACATTTTTTTAACTCAAATTTTAAGAATTTTAATTATGCAACTTCCGTAATTCTTCTAATGCATTATGGTATGGGGATAGCCGTCGCTACAGCTAGTATAATGTTTATTGGTGACTGGTTTCATGATTACAGCTATTTCTTTACGTGTTGGTAGATCATTTTTTACACCCAATATATTGGTATTTCACTGGGATCTATAAGAAAGAAAAAATGTCCCAGACCACGTCCACCCTGTTGCAGTTGTCTTTTTCTAACTCAAGATATCTCATTTTAAAGATGGGACATTTTCACGTTCGTTGAAAATATCTCCGTGACCTTTCAACAAAGACACAAAAAGTTATGTTATATGTGAGCACCTTGTCTCAGATTTCCTTTGCTTGTCTTTATAATTGGACCAGTCCTTTTCGTTTTTGAAATTTTAAGGCCAAATTCCCTCAACCCAAACAGTGCAAATTCTCTTAACCTTCCACAATATGGTCTGAAATTCATCCTCATCCAGGCACAATCTCAGTTTATTGTTTCAGGGTGAGTGTAAAATTCTCGATGTTATTAATAAAAAATTTATCAGTAGAGTTCATGCTGTGTAATATAAGCTTTGGTACTCTGCATTGTCTGAATTAGTCAACCAAAAAGTTGAGCCAGTTGAGAGTTTCTGTTACCCTATACAAGAAGTGTAGTTTGGGGTGAGAGAATTGGCCCTTTAATTCTGTTGAATACCTTTTCTTGTAGATCTAGCATTTCTGTTCACCATATGTTGTTGTAGGCAAACAGTGTTGCTTCAGTAATATTGCATGGAGCGACATCCAAATTATAAATAAATTGAATGCAATGCCAAATCAATGTGCCGCAATGACATCACAGATTTCCCATGATGCACTGTATCTCAATAATAGATTGCATTACTAAAAAAAATGTATTTTCCGAACGCTATATATGCTATTGATATGAAGTTTTCGCCTTGTGAAAGAAGGAATTTTTCTGCATATTTTAAAGTCAATGAATTTTTTCAAATTTCATTAAATAATGTCTCATCTAAAGTTTAAACGGAATATTCAATTTAGGAAAGATAGGTTAATTTTCTTCTATCGAAGCTCACCACTCGAATATTAGGTTGGTCTCTAATTTCACTTTTCAAATGCCTTTCCCACATTCCCCCCCCCCCTAAAAAAAAAAATTTAGCGTTAAAAATTATAAAGGTTAACCTATTCAGACAAAAAGTTCCACAGAACATTACTTGAAGTTATGGATTTCGGTTGTATAAAAGATACGGTACCATATGTGCCATTTTCGGCAACCCGAAAGGCAATTTTAGCCAAAATTTTCCCTTGACGCTATACGTGCCAACTGATGGGTTGCGCTTCGCACAGATGGTGTCATTTCTGCCTGTTCCAAGTTCCACCACTTAACGCTTGTCCCCTGCAGCCCCCCTCCTCTTCAAATGAAAAAGTCTGGTTACGCCACTGTTGATGTGGCGTCTTGTTCATGGATACCCCTCACCCCAAGAAAAATGTTACTTCAAAGACGAACAGGTATCAAAACGCATTCACACATGTATTCCGTTATGTATTTGTATCACAAGTTTGCATTTGTTCAAACAATGGCAAAGATTTTTGATCCCCGCTTTGCACGAACAAACAGATTTTGCTTCAGATTTGGTGATTAAATTGGCTTATCAGAATGAGAAAATGTAGAAACGGGGACGATGTCCAAAGGTCGGGCTTGTCCGACCAGAGTACGCAAAAGTGCACTTCTGGCGTAATGAAACAAATTACAACGGCGGAGCAATAAACATCCTTTGGTGACTAGTTCGGGATCATTTATTGACTACATTTACCCCCCGAAAAGGTAAGAATAGTTCTTCATGAGTTCATGGTAGGGTGGCAGATTATCTAAACTAGTAGTTAGACCCTTGACAAGAAGTTAAAGATTGTTTTGAAATGTATACCGTACTAGAAATTTGTAACTGAACACAGAGTACGACTAATAGTAATATGTTGTTCTGTGCTTTTGTATAATTATTTTGTATGTGTATAACCTGCCGTTTATTTTTCAAGGTAGTAAACAGTCAAATAAATGTCAAATTTAGTTTAAAATTTGTCTTTGACCGTGGTGCCTCATGATAAACGTAGACTCTGCAGAACAGCTATGTTAGTTTACGTAAGGACACACATTACTTTCGCGACTAGTCACTGCATTAAGAGAGGGTTATTAACGCGAAATTATGTTCATTTAAAGAGTGCAGGTAGTCGCCCAATCTAGCTTGAAAAGTAAAAAAATCCGTCAAAATCTTCTCTCCTTTTCTCAGCATATGTGAACCAAAAAGATTTTTTTATCATAATTACAATATTAACAACGAAAGGAAAAGTTAGGAATCATTCGCCCTGAATATTACTACCGGTAATAACAAAAAAAAAAAAATAAATAAATAAATAAAGTCAACTGGTTCATGACGTCACAGACATGTTGCAGATTTACATAACAAAAATAAAGGAATGCAAAGCGAATATGGAAAAAGTGTTGTCAATTTTTTGAAACAAATGACATCATCTTTTCCGTTTTCTTTATGTATTTCTTTATTCTTTGTTCTGTAAATGCACAGAAATTACAGTGTTAAAACGAACTATCGCTATATTGGTATGACGGTGGGCCTTTGTTGCTTTCATACTTACATATAGCTCCTTTCAGTATGAGATGGAAAATCCAGGCATTAGTTGTTACCTAGACGTGTGACGTATACAATGAACATAGTAATTTTGCATAATCCGCCGTTATGTAAGTGTTGTTCGTCAAACCTGATTCTCGAAACAAAAAAGAGTTTGTAGCTGTTCATTTCAGAGTGAAGTATGCCGTCTCATGCTTAAATCGTGAGGTAATGCACTTTTTATCTGTTTTAATAATTTAGAAAAGTATTTTATATTAAATGTAAACCAAGAACAAACTGCCTTAATCTTAGAATCAATCTGAGCTAAGTAAAGATTACAGAAAGCATTTCCAACAGCCGGTCGAACCCTGGATTATGTCCGGGACCGGACTCATCAATATAGCAATTCAACTTAACGAACGTGAACTCACACGTATACACATACAAACAAACAAACATGCATACACACTTACATTGACAGGCACATGCACTCAAATTGACGTTCTCTCGAAGCCCTAAAGTCACCTGTATACCACAATGTGACATTTTATTTATTCTGTCTGTATAATCTGACTGAATTATTGGGGGAAGCAAAACTATATGTTTGCTCCCAATTCTCTCATTGGGGTGGCCATTTCCCCCCGCCCCCCGGATCAACGCCCGTGTTTCTGGAAACATATAACCAGAAAGTTTCTGTAATCCTTTACTTCGGTTTATCTCAGAGAGAAGGTTATGAAGTTCAATCTAATAGCGAATGCACTCTTGATGAAGCACAGTACAGGGGTCACTCTTGCTTAGAAACAGGGCCGTAAAACTCCATCTAACCTAACCTAAAAAAATACTGACCCCTGGATGCTGCAGTTGGAGGTGCTAGTTCAAGACTGAATTTTAACTATTCTTAGAGTGAATTTCATTATTCTTGGAGTGAATTAACACTCTAATGGAGTGAATTCACACTTTTCACTCTAGTCATAACTGAGTTTTAGTTTCAGCTATGTCAAAATGAAAAAATGCAAATAAGAAAGGTAATGGTGCCACGCAGCTCTCAAATAGTAAACTGAGATCTTACAGGAAGTTTTCAGTCTGTTGACATTGCGTTCAAAGAATCAGTTTCAAACAATTTCGAAAGAGTTTACAAATTAGGATTCCTTGCGCCATTGGCCATGAATATGCATGGTTAAAGAGTCAAAATAGGCCATTCTTAGACACCTTTTATAAAATTTCATGTCAACTGAGTTTGTAAATACTTAAAATGATATTGTCGAGAAGTCCCTTGATGTAACCATAGGGTCATTTCATTGGGAGTACATGGGGCGGGTGTGGATTGGTGTGCGTGAAAGTTTTGGTTTTTCCGAACGGCACTTTGCCAGGGGCCGTGAGGACTTTAGAAAAAGAAAAAAGCATTGTGGGCTGTAAACTTAGAGGCAGTCGCCACGCCGTGAGGTCTATAAGGTAAAGCAATAAAATTCCATTGCATATTCGGAGATTTTTTAAAATTTCATGAATAGTGGCACTATTATACTTT
Source organism: Holothuria scabra (assembly GCA_037179385.1). Classification (NCBI taxonomy): domain Eukaryota; kingdom Metazoa; phylum Echinodermata; class Holothuroidea; order Aspidochirotida; family Holothuriidae; genus Holothuria; species Holothuria scabra. The sequence goes on from CM074194.1 coordinate 41,522,667, forward strand.
ATATATTAGCTCGCAGACTATTATTTTTGGCATTTTTTGGTATCGTGAATGATCAACCTGACAACAAAGCTGTATGTACAGATGATACGGTTTGAGTTTTATATTTACAAGCGTTAAATGCAAAATGATATCTGATTTTTTTTTACTTTCAAAATTAGGCAAAGAGTCTGGCTACAACCACTGCATTACATGCGTGTATTTCTTCTGACGTTTAAGTATTTATAAGACAATGGCAGCTATTGTTAATTAACCTACATCCTGATTCATATTACGCAACTCATTCGTCTGCCTCTTTTTCTCTTCATCATAGTTTATAATTACTATTTTGTTTATACATCGTTTGAAGAGAACAAAAAATAAAAAACAAAATCCATCACATATTCCTGACAAATTTCTTACGATACTTCCATATCAGAAACATAATACCGTATATCACACATATTCATATAAAACCATTCCGTTACAAGGAGTTCTGACTGAGTTCATCCATGAACGATGTGTAAATTCAAATGATGACGGTGAATAAAATACTTGAGGATACCACTGTCGTGTACAATGTTCAATTGCACGTGGAGCAGTAGTCTAACTGGTGTCCCAAAATTAGGGAGGCTAAAATGAGGCATATGTACCGATAGCAAGAAGACAATGTACCCATAGTTGTTAAAATGGTATCACTTCACAAGTCCCCCACCCCTCATCCGTGTGGCCGTTTACCCCCCCCCCCCTCTATCCAACCAACAGACACGCAGCCAGGAATTCTGACAAAGGGGCACTGGCACCGGACAGGAGGCACCTATTAGTGTCATGTTTATAGAGCCAATCTGCCACTAGTGACACCATTTGACAACACTTGGCAGGAACCACATTCTCAACTTTGCGGAAAAAACTACGAGAAAATGTTCGGATTTTCTTCTTGCTTTCATTTGGGAAATTTCGGAATAATGTTTTCATTGTTTTTGTTTCCAATTTCCAGTCAATATGCGTTCCTTAATCGCTGTTTTACTGACCATTACCGTGGTGACGGGTATGGCACCGTACTACCGCGATGCCGAAAAGATAGAAGGCAGATACATCATCGTTCTTAAGGTAAATGCCTCAAAAAATTGTTTTAGAAAAAAAAAAAGAAAAGTATAGAAAATTGTATACTTTCCTTCGAAGTTAATCATCTTTACCCATTTTCTGTCTTGAAGGCAAATGCAAATAAACTATAAATGTTCACTAGAAAGCCTGCTTAAGAATGACTATGCCACTCGTTGATAATAAAATCGCTGATGTTGTTATTGTGTTGTTGCATGTTCTTGATGTTTGATGTTGGTACACCCCAGTCGTAGTTAGTCTAGAGTCTAGTATAAGGTATTTAAATCTTAAAACACTAGTGTATATACACTCTTAAAAAAATTGGGCAAATTTTGCCCAACTTTTTGACCAACACTGGGCATCTATTCAACAACCTAAACAGTTGGGCAAAACTTTAACCAACCAAATTTGGTAAAGTTTGAACCCAACTGTTGGGCAGGAGATTACCCAACTGTTTGGTAAATTAGCATTTTAAAACATACCCACTTGTTGGGCACTTCTTTTATTAAGCTGTTGGGCAAATGCATTAACCAAATGTTGGTTATATGTTATTTATCTTTTCCTTAAACGTTGGTGCTTTCTTTGCATGTTAGGTTGTAGGTTATGGCAGGGAGCTGCCACTGCAACCCATCGGTCCCGGTTAAAAAAACCCTGGCTTAATAACCTATTTGGTTTGTCACTGAGTTTCGTATAGGTACGTTCAAAACTATCATTTTTAAAAGGCACTGTAAAATGATGTGTGTTAATGATGTGATGAAGTCTTGTAGTTTCATCAATGCATAAATGTGAACACAAGGGCTGTATGAGAATTAGCTGGTCCGTAGCTCTCATACACTTTTTTCTAAAAGTCCCCACGACTCTCTGGCGAAGAGCCAAGGGGCGAAAACCAAACGATTACTCCCGGAGGAGTTCTGCTCCCTTAAGGAGCTTAACGTGAAACAGGTTTCTTGTTATGCCGAAATGTTTCAAATAATAATATATAAATGCTCATTCGGACGTGAAAGAGAATATCCAAGATCCTGACCTCTCATTGGATAGCAGTTTTGCGCCAAATACGAATCATGGAATCTCATACAAATGTGTTCTAGTTCGTAGTACTGTTTAAAGAATTTTATGGAAATAGAGATCGATTTCATGGTCTAAAGTAATGTACGAGTTTAGCTGTTTGGCCAATATAAAAGATGCCAAAGAGAATTTTCAGATTATGGTACCATGGTCTGATTATGAGAAGAATTGTGAAACAAATCGGGTCAAGTGCACTGTTGTTTGGTGACAACACTGCAACCAACAATATACCCAACAAATTGGCAAAAAGTTACCCAACAAGTGGGTTAAGGGAAAATATGCTCAACTGTAGAATAAAATCTTATCGTCATTTTGACCAGCCAGTTGGGTATAACCATTATGTGAGCAAAGATTGACCAACACTTAAGCAATTACTTTCACTCAACAAAAACTTTGCCCAGCGTTTAAACATTGCACCAATTAGCCCAAAAGTTGGGCAAAGTTTAACCAACACATTTCATAAACTTCTTTAACCAACGGATATTTTACCCAACGTTTTAAGAGTGTACGTTACCGGACTTATCGTCATTTTGTGACAAACAAGATCACGCGATTTGTGTGAAAACGGGTGACGAAGAGTTAGTTGTAACAAAGACCCTTGAAGTAAAATATTCCGTTACCTTAACAGAAAAGTCAATCCGAATTTCCACTAAGTGGGATAGTCTAGATGATATCATTCATCCCCCATTCCCACTGGGTTTCAGCATACGGATGTATCGCAGATAGTTTACTATAAAGTATTCATGAGCCTTAAAGGCCAATCCTCTCACCCCAAACTACCCTTCTTGTACGGGGTAACAGAGACTCTCAATTGACTCAGCCTTTTGATGGACTATTTATTCAAACAATGCAGAATACCAAAGCTTTATATATTACACAGCATGAACTGTACTGAGATTTTTTTGATTATACACATTGAGCTTTTCTCTTACTCACCCTGAAGCAATATAAACTGAGATTGTGTCTGAATGAGGGTGAATTTAAGACAATGTGAGAGGGGCTCAAGGGAAGTTAAAGCAAAAAATTAATTTTTATATAGGAAAGAGGAACTAAATTTACACAGTGTGGTGAAATTTCCATTCAAATCGTTCATGTATTTCTTGAGATATCAGTAAATGAAGTCTCTAGATTTGTGCACTTCCTCACATTGACAAGAAATGTTTTATTCCCCTTTGTTTTTTACATTGTTGTGTTGACCTTGAAGTTAATAATAATAAAGCCTCCCGGAGGGGAATGCAAAGTTTGTAAAGTTGTCATGCCTCATATGCAATCATATTCTGTTAACTTGGGAACATTGAAGAGAAAAAAGGCTGTAAAGTTTAAAGAAAAACAAAAGACTGTCCAATAAAGAACCCATGAAATAACTTGGTAACAATGAATTGGGGCCATTCTCTGGCACTATCAACATAAAAAGCCTTTATCAGAAAAAAAATCTCCCCACGAAAGAGAAATGCTCAAGTGAACTGGTACCCCTTCTTGCACAATAGCTCAAAAATGTAAAAGTGCATTGATCCCCCCCCCCCCAAAAGAAATGCCACCTCTCTGGGTGCATTTATGAGATGGCCTGTTACAAAAATAATTGGTACCGGAGATATTTTACTATAAAGAACTCTTTAAAAGTCTTAAAATAATTAAGAAAAGTAAATTTTTAAGAAAAACAAAACATGGCCAACAGTGTAGATTCGCAACATTACAGCTGATTCGTTCAATCAGGGCGTTGCTCTAACAACTCTCATGTTCAAGTTCACTATTAGAGGAAAATGTTATAAATTCCTACGGGAATATCTCGAGAATCGAACGTGGGGAATAAATGAAAAGCTCACAGAATGCTTAGAATATGTTCCTCGTTGATATTAATTAGGTGTTCTTTACAACAGTATGATATCAAATGATCACAAAATGTATTGTTCTGAATAGACTTAAAGTGTACTTCAAGTAAAAAAATAAAAATATATATCAATCAGCATGAAAAACAGTCCAACTCGCATCTTCATAGGACATTCTTGAGTCGATATAAAAAATGTTGAAGTTAATGCACTCAAATTAAAAGGGTACATTGCGCAACAATTTGTGATGTCATCGTTTTACTACTAAAATTACAATCTTTGTACTTCTTTATTTTCTGAAAGGTACTGCACCTTGTACCATGGTGTGGTAGCACTCTTACTCTTATGATGTGATGTAATTAATTAAGCCCTCTGTAGGCAACATGCTGTGCAAACAAACAGGAAGTGCTCAAGGTGTTTCAAAGTGGGGGAGATACGTGTTTTATTGCTAAACACGTTAGTAGATTATGCTGATGCCCATGGGTGGGCAGGTACAAGTGTTTTATATGGGAATAAAAAAGGAGAATTTTGCCTTGTTGCATTTTTTATGGATTGATACTCACGTAATATTGACAGCAGGCAAAATAGTGGGGTTTGGCGATGTTTACATTTTTATCCTTATTCCTATAACGTTATATTCACAGCAGGATAACGTGAATCATTTTCTCTCACAGGATGGATTTGATGCTGCCAGTATTGCTAGCTCAATGTCTGCGCAGGCGCAAACGATGGGGGTAAACTTCGCCATGAAGACCATCTACCGTCGTGCTGTGAATGGATTTCATGCCGAAGTGGCTAAAGACCTTATTCCAATGGTAGGGTTACCAATTAAAGTATTTAGTTTCTGAAAAGGAGGACTAGGTCGGATTGCCGGACTGGCAATTGGGGGACTTAAGGAGAGGGGTTCCATTCCCCCTTTGGATTCTTTGTTCTTTAATGGGTTGTGTTTAGATACAAAATGGTATAATATTTAAAGCAAAAGCAGGCTAAAACCTGTCAAATTATGAGAGAAATACATTAGGTCTGCCGTTCTGGGAATATATTTAAAATCTGCACGAACGCCACCTCGCACCACATGACGGGGTAAATCTGGACGTAAGGCAACCCAATACTATTTTATATAGTCCTTTACATAGCTATTGCTTCTTATACAGCATGACGGCTTCTCCTAAAAGAAATAAGTCGAGTCATCATTCACTTAAACATTTCTAAAAACAGTGCCGTATTTGTTATTTTCTCAGATAAGCTCTTCACCTCCGACACATTTCTTACAGCAACTCAATAAATACATAGAAATAGGAAAACACGGCATGACAAATAGCTGAAACTCCTTTTGCGAAAAACTTACTTCTTGAAACAAAAGCTGCCACACCAAATTTATCATAATCAATCATTTTGAATTTACATTGTACCGGTGTGTTTTTTTATTTAAAATTTTACTTTTTAAAGGGCCAGTCAGAGTTTTAAGTCGAATATTAACCTTTTGTTCTAGCACCTCTTTTTCTATTGTTGACTGATTTTTTTAAACCAGAATCTACAGATATTGAAGAGGTCTTTCAAGTGAGAAGACTTTAATTAATGTTGAATGTGAATTTTGTAAAATGTTGTGGGTAAAAAAAACCACGGAGATATTCAAGACTGGACAGTCTCATTCATATGGTGATCAATCACTGTGTAAGACCACAATCATGAGGGACCATTTTTTTAAGTTTTAACTCAATGTAAAATTGTAGTGGAATTTTTAGTCGTGGAAAACTTGTGAAAGTAACCACTGATTGCCCCGTTTTTCTTTTCTTTTTTCCCTCTTTTTCTCTCTCCTTCACACTGCTCCCGAAGATCCACAACCAACACACAAGTAACTGCCCCGAAGGGCCACCATTCCAAAGGGTCACGAGCGGTCGGGGTCCACCTGTCATATTAACAGTCTATGTACAATATTTACACTTTAAACCAAATTATGCTCGTCTGTTGGATGAAGCGTCCCTTTCTAACCGATGGGCTCTTTTGTGAAGTCAAGCACGAGAGAAAAGGAGGCAGCAAAACCATAACCAGGGTGTTTTGGGACTGAGTTATGTCCGGGGCTGATATTCGAGATGAAAAGTAGTACTTAGCTAAACCCATGCATCAGACCACGATACAATTTCTGTGTCATTTTATACCGTTTCAGTTTAGCGAAAAGTAACGCTGAGCAATCGTTCTTGTTTACCTCTGGTATGACCTCTTGAATCTAAAATGACCTGATGAACATGTAGTACCCACATTGGGGCGGATCTGAATGCTGATAATTAATGATAAAAAGGGAGTCTGAGTCTCTCGAAAGTATATTTATAAATATTTTCTTTTCTGAGGGAAAATTGAACAAATTGACAATCGTCAGTCTATCTTTACTACTTGTTCAAAAAGCGAAGAAGATACATTACTTAACACCGAATGAACGAAATATGCATCGCATACACAGATTTGGTTATATAAAGCTACCACTCGAAGTGGCTGCCCACTGATTATATCATCTACGACCCGGGGTCCAGTGGTTTTCGGTCCCGATCCCTTCCAGCAGTCGACTAATCCACAGTGCGGTACTGCTGAAAAATAACTTCACTCAAATTTCTGTTAGGCGAAAAAATGTCAATATATAGCATTCGCAATGTTTCTCTACTTTCATATAACATAGCAAATATATTGACCTTACACGTAAATTATACACTCTAGCTTATCATTGAAATCTGAAGACTGACACCTTTTAAATTATTTGTTGGATTTCACAAAAAAGTTGGAAAGTTTCTTTCTCTAAAACTGTAGTTTGTTGTGAGCCAATTTCCCCATTTGTATAATTCGTTTTCTCATCCGACACCTTAGCACCCATTTAAACACCTACACGTGAGGATAAATTTGCATCCAAAATCGACCGATTATGGTAAATTTTTTTATCTAATATGACCAAAAATCGTTTTCCATTGGCAATATCTATCATTTCTATTTGATTTCACCCATCACAATTCCATTCATTTTCTTCATAAACTGCTTCATAATCGACGAAAAATAACAAATATCTTCACTTCTGTGCATAAAAGCGGAGATTGATCTTTCGAGCTAACAGTTTGATGGGAGAAAAATTACACTTTCACCCCTAAAAAGGCCATGGCTGCATAAATAATCGCAAACGGTCACCGGTGAAAGAGGAAACGGGGAATAAATTTCTTATGACACGCTTCTTTCATGAAAATAAACCTCGTTTTTACCAATTTTTGCCACTTAGCATCTTTACGACCCTTCGAGGAATGCTTAAAAGGACAAACGAGGAAATTTACCGCACGCTCTCGTGTTCCTGCGTCAGGCGCAATATTACTATATTAGTAACCAATAAGATAGGTTATCTTGGCATTTAACGCTTAATGATTGATTCCCTTTTGGTGCTAATTGAATTATCTTTCGTTAGTTATGTACACGATTTACTTTAATTACGGCAATAAAACTCAAATCTCCTCTCCCTGCCGATGGGTCGTTCACCTGTCGTATACATTTGGAGTATGAATAAAAAAATGTCCAGGAGATATGAACAATATTATAACATAAAAACAATTTACTCCTAAGATAAAAAGAGCCTAATTTTCATGCTTATACTCAATAAAAGATAAAAAAAAAAAATCATAAAAAATATGTTAAACAATTTCTCTACGTTGATAATTAGCAACTGTTTAATTAAAATTTATAATTAAATTGGAAAAGTCACTCTGCCACTTTTTGTTAGTTTTATTTCATGTTTAGGATAAAAATGAGCGTACTCTTGCGTAGAAATGTAACATATTATAAATGTCAACGGAATTTTGTAAAATTTGAGCAATAGGTTTATTAATCATGTTGCCAGTTGCCTTATTAACAGTTTAATATGATGATTTTAATTTTCATTGAAAACATTCACAATTCGTCATTTTTTTCAGGGATTGTTTTGAAATATCTTCTTTCAATAAACAAATCACAAAGAGTAAAATTAGGAACGGATCCCAAATTGAGACTGGATATTTATTTTAAAATAGTAAAATTACTCAAGTTCGATAAATAATTTTCAATCCAAATATGGATCAGTCCCTAATTTTGTACTCTTTTAGGGTGATTTTTCACTCTAAATAGTTAGGAAAGTTTATTCACAGTAATGACAAGTGCATATCGTTTATCGCTGCTATAATTTCGAGGGGAACTAATCAGCTAATAATTGAAAAACAGTTAAAAAATAAAGAAAGTGTTAAATTACTATTGGTAAGGGCAAAAGTAATAACTTCTTTGAAATAAAAGGAGGGAAGAGGAAAGAAAGAAATAATACACATTGTAAAAAGAGGGATTCTATTTGATTGAATAAGTATTAAAGGTAGTGTGACACCAAAATGACAAAGAGGGGTATTTGATGTAAAAAGCATTTGATGTAAAAAGCATTAAATAACAACTTGAAGAAAATTGCTGCAATTCCCATCAAAATCGGTTAAAAATTGGCCATTTTTCAGGTTCATTTCTGATTTGCACTCAACCATTCATAAATATGAGCTCAATATGTAAATTTTGTGATGTCATGGGAGGGACATACAATATATGGCTAATGTTATCCTTTGTTTTTGCAATCTTCATTTCAAGGGCAGGTGCAACATAAGTGTTTCCCAAAGGGTTTATTTTGACAGTAAATATTGTGTCCTTGAAAATCATCAATATCAACCACCAAACTATAAACTATCTGCTGAGTAATTAAGAGATTATGAATGTAGGGTTAACAAAAGAAAAGTCACACTGTGCAACACTCAACATCACTATTTTTGCAACACCAACAAGTTGCTTCACAAATATTCAAAATTTGAAGAGGTATATCTTGAGAAGGGCAAAAGATATTGACATAATTCCAAAGGGCCCTTCCTTAGGAGACCTTGCTCCTTAACTACCAATTGAATTCAGTGCTTTTGCTGACATGTCACACTAACTTTAACGATAGTCAAATCTGGTATGACAACGATTGTCTCTCTAGTTCAAATAAATATTTTCAAGTACACCTTTATGAAGTGACGAGAGTCTTACAGAATCAAGTCGAGAAATAATGTGAAATGTCTAGTTTGGCCTCGAAATATGTAGCACATAAAATATACTAGTTAACATTCAACTCAGGTCAGCTATAAAGCGAAACACTGCAATGATTTATTCAGGCATAATTTTACTAAACGACTTGAACATTAAATCCTTAAAGGGTAATTTTCGAAAGTTGAGCTAGAAAGCGGATCCCTAATTCGTACCTAAAGTGTATGTATTCCCTTGCAAAATTGCGTTGGTCAAGCTGCAACACCAGGTTCCAATGATAATAATGCATGCTTCTCTCCTGGCCCACTTGTAAAGAGCCGTTCGGCGAAACCAAATGATCATTAGAGTGAACCAAGCAAAAACGAATTGCAATTTTTCTTTTTTTCTTATTATTTTTTTTATTTTTACTTTTTTAACTTTTTTATTTTTTTTTAAATTAATTTTCGTTGAATACAAGGCTCGGAGGTAGAGAACAGAGATAAAGTGTGTAAATATGCTTCTTCTTTGCATTTTGAAGTTCCCAAAGACAGCCTTCAATTTTAGGTTGAAATGCTCAGTTCAGTTCAGTTTATTTCTTCCATCTTGCGTAGTATATTACATAACATCATCATGTTTATACATATACAAATATTTATAATTATTGTAACAATGTTTGAAATGAAAACAGGGGTAACAAGAAAGCAAGCAGGAAGTGGAACCAGAAGTAAGTTTTGAGAAATAAATTCTGGACTGGTCCCAACAATAATTAAATATAATAATATCTTATAAAAGTACCAATATTCAAAGGAAACAAAACAAAACAAAAAGAAGAGAAAGAAAAGAGCCAAGTAATAGCTAATTGTAGGCTGTGAGGAGTGCGGATTTCAGACGACGCTTAAAGATATTTAGAGTGGGAAAATCTGTAATTACATTACTAAGGGAATTTCAAAAAAGTACACCAGAGCTTCTGATTTGAGAATGATCAAGCATTGTCCTAGTAAAGGGTTGAGTAAGATTATCCTTTGTTCTAGTGGGATATGAATGAAAGTTACTGTTGTATGTAAAAAAGGGTTAAAACCTGTGGAAGACAAATTTTTTGTGTTGGTAGAGGAAAATTCCAATCTGGTAATTAAATAAATCACTTAATGTAAGGAGTTTACAACGAAGAAATATTGCGTTGGCGTGGGAGCAGGAAGGTGAATATGTAATTAAGCGAAGAACACGTTTTTTAATAACATACCGTTATATAAATGTGGAAGAATCAGAGCATTGTAAAGAGTTAATAAAATATCAGACGGGAGAAAATAATTAATTTTGACAATAATACCTACTATTTTTGAAACTTTTTTTTAGTAATTTCGCAAATATGATCTCTCCATGTTAGTTAATCGTCAGTTATTAGCCGAGGGAATTGCATACCTTTTTTAATTAACTACTGTACATATTCCATAGATCAGTTCCAATCCTGAGTAATTTGAATAAAGACACATTCTATTTCCATTGTCGTACTGAATACTGTAATATTTTCTCTGTAGCTCCGGAAACATGAAGCTGTTAAATATATCGAGGAGGATGGAATTGTTCGAGCCGAGGAATCTTGGGGATTGGACAGAATTGATCAGAGAAATTTGCCTTTAGATGGTTCATACAGACCTGTTGGTAAGAGGTCCATACAATTGTAGACGAGGACCGCTCCTCACCCCTTGGACATATAAGCAGTAAGCTATCTAGGGCATAAGTGTCTTTTACTGAACCAATCCTATTGTTTGACAAGAAGGGAAATTCCAGGGCAAGTATCTTTCGGAGAATGTCTTCTGACAGTTCGTCAACTTTAATATGGCAGGCCCTACCCACAGGTATTAAACAGGAAATGCAGTCACCTCAACTTGAAGTGGTGTAGTAGACTGTCTTGATTCATGATTGGCTCTTGGAAGTCATGTGACAAAATTTTTTCTCATCAAAAAAGAACTTTTCTAGAAGTAGGTGATCGTTTCACCTAATATGCAACATCAAAATCCTAAAATATTATGACAGATAATACTAAATAAGACTACTGCTGAAAAAAAGAAAATGGTGAAAACTAGCTGTTGCTTCTAAATAGGTTTGGGCGACTGCTCTTGACGCTTTAGGTGAAAGGTAATGAAGAAACCGACTCACAATCCATCATCAAATTAGTTTATATTTTACTGCATGGCCAAGTTATATTGGCGTTTGTTTTGTGTGATATAGATGTAACTCTCTTTACCAGAAAATTCGATAGTAAGCAATATATAAACGAACTCCTCTCACGGTTTTCGTTTTGTCCATATGGTTCCTAGTCACGGAGTTCCTATACATGGACAGAACATACCGCATTGTACATTGTCGCTACCGTACGAGTGACAAAAAGCGCACCAAGATGGCCGTTGCTATTGCCATAGAGCAGGATAATAGTGCTCTATGGCTATGGTTTTGTGTGAAAGTTTGGACTTGCTCAAGTATATCCCCATATTTTTCAAGAAAATTGAAATATTTTTCAAATACGACAAGGTAAGGCCAAAATCACTTCACCTAATGCAGGAATATGATAATGTTTCCCATTCAAGTTTAACTTTTGCTTAAAATATTACAGAGTCGTCGTCAAATCCGACGATTTATTGCTCTACGGTGGCCATCTTGGTGCTTTTTTTTTGTCCCAGCCGGTGGCGACCATCTACGGATAGGGCATACACGTTACATATGCCCCGTCCATGTATATAAGTCCGTGTTGCTAGTACAGTAGAATGATGGGAACTCGGCACTTTTTGACAAAGTGTGACGAAAGCTAGCCTGCGTAGCGCCTCTGTGGCTTCAGCCCCCTTTAGGCTGATTTTTTCGTAGGAATGAGCTTGACGAAAAAATTCGTCCGCCCCGCTGGCTAGACGAAAGCTAATTCGTGAGCATACCGTAGTCAAAAAACACTTAAAGGGCAAGAGCGTTCACTCCAACTTGGAATAGTGTAGTAGACTGTCCTGTATTATGCTTGACTGCTGAGAGTCATGTGACAACAATTTTTCTCTTCCAATGTGGAATTTTCTACAACTGCTTCGTTTGCCTTGAATACGCAATATTGAAGTTACATAAAATAAAATATGATGAAAGATTCTTTGAAGAGAAACAAGAAGAAAATTGCGATGATAATTATCTGTTGCCTCAAGATAAGTTTTTAAGGGGGAGGGGACTGCTCTTGACCTTTAAGTGGAATACATTTATAGCCTGTCAAAGACTCATAGCCCTACCAAATTTACACTGGATTTTGTTCATGAGCAATATTGGTTCGAACTCTTCAGTGTCTGATTTAATGATTTTTTAAATCAATTGAACATTCGCTGTATTCTTTGTTGTCGAATGGCTGCCGTCCCCTTAGAATGCTGCCCTCCGTTTTTTTATTGGTGGGGTCGTACTGAGTAAAATTGTAAGATCCGCGGGCATGGTAGGCTATCTGGCTGCATGCAGGAATCCCTGTACATTTAAAATTTTCCAGTCATAATTTTAACTTAGAAGGAAAATGACACCCTCTGTTTTCAAAAAGTATCTCAAAGGGATTGTCTTTGGATATTTTCACGTACTTTGTGATGTACGTGGCACTAATATAATACGCAATAACCAAAAGTTAATGCTTACAAAATAGATGGCGCTATGAGTTTTCTGTACGGCTCCGATGAAGAGACGCAAAGCCACCCATACTGCTGCCCATGCATGGGAAGTACTTCTACGGGGCACTACTTAAGACATGGTACGTACGTAGTATTTATCACTTCCGTAAGTGATAATTATCATTTTTTACTTTTTACACCTCGATTGTGCTTTCAGACATTTCGATCACCTGAAAAAAGATCGGTTGTAATCATCGTATGAATTGACAACCACCCACCCAAACCGACTTGAAGAATTGTAGCAGACTGTCCTGTTTCATGATTAGCTTCGAGAGACATGTGACTTATGACATGTGATTTAGGCCTACTCGAAATTTCCTAGGAGAAACTGCTTGCTGTACCATGAATATGCTATACCGGTATTGAAGTCCTGAAATGTCATAAAAGATATTTTAAATAAAAATAAGAGGAAAATTGTGAGATTTAGGTGCTGATTGAAAATGAGTGTCGGGAGACTGCTGTTGCACTTTACTACGTTTTGTTACTGCAGGAAGACTTTACTCGAATTAGATGACGTATCTTCTCATTTTTCATCAGGTGACGGTGCCGGAGTTAACGTGTACGTTCTCGATACTGGTATCCGTACCACTCATGAAGAATTTGAAGGCAAACGAGCGTTTATTGCCCACGATGCAGTAGAGAATGCAGTTGTAAGTATCAAAATTCTAAATAAACTGCACTATCACCGTCAGTCACATTCTCTTTGACTGTTACGAATACTCCCATATTCGCCAGAAATACTACGCCGATCCCCACCTAAAAACTTTATTTGAGCACACAGATTCTTCCCTTGGCTTGGCTTTCTCGAAGGAAGTAAACTTTAGAGAAAATTGTGACCTGGTTCCGCCATTAACCTAGACCTTTAGTGGAAAATTAGTGGAAATAAACGACAATATAAAACAAATTCGTGTTGGTGTGTCATGAAGTCTAACTAACTAACTAACTAACTAACTAACTAACTAACTAACTAACTAACTAACTAACTAACTAACTAACTAACTAACTAACTAACTAACTAACTAACTAACTAACTAACTAACTAACTAACTAACTAACTAACTAACTAACTAACTAACTAACCAACTAACTAAATAACTAACTAAACAACTAACTAACTAACTAAATGATTAACCAACTGACTGACTAACTAAATAACTAACAAACAAAGTAACTAAGAAACTAATTAACTGACTAACTAACTAACTAACTAACTAACTAACTAACTAACTAACTAACTAACTAACTAACTAACTGACTAACCAACTAACCAACTAACTAACTAACCAGCTCACTAACTAACTAACCAACTAACTAACTAACTAACTGACTAACTAACCAACTAACTAACTAACCAACTAACCAACTAACTAACTAACTAACTGACTGACCAACTAACCAACTGACTGACTGACTGACTAACTAACTAACTAACTAACTAACTAACTAACTATCTAACTAACTAACTAACTAACTAACTAACTTACTAACTAACTAACTAACTAACTTACTAACTAACTAACTAACTAACTAACGAACGAACGAACGAACTAACTAAATAAACTCCTAAGGCAGGGTCAGAAGCCTCATGAAATGTTAACCGCCGCCCCCCTTCCCGCAAAGAATGGGGTCGCCATCGAAATAACGCGTTTTTTATGCTCTCTCCGAAAAAAGGTTTCGTTTGCAGGGCCCATCTTCCTAAACCTCAGCTCTTCATGACCTTGTCAGACAACGGGTATGCAGCCGGAGATTTTGCGTACGTAACAGGTTGCACGGTATTTCTTGTTCAGTCATATTCGTGGGTTTGGAAGCTTAGAAGCTGAGAAAACAGGGTCCGCTCAGTGGGGTGCCGGGGGATCGTGTTCTCTTGGTCCCATTATTGCAGGGGAAACATTCCGAGTGTATAAAGGAATCAGTACCGAGGGCAACAATTTGCCCAGCAACGGCAATCTAAATACCGGTATATAATTACACTTTCCACACAAAAAATCATTTTGCTACAAATTTTTTTATCTTAAATGTGAATAACATTGTTGCAACAATATGAACCAAAATTTAAATGCAATACTGGACCGATCGTTTTTGAGAAACACATCATTCATTATGATACATAGGTGGTTTTTAAATTATCATAAAATGTTTTCCAAGACATTTCCGTACATATTCCATCCCTCCGCTATCCAATAACGTTTCCCTTAACCCTAACAATTTCTCTGGAGCCAACCTCCGGATCAGTGGCGGAGCCACCATCATAAAGTCACTTAGTGACCACCCCCTCCCGTCGGACCACCATCGTCCGCCCGATCCCTTTTTATAGGCGCAATTCATGCACTGCAGTATTTCGCTATTTAAGGACATGATTTCATAGTGTTGTTTTAATGTGAAGGACGAAATATCAAAACGGTCGAACGGTCGCTTTTATTCGTTCTTTATTCTGACGAGAATGGTCACTCTTCTGTGATATAGGAGTAGGTTTCACACAACTGACGAGAATGGTCACTCTTCTGTCATATAGGAATAGGTTTCACACAACTGACGAGAATGGTCACTCTTCTGTGATATAGGAGTAGGTTTCACACAAAACTATCTTTATTCTATAAGCAACCACTGTCCCGAATCCCATCATTTGGATCTGAAAGCAGGGTGTTTGTAAGAGTAAGTGAGGGGGCGTAACATTTCCTCCAGGGAATATACAAACAAAATAGCTTGCCGACAATTTGATACCAGAAATTTCTTGCCCTGCTGACATCATTTCAAGTTGACAAGGGGAGTGGCGTGGGCGTGGAGGGTTTAAAGTCATTTCTCTGCCCTGCACAGTATGCCTAAGTGTCAGAGAAGTATTTCCTTTTCAAAGTAGTACGGTAGGCCTACCAACTTTTATTTACATCGGTTGGTTGGCAAATGACAAGTTACCTATCTGTCTGTGCTGACGTTACTAGACTTGCCAATCGTTACATTTTCGCCCATCAATTCGATTGGGTCAGATATCATTTAACGAGAAGCGAGGTATGAAAGAAAATCATACAGACAGGTAAACTGTTTCCAATCACGTCAAAGTGATTGGTACAGGGCCAGAGGTGTAGTAAGGTTAAGGAACCCCCTACATTGTGCGTTAGGCAATATATAGTTTAAGTCTTTATCGTAGATGGAATTTGCGAAGCTGTCGGTTTAAATTAGTGGATTTTAGAAAACCTTCTCATTGGCTATTTATCGCGCCATAAAGGGAGATTTAAAGGGCGAAACCACAACTTTCGTAGGAAAAAATTGAACCCAATATTTTAGTGGAAAAGTCACACGAGATCAACAATTAAATTTCAATTTTGAGGTAGCAACATATCGTTGGTACTTCAAACTCTCCAGAGAAAAGCTGCCTTTTTTCATATTGATAAAAATTAGATAGAATACATTGGTCATAGCCCCATAGAATTCCTAGTCCTAGTCCTAGTCCTAGTTTTTCTTCGAATTCTAGCGGTTTTACTTAGAATAACACCGCAGTTACCTGGTTTGCATGACGACCATTATTTATCATTAAAGGACCAATCCTCTCACCCCAAACTACAATTCTTGTAGGGGTTTACCGAAATTCTCAATTGGCTCATCTCTTTGATTGACAGCTAGTTCAATCAATGCAGGTAAGACCAAAGCTAAAATTACATAGCATGAACTGTACTGAGAGTTTTTTGATTATACAAATTGAGATTTTTATACTTCACTCTAGAGCAATAAATTGAGATTGTGTTTGGATGAGGGGGAATTCAGACAATTGTGGGAGGGGCTTAAGTAAGAAGGTTAGGAGAATGGGTACTGTCTGGGGTGAAAGAACCGGGTGGCCTTTAAGGCTGAAATAACGAACGAACGTACACTGCCACATTATGAGGCACGATAGGGGTCAAATCAAGCGATGACTAGACCAGGCTCTCAGAAGGCTATGTAGTCATCTGTCAGTACATAATATTACATCGGGATTACATCGAAGGGCTCAAGCTCCTATAAAGTGTCATATTAGGCCTTCTCCTAAAAAGACGATTTTACAGGCTCGATCCACCATATTTTATATAAGGAGGGGGAGCCAGTTTGTGAGGCCAAGAATATAAGCTACGAATGTAAGAAAGTCTCGATAGATACGGGTTTTGGGTGGTTTAAATCATGGACAGGTCAATTAAATTAAATAGCATCTGGCAATCAAAACGAGTGCTCTTAAGATTTAAAATAAACCTTTGAAACATGATGATCAAAAGATGTGAGGGCACAAAAGTTCATATTTTCAGCCAAGTGGGTTTCAGGTGTGCCTAGGTTTCGAAAAATAACAGACTTCTGTTTGCGTCATAAAATAATTTTTCCAAAGTCCTCACGACCCTCTGGCAAAGGGCCGTTTGGCGAAGCCAAACTTTAAAACTGCTCCCCCAAGAACCTATACGTCCACTTAAGGACAACACTTGATCAACCTCAAGGCCGTCAGACCATTTACATTATTGGTCTGTCATGCATGGCTCCATTCTAGACTGGATGAAAAGAACAGATACTACACATTACCTTAGCCAAAAGGCCGAGAGCGTCTAACAAGTAAAATGTTGTTTGCGTCATAAAATTTTTCCAAAGTCCTCCCGACCCTCTGGCAAAGGGCCGTTCGGCAAAACCAAACTTTAATCTGTTCTTTGCGTCATAAAATTCCAACTGGCGAGTTTTGATCTTTAATTTAATAGGACATCCTAGACATGTGGGGGCAATTTCAAAGAAATTTTCAAGCAGTCTCGTTATGGTTTAGATAACTACCGAAATCAGCTCCCTGCAGAAATAAACTTCTTTCAAGTTAACAACGTTGTTAAGATATTTTGACCACTGTTTAGAACGGACCGTCTCAAAACGCTTTTTAATTCAGCCTTCGGCGGGAACGACCGGTTTGGCACCTTGAAATTGTCACAATCTTAAAGTGAACTGTTCATTGGTCGGCTCGACAGTCTTGGACAAAAATGAAGGATCTTTTTCATTGGTCAAAATTCCATTTTCGGTCAAATCATGGAGCTATGAAATGGGTCTCAGGTGTGGGTAATTATTTGTTTCAGGTTAATAGCTTCTCGGCATCCCATCAATCGAATTGCCTCAATCTTCCTCAGCAAGGGGCCCTCTTCAGATGGACAGCTTGAGCAGAAAATGATAGGTTTTTTTGCCGCAGGACTTTTGCAAGTGAAGTTGTAATTGTTGTATTACACATTGAAAAATATAATTAGAAAAATTGCCGACAGGGTGACATGTTTTACCCGTGGCTGCAGATATCTTTACGGATTATAACGGAAGGAAGAGTTGATAACGTCACTGATTGCTTTAGAGTTTACCCTTTTTTGGCGGGTGGGTATGTTTGTGATTGTGGGTGTTCAGACGACCCCCTTCTCGCAAATCTGGAATACCCGACGTTTCGGATGGTATTTTGCTAGGCCTAATTTATAATGAAATAAGAGAGTGTCAACTAAGCAACTGCAGATAAGACGTCTGATATTTAATCAGGGAGGTCGCACTTGACAGATAGCAAATAGAAACTCCCGGGCTTTATTATGCCCCAAACGACGTTCAAAATCTCTTGAAAGCTTTCTGTAAAAGCCTCATTAATTTAAGAAACATAATCATAATAAGCTAGTTCGATAAGTCCGTGCCGCATGGAACTGTGGGGTTAAAACGTGGGATATACCAACCGAGGTCAGCCATAGTATACTGCGGTACCCTTGTTCGTAAGTAGACAGTGGAGAAAGGAAGCTCTCTCTCGAAGGCACTCTGGAAGTAGGCTGAGCAGCGCCTCTGTGGTTGCAGCCCCTTTAGGCTGCCGCGTTGATTTTTTTTTCGTAGCGATGAGCTGGACGAAAAAATTCGTCCGCCCCACGGGCTACCCTGGAAGCCCATTCGGAAGCACGCCGTCGAAAACTCCGATAAAGAGTATTGCGCAAGTCTGGTTTTGCGCATTGCGGATATTATATATGTAAAAACTGGGTAGCGCCATCACAATTATTAAATCGTACATCAAATGTTTACAAAAGTTTTTTTTTATCCTCTCAAAAAGTAAAAAAGCAATTAAAAAGCTGCACAAGGTCCTGTTTCACAAAAACTTTCACTCTGCAAGCAAAATAGTGAACTTAAGTCACTCTCTGATAGAGTGTTAATTCACTAAGAATAGAGAACTTTTCTCCAAGAAGGGTGAAATTCATTCCAAGGAGAGTGAAACTTCCACTCTTTGAGGAGTGCCTGCAGTAATCACTCTTTTGTGAGAGTGATCCTTCTAGGAACTCCATCAAAATTGAAACTTCGCTCTTTTGAAGTGAAACTCACGCTTCTTGAAGTGAATTACAAAACTCACAATTCTGGAGGTGAATTTTAATATTCTTTGTGTGAATTAAAACTATAATAGAGTGAGTTCACACCTTTCATTCATGAGAAGCTGGAAAATTCCATTCTTTGTATTTTAGAGAGTTGTCACAAGGTGCTACTATGCAGGGAGCACACCACCATTAATTTCTCCATTGACTTACACACTATTTTGCCTTCATAAAATGCCCCCCGCAGCCCAGTCAAAGTTCACACCCCACTAAAGCTACCCCTCACATGAAAGCCAGTGAGTTGGCCAATCATGGCATTACTAACTCACCATAGCATGACCGTTTAGATTTTGAGATAAAAGGGGATGAAGTTTTGGGTCTGTACACCCTACCCTATTAATCCGCAAGGTGACGGAAATAACGTCTTTTTCACACCAAATTTTTAAACAGTCTAAATCACCTTCAATTCTTCCCAATTTGGCAACACTCACACATTTACACGTCCTCTTTCATATCCAAAGCAAAACAACCACATCGGATTAGCTTAACTTGAGCAATTCACACTTAAAAAGGACCTAAAATTGACGGTGTACTTTGGAACTACTTTTCCCGGCAAGGCCGTTCTGCTAATGGTGGTGTGCTCCCTGCAGCCGAGTTTTTGCTTGGTGGTGGCGTTATTCAGAAACACCAACAACGATTGTTAACGCGAGACCGATAACTCGAGTCCTAGAAAACCGAACGTTGTATTGCAAAGAATTTCAAGATATTTGTTTCAAAACAAAACTAAAAATCTGTGTATTAATGAGATTGTTAAGGAATGAAAATAGATAAACTTGGGTTGCCCTCTGCTGTGTGCAAAATTTGTCGTTTCTTATTTTGTTTTCAAATAAAATGAATAATGTTTCAAAATGAAAAGTGAAGTGTTTCGCACATTGTAAGATGCATAGATACCTTTAATTATATACATTATTCATTCATTTTATAAGTGAGGTGCTTGTGGTACATTGTCATTTTATGACAGATATCAATAAATTTTATCTTACCTCAACCTAACATTACCTTTGTAAACTTATAGTTTAATTTTTCCAAAAACGTTAGTTGCTTGAAAAAGGCTTAATCATTAAGGAAAAAGTATTGATCTAATGAGTCCACAGACTATCTGTCCACAGACAGATAGTCCCTATCTATAAGGGCTTAACTTTCCTCTGTGAGTTGATGAGTGGGTCTTTAACTTGGTCACTGAGAATAACGTAATACATTCAGTGAGGTATTCAAGTTGGGATTGGGCCACCCCCCTCCCCCTCACGGATGCAATTTTTTTTAGATCGCAAAAATACGTACTTTAATAACAATTTTTCTTCAAAGGATAGCATACGTGGCACAAAATTGCATACAAGGACACCTAAGTTCTCCAAAAATTTAAAAGGGAGAATGTTTCCCCCAGCCCCTCCTCCTTCAGTAATGCTATTTTTTAATTCCTAAAAATACGAAAATTTTGTCAAATTCCAAAGTTTACTTCAAAAGGTAGCGTCTTTGGCACTAGATTGCATGCAAAGACACCTACTCTTTTGAAACTTTTCAAAGGAGAGGGGTTCGTTCTTAGACTTTTTCCCTTGTCGGCACAGACGTACGAGATGGGGGACAGGCGAGCGAAGAGTGTTCAGGTGCGGTGAACAAAGAGTTTCCCATTTATCATGTAAAATATGTTAAGAGTACAATCTCCTCTAGTCTCCTCGGGCGGTCGTATCAACAATTTCATCAATTCTGTGGATCTTGGATATAGCCAAGGTTCGCAACAGGGAAATATTAGCACATTTTCAATTAAGTTGTATATCCCCAGCTACCCCCCCCCCCCCCGAAAAGTTGCAAAACCATTCAATCAAAGGCAGGCTCACATTTTATGTGGCAAATTTTGTGATCACTTGGCAAGTTGTTGATTTTTTATTATTGCAAACGAAAACTAGGAATAAAGACTATTAAGATTATCTAATACAAACAAGAAAACGCAAATTTTGGCCATCTGATGGGTCACGGTTTTTCAAATTTTCTCTAATTTTCTTCAGCTCCAACTAATGGTGGCGCTCCGCTAGTATAGTCTTTTGAGCATCATTACATTCTTTGAGTCAAAGTATTTTTGAATAACTTTCTGATCACTTTGTGAACTTATTTTGAAGTGAGCATTTTATTGCAAACGACAATAAAGGTTACCTGATTAAATTCTACGTAGAAGTTTGGGAAATGCTATTTCGGGCAATCTGAGGGTTCTGCACTCTCTGCGCCAGCTGATGGTGGCGCTCCGGTTAGATAGTCTTCATGGCAGAATTTCGTTTTGGGGGAAATATAAACCCCAAAACTGAAGTGCTCCCGCAAGCCTATGCCGATCGCAAATGCTCTTTAATTTTTACCCCTAAATTTAGCAAATTGAAAAACAACTTTTACTTCGAAAGGTAGCTTACGGTCATCGATATGATTTAATAAAACATATACAAATCAGTGACGGTAAACTCTTTGTGCTACATGTCATTTTTAGAGCGTAAGGTAGAAAAGTAAGGTTAAAAGGTGTTCAAAATTTTGGAACGTTTATTTTTCTGTGCAACGTGTACATTCGGTCTCGGTCTCAAATTCTGCCCCTGGTCTCGGTAGCAGCACCTTATGGTCTCGGTCTCGGATGTGACGGTCTCGACTTCAACACTGGACAATCATCAACAAAGTTCTACGGGGGCAGGGGTAATACTTCAGAGGGTCAAGTATGCTAGTATTGAAGTTTCACATGTTTATCAAAATTAAGGAGAACGAAAGTTGGACTGAATGTTATAGTTTTGCAATGGCGCTGTTACGGGAAACAAGAGGGACACCCCCCCCCCCCCAGTTGCCCATCCATTAAGTCAATTAGAAATTGGATTTACCGAAAAAATGTTATACCTCTCCAGAGACTCCATTTTTCATCCAGAGGTATGCTAAAATTTCAGAGCTTCCGGGGGCTTCACTCTCTAGACTCTCACCCCCGGCCAGGAACGGGCGCTTTGGACTCAGTTTCGCATGTAATCCGAAATTTTCCCCCATCATTCATTATCCGATGCCCTTAGTTTGCCCTCCCCTCCTGCCAATTTTGACTGTCTGGTGCTGTCACTGAGTCACTGAGTTTTTGTCAAGTGTATCAAGATGATGCAACAAGCCGGTCCTATTTTGCGAAAGGGTGCGGGCAAATTGGTGGAAGATTTCGTTAAGGACAGTGCCATGCGCTGTATTTTAAAAAAAAAACTGCAGTCAAATTTCACATGGCACGAAGGGGGCGGGGTTGTGAATCAGGAACAAACAACCTTCGCCTGAATAAAGAGGGGTCGTTTTTTTTTTTTTTTGTCTGAACCCTCATTTCAGAAATTCAGCGGCAAATGTAAGTGTGGAAAAGTGTCTTTAAAAGGTTAGTTGTTTCTTTGTCCGATGCCTTTTTATACATTAATTACATAGGGCGCTGATGGAGACTGTCAAGGGCACGGCACCCATTGCGCCGGGACTGTCGCCGGGAAGACGTATGGAGTAGCAAAGAAGGCCAATGTCCATTCCGTCAGAGTTCTTGGATGTCAAGGATCCGGGTCTAAAGCTGGAGTTATTAATGGTATGTATGGTACGGTATGGTGTGGTAGGCGAGCACGGGCGTTTCAAAAATTTAGGTGCTCGAACAGTTTACCAAATTTGGGAAAGTACAGTATGATATCTCATATCCTGAAGAAAATACTTGGGGATGAAGCCTAGTATCGGTAGTGTTTTGTTTAGCAGGACATTCTCACAGTCTTTAAAGGAAAATACTGCGTTTAAAATGTTCCAACTTAGCCTTCAAAGAAAATAGCTCAAGACATAATCAAGCCACACCTTAGCTATTGTTCTGTTATTTGGTCTGCTGTCAGTCGTTCCCAACTGAACAAGTTAAATGTTACAAAAACGAGCTACTAGGCATGTCACTGCAGTTCCAAACCACCTGATCACACAAACGATTTATTCAAGTCACTAAACCTTCTGAAACTCTGTGACGTAATAAACGTGAGCATCGCTACCTTTACTTACCGCTCTTCTCTTAAAAGGCATCATACCCGATCACTTTCTAAACTTCTTTACACACAACTCTTCAGTCCATGATCACAATGCCCGTCAATCTACGTTCCTGAATAAAGACACTATTCAGACTTCTTCACAACAAAGTTCTCTCCGTAACCGTGCCATCAAGCTGTGGAATTCTCTTCCACATGCTGTTACAGATAAGCCTAGTACTAAATCTTTTTTTTTTTTTGGAAGCAACTTCTCCCGATATTTAATTGAAACCTATTAAGTAGACCCATTTTAATTGTAATGCTTGATCTTTTGCTGTACTGGACCGAATTCGTGTTTTTCTGCTGTTACCCAGGTGAATGTGGGGGGGGGTTAAAGTCGGGGTGGGGTATGGTGTTTTCTTTCGTCACCCTCTTTGTTTTAGTGGTTTAGGTTTCTCCGAGGGTTGGTTTGTTTTTCTTTGTCTCATCTTGTTGATTTTTTGTTACTGCTTTTGTACGTTGCTTTGTTTTTTTTTTTGTTTTTTGTTTTTTTTTTTTTGCTAGGGAGTCCATATTCCAAGCCCAGCAGGGTTTTTCGTGTACTTCTCTTCACGTCATGAGTATATGCCTCTATTAAGTTTTATCTAATGTTTGTAATTATTTTCTTTTATGTATGATGTGATAAATCAAATAAATGAAACGAAACGAATGAAACGAAACGAAACCATTCATTTTCAACCATACACCCTAGCAATATCTTCATCTTTTCAAAATATTATGAACAAGAAGAGCTATGGAAGTTGCATCATTTGAAATATCGAAAGTTTGGGTGAATAACTTAACCTTGATCAACAAATAACTGAATTTCAATCTACGGGAAACCTATTTCTTGAATGGAATACCAACATACTGCATTATTTTAAAACAAACACAATATTTCCCTTTAAGAAGGGAATGTGCAAAACCTTTGAAGGGAAAATACAATTAAGCCCAATTTGGATTTAGTTATCTCGGTATCCTCTTGAGCTTCATGTTACAATTTTCCCCCTCCCATGCACCCGATTTAAGAAATTCATACAGATTATCTTCCACGGCTTACCGACTGCATGATCAAATGGTTAGAGCACGCGACCTCCAGCCCAGAGGTCTGGAGTTCTACTTAGAGCCGAGTCATACCTACTCCATGCCCTGACTTGGTGCTCAGCATCAACAGCGGAGTAGGGGAAAAGATCCAGTGAGACACAACTGAAAAGAAAGACCGGCTTAAAACGTTCGGTTAGAAACTGAGGCTTAGAAGTCCATCCAAATAACCGTAACTAACCCAATATTAACACTCCCATATCACCCCTTTGGGGCTGGTTATCACGGAGGAGATGTAAGATGATCGAAGCTATACCGTTTCTAAGCAAGGTAAGCGCGACTGTATTAAAGCTTGTTCTCTGTAAGTCTACTCCAATTTAAATTATCGTGTAATGGACTAGCCTCCCATTTCACGAATGGATCATGAAAATCACGTGACAATAGTTTCTTCACTCATTTGTGAAATTTACGAGGAGTCACTCACTGCTTTATCTGCTCTGGATATGGAATATTCATCTTCTGATATATGATGAAAGATATTTGGAAGAGAATAAGGAATTCAAGACTAACATTTTTGTGAGATTCGGCTCTTGTTTGGGAATGAATCTCTGCGACTGCTTTTGGGAAATAAACTGCACCGTAAGTAACCGTGACAAGGGGGAAAGAGTCTAACTCACGGATCAGACTGTCTTTTGATTTGCACGTCACATAAATTTTGTGTGTCATCGTAAAAGGGAAAACTTTCCGTACGGTTCCCAACATGAACAAATGCGAACTACAGGGAAAATTTCTGTCAAGACGATTCCTACATTTTGAAAACCTCAGGATAATCCCCATCAGGATGGTAGTTTCCAGGGAAACTGCCACCTTCCATATTAAACTATGGAAATTGTTACACTCTAAAATCAAAAGAGTGAACTTAGTCACTCTTTGATCGAGTGAAAAGTGTAAATTCGCTCCATTAGAGTGATAATTCACTCCAAGAGGAGTGAAGTTCCCTCCAAAAAGAGTGAAGTTCATTCTAAAAAGAGTGAAATTCACTAGAGGAAGAGGGAAAATTCACTCTTCCACGAGTGCCTGCAATGATCGCTCTTTTTTAAGAGCGATCATCGTGGGCACTCCATAAAGAGTGAAACTTCGCTCGCTTTAAGGGAATTTCACTCTTATGGAGTGAATTTACATTTTTCACTCGATCAAAGAGTGAATAAGTTCACTCTTTTGATTTTAGAGTGTAGATGGAGTAGAAATGTTTTAAAATAGCATTTTAAAAGCCTGATCCTTTCACCCCAAACAGTTCCAATTCTTCCAACCTTACTGAAGCCCCCCCCCCCTTCCCCTACAACTGTTTGAAATTCATCCTCATCCAGACACAACCAGTTTATTACATACTTCAGGGTGAGTACACAAGACCCCAATGTGTAATCAAAACACTCTTTGTGCAGTTCAGGCTATGTTATACGAGCTTTACGGTACTTTGCATTGTTTGAACTAGCTCTCAATCGAAGAGCTGAATCAATTGAGAATTTCTGTAAACCATTACAAAAATTGTAGTTTGTGTGGGACGAGAAGATTGGGCCTTTACACGTGGTTCATATGGTCCAACCCCCAAAAGTCGTCAAAACCATATAAAGAAAATCGCTTTTCACTGAATTTTGAGGCAGACTATGTATTCATTTTAAAATTTAGATGCAGTCATAACTCAATCAAAACTACACTTTAGCAGTGGTCTACAGAAACTCCCAATTCCTTTGATTGACAGAAAAAAATATAGAGTAATGTAGTTCATATTACTCAGTATGCACCGAAGTGAAAGTGTTTTGACTACTGGACACATCAGAGTCTTGTATACTCACCCTGAAGTAAAAAACTGGGATTGCCTCTAAATCAGTGTGAGTTGTGAGAGGAAGTAGAAGTAAGTAGGTTGGGAGAATTGGAGCTGTCTGGGTGAGAATAGTTGCCCTTTAATATTTGAAGGCAGTGCGCAAATGCCAATGGTAGGATAATGCTTTCTCAATTCTTAAATTATTCTATTTTGGTGATTATTTTTCAATTCAGGAATGGATTGGGTTGCCGAAAATCGCATCTACCCAGCTGTAGTCTCAATGTCATTAAGCGGAAGTGGTTCAAGAGTTCAAGACGAAGTCGTTTGGTACCTTAACGAAAACATGGTTAGTGTGGTGGCTGCTGCCTCTAATAATGACGATAATGCTTGCTTCCGGTCACCTGCTCGTGCTCCTTGGGTGAGTTTGAAAGTTTCATTAAATCCTGATGTACATGACGTCACAGTACAAACAGCGCCCCCACTTGGGGTCGAAAAATGAAAACACCTGATTTGTGATTTGTGTACCGGTCATATAAGCCCGGAACTTTTGCATGTGAGTGCAAACAGTGTTCATCATTGTTGCCTCAAAATGCCGTCACGTTAAGTCAATACATAAGATCAATGAATTAACCAGGAAAATACGCAATAATTGCAATATGAAATGCTTCTCAAAATTATGCCTAAGCTTGCACAAATCGGTAATTTTATCTTTCCTTCAAGAGGAAATTTTAGAACTAATTGTGTTAGAGAACTAGTTGACTGACTATCTGACTGACTGACTAACTGGCTAACTAACTTACAAACTAATAAACTAAATAACTAACTCACTCACTAACTCACCCATGACAGCTACTCTCATCCGTTGAGAAAGTTGTCTAGCTTTAGATCTGACCCCACTGAATGGTTTGAATATGAGAAAACATTGTCTTTTGGTTTCATGTTTAACGGAGGGGTTCCCTTGCATACGTTTTGCTTTCTAGAAAGTTTACAGTTGTAGTAACTTAACCCTTTACCATTGTTTGGGTCCTTTTGGACCCATGCGGAGAGCTCGGCTGTCACCGATCTTTACTGTTTCACGCGGAGCTCGAAACTGCGAGTAGCTACCCGAAAATTCGGCCACAACAACGAGAGAGACAATAGTTTAAGGTCACGGGGTCAACGGCCTACGGAAGCCGATGCGGGGCGGGCTACGTCCGCTTTTCCGCCCACTCCCGAGGCGCGCATATATGCCCCGATCGGAGCACAACGGTAAAGGGTTAAAGGGCAAGAGCAGTCTAGAAAAACGTCTTGCTTGGTGATTGGCTGTTGAGAGTCATGTGATATTTTTTCTCTTTATTAACTAGAAGTAACTGTTTGATTTACTTTAAATATGCAATACAGAAGTAACAAAATATGATGAAAGATACTTTGAAGTGAACTAAGGAAAAGTTGTGATATTTGACTGTTGCTTCAAAATACGTTTTGGAGGACTGCTCTTGACCTTTAATTAATTCTCTTCGATTGTGCTCTTTTTTGAGCGAAATATAAAAGCTTTTGGTATAATTAGTATTTGTCCCCTATACTGAAGAAATCCCTCTGGAAGCCACCCCCTCCCACTTCAATACCTCTTCTGGCTACGTACATGACAGATGGTATGCAATACAGTATTATTCTCTCACCGGCTCATGAAAGTATATTTTTTAAGTAATAAGTAAAAAAGTATTAATCCTGTGATATGATTCGATACATCAAAATCATTTTGATATTAAAGTTGACAAGTTGAAGTACCGTACTTAACGTGTGACTTTTCCTTCACTTCAGATTTAATGTTATGGCCACTATCCTCATCCTTAATCTTTTTTTAACCATTCCTTTCATTTTAGACAGTCACTGTGGGGGCCTCTCAAGAAGACGACATCCGGGCGTATTTCTCTAATTATGGGGCTTGCACTGACATCTATGCCCCCGGCAGACGAATAGTCTCGGCAAGTTATCTCGGTGATAGCTTGTACACGTCAAAAAGTGGAACAAGTATGGCAACACCTCACGTAGCAGGTGAGAACCTACATCAGCAAAACTTTGTTGCTACCATTCCGAAAAATTGAACAAGAAGCATTGCTCCTTAGTATTTGAGTGACTGAGTGGTTTTTGTTTTTGTTATTACTGCGTCAGAATCTTTTTAGCCTATGAACAAAATTAGATTCATGTTCTTCATTATTTTCAACTTAAAATTTACCTCAAGTATAGAATTTTAAAAATACATATCATAGATATTCGCCAACAATTTTTATTTATCCAAGTGCCATTGCTATGGCTTGTTCCATTGCTGAGATATTAAATGTTGGAATTTATTCGCTTAAATCAAAATTGCCCTTTCTTGTTTGTTGTTTTCTTGTTGTACAACTCACATTATCTGACTTACTTAGATTAAAAATTTTAAATGTTTACATCACTTTGACAGCTTTCTGTTTTCTTGCATTGCATGTTGCGCAGAGAGGGCATGTTTAATTACATCATCTTATAATTGTAAGATGACTATCACATGTTGCGACAAGGTGTAGTAACTTCCAGAACACCCCCCCCCCCCCCCCAAAAAAAAAAAAAAAATACAATGACTGGAAATTGAGTAGTACAACAATGGTATCACAAATTATTGCATATTGTACCATTTTAAATTGAGTGAATATTCTTTGCATGTAAACATATGGCGCTGCAAACAGGGAAAGAACTATTGCTCCGATTGTTCTGTCAATTTTGGGCGGAGAACATTCTCAGGGAGAGGTCGCCTTTGGAGTTAGCACCAAAGGGTTATAATATTCGATGTTACATCACACAAACGAAGACTCACGCAGAAAAGAAAACACGAACAAAAACCATTCACATGCTGACAATAACCAGAATGCAAAAATGCATTGAGGTTTCGAAGATACATTAATGTTCCATTTCAAATAAAGCCATCATGTACCATATCTTTTAATTAAAATGTTATACTAGCATGTTCAAATATGATTTTCTTATCCCAGATGACCTTTGACCTCCACAAACAAAAATAGGGACAATTTTCTCACCACAATGTGACTCTATACCTCCATAAAAACCAAAGACAGATAGACAGATAGACAGAGAGACAGACAGGCAGGCAGAAAGACAGACAGAAAGCTATCTTGAAATATCGCCTTGGAAAAGGTTTTCGCTTTGCCCCGGTACCTAAGACCTTTGACCTCCATCAAAAGCAGTAGGGCCCACCTTCAGACCATAACGCATCCACATAACAAATATAAAATCTTTTCAAGTTTCCTATCTTGAGATACCGCGTTAATGAGATTTTCATTCTTTGAACCTGGTGACCCCAGATGACCTTTGACCTCTACCAAAAACAATAGGGTTCTTCATCTCAATATGGCGCATCTATGTACCAAGTTTGAAGACTGTCATATACTCTATCTGGAGATATCGTGTTAACAAAGTGTCACAAACAAACAAACGCACGCATACACACATCGCATACATACACATATACGCCATCATGAATGCATTGGTTGCTCGAAACCAAAAAAGTGGGTCATCTTGGATGGAGTAGACATTCAAAGAGCGCCATAATCGCACCAAAATTTGAACCGAAATGCTTCCCAGATCCCTGAAAATGGCACTTAATTACCACGGCTTGGAGATTGCATTTAAGCATATATAAGGTTATGGTACACAACAGCGTGTAAGAAAAAACATTAACATATCACACTT
Organism: Holothuria scabra; assembly: GCA_037179385.1. NCBI lineage: Eukaryota > Metazoa > Echinodermata > Holothuroidea > Aspidochirotida > Holothuriidae > Holothuria > Holothuria scabra. The sequence continues at coordinate 41,552,286 of CM074194.1, forward strand.
ATGCTCAAGGTGGGCGGATTTCCCCCTTCGCCTCTCCTTGGCTACGCTACTGTACTAAGACCAGAAACGCAAGTCAATGTCCTCGATTGTTTTTTGTTTTTAACAAACTGACCAACACACTACACATTTTTCGTTTTTTTTACAGGTGTTGCTGCTATTCATCTTGGTCTAAATCCCAACCTTACTCCAAACGAACTGAGAGATGTAATTTTGAATGACGCCACCAGAGACGCTGTACTCGATGAAAAGGATACACCTAACCTACTGTTACACGTACCGCGATCTGATTAAATTAACTCGTAAAAATTAAAACAAGACCAAATTTAAAATACGATGAAGATTATTCATCATTAAAACACATCGGCGAGTAACCTTTCTGAACAATTTTTTTGGACAAAAGTCGGTTGTATTTCTCACACATGTTACTTGCCATTATTAAGACATACTTAAACTGTTTTATTGGCAGTCAATCATTTCTTCTACTGGTTTTTGTTTATAAAGACGATATTCATTTCTTGATATGGTTTTTCATTCAGAGGTAAAGGCAAGTTACCAAGCTTAACAAACAGGATGCTCAAAATAAGGAACACGATTTTAGTCTTTTAACTGAAATTAAATGCAGGAACTATTCAGTAATGGCTTTGTGTACAAATATTTTAATAAAAAGAGCGAAGGAAAGTCCGCGTGGCTCTGGCAGTTTAAACAGGGTACTAAGCATTTTGTCGAAGTAAAAAACACCAAATTCTTAAGTAAAAATTCGACGATAAGTGTTCGAAGACATTTTTTATCACCGGTCTTTTAAAATTGAGAATTTGAACTTGTCTCAAAATCTTAGTTGCAGACTTGACTTAACTACCTATATCCAGACAGCGATAGCTCCATCCCACAGACTTCAGGTTTTATAGTGCATTCACATTTTCAAAAGGGAATATTTGTGTCACATTTCATCAGACCAATGCCTGTAATAAAACTGTAATCAAAGATATTTAGACCACAGGAAGTGAAAATATATCTGAATGGCTGCTTCAGTCAGTACTCCCACTTTTAGAATTCAGAATTCATTCTACCTGAATCTGAATCCAAAATTTCCTAATATTGGCCCAGTATCGAAGACAAGCTCAAACAACGCCCTGATTTCCCGAATTTCGGGTAGGGTGGAAACACTAACTTTAACATCCATAGAGAAGGTGATTTTTCTGGCAGTATTTAAAGGTAAAGTGCAGTCCCCCAAAACTTATTTTGAGGAAAACCTAAACAGCACAATTTTCGTCTGATTTCTGTTCAAATTATCTTTCTTTACATTGTGTGGTTTAACTATTGCATCATTCAAGGTAAACTAAACAGCTATTTCTAGTAAATTTCCCATTTGAATGGAAAAAATGTTGTCACATGACTCCTAACAGTCGATCATGAAACTGAACAGTCTACTACACTACTTCAGTTTGGGATGACAGCTCTTGACTTCAGTTTGGGATGACTGCTCTTGCCCTTTAAGTAATCCAAAAGCTGTGATTTTTTCACAAAGTAAGGTATTTATGTCAAAATCTTTGCAGAAATGAATAATTAGATGCCTTCACTCAGCACCTGTTTTACTGGTCTGCAACCTGCCATGCAGCTTATTGGATAAATGATGGGGAAGCGACGTAGGGAACACTTAACTCACACTTCATATTGTTTTAAGTAAGATTTTTGCTCGTATATTACTACATACGATTGCACGGTTTGAATAGTTGGAAAGAACTAGCCAATTAACATTTCTCTTTGAAATTTAAGTCACGATTGAAATACAAAACACTGTAAATTAATTCATTGAACTTTATTTTCTTTTACGATTGTATAATGAGCACAACTCGTGAGCCCACCTACCCTTGTTGGCATTATAAGTGAGTGCGGTGAGGGGTGGATGTTAGTGCAAATGGCCATCTTTAAAAAACTATTAAGCTAATTACTAGAAAACTATCGTCTTCCTATAATGGGACTTAACTACCCCCATGTCCCTCGAACACTTTCTGATGTCACTTTTTATCCAAAACTACAACCAAGTCTTAAAATAGAGCAAAAATGTTGCTCATTTATAATAGAATACCATTTTAAAGTTTGGCTTATAAAATTTAGTTAACAGAGAAGTTAATCGTCAAATTAATTTTTAAAAAGCATCGTCCTTGAAATTGAAATCACGAAAAAAGTATCAATCATGAGCGAAATTCGAAGAAAATTCTCATTGTTTCTGTTAAAAATATTGCGACAGATTTTGAAGTTTCAATTTTATTTTTTTTACAGACAAACAAAATGAAGGTTTCATGTGATTTACCAAAAATGTTTTTGTTATGAATAATGATGAACTACCAGGCAAGGAGAACACTACTATACGAAGGTACACAGCTGTCCTTGTTGTCTGATAGCCGAGTAATCTTTTCTCATGGTAGTCAGTCCCCTGGTAGTCAAAATAAACGTTTCTTATGGTACAATTAGTTATGAACATAATTTTACATCAAAATTAAAGTAATAAACAAAATTCCTGAATTACAACACCTTTCAACAGCCCTGCTACCAATACTGTAATACCTTTCATTTTTTTCTGAAAGGAACGACATTTTATTTCCTGTTAAAGATAATTCTCAGTGACGTCACAACTGGGCATTATCTTCAACCGCCATTTCTGGGGCAATGCTGCAGGTACAGAAAGATACTGCCCTCAAATATGACTGAAATACGCCACATAAAAAGCTCTCATGACGTCACGAGAGAGAGAGAGAGCTACCTGTACATTCCTTCATCCATTCTTCAGAATACAAACATGGTATTGGAATCTATAACAAACGATTGAAGCATCAGAATTTTTTCACAAAGAAAACACTCGTACAGACAGGGTTGGTGAGTGATTACTTAGTTTTTAAATCATGATTTAAAAATTGATTTAAATGAGATAAAATTGATATAAATCCAGATTTTTTCCGATTTTAATTATGTGAAATTGTGAATTTAATCAGCTTGTTTTAAATCCAACAACCGTACACACAGCCCCATTATAACATAGAGAATGAAAAGTCAATGTCTAGTATCCCACTTTGGCCGAAAAAAATTACATTAGGATGGACCTACGAAGACAGGGGGAAGAGAAACGGCAGACAGGCCATGGGTAATTGTAGACAGAGAGACGATGTCTCACTGTTCAGCACTTCTCTGACAATGTTTCCACCAAGGGTATGGAAAGTTTCTTCTTTGACTCAAAAACTCAGATGGATTCATTTCCAAGAGAAGTTTTCATTTCTTTGCTTCTTGCTTTGTGATCACGTGTTCACTCCTTTCACCTGCGAATCACGCCCATAGCCAAGGAGGGGGGAGGCAAGGCAAGCCCCTAAAACTTTTTCACCATCAAGCGAATTCGAAGTTTGCCACTGACTTAACACATTAGTGCACATTTGCCCCTTGAAAAGATTTTCGCCAAAGAACATTTTTGGCCTCCTCCAATACCTTGTCTGGCTACAGGCCTGCTGAGAATATCCTAAATGACAAAATCATCAGAATGGAATTTCTTTCCCATCCCAAGCCAAATATTTGCCAGTGTCCTCAATTCGTAAATTGGAAATAATGTCCATCAAACATTCAACTGAGTATGTTGTACTAAACAGCTTTTCTTTTGGAATATTCCTCTGATATGGACGGGTTAGGTTGGTGTCAACAGTTCCTGGGTGTAATGCCACACAAATGATCTTTTTCCTAGGTCTTCCTAATTCAATGCTGAGATTTTTTGTGGCCATGTTAAGGGCACTCTTGGACATGCGATAGCTATACCATCCACCAAAACCTGAAATAAGAAAAATATTGTTTGACAAATTGTAAAAAGAGATTTAGTGGCATTTTCAAGCACCTGCCTACAACCTGAGTTAGATATTCCTGGTGTGCTACAAAGCATACATTCCTCTTGAATTAAGGAATGTCGTTGGTGTTTTATCAAACTTTGATACATAAGAGTACAGTAGCTTCCAATCTTTATACCTATGTGGGAAAATCTTGCACTCCTCACAGAAGTGACAGTGATTTTAAGGGGCTCATTGAGTTGATATCAATGGCTACTTGAAAGTGTTTAAAGGTACTACCACATGAAAATGCTTTTAATTAGCATGCTTTTTATTAGCGTGCTTTTAATAAGCATGATTGTAATTAGCATGACTAGTCAAGTTTCATATCCAATAATTATGGAAAAAGTGAAAATTTTAAATTTTGTGGTGTCCTGACTTTTAACGGTTTGAAAAAGTGTCTCGTCACAGATTTTTGGAAACAGAATTAAGCTGTTAAATACTCACTCATAAAACTGTTATTTGTATAAAGGATATGGAGATTGTCTAAGTTTGATCATTTGCCATTGGTAGGCCTATGTGCCTTTGTTAAGATATAAATTGAAAAACAGATAATTTCTTACAGTAACTAGACATGTAGGCTACTTTGTGCTTTCAAATGCATTTTCAGGAAAAATCTTATTACAACCACTTATTTTTAGGGCAGGGGTGCACTTTGGGTACCAATGGGCTTGATGCCTCTGCTTGAATAAGTTCTTCTATGAAATTTAAAACCTAGTATTGTATTATACTGAACTTTTTCTCCAAAGCCATAAAAATTAAACCTTGATAATTTTTTTAAAATTCATGAATTTCTAAAACACATTTCCATGGAATCCAGTTTGCACCCTTATAACTTTAAAGCAGAGAAAATTCAAGGGAAATTACAGTCACACAACTTGAAATACTTTAGTAGACAGTCTTGTTTCATAATTAGCTTTTCAGAGTCATGTGACAATATTTCTTCTCCTCGAAACTTTTTCTCCAAAGCCATAAAAATTAAACCTTGATAATTTTTTTAAAATTCATGAATTTCTAAAACACATTTCCATGGAATCCAGTTTGCACCCTTATAACTTTAAAGCAGAGAAAATTCAAGGGAAATTACAGTCACACAACTTGAAATACTTTAGTAGACAGTCTTGTTTCATAATTAGCTTTTCAGAGTCATGTGACAATATTTCTTCTCCTCGAATGTGAAAAATTACTACTGTATGAGTAACTGCTTGTTTTATCTTGAATGTTCTATATTGAAGTCATAAAATATTAGGTAGATACTCTGAAGAGAAATAAGGAGGAAATTGAAAGATTCAGCTGTTGCATTAACATAAGTTTGGGGCAACTGTTCATTCCCTTTGGTGTACAATGCAATGTTGTGGCATACAGATGACTGCCCCTACATACAAAAATGTTGAAAAACATTTCATTACCAAACTCAGAATCATTGCAAACATACATAGCTAAACTCTAAATTATAATAACTTCACTTCTCTAATTTGATCTAGTTTTTTAAATGTTGTAGGAATGTGGAACCAAAGTGCAATAAAAACAGCAGTCACACCCTATGACTTGTTGAGCAAAACACAAAAAGGTAGAGAAAATCTGATACAATATCATGGTCCTATCCATTGTCTCTGATGCAGAGGCATGTAAATGTTCCCAGGGTTCAGTGTTCTCAGGGTCTAACTCTAACCCCAAACCCTTAATTAAATGTAGCTGAACATCGAAAATTGTGACCATTTCAAATTAGGAACCTCTGGTAGATTTCTACAGACGAATCCAGACAGCAAATGATGGTCTGATTTCAGTCAGGCACAACTTTATCACCTTTAAATCTTTCAATTTCCTTCCTTACCTGTATCAAGGATTGTTGTACATTAAACTGGATCTTGATCCTTCAATCTTACTGAGTATGAGGGTATGAAATTCATGAAGACAATAATGCTGATGGACCTCACTAATGGCTGCCCACAGTCACTAAACACAAGCGCTGATCTGATTCATCCATACAGCCAAGACTAAAACTGACATAACTTCCAAGAAACTTGACTGATATGTCCAGGGCCAAGGTCTTTTTTCCACAACATGATACTTCTGAACATTCAGCAAAAGGGAAAATAGGCCTACTTCCTACAATTCCCTGACTTTCCAGGACCTATTAAAATGCTTGTTTTCCCTGACTTTCCAGGTGTGGTAATTCAACTTTTTTTAACTGACTTTTCAGGATTTCCAGGACCTGTGCAAACCCTGGCTTTGAGATGGAGGTCAAGGTCAGTTTTAGGACATGTGTACTGTACAGTAGCTTGTTTGCTATTAAAGCTGGTGATGCAGAGACCTTTGAGACTAGGTTTGAAGTTTCCAACAATAATATCAACAAAATAAACTCAAATGAAGACTTCTTGAGGAAGCAAGAGGTTTCTGACCAATTCAAACATTCACAAGCCCTCTCCCCCATGCTTCTGCTGTCTATACTAACCGTTATCTCCAATAGAACCAACTCTTGCTGACATGTTGACTAAAATCCCGCTATGCCTCTCTTTTGTATTTTTGCTTTGAATTCCAAAGGAGCATGATCCTGCTGTCAGCATTGGTGAAAAATATTTAGCAACTAGTAAAGGACCAAAGGCATTTGTGAGAAAAGTTGAATGAAGACCCTGGAGAGAAAAATATATACAGTAAAGCAAAGTCTAACTGATTCCTTATGGCTGATAGAATCTATGCAAATTAAAATAAAACATGGTAGTCTCTATAAACATCTCCATAGAGAGGTTGTTCCAAGAGAGTTTGATGAAAAATTTGCAAGACCAGATAAAACTACAGTATGTACTGTACATTAACTTCTGAAATGGGCGGTCTTATGATAACCTTAAGTGCTTTACAACTTTAGGGCAGTCAACTCTCACTCCAAAATACAATTTTTGTAGTAGTTTACAGAAATTCTCAATTGCTACAGCTCTTTGATTGACAGCAATTTCAAAAATGCATATCAAACCAAAATGCCACATGTTCCTGAGTCCTGAGGAACATGCTGTAACTCATCATGAAGCACTGCATACCAAGAGATAATCTCAACACTAAATTTATTTGCTTGCAGCTCACCTCAAGTCCCCCCACCCCTCCCATTTATGGTGCCACGTCAAAATGTACCTGTGTTGTGACATCCCGTAAACTTGTCTCTCCTTTGCCTGATGGGTGTAGCATTCCAGCACAATTGATGACCAAATCCAATTTTTTAAACTTTTCTTCTACCATCTTAGCTGCATCTCTTATAGCGTCCTCCTGTGCAACATCCAGCTTCAGTATTTCCAGCCTGTCTCCATTACTTGCTTTTAGCTGCTGGAGATCATTAGCATCTTCTGGTGATCTACAAGTTGCAATAACTGATGTCAAGGGTCTCTGAAGAAGGTTGCGACAAAACTGAAGCCCCAGCCCTCTACTGGCACCCTGAACTAGGGTGACAGAAGTCATTACTGCTTATGAAATTTACTGTGAAATAAAACGTGAGTAGGCTAACATTAAAGAAAGGCTTAAGCATCAAAAGGTACTGCACATTACCACCCTCTCCCCCCTCAGTTAACTGACTATACTGATCCACAGGCAATATAAAAGTTTGAAAAAGAAGGGTTTAAGGTCACAACAGGATTTGGTATGTTAGAGAGGTACTAATTCTGAGCATTTCCGTGAAGTATGCATTGAAATCCGATGTGTGGTTCCCAAGATACCCTGTATTAGCACCTAAAGTTTTCATATTTTCAACAAAAAAAGGAACTTCAAGCAAGCACATATATGACATCACATCCCCACATTAATGGGCAGTCTTTGCTTTTAACTTTATACTGGATTTTCTCCTCAACAATACCATATTATTAAATGTGATTGCATAAGTGGCATGAGAATTTTACAAACTTTGCATCCCCCACAGGGAGGTCATACTCCTATTAACTTCAAGGTCAACACAACAGTCTGATAAAACAAAGGAAAACAAAACATTCCTTGTCAATGTGAGGAAGTGATATAAGCTCTGCTGCCTTAAAACTCACTTTTGAACACAAATCTACTAACTTCGTTTACTGATATCTCAAGAAATACATGTCCAATTTGAACGGCACTTTCACCACACTGTGTAGATTTTGTTCCTCTTTCACATAGGAAAATCATATTTTTGCTTAAACTTCCCCTTTAACACATCAATTGCCCGAAAAATAAAGCTTTATGATTCCTTCATAAGTCACTGAAGACTGACAGACTATATTTCCAGGGACAGACACGAGTCATACTGTACCATGCTGCAATGACAACATTAGACTCACTATGCACATGTCCAGCCTGTAAGAATAAGGGTGGTAAGTAAACAAAATTTTATATAAAGTGCATTTGCTTGCAGCATTCTACCCCACATGCCTGCTGTAGACAAAGAAATCTTCCAATAGATATTCTTTACAAGTTTCCATCACACATTGCAGCGAATCCCCAACACAATTCAAGCAATACTGCCTCTAAAATATTTGAAGTAGGAACATTTCTTGCTTTCTCTGGGAGGTGGGGGATGGTTAAATTGAATAAGCAGTGTATATTTCCTATTCCTGAGCAAAATTATGCACAATACACTTCCCCTCTAGTATTGTACTACACTGACGCCACTGTAGACCCTATAGAAAATTTTGCCTTATCCAATGATGGCAGGAAAAAAATGAGGTGGGTTAATGTCCTTCGTTCCCCCTTCTCAGTTTATCTTTTGTGGTTTTGGATATAACTCACCTGAATAACACACCAGAACCCATCCACAGATGTCAACAGTTTTGACAAAAAGCATTTACAGTAACCTAGGGCCCCATTTTTTTCTACAGGATTCCAAGGGTCTAATATTATCTAACAGTTTTCATGGTAAATGGACAGTAGTCTACAAAATTACTAAGTTACATTATTTATAGTTTTCAACCTCCTGGCTGAAAAGGGTGCTGTTACAGTAATGGATACTGGCTGAGGAAGGGACAAGCTGGTGGAATCTAGTTTTGCTCATCTATCAAATCAGCTGCAGTCTTTGTAATGTCAGAGAGATGCCTTAGATCATACCTTTGTTATGTAACATGGACTTGCATAGTATTACATAATACAAGTATCTGTTCCGCTACATTGTTACGAAAGTGAACCATTTTGAGTTACTCGTGAATGATAGTTTTGTGTCACACGAAACACCAAAAAATCGAGGGGATAATTCCAAAGAGGGAAAGAAAATTGTAGTATTTCAACGAGGGTATCTTAGGTAATTACTAACTCATTAATTTAAATATATACAGACAATCTACCGAGAGGCCTCTTGCTTGTTCGATGCGTTCGATGTAAACAATGTCACAACAAGATGGATGAGATAATTCAGGTATGCCACCTCGAGACAGACGAATACACATATATTCAAGATATGAATACACAATGAACTGATCAAGTTGTGAGAGAGAATCATCAAGCAAAGAACGTGATTATCAGCAATATGGGGCTGTGACTGAGTGTTAAAGGCAGGCCAAAAACACACACACCAAGTTGAAATTCAAATTTTCAAGGTGAACTGGAATCAGGCCCTAGGTAAGTTCCGTAACGTTAGTGTAGGCTACCGTATCTACTTTATCTACAGTACAGTACTGTAGGTAGCCTAATAAGTAATAGTACGTAGGCCTAGCCTAACGTAAATAAAGTCTACCATAAAGTCGCCACTTGTGGTATTTTGGATTCTTTCTCTTTGGCTAATGGACATATGCTTGGTATAAGAGTGAAATAGGTACTAATTGGGTTTCCGTACCCGGAAGTGGCATATGTGCATTCACATGCATGTAACCTAAACCCTAACCCACACCCACCATACTGGAAAGTAGGGCCTTAAATCACAGAAAGATCTTTGGGGTACGGAAATGTAAGCCAACAAATTTGGCGTTTGGCGAACCTGGCTGCTACAGGGAAAATTACAACAGTTGGCATACAATTGCAACAATTGGTGTGGCGCATAGTTCCAAACACCTCCACCTGATTCTTTGGTGTATGGCAAATGTACTTTCCTGTGTGGACCACACCAAACGCTTTTGCTGGTGCTTGTTCCCTCACCCTTTGACAAGGAGAACATAACATTTTTTCTGATGTGAAGTATTCATTTTGACTGTTTTACCTGATTTATTTTGCAAAACGCTATCAATTTGTAACTCGCAAGGGCTGTATTGTAAGAGGAATGAGCCTAGGCCTAGGCTAGCCCATGTTACAAACACACAGCAATGCAAACGTGACATTACAAAATATCATACAGTAAATCTTTTCCTACTTAAAAAAGTGGGAAAATTTTATAAAAGTTTTTCTACTTTGGAGAAAAAATGCACAATTGTAGGAAGTTATCACCTCAGTAAGGTAAAAAATTACTTTGAAATCTATAATAATGAAAATGTGATATTTGTCCCAGGAAGTAAACTTCAGAAGTGTGGAAATGCTACTGTACAGCAAGACACACACTCACAACATCTTCCCCATATGATCTTCTCCTACAGTACTGTAGGTATTTGTCTCTACTTAGATGTCACCTTAGTCTACTGTAACTGTCCTTGCATTGGAAAGCTTCACAACCACTGTACACTATGCAAGCAATTGGTAACCATTGGAGTTTTAATGAACATCAAAACCTACAATTGATGCGTTTTGTCTGTTAGAGGAAATACCCATTTGCCAGAATTTAGGAAAGTTCCAACCATGTGACCATGCCACAAATTCTTAATTTTAAAGGGCACAGCCATTGTAGTCTCAAGGAGTCAACGATCAAGGCAAATGTGGGGGAACAACAGCCAAATGGCAGTGCAGCAAGGCCAAAGGGTACTTTGTTGACAGGGCACCATTTTTTTACTCAAATAATGTACTTTTGTAGTCTTTGTCCCAACTTCACTCTATTTACACCTGTTTGTCAAGTTCAGTTTTCTCTATGTCCCATCCTTATGTAATGGAGCTTCTCTTTTTTATTATCCTACTGTAAATTCCTAGTTCCTTTCAGTGAACATTCAACATAAGCTTGGCAGAAATGAATCTCATCTTGACTCCTGAAAACTTGTATTGTTGAAAGTTACCCATGCATGACCCAAATGAAAAGCTGTTCAGGGCCGAGAAGAGGCCCTCCTCCAACGAATCAATATTTGGAGACCAGATTTGTTTATATCATTTATTTCAACTTTGCATAGAAGAGAGTGAAACACTCAGTTAGCCAAAGCTTATAATTCCCAAAGGCCCTCAATTACAAAATAAAAAAAAAATGAAGTAATAGAAAACTTAAAAAATTTAAATGTAAAACCCTTAAAACTTAGAAAATAAATCCAAAATTATAATGCTACAGAATCCTAAAAAAATTGAAAAGAAAAAAAAAACACATATATAGGCCTGTACACATAAAACAATAAAAAGCATGTGCATTTAAACATTACTTACAATGGAAAAGGGGGTGGAACATCAAAACAAACAATAAGAACACCATTTAAAAAGTAAAAAAAAATCATGAAAGAGACTTACACACAGCTAAGACAGGATAAAAGGTCAGTAACATCATGAAATGCCCTTGATTAAAGCTTTAAACTGATTTTAAGTTGTTGCAACATTTATATTGCTAGGAAGGTCTTTCCAATCTTTCACCCCAATATAAGAAAACCTTTTACTATGAAAATCAGTTCTGCCTCTGGTCAGGTATAAAGCTTGAGAGGAAATTGACCGTAGGCCATGGTCGTGAACAGAGTGTGTAAATTCGAATATATCTTTCATGTAAGGAGGGGTATGACTGTTAATAGATTGTATACCATTACCAAACACTTTTCCTTTAAAGTTTGTGAGAATGTAATTCCAACCTAGTTTTCTAAAAAGGTCTTCAGATCTCTCATCGTACAGTATGTGGCATCAAGTATTATTTGGGTAGCACTCTTTAGAAGCTTTTCTATTCTGATTTCATTACTGCGAGCACATGAACTTCATACAAGATGGCAGTAGTTAAGAAAGGGTAAAATATATCTGTTAAAAAAAACTCTTGTAGGTACATCAATGAATTGCTTAATTTTTCTTAATAATGCTATGTGCTATGCTATGCTTAATAATGTCCATGATCAAGACTTCCAACTAAATTCAAAGCTCTAACAGAGGTAACAAGCGTATGTTTTTGTTTGGTTTGAAAGTCTTTAGATTCAAGGTAGCATTGCTAGATTTAGTCGTTTTGTACCTCCTACAGTACCTCAGGAATAGACCAATTGTGGTTGGTGCTCATGAATTTAAGACGGTCAACTTTTGGGCTCATTGAACGGAATTCCTGACCATCGCCGGCAGGCTCTGAGGGGCGGCAGCCTAAAGGGGGCTGCAGCCACAGAGGCGCTACACAGGCAACTTAAGTGTAGACTTGATCTGCTTTTATAAATAGGGGCGACCTTTGCTAACTTCCATCATGTAGGAAAAACACTGTACAGTACCTGATACTTAAATTAAGTGTATGGGTTACACTTGGGGCTATATAAGGTATGCACAGTTTAAGAATGTATGCACTTATTCCATCAACACCTGTCGCTTTTTTGTGTCGATAGTGCTTAGATACTTTAAAACAAATTCTTCGGATACGTCCGGGATATGAAAAAAAAAAACCTGAAGGTAATTTGTATGATAAATAATGCATCAGAGATTCGAGACTGTTGTTACTGCAATTATTTTCCCTTCAAAAATACTTTTGGGAGACAGATGTGAAAAGAGAGTTAAAAGCATTTGCAATGCCATCCACATCACCAGTATCTTTCCCGTCAACATGAAGAAGATTAATATATGAGGACTTTTTTCCATTTTAGCTTGACTGTACATTTTTTAGAATTTGCCAAATTTCCTTAGTGTCACAACTGTCACCCTTTTTTCCTTGCAATGGCAGTTTTAAAATAATCTCTATTTGCCTGTTGAATAAGAGAAGTAACCTTGTTCCTCCAAAACCTGTAGATATCTTGTTCTTTGACCTTTGTCATGTCTCTGTCACCACCAGATCCTTTACCCAAATTGGCATGTTGGAAGTGGGCCAAGGGTAAGGGTAGCTAATGGGAAAACTGGTCATGTCAGGTGCTCATGTAATTGCAAACCTAGAGTAGTTATAAAAGCTATCAAATATTTCATTTCAGTAGTCCAGCCTCAGTAAATTTTGTTCCTGTGCACAGTGTAACTGATTTACCATTTTCTTACTCTCACAAGCAGGGTGGTCACTAGCCTAATTTGAGTGTGGGTTTAATTCCTGATCTGGCAAGTACTGTATGCCTCACCATTGCCCCATGGAATTGACCACATAGGCTACTGTAGACTAGTCCAGCTGTACATTTACTACTGTAGAGTACAGAAGGTACATGTGTGCTGGTTCTGTGAATATAACGGGATTAAATTCCTAAGTAACATGTGTATGTTAAAGCAGTTCAAACTTCCAGTTTTGGGAATAATGAGGCTCAAGTATAGTTACATAGAGCAAAATTACAGCCAAGTTTCCAACCTATTGGTTACAGTAGCTCAAAGTAAGACTCACCTTATGATTTGCTGGCATAATTAATGCTCAAAGGTTATGTTCAAAGTTCTGAGAGTTTTATATCTGTTCAGACTGTGGTTTTCATAAGTGCTTTTTTCTGGAGTGGATCACTTTTGTGCCTGTTGGAAGTTGGAAGAAAGCAATTTAAGCTTCGTGCTGGTCAGCAGTTGACAGCCCCCTTTAGGCCCGACCGGCCCCTACCTTTGTGGCAACGACCCTGCTCACAAGTATCAGTGATTCCTTTGTATTCTATTTTCTGCAGTGCTAAATTGTATGGAGTATTCCAGTGCTATGACCAGTATGGATGAAACAGACTATGAAGCTAAGTTGTGGCCTCCTCTCAAAAATGCAGTCAACATGCTCCTCACTCAGCAGCCAGGGGTGTACCTAAAGATATCATATGAAGAAATGTACCGGTAAGTACTTAGAAAAAATAAAGACTGTGTTCCTGTATGGAACATATGTTCTGCACTTCCTGAATATAAACCAGGGCTTGAAATATTTTTTTTTGTCTCGGTGCCCTGTCAGGCACTTTTAGCTCAAACCCGCTCAAAGAGATGTGTGAGCTATTGTGATCTGTCACTCTGTCTATCCGTCTATCTGTCTTTCTATCATGTCTGTTCACAATTGGCTTTAGTGCTCTCAGGGGCACATTTGTTGACAAATTGTAACAAAAATTGGACACATTGGTGTCATTGGACATAGGTCTGCATGCTGTGTTCAAAAAATTGAGGTCAAAGGTCATCTAGGGGTCATTAGTGGCTGTTTTGTGAATATTTTTTGAAGTGTCACTTCTCCTGCAAATAGCGCTCTAAGTGCTTGGAAGTTGGCTGTAATATTCCTCAGGTAAACTAGTGGTTGTTGAATCTTGTACTTTACTTGTTTATCCAATGTCATTGAGGTCAAAGGAGTAAATATTTTGACATGCTATTTTCTCCAAGATGCATTGCAAACTTGTCTTAATGGACAGAGCATACTGCACGGTACATTGTCGCTACCGTACGTGTGAGAAAAAGCGCACCAAGATGGCTGTCTGCTATGGTTTTTTGTGGAAGTTTGGACTTGCTCAAGTATATGCCCATATTTTGCCAAAAGGTTGAAATATTTTCGAAATATGGCAAGGTAAGGTCAAAATCACTTCATGTATTGCAGGAACATGATATTTTTCCCCCATTCAAGTGTAACTTTTGCTTAAAATGTTACAGAGGTGTCATTAAATCAGATGATTTATAGCTTCACTGCGGCCATGTTGGTGTGCCTTTTTTGTCCCAGTCGGTGGCGACCATCATGTATAGGACGTATACATTACATGATGTGTCCATGTATATAAGTCAGTGAGTAGATGATAAAAACTGTGGCATGCCATTTGTCCCCTTTCCCTCCTACTGTGTGCTTGATGTGCAGTTGGAAAACTTGGTGATCCAGTTCAGCCTCTGATGCAAACAAAGATGGGACAGTATAAAAGAAAGCAAAAATTGAATCTGTAAATTCTGTGACTTTTAAGTTTGCTAATTGCTGATGCCATTTAAAGGCCTAATCCACTCACCCAAAATAGTTCCAATTCTCCTAACCTACTTTGCTTCCTTAAGCATCTCCCATGTAACATCCTCATCTAGAAGCAATCTCAGTTTACAGTATTGCTTCGGGGAGAGTATACTGTACAGACCCCAATAAATCAAAACACTCAGTACAAAACATGGTACTGTATGTACAGTATATCAGCTGCACTGCTCTGCATTTTCTGTCTTGCTGTCATTCAAAGAGCTGTGTCAATTTAGAACTTTTGTAGACTACTGCAAAAATTGAAGTTTGTGGTGACAGTCAACTTTTTTTAGGAGAAAAATAATGAGGCATTAAAATAATGCCATGCCAACAATACGTTTTAATACACTATTTTGTTTTTGCTTTTCTTCTGACAGTTATGTATACACAAGTGTGTGTCATCAGCATTCAGCAAGGATATATGAAGATTTGGTGAACCTTTTGTCAGAAAACTTGTCAAACTTTACTAAAATATTGGAGGTAACAACATTTTTGAAAAAGGCACTCCAAACTAAGTTCCCTGTTACCCTGGCATGGCAGCTCTAGTGTAAAACTTTGCAACTGCACAAGGACAGAGGCTAAAAAGCATCTGCTTGCTATGGAGAAGTGAAAATTATGTACAGTTAGCATGGTCCCATTCTAGATTGATTTAAAAGAATAAATACAGAACCAAACTGAATCATAGATTACCTTTACATGATTTCTTTAAAATTGCTTTAGAAGGGTTGGTTTTCTTTTTTGTATTTTTTGTGCATGAAAAGGTAGTAGTGTGTCACAGTTGTCAATTAAGTTTGGTTACACCTATTCTGGTAGCAAAGTAATGCAGACTTTTGTATGTGATGTTTCAGGCATATTTAATTTTCTTTAAAATTAGATTCTGCCAAAAAAAAAAAGGGGGGGATTAAGTACTGCTTAACTCCAAGTCCAAATTAATTCTGTTGTAGGCTAATTTAAGAGTGGGTTCAGGAGGACAAAGGCTTGGTTCAATGTCCTTATACAGTGCAATTTGAGGGTTTTAAAAGCAATATCTTTGTGTTTATAGTTCTGACATTGCTGCAAAAGTGCCCTCATTTTAAAAAAGAAAACAAGATGCTGACAATTTTCTAATTTTTATGGAAATAAACAGGGGGGATTTTACCCACTTTCTTTTGTAAAGGGAAGGGAAGAATACCCCTTGTGCCGGAAACACTTGTGGTTAAATTAACATAAGGAGTTATGTTGTAGCTTTACAGACTCTAATGTTTTGAAATTTTTCAGAATCTGCATGGGGCCTCCTTGCTGGAACAATTTCATTCTGGTCTGAAGCGCTACACTCAAGCCATTGGCTGCATTGTCCCAATATTTGCATATTTAGTAAGTACTTTCGAATACTATTAAATCGTGACAGTGTTTGTATTAGCTTATCATTCATCATCAACATAACTGCCTTCTCATGCATGCATGATTGTATACAAGCATGAGAAACATTGCTCTTTTCTCCGTTACTAGGCAATATTCTATGAATCGAAAATATCTCTTGAACAACTATTGTGTTAGATTATGGAACAACCTTTCAAATCGCTTAAAACAACTTAATTCTTATCACTCCTTAAGAAACAATTTAAGATATTCCTAGTTGATAAATACTGAGTATTGTGTTGCTTGCCTTCTTTTTTTTCTCCTTTCTCTCTCCTCCTTTCCCATTCTGTGTTTCTTCCCCTCTGCCATTGTTTTTTGTAGCTTATGTAATTAAGTTTTCTTTTTTCTAAAGGTTGCATTCTTTGTAGACACTTATGTGTTTGTTCTAGTATCCTGTTCATAATTCTACTGTACCATTTCTGATTACGTACTTGTATTGTGGACTAAAATGAGAATGAAATGAAATGATCCTTGGGAACTTTACCAATGAACCCTTCATGACAAAATACAGTCTGTATTGGCTATTGTTGTATTGGTACCAAGATGCTGTCCCACAATCCTTTGCAATGGTTTTTTTGAAGTTAGGTAGATGGAGTTTTATGGCCCAGGCCCAACCTATTGGTTCAGGCCCAGCTGGCCACAGTCTATTTTCCACTTGTGGCTCACTGGCTTGATTTTCATACTTATTGCTTATGCGGAGCATCATACGCAATGGCAAGTTCCATTGTTTTTTTTGTAGAAGGGTCTTTGTGGATGACTGCTTTGTTTTAGAGACATTGCTAGACAGGAAAAAAAGTTTAAGAGAATACAAGAAGCTATTTCTTTTTTTTTACAAGGGCTGTACAGCAAGTACAGCGCTTATCAGCAGTCAACTTCAATTCTCAAAAATTATCAGTTACAGGTAGGCTGATGAGCTATTGAAAAACCAGTAGTGAAAACCTGTTGGTGTTCCAAAATATAACAGTTAGGGTAGTAAGGAAAAATTTTAGTTGCTGATTTGTATGTTTCTTTGTTAGAACTTTGGACATTGTAAGAGTTATCATTTCTTCAGAGTTGACTCATGGTATTCAACTTCAAAATTATTCCAGTAACAAGGCCTCCTTCAAAGTGGGGCTGGAAAGCATCCAAAAACATTCATTAATGAAAGAAGGTCCCCTGAAGGAAGCAAAATTCCCTATAATAATAAAAAGACCCCCCTTTCCAGGAAATTTCAGGAAATTTTCTTCGAAGTGGAAGCATCGACTCCTTTCCTGTGATATGTGCTGTATATAATATGGTTAACAACTCTCCTTTTCCTTCTTCTTCATTTCAGAATAGAACCTACATCATGATGCACTTGAAGTCAGATTTGAAGAAGGAACTCACAGCTCTGTTGAATAAGACAGTTATTGACCACCATGTTTTTAGGGTCCTAGGTATGTGTGATGTTAAATTTGTATTGTAAATTAACCACAATAAACTGAAGTTCCAAGGTGTTGTTCGTGTTAAATTTGTGTTGTACAATAGATGATGTCTGCCTTCCAGCCTGCCACTGGTAGTCCAACCTGCATGCTTGGTCTAGTGTCTAGTGGTAGAGCCACACTTTCACTCTGGAGGTCAAGGGTTTGATTTCCAGAATTAACTCATACCAACAACTTAAAAAAAATGGAACCTTCCATATTACGACCACTGCCCTTGACTCTCTGCATAACCAATGAGTAGGGAAAACTTCATGGACTAATCACGGAAAAAAAGCTGCTGGGCACTGTTAGATTAAACCACAATGCTCTGAGTTGAGGTCACAGACTTCCTATACATGGACAGAGCATACTGCGTGGTACATTGTCGCTACCGTACGTGTGAGAAAAAGCACACCAAAATGGCGGTCTGCTATGGTTTTGTGTGAAAGCTTGGACTTGCTCAAGTGTATCTCCATATTTTGCAAGAAAGTTGAAATATTTTTAAAACATGGCAAGGTAAGGTCAAAATCACTTCATGTATTGCAGGAATATGATATTGTTTCCCATTCAAGTTAAACTTTTGCATAAAATATTACAGAGTCGTCATCAAATCAGACGATTTATAGGTTCAAAGCGGCCATCTTGGTGTGCCTTTTTTGTCCCAGTCGGTGGGGACCATCTATGGATAGGACGTACACGTTACATGCTGTGTCCATGTTTATGTCTGTGGTTGAGGGTTATAAATCCAATCAATCCTAGGGCTATTGTAGATGTACCATATGACAAGAACCCCATCTCAGTACAGCAAGGGCATCAGTAAATACAATATTGTTGATAGGTAGTGGATGACGAGTTGTAATGTTGCTTGCTCTTTCAACTGGATTCACAAGTATCTTAGAATGTACTAATTTCAATCATTTCCCCGGGGCAGCCATTAATTTTGCAGTGCTTATTAGTAGTGCTCTAAACACACAATAGGCTTGAAAGAGCTTTTAAAACTTTAACCCCTGCTCAACGACATCCTGTTCCTGTCCCAGGGATGATCCCTCCACTTTGTAGGAATACTTTGTGTATTATGACAAGCTGCCCCACAGCTGACCATTTTAATCACTGGGTGGAGAGAGGCAATTGAGATGGAGCAAAGGGTGTAATGTACGTAATGAACCCAGCAGGACACAAACCAGCAAGACTCTTCTATCACTAGTTTAATGCTTTTTTGGCTTCATGTAATAGGTGTATATCTATACCCAGTGCCATACCCCCTTATGGGTGAATATGTGTACCCAGTGTAATGCCTTTTTTCTGAAGAAGTGAGTCTGCGAAGGACCCACGGACCTTGTATAATATAGATGGA
The DNA here is from genome assembly GCA_037179385.1 of Holothuria scabra. Classification (NCBI taxonomy): domain Eukaryota; kingdom Metazoa; phylum Echinodermata; class Holothuroidea; order Aspidochirotida; family Holothuriidae; genus Holothuria; species Holothuria scabra. The sequence continues at coordinate 41,571,399 of CM074194.1, forward strand.
GCCTACTGCACAAATTCAGTATGGGTAGACCCCCTCTGGACTAGGGGTTGTAGAATATGCTCTCAGTATTTCCTGCTGGTTGTAAGAGTTGACAAGAAAAGAAAAGGACTTGTGTCATATTTGAACTATATTTGAAACCAAACTTGAGCTTTTCATCATGTTTGAACTGTATTTAAAATTAAACCTGAACCGTATTTGAAACAGCATTACTGTAAAACTTAGCCTTTTTATCTAGTTGACACTATGTGACATGTTAATGTTGGTGTCATTAAATTTTATCTAACCAACTAATGATCCTATGGGTAGAGTGTTGCTACAACATACATGTTGTGGCTTACCAATATGGCTGCCACCCACTGTATCCCTTCAGTGTAAAGTTGTAACTACCACAAATGGTTCATTCAACAGATTCTGTGAAAACTTGGAATAGTTTCCTTAAAAGGAAGATTGGGTCAAATTTACAAACAAAATTTAAGACCAGAATATTTTCCCCTTTGTGTATGTTATAAATTATAAGCTTCTTAAACCCTTTCACTACTATTCTTGCCAATTGGTTACAACTAACAAACACAAACTCAAAGTAGAGACCAATGTTTCCTATGGGCGACTACCACAGACTTCCTATATACATGGACAGAGCATACTGCAGGGTAGATTGTCACTACTGTACGTGTGAGTATAGGGGTAGCTCCCTGCTATAGTTTTGTGTGGACCTGCTCAAGTAGTTCAAAACAATTAATTTTGCAAGAAAGTTGAAATATTTCAAAATAATGCAAGTTTAGGTCAAAACCACTGCACATATTGCAGGAATATGGTATTGTTCCCCATTCAAGTTATATTATAGCTTCACGGTGGCTATCTTGAAGCGCCTTTTAAAACCCCAGGCAGTGGTGACAATCTATACATAGGACGAATGTGTTACATGCTCTGTCCATTTATATTTAAGTCAGTGGCGACTACCCAATAATCACTTTTATTTCAACTTGAAACATTCTTGAATACCCCCCTCTATTTCCAAGCTGTGTTCTTATATACAAAAAACAACAAAGTAATAGATCATGTGGTTATCACATGATATAGTTCAAGTTGAAGTTTTCTCAGAAAAATCTAGTTGAAGTTAGTATCAAAATGGCCTTACATGAAGCCTTTAGAGATACATCCACCTTTGAGTTAGATTCTACAAAAAATCGAGCCATGGTGGGGTCTGGGAAAGTCAAAGTGATGACTATGAAGTGAATCAGGTGAATTGTGGGATAAGTGTGAGCAATTGAATAGTGAAACAAGAGCCTGAAATTTTTGGCCTACAGTAAGTTCCGTTAGGCTGTTTGGAGGGCACATGCCACTGCAAGTCCTTAGGTTTTACCATGGACCTCATATAAAGACAGATAAGGATTCTATCACAGGAAAGATTATGTAACACTGAACAACTTTTATGGACAAAACTAGTTTATAGAAGGTACATTGAAAGAGTCATTTAGGAATTAAAATGAACATTCATTTTAATGGTATCCATTTTATAATGTGCGTGGGCTGTGAAGTGAGGGGGCTATGCAGTGTGTGGTAGAGAAAAGGTTGTAAAAGAGGTTTCAAGTAAACTTAATTGTGATAGGCAGGTTAGGTTTGTATGCACCAAGCATTGAGATTATGCACACATGCATCAATTTGTAACTTACTTCAAATTCTCTTTGTAATATACTTCAAACTTTCTTTTTATCAAGGGGAAGACAAGCCAAGGGTAGGGGGAAAAATAGGCAGAAAAACAACTTGTGCTTAGTCCTTTCTTCATAGCAAAGACTGGTCAAAATATCTTGAGAAAGCCTATTCCTGATACACTGTTTGCTTTTATTCAATAGATGAGCTTTCGGCTGCCCAGAGCAAACCATTCGGTTGTAGCCCAGCGGTGGCAGCAGATCTTGTAAGGAATTTGAATGACTTTAGACCTGGTAAGTTAGTGTGTTTTATTCTGCATAATTTTGTATCTGCTGTGTCAAGTTTTTCAAGCCCTACCCACTTTGATACTTTTTACCACAAAAGTCAAAGTTTCAGCATTCCCTTTTTTCAGATTTTTGTAATTTTTATTTCTCTAGTTTGTTAATATAAATTTTTATGTTAGGACTTAATGCTCAGAGTGCAGTGTAGGCTTCCTGATTACCATCCTGGGGATGTGTGTGTGTGTGTGTGTGTGTGGGGGGGGGGGGGGTGAATAAAGTATTTAAAGGCAGTCAAACCTAAACCCAAACTACAGTTATGGCAGTAGCCTGTAGAAATTCTCAGTTGGCACAGTTCTTTGATTGACAACAAAGCATTTACTGTACTGAGAGTCTCCTGAATACACATTAGGGCCTTGTATACTCACCCCGAAGCAGTAAAATGGGATTGTTTCTGGATGAGTTGTAGACAGTTATAGGAGGGCTGGATATAAGTAGGTGGGTAGAATTGGAACTTTCAGGGGTGATGAATTGCTGCCTTTAAGGATTTTTAAATATCATATGGAAATATATAGTGCAGAGTAGGATTTACGACTTTGTAGAAACAAAGCTAGAAGCTTGAAGTGCTTTCGGTGAGTTGGTTGTCAGTCTGACTAATGTGTCATTTTGATTTTTCAGTACTCATCTCCAAAGAGCTTTAGTATGTACTACTGGCAATACTGATGGAACTTCTATTCACTGACAATAGAGCGGTGAAATATTACTCTTCTTGTGTTCAGCAGCAAAACATCAACCTACAGTATACACCAGGTGCGGCATCATGGATAACAACTGCCCCTCATATTCTCAAGAAAATATGAAGAGATAAGGGGAAAAGGAGCACTCTATTATTGTTTCCCCCTCCCCCCTCCCCTCATCAAAATACTCTTGTGACACCCCTGCTATGCACCGTGCATGTTGTTAGTCATGGTTCTTGTGGAATGTAGAGCCTTACAAGGGTTGTCCACTAAACATACAACCCTTGTGAGCTCTTGCGATCCCCTGTGACCTTGAAAATGTCAACTACACTGAGTGCATTCCTACAACTGGTTGTTAGAGTTTGCTAAAGATGGCAAGATTTTTAGACATGTTTTAACACAACCTCTTGCAGTCATGGTTAGCAAGCTACAGCCTCTTGTGAGCTCTTGCCGCCAATTGTGAGCAAATGCTCTAAGTTGGGTTATCATCTCAAATTTGCAGGTGGTGGCAAGGACTTTGAAGAGCTGCCAAGCATAGAATGCTAAGAGGCAACTAGTCTTCCTGCTTCTCTGTAAACACAAGAGCTTGGGAAAGGATAGGGGCTGAATGTTTCCATGGTCAGCAGTAGCACTGTATTGTAAAACTTCCAGTGAAATATCAGGTGTGACTCTATGATATAGATGTAATGGTTTCTATTAACATGACACTTCTTTTTTCTTTAGATTTTGCAAGGATTTACCCACATCTGTTTGCAAAATACATCCCAAACATACTTCCGCCAACCTCTGCAGATGAGTTGCCTATGTATATTGAAGAGGTGCATCGGATGCAGCAAGAACTGGTTACAAGTGATGACTTTAGAAGGTATGTATCTGGTAGGAGAATGTTGAAAGGGGTTGATTAGATGGGTTTGAGCTAAATCGAGTGGTGGGGAGGGGGGGGTTGTTTGTGTAGCAGGTTGTACAGCATATTCCTTGTTCAGTCATATCCCTAATGTCTGCCAAAGTTGATAGCAAAGAAAATCTGTTGGATATTCATAGACAAATATAGCCTCAAGACTGGTTTAATGATAGTGAATATTCATTAGAAGGCAACATCTTGTTGAAGCAAAGGCATGCAGTTGTGCATGTCACTCACACATTTGGTATGTAAGTGTAATACCCGGGCCCTGGTACCCTCTGCACAGGTTACTATGTGACAAAGTAATGATCGGACATCACAGGTTCCATGCTTGACTTCAAATTTACAACCACAGGAGTACACACACTCAAAAACAATAGCATGACTCATGATTGGGGGGGGGTCTACATTTTATCCATAAGGTTCTTTCTTCATTAGGGTCAATATTCATAAGACTGGTTATTCATAGAGTTTATTATTTGTAATCTTTTAAAAGGTCTGTTGTTCATAAGGTTCATTATTCATAATTGATATTTAAAATATTCGTAATATGAAGAAAGGTTCATTATTCATAACAGAAAAAAGAGGTTTGATGTTCATAATACAAAAAGTGGTTCAAAGTTCATAATGAGGGAAGAGGGCAATTTTCAACCTTTAAAGGCTTCCTGTATCTGGAGGCAGGGGGACAAATCCTTAAAATTTTCGTGAATGATTCGCCAATGTTTTGTCTGCAACATGTTCACAGTGTTTTTACATCATGTTTTCTCTAGATGAGTTGTAAAATGCCTTTTAAAGAGACTAGTCGAATTTTGAGGAAGGGATTACAAATAGGGAAACTTAATCACAGTTATGAACAACAAACCCTTTTTTTTTGGAATTATGAAGAGCATACCTTATTTTCAATTATGAGAACTGAACCCTTTCTGAATTAAGATAACAAACCTTTTCTAATTATAAACATTGAACTTCTTTTACGATTATGAACAACAAACCCTCTTCTCGTTTATGAATAGTGAACTTTATAAATAATGAACCTATTTTTGTCATTAGTTTTTATGAATAATGAACCTTATGAATAGAAACCCAGGCTTATGAATATTGAGCTGTCCCCCATGAGAGAGAGTACATGAATAAGTCATATTGTGATGATGTCATAATCCTGTTGACTTTTGTGGATGGTGGTGTTGGGAGCTGAAGAGCTGAGAAAACAGAGTCTCCTCTGCAGAGTAGAAAGACAGCAACATCCCAAAGGATATTAAAGGCAATGATGGCCTTTGTAGTTTCAGAGATGCAAACTGTTCCTCAAATTAAATGGCTTTCAGAAAGTAAGATTGAGCTGAAGAGGATTAAGGGATCAAAATTTCCAAACTATTTCAACTTCTGCAAACCTGAGTATGTTGTTGTACCACTTACCCTTTAATCTCTGACTTGAAGAAAACCTTTGTTCTGCATTTCAGCATCTTTTTGTAAAAAAATCCTAAATTTACTTCCATACTTTTAGTTTTCACCAAAGAGAACCATCCTGTTACCATGAGAAAGTTTGTAAAAAACTGCTTTAGACAACCAAAGAAGTTCTTCTCATAGTCATAACTATGTCCCTAAAATAAGAGTAGGCCATACATTTTAGTCTATTTCTTAACAAATTGGAAGCCATACTAACACCTAAAAGAGCATGAACTCACTCACTCTGTAAAAGCACAATATTTTGCCGTTTTGATGCACAGCACCCCCCCCCCCAAGTGTCTCGAAAGATTTTCAAAATCAGCAGAAGTGGGGTTAGTGTACATTTCAGTGTAGAAAACCCTTTCTTTTTACACTGAGATGTACAGTGACCCTACTTCTGCTGCTTTTGAAAATCTTTCAAGACACTTGAGAAGGTTCTTGTGCTCGGAAATGTTGTACTTTTACAGAGTGAGTGAGTTTATGCTCTTTTACGCCTTAGTATGGCTCCGAATGTGCTAAGAAATAGACCGGTTTAGGCATTCTTTAGCAATTACAGGAATTAAGATCAGAAACATTGACAAACAAATGTGGTTCTGTTGTCTCTGCCATGAATCTTTTAAAACAGCACTTAGGCAATAGAATATAATGTTAAATAAAGACATATTCCTCTTGTCCCCATTTTTACCCTTATTTTAGGCCTTGCCATAGTCATGTACAAAAGATATTATCTTTAGAGTTTGTTTGGGAATAATGATATGATTAATGCTTTTATTTTGTATTTGATTTAGATGTTGAGATATCGATGTCTGCAAATGTGGAAAATTGTTTTCCTAATACATCTTAAGATGCAATTGTCCTCATTCTAGATTCTTTTAAGTGGTTTGGGCCGTGTATAATTTTTTGTCAACTGTTACTTCAAGTCATTGTTGCAACAAGGACACAATAAAACAGGAATTTTTTTGCAACCGGGGGACTGGAGTTTGACTCCTGGCTGGGGCATACCTAATACTTCAAAAATGGAACCTCCTGTCATTGTACTTGGTTCTCAGCATTTATACTCCACTTTATAGTTGGCCCTTTTTGTTCTCATTACAGGCAGCAAATCTTCTGTAGACTACCACTTGTATACATCTATATTCTAATAAATTTATGTGTAATCGGATATTTTGTCTCTGTCTTTATCAGATGTGACCAGAGCAAGAAGAGAGCTTTAGATGATAGTCCAGTGGTACCAAGGTGACAGTTGCAGACACTCCACCTGATGGAGATGTTATTGGCTTTACAGTAACTCAAAAGTGCATTAATAGAAAGTACTGAATACTATTGACAGGATACCCCAGAATATAGAATGCCATACAACAATAGACCTTATGCATTGACGACACACTGATGTCATCCAAACAATGGAACATGTGGCCAAATGCAAGCACGTATTCTACTGGTTGAAAAATCAGCTGTCTGCATTTGTTGGTGTTGGTTTGTTTTGCCCCCAAAGGAGGCATGCATAAGGTCTGTTTCTCTTATCCCTTCAAAGAAGCCACTGGAAGACATGGACCTTTGTTGTGGGCAAGCATTTATTCACATTCAGTAGCAGAAAATGTAATGAATGAAATACTTTATTATCATGCATCTGTGATTTGAACCAACTAAGATGATGAAATTAACTTTTATGTTCAAATCTTTAGAGATTTTATAAATGGAACCTACTGCCATTGTGCTTGGTTCTCAACTTAAGCAAGCTGGTGAGCCATAACTGGAAAAAAGGCCTTGACTGGCCCAACTTAAATGGATTGGTTAGAAACTGAGCCGAAAAGCTCCATCTAAATGGCGAAAAAATCAACATGTAGATATAGATTGCTCTGGATCAGCAACATCTATTTCAGAGTCACTTTTTGACCCAGAGTAAATAAATATCTAAGGACTTGAATAAAAGTTTGTTGTATCTTAAAGATATTTGCCCTATGAAATTAGGAGAGGGGGTATTCCCCTTCAAATTATTTTGGATGGGATTTTTTTATTCAGAGGTGGATCTGGGCAGGTGGCAAAACAAAGAAATCAACTATTAATCACTTGATTTTCCCATCAGGTGCATTACATTGGAGCACAACATTTAATAACTGTTGCGATTGTTGAGAAAAAATGCAGGAATTATGCAATTCTTCCCCATAATGCAAACACTTCTTAAAAGGAAACTTTACAGTCAAGGCCCTGTCACACTATTCTGAGCAAGCACTGCGTGCAAGTTGCGGATGACAATTTTTGCTGCCAGCAGGTCCCCGCATTTTGCACGGACCTGAAGGTATCTCGCCCGGATCTTGCCCGTACTTGCCTGCAGGTGCGCACGCAAATCCCAGTTGCCCTCAGGCAAGTTTTGAACGTGCTCAAAACTTGTTCCGGGTAAATTGCGTGAGTTTGCCCGCAGAGGATCCCGCAGAACACCCGCAGGGGGCCCATAGCGGCCACAAGTCACAGGCAGTTAAACCGCTTGAAGAAAGTAGGTTGGCCGTGGAATTGTGACAATTTTGCGAAAGCGCGTGTCAGATGCGGGCATGGAGCGTGCGTTTTGCTGGCAAGGAACAGTGTTGGTACTGCCAATCTGCGTGGAGCCTGTCATTTCTGTGGGTATGGAGAGAGGTACACGAGGAAAGTGAGGGCTTGCTGCGGGCAAGTTGCTGGCGCTCTGCAACTACCTCTGCCCTATAAATATGCCCGTCGTTGGCACGCATAAACCTCGCGCATTGCAGGCAACTCCCACACAGGTTTACGTAACCTTCACGCAGGTAACCTGCAGTGCCCGTATGTGCCCCTGAGCTAAAACGGAACTCTCATGTGTGCGGCACACATGTCACACGGAGAACACGTAAGATCCACACAGGTATCACGCATCCAGCATTGATTTTTGACCCAAATCTTGGCCTGCCCACAGAAATTTTCCTGCATGCAACAAAGTCCATGCCCGCAACAAGCCCATGTAGCCTGCCCGGAATAGTGTGACAGGGCCTTTAGCTCTTTTTGAATGAGTATATGATTGATGAGTTATGATTGATCACTTTTACTTAGATTACTCAGGTTACAATATTTTTGTTGTTTAATTTAAAAGTTGTATTAAGTTCAGACATATCAGGCAAGACATATTTTTGCAATAAGAATAATTTCCGTGGCATAAAATGATTGCTTTACTTAATCTGCTTGTTAGGATATAGTACTATGATATGAATAAGGTAACAAAGATAAGAAATGCAAATTGACAGCTACAGACCCGTACATACAAATTATTTTTGCATTACATCCCCATTTGGCTTGCTGCAGCCTCTGTAAGTGTATATGTCTATTAGACTAGCTGTTCTGTAAGTCTACTTGTCCGTCTGGCTCGTTTCTCTCTTAGTCTGCTCGTCCACGTTGTTCTTGTTGACTTTAAATTTGTATACATTTCAATTCTCATAAAAGGAGAAGACTTACTGGGGTACTAAGGTCTACCCGATGGGCATCGATATTGAGTAGTGTACTTGCCAGAGTGAATGTAAACTGTGCAATTACAATTGGCAGTGCAATTGGCCCTTAACACTAGAACCTAATCGGTACACCGTCCTTGGCCATGCTGCTTAAGAAATCACAACCTTATGCACGATGAGGACAACTCACAACTCCTCACAGCTTGAAAAAAATCACCTATAATTACCGTACTTGCCATGAATGATCTTTGTCACAACATTTAATTTTCTTGACTGTCTTTCTGCAAATGGTAAGGCAGAAGAAAGTGAAATTTGGAGGTTAACATTGACTGTAACACAAAGTCAGTTACAGGACTTAAGAATGCACACTGCCTGCCTGAGCATGCTGATGCAGTCACATGAATAAGTGTAAGGGTAAAAAATCAAACGGAGAGTAGCAAGCAAAAGTGACACAAGATGTCATGTTTTTGCTAATTTTCGGATTTGGGAGAAAAAATTGTATGCAGGGAGTCATCACCTCAATGTCCTAGAAAATGACTTTTAAAACTGTTAGCATGAAAACTGGAGCAGGTTTAAGGAAATCCTGCATGAGATAGTTTTGTATAGAATGTATTGTTGGCACAGTAATGTTATACAAAATCAGCTGCTATCTAGACCGGCTGTATTTCAGTACATGGTCAGTGTGATTTTACACACTACTGTGTAAATGGTATATCTTGTAAGTTCAGTATTTTTTTCATAAAACACACCACATTGTAAATTTTATCTTTCCTTGGCACACAAGTTTTTTAGCAGCAGCTCATAATCTCGACTTAAATCAGCTGGTTAGAAATTGGGCTCAAAAACTCCATCTAACTAACTAACATAAGCTCATGAATAAGCATTTCTTTAGTATAAAAAATCTCTTTAGTAAAAGAAAAATTTGTCATCTTCATAAATAATGGATGGGAGACTGTTTCCCAAAATGCTTTTTAACCATAGATGAAGTGCTTTTTCAATGACAATGTTCATATGTCATGTTTTTGAAGTATCAGGTATCATTTTAGCTGGGAAAAGTGTTTAATCGTGGCAACTAACATTAAGGTTTCAGCCTCAAAGAGATCATTGTACCAATTATGTAATTTTCTCAAGGTGTCTGGAGGACTTTTAGAGTGTGCCAGTGATATTTCTTCAAACAAGGTTTTTCATGTAAAATCAGAAATTATAGAAGTTCAATGTCTGCTTCTAACCCTGATATTTACATTATGTTGAGTGTATGTGATAATGTGAACATACTTCTCAAAAACCACTCACAGCTATTTCGAGATAGTTAAAGTACTGTACTCCCAAAGGATGCAATTAGAGGAGACTGGGTGATTGGTTTGATGATGATGGGACTGCTTTATGCTTGTCATTTCCACAAGTTTTAGGGCATTGCACTCAACATAGATGATGTCTTCACCTTAAATTTCAGTTTCTAGTGGGAGGTATTGCTATTAGAGTATTTTAGGGGTGGGACAGGGATGGAGACCTTTTGGTTGATTGATCATTTTTAAACCCGCTTCACTCTACATGACTTTGCAATCTGCAACTAAACTAAAAATCTTTGAATCTCCAGCAGCCGTGTAATGTGTTTTAATGGCTGCGAATGGCAGTTTTATGACCAGTTCTAAGTTCTCAGACCCCAGTGACACCTCTTTCCTAGGACCGTGATCAGTAATCATTTCATTCGCACTTTAAGATAAAATCCTATGGGCTTGTCATATGTCAAGAAAGTTAAAGGTTCAGTTCTCACACCCCAAACAGTACCAATTCTCGTAACCTTCTTACTCAAGCCCCTCCCACAACTGTCTGAAATTCATGCTCATCCAGATACAATCTTGGTTTATTGCTTCAAGGTGAGTAAAGAAAAACTCAATTTATATAATCAAAACACTCAGTACCGTTCATGCTGTGTAATTTAAGCTTTGGTGCTCTGCATTGTCTGAATTAGCTGTCAATCAAAGAGCTGAGCCAATTGAGAATTTTAGTACCCCCATACCAAGATTGTAGTTTGGGGTGAGAGGTTTGGCCCTTTAAGAATTCATCATTATTATTTTTAAGTCTTTATTTCACTATGATAGGCGAAAATGTGCTTACAATGTGTAAAGGAAATTTTCATTAGTCAGTAGTATTTTCTTATTTGTTTTAAGAAAAAAGTCTTGGTGAAAAGGAAGGACACATTCTTGCCACGAAGGATGTAACTTAGCAAGACAAAGAAAACAAAGATGGTTTTGCGAAAACATACTCAGATTGTATTGTTGAATTGAAAATAGAAAATAAAAATATGATTACGTGGAAATGTACTATTTCGTGAGTTGTATTTATGTTTATTTGTTCAGGGCGTTCAATGGACACCTAGGGGAAAGAGTAAATTGTTCGAAATAATGGAAAGTGAAATTATGTTTAAAAAATGGAACCAACTGCCCTTGTGATGGAAGCGCTGCATAAGTGATGAAGGAGGAAAAATGATCCAGTCCTTCACGACTGGAAAAAGGCAGGGGCGCCTTATAATAAATATAAGAGGTTGAAAATTAATAAATGAAATAACTTTTTGTGAAATGAGGACATTTATGTGGTAAACAAGTCAATAGGAGCCGTTCCATTTACACTCCAAGACGGTTTTGTTATACTCTTCTTTCCTCATTCCATACCTGACCTTTCTTCCGACTCTCTTACATTTGATACTTCATTTCATTTCATTTATTTGTTTTTCACATCGTACATATTTACATACAATATTTACATCAATTGGACTAAATCCTTAGTTATGGTGTGAAGGAAGTTGTGCAAAAAACCCTCACGGGCTTGACGAAGTGCTCAACTCTCTAGAGCAAAAGCAGCAAAAAAAAAGAAAGAAAAAGAAACATCAAAACTTAATAAGATACTTAACTATCCCCAGCCCCATCCCATAGCACCATCATTCATTCATACATGGCTACGAATTACGGGCCTGCTTTCGCAAAATAAGGTAGAGTAAAGCAGGGCTCCGTACAGTTGAACGTCAATTAGTACTAAGATATAGTTTACAAAGATTATACCTGAAAGATCTAAAACTAGGACTGTCCATTACAGTCTTGGGTAGGGTATTCCAAAGATTAATGACACGATGCCGAAGGCTCAATTGAGAACGAGATATGCGACTAACCGTCTGTAGAAGAACATACCGTTAGTGCTATGAGCGCTAGTTGTGAAAAAGTTGGAGAAGGCATGTGGTAACAAGTTGACCGCGTGTTTCGTCTGGCGGTAGAGCATCCGCCTCTCACGCGGAAGGCCCTGGTTCGATTTCCAGGTCGAGTCATACCAAAGACTTTAAAAATGGAACCTACTGCCGTTGTGCGTGATGCTCCGCATAAGCAATGGAGTGGGGAAAACAAGCCAGTGAGCCACAACTGGAAAAAGGCCGTGGCCGGCTCAACTTGAACCAAAAGGCTGGAAACTGGGCCGTAAAACACTAACTAACTAACTACATTTGATACTCGGTATACTATAAACATTGAAATAGTTACATATTTGGCAGAAAACGTATATTTTGCTCAGATTTGCGGTAATTTGAATCTAGATCGGGTTGATTCTATTGACCGTAGAACCACTGTTCAACCCCACCTCTGCCTCAATTCATCTGCATATTTTTAGAAGCTCACTGTTTAACAAGGAATTTCTTGACTGGCTGATGAGCACTGCTTAACAGGGTGTTTTTTTTCTTCATTGGCTGTTGCCATTGTATTGAACCGATTGCATTCTTGGTTAGGGTTTAGGTTAGGAATTGGGCAGATGCGCACTGTTTAACAAGGTGTTTCTTGATTGGTTGTTGCCATTGCAGGGGTGGCGCCAGCGGGGAGGCCGGGGCCATGCCCCCCCCCCCCCCGGCGGTCGGCGGTCGGCGGTTTCGTCGGGGAGGCCTAAAAAATAAAAAACAAAATATAAAATCCCCGCGCCGACTGAATTTACTGGATGGGTGATCTTGAACATCATTTTTTTTATTTTATAACACTATTTTAATACCTATCGGAATCGATTTTCAATTACTTCTCATAGCTCATAGTTCATAGCTCTGTTAAAATGCATTACATGTACCTTGTCCCATCTTAAATCCGTGCGCGCAAGGTCACCCATAACCAAGACTTGTGTTGCAGACCAGGGAGCTGGAAATTCCACGTGCAGATGTAACCAAGGGTGGCACCCGCGGGGAACCAGGGGCCATACTCCCGTCGGGGAAGGCTGCCCTTCCCCTGTCGTTGAAAAGATCCAGTTTCGTCGGGGAGCCTTCATCTATAGGCCCACGATAAAAGATGTAAGCCCGATTAACGTTAGTCCCCGGACGATGTTCTTGATTTTGCTTTACTAGTTTTCCTTACAAACGGACGAGAAGTTTTTCAGGTGCATGCAGTTTCCAATGGTTTGCCATCTGTCCTGCCCCGACAGCCGAATTCGAGCAACAGTAATGATAATCGGCCAGGCCGTTTTCAGTTATACATAATAATTAACAGAAGTGTGTGAATGTCTTCTGTCCTGATAAGTCTGACTGAAAACTCATTTGAAGCCACCTTGTTGTAACGTGACATATTTTCAAAGACGTCGGAAGTAAAATCATTTATTGTCGGGATTTCGGATAGTCACATAGAAAATTTCATAAATTTAGTGGTCTCAATAGAGTCCAAAAATTGATATGTTTTCAATTCGGTTGCACAGTTTTTTCCCCGAGAAAAAGACAAGACCATATAGCGTTACCTTTTATCTGGTTATTTTCTGATCACATAGCAAGTTGGTTTCTTTTTCTATTGAAGTAAAACTTTCATAAATAACGACTGCTTCATTTCTAGTTACAAATCTGGGAAATGCAATTTCCGGCTGTCTGAGGGTTAGATTTTTTTAAATTTTCTCTACGCTCCGCGCCAACTTATGATGGCGCTCCGCTTTGATAGTGTTTTGGTCGAACAGATTACTCAACAGAACAATGCATGCTTGCAAATTATTCTTCGTTTGAGGGCAATATGAAGTGAAATTTTTATAGCGAAAAAAAAGCTTAAAATAAAGACTGCTTTGTTTCTGGTTACGAGCCTGGGAAATGCCATTTCCGGCTGTCTGGGGGTTTTCAATTTTTTAAAAATTTCTGTGCGTTTCTAATTAGTTCTCGGGCAGGATTACCTATTTCAGACAAAATAGACTATTCTGTCTCCTACCAAATTGAAACACTCCGGTACGCATATGTCAATATACAAAATACAAAACTTGAAATATATGGGAAGCTAAACGTTTTCCGCAAGGAAAATTCCGAGGCCTTAGTCTCCATGACGTTATTCAAAAACCCCAACAAAACGACAGATCACCTCCTACTTGACTTTTCTCATAAGAGGGTCAGACTCTTCCATAAAGCCTCAAAATATATCATACAATTACAGTTCTACCAACATAACCTTCAGTTTCTCTAATTTTTTTAAAAAATGGCAAACTTTTCCATTTCCGATGAATACTCCGTACAATAAAACACCCAAGCGAACGCCCTTAATCACTCCGACAATTGCTCTTGACACGCATATCAATGAATAGAAAGTCCAAATTTTTCACTGTAACCTTACCCAAAAAACATTTTTTTTCATAAAATTCTAAAACTTCTCCAATATGATAAGCTGTTAATTTTCAAATCTTCGTTCAAAAAAAGGGAAAACTTTTTCGGGAAAATTTCCACTTTCGTCTGAAAGCCTTAGTACCTATAGGCCTACTACGATGAAATGCGTAACCCCAAAAGAATTAAAGCTTTCGCCTATGTAACTTTTTTGATTTTGCCCATATGAAGGACAGATTCTTCAATAAACACCCCAAATTTTTAATGGTCCTTACAAAAGCCAAATGCAAAAATTTTTCTTCTAAACAAACTCCAGATTTTGAAATATTTGCTGAAAAAGAGGCTAAAAAATTTCGGCGCGCTACGCGCGCCTCAGATTCTACCAAGTCACGTCCCACTGAAACTAACTCATTGCCTTTGTCGGGGACTCGAAATGCTGGTCCCCCTGTCGGGCAAATCCTGGCGCCACCCCTGTGCCATTGTATTGTATCGATTGTATTCTTTGTTCGGGTAAGGGATTAGGTTAGGGATTAGGCTATCGTTAGCCAGTAAGGAAATTTCTTGTTGAACAGTGCGCATCTCCCCTTGGAATTTGGGCTATCGTTAGCCAGTTAGGAAATTTCTTATTAAACAGTGTGCACCGCCCCATTTTAGTGATCCGTGTGCACTATTTGTCATAATTTCACTTACGGAGTCAACATCAAACGAGATCACGAGTCCTCAAACAGGAGTGACAAAATCTATGATATGACACTTTCAGGAGCCGACAAAAAGAGGTTTCCCCGTTTATCTACGTCAGAACTATAACTGCACTTCAAAAAATATGCAGACTTTAAAAGTTGCCGGAATTCATCCTAGAGAGGGCCTTCCTTTTCCTACGGGTAACCCAAATGAAAAGGGCCCATTGGACCTTAACCATCCGCAACCTATTTATCATATTGTAACTGTTTTCAGGTAACTGTTAGAACTCTTATATCTTACACGCTGCTTGAAGAGTTAATGACCGTATACGGTCTAGGTTTGCCGTTATATGCGTCCGTGTTTAGACTAAGAATGTTGTAATATTAGCCTCTTGAATGGTTGACTATACAGAATCCGTCCTGCGGGGAAGGCCCAGACACATTTAAGAAAGGGGGAGAGTGCATCCTAAATACTGTTTAGTCCGTGTTGTCAAAAACATTTATTGATTGGCTAACAGTATTGATTTGATTCAGATGTTACTGCTTCAACTCTGCTCCAGTTTAAAGGTAAAGAGCAGTCCCCCAGACTTATCTGGAAGAAAAAGCTAAATAACACAATTTTCATCTTATTTCTCTTCAAAGTATCTTTCATTAAATTTTATGACTTTACTATTGCATATTTCAAGGTAAACCAAGCAGTTATTTCTGGTAAATTTCACGTTTGAAGAGAAAAAAACATTGTCACATGACTCCCAACAGCCAATCATAAATCTGGACAGTCTACTACACTTGTTCAATTTGGGATGACTGCTCCTGCCCTTTAATTTGGATAATTATGTCCAGGTGTCATCATTTTAGGCAACGTTTTGTGGATCAATTGTATAACTCTTTGTTCACCTTTCAAATGTTATACTCGTTCGGAAATATTGAAACATAGGCCTTCTTGCCAGGCAGGAAATTCACGGAAAGTTTGTGAGACATTTAATTGAAATGAAAGTGGAGTTATTAGCGGAAATACTTATCATCCCTCTAAAAGACCTGAAATAACCGATGGATTTATTGTTCCATTAATTGCCTGTTATTTTGGAATGACAGCGCTACTTTAAATCAAAGACTCTTTCGACGGGGGGGGGGGGGCGGGCAAATGCCCGGGTCCTAGATTAATATTATGCTAATTTTCGCCTGTCTGTCACTGCGGTTAATGTTTCAAAAGGGGCGGTGTTGAGGCCGAGATGCCTCCCGTCCTGGACTTGCGCCCTAAGTTCTGCAAAGGTATGGTTTTCAAACTTTGCGTGGTTTAATGGGTTCAAAAAACCTGTCATTGAAAATAACTTAAAATGATTGGGTTAACGGAACATATGGAAAGAACTGATATAGATCAACCACAGGTTCCTCTAAAACCTCAAGAAATTAATGTTCGTTCACTCTAAAAAAAATTCACTTGATATACATGTTTGCATATGTACAGATACGACTAGCCCCAATGCTTGGGCTACAGCTAGAATTTCATGGGACGGGGTCTGTCGTGGACAATTGACAATGTAGGCGTATGTGATACGTTTTCATTAGTCTGAGCGGTTTTGACCTAAAAGATAAACATTTCCCGAGGAAACTGCAGTTTGATTTCCCGGCAAACTATTGCCTTAGAAGCCTTTGGCCGAAACCTAGTGCTGCATTCCCCAGCCCCTTGTTCCGTCTGTCCATGATCGATGATAACACTCTTCGGTAAAGATAAACGGTTTAAAACCCGCGGTTTGGTTTCTAGTTCTACCATACATGAGTAGAGATAAAACAAACCCGTATGATTCTGCATAACTGTAACCTCTCCCACTCGTCCATTCGCCCACTCGCATACAAGCCCACCTATCAAAATGTTCCTAGGTCAAATATCGAAATATCATCCTTTACCCTTCTCGTAAATTATTTAAATTGACTAACATTAGGGAAAAGACGGTTACAGTTTGAATAGTGGACACCGAAGAAACCTTTAGGAACGAAAAACTCGCAAAGCGTCGTTGTTAGATTCATATTCATAGCCTATGTGAAGTCAGCCTGCGTAGCGCCTCTGTGACTGCTGCCCCTTTAGGCTGCCGCCCTCAGTTGTTTTTCGTAGCGACAAGGCGATTGAAACTAAAGACTTCGTTCGCTCCGCGGGCAGATGCGAAGTTGACTCTGTCCCTGGGCCCGGGCCAAAAGCCAGTATATTTTGGCTCATCAACGTGGGATGAGATGTTTACTCAATCCTCTCACTCCAAACGGCACCATTTCTCCTAACCTTCTTACTTAAGCCCCTCCTACAATTGTCTGAAGTTCACCCTCCTCCAGGTACAATCTCAGTTTCTATTGCTTCAGGGTGAGTATAGAAAAGCTTAATATGTATTTCAAAGCACTCTCAGTACAGTTCATACTGTGTAATATAAGCTTTGGTACTCTGCATTGTGTTTGAATTAGCAGTCAATCAAAAAGCTGAGCCAATTGAGAGTTTCTGTTACCCCCTACAAGAAGTGTAGTTTGAGGTGAGAGGATTGGCCCTTTACAGAGGGAGGGGCGCGATACAGAGCAGTTTGTAAACAAATGTGTCTACTTTTACAAGCCGACGGATGTTCTATTTTTCATACTTTTAACGATAACTGTTAAGTATTAGGTCATTTCCAAATTATCCGGGATTTTGGAGGTGAGAAGGTCGGCAATGACTTCTAAACCAGAGTGGTCGGTGTATTGATCCTATCAGCCGATCCTTTTCCAAAATTCCCCTCTTCTTCACGATTTGCCTTTTTCCGACCTACTTAAACGCAGGGGTGTCACTGAAAACACTTCAACTAACAATTAACCCTTCAAAGTACTTTATAATTAGAGTAGTCAGTAACCTCGTTACCAGACAGTTCATTGCCCTTTAGAGTAGTGATGTTTTCGTATTAACCATATTGCAAGGTAGCACGAGAACAACGGCTCATTCCAGTAATTTTACCAAACTTTCACCCATAAAACAGCCCCTTTTACCCCGAGAAAGGTTCAACTCTCAAATTGTTTTGAAAGAAATCCATTAAAGTACTTGAAATTCCCCGTTACAATGCATACAAATCGCATGGCTTTCTGACCATTTTAAGTGACGGGTTAGGGGCGCCCTTGTTTCAAAACGGGGGACTTCCAAGTCTCAATTCACGTCGAAATAAATAGATTTTGAGGAGTGCAATGTATTTCCACCAAGTGGCAGCTTAAAATAGACTCTTCAAGTCTTTTCGCTGGTAATCAAATTACATGAAAGCGGGAAATTTCACATTTTTTAAAAGCTGAATGCTTCTTATTAAAACTGTTGAATACATCTTTTTAAAGTAAAGTTGTGCTATGAAAGAAAAATTAAACCAGGCCAAAGGTGAAAGACATATAAATAAATATAGGTGCAGACCTGTGTATACTTTTGAAAACACTTCGCACGTTGACCAAGAAGTGGGTCAACTATGCAAAGAACCGAGAATGGTCAAACAGGTTAACTAAACTATGTTAAAATGTGATAACAAACCAAGTCGTTGAAGAAATCAAGAATGAGCAGTTACAGAAGTTCTATCCTGACGTTAAGACACTTTGTCAGGAGAGGTTTCCAACCTTCCTGATATGCCGATTTTGGCCGTTACCGATTACGATCAGGACCTCGATAGTTCATGAGTTATGACTACAGTGAGGGCAAGGATCTGCATTGAATAAGGTGCAAACGGTTGAAATGTGCGGATACCGGATAGCTTTGACGATTTTTCTCAGATGCATCTCAGTTTGGGGACTCGGCCTGTAAGGCAACGCCTAGTATTTCCCACATATACAATGAGGTATAAAGTCCACAAACTGAGATGCACACAACATCTATGGATTAAAGGTTTGAAGGTTTTCAGTGAAGTTTTATGTCTCACTTTCAAATCAATTGGTTTAATTCGGCGGGGAAAGGAAGTTTGCAATTCCCCATCAGGCCCACCACGGCACTTTTCCATCCTATGGCTCAATGGCATGTATTCTCCACTCCATTGCTTATGCTGAACACCAAGTACATTGGCAATAGGTTACATTTTTCAAGTATTCGGTATAACAAAATAACTAATTTCGAGAAATTTAGAGGGTAAAGCCAACGTCCGCACATCAACACATTTGGGTGTTAAATTGTTAATAAACCCATTTATTCTTCACAATATACCCATACGGAACAATGTTGGAAAATTGTCATAAGAATAATGTGAATTACAGCACTGTTGAAAAGGTCAAAACAATAATACTGAACTAAATAGATGTTTTTTCTCTGAGGTAGAAAATGAAAGTGCATGATTAAAATTAGAAGAACGCGTGAGATAAATCTCTAAGCATATAATCGTCCAAAGAAATTGGAAAACATGGTTAATCACATAACTACTCATACATTTATCTCGCATACTTAGCTACTTGATGCTGTAGCGTTAGCTCTGGTAACAAAATTTATAAAACGTTTTTTCCGTTGCTTAAACTAACAAAGAAAATCCCACCATTTATTAAAAGCTGGTGGCCTTCTGGCCAACACCAGACACAAGAAAAAAAATCTGACATAAATATGAACGAAGAATACACTCTAAAAAATATTTAAACGATTTTGTTTAAAAATTAGGATACTTACGAAAATGAGTATTTTTACTCGAAAAAGGTGAGTACTTCAACTCAATTTGTGTAAAATTTTGCACATATTCAGCAATTTGTGTAAAGTTTTGCACAAATTCAGTTGAAGTACTCACTTTTTTGAGTAGAAATACTCATTTTCCTGAGTATCCTAATTTTTAAACAAAATCGTTTAAATATTTTCTAGAGTGTAAGTTTAGAGTGATTTACAGACGTGCAAACAGGCCTATATCACTTGTTTTGAAAATCGTTGATTTGTTTATTACCAATAATAGTTCCCGTTTTAGGCATGGCGGCAAGGGACAGGGGCCAAGGGGCTGCAGCCCTCCCCTCCCCCCCCCCCCCGCCATAAAAAAAACTTGCTCAATCGGGCAGACTTCGGTGCCTCAGTCGGGCAGAAATTATGCCCCGGAGTGGGAAATGCATCCGGATAAAATGTCACCGTCCGGCCCGAGAGAGAGGGGGAGGGAGGGAGAGTCCCACACGGCCATGTTTTCACGGCTCAACTTGATAACCTTCTGGTCAAATCTAAAGGCGTCCACGATCCTTTTCCCGGTTGTGGGGCATTAGATTTCTATCCCTACTCTATTGCTTATGCAGGGGAACATCCCGCACAACGGCAGTATGTTCCATTTTTTAAGTCTTTGGTATGATCCGGACTAAACATTGTACTCAGGCCATCATCGCCCATACAGGCTTGAGAAGCGCGTGCTATACCAATAGATCAAATCATTGCTTTGATTACATTATTGCGAAATCAAGAATTACAGAAACCAGTCTGTTCCTTCTGTAGAAAATAAATTTTAACACTTTTTTCTAAAGTCTTCCCGACCCTCTGGTAAAGGGTCGTTCGGCGAAACCAAAACTTTCACTGCTTCCCGAAGAAGCTATTACGTCCACTGAAGGACAATACGTGACCAACCTCACGGCCTTCAGACCATTTACATTACTGGTCTGTCATGTATGGCTTCATTCTAGACTGGCTGAAAAGAACAGATACTACATATGATCTTAGCCAAAAGGCCGAGAAGCGATCACGGACACTCCTGCGCCAGGTAAGTTTTAACACTATCGTTTTCATTATATATGAAGAAACTTATCATTAATTGCGTGTTATCCTTCCCAATAAGTTTTCAATGTATATGTGCAGGGTTTTCAAATAGCCGTTCGGAATAACTTATCCACTGCTGAACGACTCAACACTATGACTTGCCGAGATTGTCTGTAAAAGTGCACAAGTGTCCTCAGAAAATTGTCTGAATCGCCTGCTAAATCCAAGAGACATTTTCATCAGGAGGAGGAAATTCAATATGTCATTCGGCAATTAAGTTTCATTCATTTCATGACAAATTCAGATTACTTTTAGGGTCCTACGCAGGTCATCGCAAGGAACGTTTTAAGAACATTTTTGTGCGGCAAAGAAAAATTAACTAAAAAAAGAGACAATAAATTTGGCATCCATTATTTAAAGACGTAACTGTATGGTTAAAATATTTGTCCTTATCATAGATTTTGGAGAGAAATTTTCATGATGGACACAACTCAAATCCGCCACACTGTAAACATAAATTAGTCAAAACAGTACCTCAACAGACTAATCATATTAGTCAACAATATTGACTAATATTTGACTAATATTTGACCCAGTTGAATTAGTTTCTAAAAATATTAAAGGCCCAATTTTCTCATCCCAAATAGTACCAATTCTCCCAACTTTCTTAATTAAACCCCTCCCACAATTGTCTGAAATTCACCCTCATTCAGACACAGTCTCATTTTATTGCTTCATGGTGAGTATAGAAAGCTCAAGGTGTATTATCAAAACACTCTCAGAACAGTTCATGCTGTGAAATTTAAGCTTTGGTACTCTGCATTGTTTGAATTAGCAGTCAATCAAAGAGCTGAGCCAATTGAGAGTTTCGGTTACCCTATACTAGAAGTGTAGTTTGGGGTGAGAGGATTGTCCCTTAAGTCTCCATGACTAAGTTTTGGCTGATTTTGATTAGTCCATTACTACAAAATTAGTCAGATATCATCAGGAATTAGTCAAATATGAGTGACTAACATGGTTAGTCAATTCAGACACCACGTTGACTAATTTGTGTTCGCGATTGGTAATGAGATAGTTTTGAAAAAAAAGTACTGTTAACTCTACTTTAGAGTGCTTCTCCAACTGTTGAAAGCTTGCGGTCACGGGGGCACCGTCCCCACCACAATTATCGGGTAGATGCGCCCTGTTTAACAAGGTGTTTCTTGATTGGCTGTTGCCATTGTATTGTATCGATTGTATTCTTTGTTCGGGTTAGGGATTAGTTTAAGGATTAGGGTTCCGTTAGCCAGTTAGGAAATTTCTTGTTAAACAGTGCGCATCGCCCCAATTATTTTCTGACACTAAAAGTGTCAGGTAAGTATTTGCTTAGTGCAATGTACCCACGGACTTATATACATGGACAGAGCATGTAACGTGTACGTCCTATCCGTAGCCGGTTGCCAAAAAAAGGCGCACCAAGATGGCCGCCGTGAGGCTACAATTTGTGTGATTTGACGACTACTCTGTCATATTTTAAACAAAAGTTAAACTTGAATGAGAAAAAATATTAAATTCCTGCAGTACATGTAGTGATTTTGACCTCACCTTGCCATATTTCAAAATTATTTCAACTTTCTTGCAAAATATGGGAATATACTTGAGCAAGTCCAAACTTTCACACAAAATCATAGCAGACGGCCATCTTGCCGCGCTTTTTCTCACACGTACGGCAGCGACAATCTACCGTACAGTATGCTCTGTCCATGTATAGGAAATCCGTGAATGTACCCGATACATGTCACCCCCTTGTGATATTTCTACCCTCTCATCGAAGTTATCCCTTCCATTCAGTACCTTGCCTACGGACCTAAACATTTCATTTTTTCACAACACCGCTTTCTCTCTCAAATATTTACCCTCAAATCCCCCCCAAAAAAATGAAAATAGGGAGCGCCATATTATAGTAGCTGATGCGCACTGATTAACAAGGAGTTTTTTGTTTGGCTGTTGCTTTCGCATTATATCGATTGTATTCTTTGTTAGAGTTAGGGATTAGGTTAGGGATTAGCTCAATCGTTAGGCAGTTAAGAAATTTCTTGGTGAAGAGTACCCATCGCCCCTTTATATGGACAGCAATTTTCACTCTAAAGTAGAAGTCACTCTTTTCGAATAAAACTTTTCACTCCAAACTTGACTTGTTCTCTAATTTCTCTGTAAATAAGTTGTTTTGATCACTCTTAATGTGTTAGAGCGTGACAAAACAGTTTAAGGGGTTTTTCACATTAGTCAATAATTTTAAAGGCAGATATTCACCACCCCAGACAGTTACAATTCCCTAACCTTTTTCTTTTTTCTCTTAAGCCCAGGTCACACTATACAGCAATATCGGATCGGATTATCATCCGATTTTTGTGAGTTTTAGGTAAAAGTTCCTCCATTCATTGTTGTAAAAAAAAACAAATATTTGCCATCATGTGTAATTATATGATCGGTATGAGAGGACCATGGAAATTAAGTATAACCTACTTATTTCGTGACGTCACATTGACGAATAGCTTTTATCGGACTACGCGTATCTGATAAAAGCTGTCTGCGGATGTGACGTCATGGAGAAATAATTGGTTTAACTTAGAATTTCGTAATCCTGTGATACAACTTATATATCTACACAAGTTGGCAATTTTGTTTCTTTCCGACCAAAGATGAAGGAGATATTAATTAAAACTCACAAAAATCGGAGCGAAATCCGATCCGATATCGCTGTAGTGTGACCTGGCCTTTACCCCCTCCCATAACTGTATAAATTCATCATTGTCCAGACACAATCTTGTAGTCCGTTGCATCAGGTGATACCATGGTGACCATACAAGGTACAATAATGTGTAATTAACACTCTCAGTACATGATGTGTAATACAAGTTGCTCTGCATTGTTTCGAATTGCTGTCAATCATAGAGCTGTGCAAAGTGAAAAATGGTAGTTTGAGGTGGTGAATGACTGTCTTAAACGTTAATTTGACTGGAATTGCACCCTCTTTCCGGGAGGAACGTCGACACATAACGTCATAGTTTCCATACGATAAAGTGCATATTAAGCAAAAGCTACAAGAAGTTATCACCCAGTAAATTACCTACAATCCTCGACAAAAAAATCATGGGAAAAACCCACTCTCCGTATAAATGTTGAAGTTTCAGGACGCCTTGGGCTGCCGCAATATTGAATGGGCAGATGGGGGAATGGGAGATGGTGATCCGTTCATGGCTTGTTTTGCTTGCTTTGTGCCATCATTTTTGTGGGGAATTATAATGGGTTAGACGGTTATTTCACCTCCACAGAGTATTTCAACTAAAGACGCAAAAGACGACTCGCTGTAGTTCCACGCCCCATGTATTTTGGCGCAAATACATAACGCTTTGAAGACATCCAACCCCATCATACAAGTGAACTCTATTCATACTTATAGAGAAATTCACATCAGTCTGAATGAAACGAAGGATCTCGTTTGTACCGTCATTCCGTAGATTAATTGTTAAAATAATCTGTAAATGCGAAAAACCAATCAAGTTATACAGAACACACCTGAAGACATAACTTCACCCGTTCTAGATTCTATACCTTAACAGACAAGTCGATGTTTTGCAATTATAACACGATATTCTGATATGGGCAGTTTCCATGCGTCTTTTTGTGACAAGTGGGAGGAAAGCTAATGCACCTCGAAAACCCTCACCTACTCGAGCGGGATTTGAACCCACGCACTGGTGGAGACACATTTGTGCAGAACAACCTTTGTATAGTATTCTGTTATCACCGTTTAGTGAAGCCGCGTGCACTTCACATGATCAAAGCGATTCCTAAAAACGTGTTGAGCAAATTAAGCAATCATTTTGAGTCCACTTTGAAAACACGTTTAAATTCTAAACATGTTTAGTTTTAAGCTCTACATGTTTAACAATCGAACGTGTTTAACAACCCTAACCCTGTTTTACTAATTAGTGTTCAGCATCTAAACATGGCTGAAAAGTGAAGACAAATATTGTTTAAACAAACGTTCAATTCCTAAACATATTTTCTTACAGTGATATGTTTAAGGCAGAGATGCCGACATTTAAAAAGGAAGTTGCTTAAGAGAAACCCTGCAAGTTCCACAATTCCACAAGTTTTACTAGTCTTGTAAAAAGTGAAATTTTTGAAGTTATTATGTAGTTGCTACCGACCACATGAGTTAAAAAGTTAAACAATTTATGCCAATAATGGAATTCTGTACATTGCACAAAGTATGCTCAGTCAGTAATGGGACCGAATGCTGATTCATAGAATCCTCCTGAGGACAAAATACCATAAACGATAAATGCAACCACATACATGCATCAAACACTTTCGCTACCTCTTTAATCTTTTCATGAACACATAGTGTATGTCACAGAGAGTCATATTATTCACTAGTGCTAGTCACAATCATAAAGAACTGGAATGAAAAATTCATTTAAAGGACTACTCCTCTCACCCAAACTGCAATTTTTGTAGTAGTCCACAGAAATTCTCAATTGGCAAAGATTTTTGAGTGACAGCTAGTTCAATTAATGCAGATTACTGAAGCTCGAATTACAGAGCATACACTGAGAGCATTTTAATTACATATTGGGTTCTTGTATACTCATCCTGAAGCAATTAACTGAGATTTGTCTGGATCAGGATGATTTTTTAGACAGTTGTGGGAGGGGCTAAAGAAAGTATATTAGGAAAATTGGAACTGTATTCGGTGTAGGAGGATTGGCCTTCGAATAAATATTCCCCGAAATGCGAAGCATTGTGCTCAACATGATATTCGACATCAAAATTGTCAACTTACAGGACATGCTTACTTAAAGCATGCACGTGGCTCATGATAAGCTTATTTCATAAAACTGACTCGTTAAGTTGTTTGGCAAATAACCTGCAGACTCCAGTTTTGGAGTATCGTTTTGCGGTTACACATACCGTCATTTTCGGTCTAACCACCCATGATTTTTATAATCACTTTTCAAAATACACCTATATACCTAAGATGGTCCAGATCAACAAATAGGAGTGCCCCTATCCTAATGTTGACTAGATCTGCCCCCTGTTTAAAAATGATTTTCTACACAGCCATACCTTCGGGGTTCAATTTTGCTTTTTTTATCTGCACACTCGTCTACTGATAGTTCTCCAAGGGAAATAAACCAGCGTTTAGTTATATTACTAAAACACTGTTTTTGAAGACCACTGTTTGGAGAAAGATGTAATTGTTTAAACATTTAAAAAAAATTGTTTAGTTTTGTCTTAACGGTGTTTAATAAACAGCTTTGGGTTGTTTGGAATTTAAACAACATTGAATGATTTACTGGTACTGACATACTGGTCAACATGTGGATGTTGAAAATGTGAACAATTTGTTTAGTTTTGTTTTAACAATGTATACATTTTATGTATAGTGAGAGGCAGAAGAAGAAAAGCAGAATTCATCAAAGGGAATAAGCAGTCGCCCCAAAGTTTTTCTGAAAAAAAAATCTTAATCATAACACATTGTCATATGATGATTCTCAAGAACCAGTTATGAAATATGAGAGTCCACTAAAATTATTCAAATTGGAATGACCATATTTCCCTTTAAGACAGGAACTCAGTAATAATGCCGTAAATTAACTCACTAATAAATGCGGCATATTTTTCGAACAAATCAATAAAGGTAAAAAAAAATCTTAATGTTACAAATTTCCTCTTATTTAAAAAAAATGTTCTTTTAAAACTATTATTACGTAACTGTCTCCTTTTGTAATGTAAGTGTTAATATTATTTAACTTCTTTCTTCGTTTTCTATGTTAAAGGGGAAGCAACTTATAATCATGGAACTTGTGTTTTCTCCTCTTCTGGTATTTACCTCTTACTCGAAAGATCTGTGCTTTTATTTTATTTTTGCTGGACGGAAATAAACTGTTTCAAATTAAATAAAAAAAATTCTCTCTTCCAACTTATTCCTCAAGTTATGATAATTAAGTTCGCAATATAAATATTGCACAGTCAACTCTAATTCAAAAATATGTTCTTGTTCGAGAAAACACATTGTCATATGATGATTCTCAAGAACCAGTTATGAAATATGAGAGTCTACTAAAATTATTCAAATTGGAATGACCATATTTCCCTTTAAGACAGTAACTCAGTAATAATGCCGTAAATTAACTCACTAATAAATGCGGCATATTTTTCGAACAAATCAATAAAGGTATAGAATTCTTTAAAGGGAATAAAAATTGGCCTTGATTTTACTTTCACACATGAACTAAATCTTTCGCATTTCCTCATATAGACCTTCTGCATATGATGTCACCAGTGGCGTAGCCACGGGGGGGGGGGCGCCTGGGGGCCTAGGCTCCCCAAATTTTCTTCAGCCCCCTCCCCCCCCCCAGATTTTTTGCGTCCTGATACAGTAATTGAGAAAAAATAAAATGTTTGAACGGAAATAAACTTTGAAGTATTTTCTTTAAAAACAGTAAATAAATAAATGTGTAACAATTAAGAAAACATGCATAAATGTGTGTAGAACACATTTTGTGCGCACGTATGAAATAAAGTAATAACTTCAAAATGCCCACTTTCACTCAATTATATACCGTATATAATCTGCACTGTCGTTTATTGCATTTCACTTCGAATATGAAACGAACGTCTCGACGACAAACTCGAATGTGACTTTGTTAGGTTAAGACCCTTTCTGCCTTTCGGACGGCTGGTTGATTTACTGAAAACAAGGCAACCATACGCTGGAGACCATTATTACATGACCACTCCTATACTTTATCATACACAAGATATGTTGTAAGGGTAAGATACCGCCTTCGAATATTTCTTCCCTTCCATCCCTAATAAGTACGCCTATGTCGTGCCTCACTCCTGCCCATGACAAGTGCCACTGTAGAACGATTTTTTCGACAAGTCCTCTTTTTACTAGTTGGCACTGGCGTCCGGGCGGATTTGTAAAATGTCCACCAAGTCCGGATTTCATGTGTTTCTGACATGATTACTACTCCTGCTTTGCGGTTTGAATATTTTGAGAGATTTACTCGTGGTATTTTAATTTTGACTACGAAATATACCGAGGACTAAACAAATACTGCACCATTTTGCATCTACACACCTCTGAAAACCGGAAAAATTGTTTCTTTGGTAGTATGTATGTCACTTGTAAAAGTTCCACAAATACTAAAAATTAGTATTTTAAAATTTTTCGTTCTCCCCAAAAGGAAAATCTTAAAACGTAGGCCTATAAACAATTCAAAGTTTTGCCAAACATAGCCCGATTTTGCATCTAGGAAATCTAACGCAAAGAAAGTTTCTCAGAGGGGGACACAACTACTTTTGGTTTTCCTATTAAAGCTGAAATCCATTCAAATATTTCCGCATTTGCGATCCACATCCTCCTGAAGTTAATTACAACTTTTCCCAAGGGAAAGGGAGATACCGATTCCCTTTAGTCTCATCCCCCAGGCCACAGATCAGAAATGTCATCCCCCAGGCCACAGATCAGAAATGCCCATTTTTGGGGTCCCTAAAAAGTGTTTGTATTACCATTTTTTATAGACTGATTTTTTATTCTCATTATTTGAGAAGTGGCAGGCATGCGATTCGTATTTCACTGTTCAAGGCTGGGTACATGCACTGGCAGCTTTAAACACGTGGGAAGTGCCGTTTCCGGCCATCTGGAGTGTAAAGCCTCAAATTTTCTTCCTCGTTCAGCGTCAACTGATGGTGGCGCTCCGCTTAGATAGTCTTGCCAGGCCTGGCCCTCGGAGGTACCTGCCCCCCACACACACACGTGTTACCTAGGCCCCCTAAAAATCCCATCCTAGCTACGCCACTGGATGTCACATAGCGGAAAGTACGCCCTCCTGTGGGGGCAAAAAACCCAACACAGACAAATGCAGACAGCTGACTTGTCAACCAATTGAATACGTTCATAGTCTTCTACAGGTGCAGGGCGAATTCTTATGCGTGTCGACACGTGTTCCATTTTTCTGGCCAAAGGGCGACGTCACTGTGTCGTCATAAACATGGTCTATTTCTGTTTTGTTTCAAAACATTATTGTGGCCGCCGCCGCAATCTCGAGGTAGCAATGGAGCGACATTTTTCACCCACTCTGACTGTATGCAAAATAAAGAAAAACAAAAGAACACATGAAAGTGATGTCAACTCGATGCCAACACTATTTATGTAGGCCTATTCTTTTTGCATTTCTTCATTTTTTCTTTTGTAGTTGTACAAAAATTGTGTACTATGACAGACATTATATACAGTGTAACTTTAAAACATGAGTGAGTATTTGCCATCTGATTTTTATTCATTAAAGTTCTCACTACAATTAAAGTTCTTACTACAATATTAAAGTTCTTACTACAATATGCGGGTATCATGTGATTTTACTCATTTGTAATGACCGCGTTTTCTCTTTAAAGTGCACAAGAAGTCCCCCAACTCTATTTCAGACATGAGGTACATAGTGAAATCCGCCACGTCCGCCCGTCCCTACAAACTGCCACAACGCACCTTAGTTCGCACACAGGTATTTTCATTATCCTACGTGTTACATATATCACACGACAGGTGTTGCCCAAGAGACATTGGATGCTTCTATTCGTACCCGGTTGTCAATAAAATGTTATTGGGTTACAAATG
The DNA here is from genome assembly GCA_037179385.1 of Holothuria scabra. Lineage (NCBI taxonomy): Eukaryota > Metazoa > Echinodermata > Holothuroidea > Aspidochirotida > Holothuriidae > Holothuria > Holothuria scabra. Next base: position 41,600,478 of record CM074194.1, read on the forward strand.
AATTTAGACAAAGTCCGCACAATGTAGGATCATTGTCTGATAGAAATACGATAATTCTCAATACCTTTTTCATTTGCTGTTCTCTGTGTTATTTTGTCATAAATCATATTCAAATTAAATAAGGTTAGATGCAGTTTTACCGCCCAGTTTCCAACCAATTAGTTCAAGTCGAGCCGTCCACGGCCTTTTTCCAGTTGTGGCTCACTAGTTTGTTTTACCTACTACATTGCTTAAACTGAGCAGGACGCTGTTATTTGTAAGTAAAAGCTCCCTGTGCTGAGCACCAAGCAAAATGACAGTAGGTTCCGTTTTTAAAGTTTTCGTTATGACCCGGCCAGGATTCGAACTCCCGACTTCCCGACTGCCAAGTCTGATGCCCTAACCTTAAAATCGTAAAAGTTAGGTTAGAATAAGTACCGCATGCACAAAATGTAACGCCTAAAGATAAGGATAGGCTATCTGCAAGCTACACAAACTTAGGTAGCTTTAGGACGTAACTCTTTTCTGGTCTACTGGACCATAAGGGATAGAAACTGGGAATAAAAGGAGGGCTTTATTCACACGGTATAGGGTGAATTCTGAATTCACGTGTCCACCGACGAAAAAACGCTTTAGTGTTTCGCCAGTAAAAATGCAAAAATGTATTTTTTTTAAGGAAGAAACATTTACATCTTGATACAAAGCAGAGTTTGAAATATAAATATAATATTTACAAATATTTACGGTGATTAAATAAAATTTGAAATATAAATATAATATTTACAAATATTTACAGTGATTAAATAAAATTTGAAATATAAATATAATATTTACAAATATTTACAGTGATTTAACACTAATTAGTATACCATAACTGAAATTACATATAGATACTAATTATAACAGTTTTCCGAAAGGAAGAGCTAAATTTAATATATTAACACCATTTTAAATTAAACAAATTTAAAATAAATTTTGTCACCACACAGAGAAACAAAAGAAAATTTCCTGTACAGAGTGTCTAAAATTTAGCTTTGGGTAAACGATGTAGATCAGCCCTAACTCTCTGTTTAACATAATTAATGATTAAAGACTTCATTCTTCACTGGAATGTATACGTGACTTGAAGACTTTAATACATCTGGACTTAATGAACTTTGAAACACATAGTACATACCAAAGCCTACTGAAAACTACCTGACAAAGGTTAATAGAAGGAAAGCCCATAAGAAAGAAAGTAACGTTGAACTTAATGTGTCGCAAAAAATTGTATCAAAAGGCTCCTCATTTCTTATTTTGTCCCCCACAGTGGTCGTTTCAACTATCAGCCGGGCAGCTTCCCGGCTAAGCATGTGACATGGCCTTACATCCAGCCGTTTTAACTGTTTCTTTAGTGGTTTGTTCTACGTACGAAATCAAATACCATGTCTTTATTGACGTTGTATGGGTGGGGCATGTTTTCAGCGAACCAATTATATTTCAATTATAAACCGACTGTCAGTGCGCGTTAACGTTGCACTTAAAAACATATATATGCCACAAGATCGTATACAAGCAGTGAACCTCCTTCCCTCTGAAAGAAAACAACGCTGCCGGAGAGGGCTGACATCGGTTTCATCATGACCAGGCTCATCGATATGTGTGTTAACATGATTCTCTCAACTCTGCTGCCGCTTTCAACACACGGTGAGTCGAAATCACTAGGAAAAGAACCTTTCTTCTTCTGAATGTTTTACGACTCTTTTCTGTAAAAAGGACCTTTCTCATACAGGCCTGTAGCAAGACAGGGTAACAAAGGGACAAAATGGCCTCCAAGGTCAAACAAATGTTTTACTGCCTGAGGTAAATTAAAATGCATGATGTATTTTGATCTTTTTGAGGGCCTAAAATTGTCAGTGGACCTTAGCACTTGGGTTCCTTGGTTACGCACTTGCGTGCATGTCAGTGACGCTTAATGACAAAAGAGTGAGATAGAGCTAGTTGGCAAAGACCACCAAGAGGTCGTTAGTTCTCAAAATACGAGTGAGCCCCGAAGTTTTGTCAGGTATGAAGTCAAATTTAGGCTAAATATACACATTTGGTATAAATCTAGACACAAAGAACTTCTCCATACTAGCTTTCAACCAGGGGTTAAAATGTCGAAATATTCTCAAACACAAAGTTTATCAGTGAGGGCATCGGGGCAAGCAAGGGGTCATTCCCGCAGTCAGAGCCTCTGTCGGCCAGATGCCCCTCAATCCTGAACCATATTTGTCTACCCTGAGACAAAATTTCACTCAGAGATGTGCCAAAACCTTAGAGCTTCCGGAGGATTTGTCTGTGGCCCTAAGCGAGGTTTTACGCCAATGGAATCCTCATGGAATCCAACAAGATACCTTAGCAGTTATTGTACCCAAGGCAAGATATTTCCACCCTGGGACTCAGTTTTTCACCCAAAGATAGTGAAACCTCAGGTCTGACTGGTGCTTCTCCCCTTACCGGACCTTGCTACTGTACCCCACTAGGAGCCCTAAGACGGACCCTGGACCCCGTCGACCGACAATTGAAAAATGCGCTTCGTGCTTGGTTTCGCGCTTAGGTCGAATAAAAATTTGCCCCAACATTTTCCATTTTCTTTTTCTGTCCCTTCTCTCCCCCCTGGCACCACACACACACTTTTGAAATCCAGTCTCAACAAAATTTTGCGATACTCCTATGTTGCGATATTTCAATTTGCTTCTTTGTTGGGAAAAGTATATTTTAATTACTGGGAAAGTTTGTGTACCGCCTCATTTTTTTTTTTCATAATCTATTATAAGGGCATTTGTGCACCTCGGTGGACGTGAATACTCCACAAGTCCACATGTGTCTTACCAAATGCAATACCAGCACATTTAAAGTGTACCTCAAGTCAAATAAAAAAAATCAAAAATATATATTAAGGAACACTTTAAACGAATTCTAACAGTCTAACCCCCATCTTCACAGAGCATTCCTGAACTGAGATATAAAATGTTGAACTTTATTCACTTAAAACAAATTGGTCCATTGCGCAATGATTAGTGACTTTCTTGTTGTACAACTCACATAAACTGCTTTGTTTTCCTTTGAAATTAAACATGCTTTCATGACCTTGAACACTTCCTGTTTGCTTGCAGAGCATGTCGCACAGAGAGGACTTAATAAATTGCATCACCCCATGTGAGTAAGAGTGTTATCACACCTTGGCAAAAGACGCAGTAACTTTCAGAAAAACAAAAAGTTAAAAAGATTGTAATTTGAGTAGTACAAGAGTGACATTACAAATTATTGCGCAATGTACCATTTCAAGTACAGTGAATAAAATTTACCATTTTGTATCTCAGCTCAGGAATGTCCTATAAAGATGGGAGTTGGACTGTTGGAATTCATTTTTATGCCCCTCAATATATATTTTTGAATTTTTTGACTTAAGGTACACTTTAAAGGCCAAAGGACACATTGGGTTTATTCCTGGAGTTTGACAAATTTTCAAAACAAACATTTCTTAACTTTTTTCTTGGCATACTGATGACAATTGGTCAAACTTAGACAATCCTCATATCCTACATTCAAATACACCGCTAAAATACCTAAAAAAAGTTGTTTTAATTTTTAAACAACCACTAATTAACCAACGAACGGCTCAATGCTGCTTTAAATTCAAACAACGAAAGCTGTAAATTGAACGCCTTTAATAAAAAAACGAACAAATTGTTTTAATTTTCAAACAGCTGTATAATAACTTTCTGTAAACAATGAAATTCTAAACAGTATAAATTTTTCATGAATGAGTGCTTAACGATTCATTTTTGTTTCAAAAGATTGATCAGGCAGTTTCTCTAATTACTGATGCTAGTCTAGATATTCAAAATTTTAAAGTTTTGCTTAAATGGTAGAAGAAACTATCTTTTGTGATACTTCAGGAATCAAATATTATGTCACATGATTCTCAAGAGTCATTCATGAAATAGGATATAAGATATAAGATGTTAGATATAAGATATAAGATATTAGATATAAGATGTAAGATGGAGATAAAAAATATAAGATAAAAGGTACAAGATATAAGAATCTTTATTGACCGTAAAAAAGAACTTGGTGCCATTTCATCACATAAAACAAAAATCATCAGAAACACTGAAAACCTAATAAAACACATAAAACAATCAAAGACTAAAAATGCAAACTATAAAACAAACAGATAAACCACTAATAAAAAAGGATATATACCTATGTCCTTACTTCCTTATAAAATTGTTGGCAAGACGCAATGTAGCCTGGTGTAAAAAAACAATCTTCTTATCTTCCCTACATTTGATAACAATTGCCCTACCTATGCTTTCACTTAATCCAGCTTTATTACGTATAATTAGGGGATGATCATTAGACAACATTACCGATTCAATTTTCCTACCTGTTACCCTTTCCAGCAGCTCTTCAGTTGAACTTAGAACTTAAGACTGGCACACTTTCTTAGTTTCATATAAGTTTTTATCAAGTCATAGGCAGTTACATTGAGTTAGATAACGTACCAATCTAAATCAAGTTGTGGTGACGGCGTTTTCCCTTTAACTGTTGGATTTGAAAGTTGACTAATTATGCTAATAATGAGTATAGTCAATGACCGTAAATATGGCGTACCCCCAGAAATAGGGGCCTACACAAATTACGCTATGTCGCAATTGTAACACAAAAGCAACCATTCGACTGTTGAGGATTATTATGATACATTTTTTTTTTCAAAATTAATCTATTTAGGGCTCAATTTTCGTTTAAGATCGCTCAGAAATTTCTACTGCAATATATATTTTTGAAAAGTTGTGGGAGAAGTGTCACAAATCCACCATTTTCTTGGTCACACCACATGACCACGACTCGAAACTTTGACGGTCGGTTTATTAACATGTTGTGCATGTTTACATGTATCAGGCTTTGCGAAGTTGAGTGATATGGCATCCCTTTTCAGCTATGATGGCAACAGGTCAAAAACATTTGTCTTAAGTTTGAGGTAGTGTTGCAGGGTTGAAGTGATGTGCTGTATGTTTCAATCATTTTCCTCATCGTTAGGACCTCTGTAATAATGTTGATGTAGATTATTTCTTGGAAATAAACGATGTTTAAAGCTCCGTAGGATAGCCATTGAAATTTCAATTATACGGATTAATTAGCTTCTTGGAAATACGCTTCACCACTTATAGCGGATTTTTTACCACTTTGCGTAACTGATACCACATTATGAAAGACCGGGTCAAATATTACCTGCCCCCCGCGTTACCATGACTCTATTTTTATTTTCTATTTGAAAAGTCAATTTTCTCTTCGCTGGCCTACGAAAGAAAAGTACCACTTAGAGGCTGAAAAGCCTAGAATTACTTTTCCTTGCAAAGAATCATAAAAAATCGTCTTTTTTTCTTTTATAACAGTTGGAGCCAAACACGTTTGCTACAAAAACCTTGGCTGCTTCGATGACAAACTTACTTGTAACAAACGCAATCCTCTACCCGAAAAGCCGCAAGATGTTGACACCAATTTTTTTCTCTACACTCGTGAAAATTCAAAACCAGAAGTTCTCCGATGGGACGAAAATGCGACCATCATCGAATCTTACTTTAAAGGAGACAGGCGAACTATTTTCATTATTCACGGTTACACCAGTAAGATAGAAAAAGATAAGACGTTTTTAGCGTTGATAAAGGCGCTTCTTTCCAAAGTAAGTTTATATGGTCAAAAAGCTTTTTTTCCCCAAGGCTGAAGTGAGTTCACCAGCAATTCGTTGCTGCGCGAAATTGCGGTCACATTACGGGAAACGTACACCTATCTCGTCCCTGTGCCCCCTTTGTCAAAAGTTGACCTGAGAAAGTCTAATCGATCACAGGTTACATAGTTTGTAGCAGCCGTGTACAGCCGCATAGAGCAAATACCGCTAATTTGTCTAACAATGAGTGTGCATAGGTTACCTTGCATGCGCCGCATCTTTTTCATAGATTGGGTGAGGCTTTCGGTTAGAAAACTAGAACAGTACAGATCTGGACAGCGAGAAAGTTAGTCTGGCCTCAAAAGGTCTCCGCAGTGATTGTGACGTTTTCTGCCTTCGGCGTACAACTTAGCCCACTACTTTATGGCGAGATAGGGTTAGGGTATCTAAGCCTGTAGGAAGGAGAGATCGACAACATTTGCATGGAGCCGGGAGAGTAGAGCCAGCTGCCTCTGTACTTCGTTCCGTAAAGGTCATATTAATGGTAAGAAAATTTCTGTTTTTTTTTTACTAAGTAAAAGTTTGAGGGGAGACGATGTTTATTTAATGATGTTGAATTGTGTGAAATGGAGTTAGCTGAAAAGTATGGTGCGATATTGAACCGTCTTTAAACAAAAGTAAAGTTGGGAAAGTGGACAAAAGTAATGTCTTGAAACAATTAGGACGTAAATGAGTCGTATGAATGTTAGTCGTTATTTAGGCTATTAAAATGAATCTTAAAAGTAAGCGAACCCTGTTTAATTCAACAGAGAATCTTTCTTTTAAGATGAGAAAGTTTAGGAAAAGGGAAGTTTGTTGAATTTAGAAAAAATGTTTTTTAACTTTGAAAAGCTGAAAGAGGATGCATCATTTTAAGATCGAGGCGAGATAACTCGTTGGGGAACTATTGAATTTTATGTATGAATATTTTTACGCAGAGGAAAGAAGACAGTAAAATTGTAAAATTCTGGGGAAATTAATTATAAGGGTTCAAGCTTAAGGCAATTCTGGTCTAAAAGAGACAGTGGCTTCACACTTGTTCCAGTTTGATGAAAGGTATATTTAATGTACTCAGAAAGAGTAAAGAGAGGGCGTCTACAAAATTTGGGTATGTATTTCCAAGTCAGGTTCTGAAAGGAAAGTTGGGAGGCCCCTCTTAATTTAACTGGTACGAAAAATTGTGAGTACAAGTTCTATGAATGTGTTACGGGTTTACACTTTCAGGCTTCCGGTTTGGGGATGTAATTCCAGCTCAGCCAAAAAGGGCGTGCCAATCTGCAACATCCTCGAGAGACGACCGGCAACTGTATATTGTATATGTAAACTTAGTCCTCGGTTACGGTGGGACGACCAAGGATCCCTTTACCATTCGTCGCCAAGGTTACCGGAATCGAGTTTTCGTACAACAAAAACTGTGCTAAGTACAGAGAACACTTAATAATTTTTTCATTATTTTCCTTCATAAATTGAGCACAAGGAGCGATGTTTCGTTTGCAACAAGTTGACTCTTGTGAACTGAATATACTAGAAGTAATATTGAACTGACGACTTCTGGAGACCAAAAGTGAACTTTAAGTGTAAAAAGGAACTTAACAGCTTAAAGGGGTACATGTGTTGAATGTGTTCTTTGAACAGTAAGCTTTATTCATGTTAGCCCCAGGCGAGAGAAAGCCATTACATATCATTTATCGTTCTTTTCTTCGATTTAAAACAACCTCTTGTTTGTACTTATGTTTGCGTGTAAGTGTCCCAGTACCTTGATGCTTTCCATCGAACCAAACTGTCGCCGGGATAACCGTGACACCCTTATTAGCTCAGCTGAGCTATTGCTGTCGTGCATATGGAACGTCTTTATAAGGGAACGTATTAGTTTGGGAAATAATTTGAAATATCTGATTTATTTCATATTTCTTGAACTAAATCAAACATATTTCGAGTTCAGTTTAAGATCTCAAAAATAAATACAGATATCTTGTACAAAATTCGAGATATCGAAAATTCTATTACCGATGTCTGAAATTTCATTTGAGATATCTAAAATGTATTTTCCGATATCAAAAAATTCATTTCACGATATCAAGAAATAGAAGATTATTTAAGATGTCTTTAATTCAGTTTAAGATATTCAAAGATGATTTCTTGATATCCAAAATAAATTTCATGGTATCAGGAATCCGTGATATCCAAGGTAATGCTAGACACTCGAATTTAATTTCAGATATCTTTAGATCGAATTCTTGAAATCCCGAATTCAATTTCAGATATCTTGGATTCGAATTCTTGAAATCTCAAATTTAATTTCAGATATCATGGATTCGAATTCTTGAAATCTCAAATTTAATTTCAGATATCTTAAAATCAAATTCTTGATATCTCAAACTCAATTTCAGATATTTCCCATTCGAATTCGAGATATCGGGAATTCAATTTTGGATATCACAAATCCAATTCGCGATATCTTAAATTATCGCTACTTAGTGATATCTGCAAATTAAGGAGAGATATTTAGAAATGAATTCGAGATATCTGAAAATGAATTTTGAATATCTCGAAATGAATTAGAGATATACAGAAATAAACTTCAGATATCTCAAAGTCTCGAATAATGGCGTTCCACTTCGTGCACGGCAACTTGGAGTATCTGTCACTATTTCACTTGTCATTTTGCTGTTTTTCGTTGGGTTGAGTTGAAATTTGGTACCGTGGCGAAAGTAATATCATTATGCTGCAACCCCTCTCGATCAATTTGACCGGTATTTGACCTCGGGAGAGGGCTTTGTTTGATAACGGAAAATTCCACACTAGTCTTGGCCTGGCTAGCGCCTCTGTGGCTGTAGCCCCCTTTAGGCTGCCGCCCCTCAGATTTGTTGATTTTTTCGTAGCGATGAGCTGGACGAAAAAATTAGTCCGCCCCGCGGGCTACACTAGTCTTTCAGTTTTACACTAAATGTGATTAAATGCTGAGAAAGTTCAACTATAGTGCTGATCGAAAGTTGTAACTTTATATTTGTTGTGTTATCATTTAAATGAATGATAGAACTTTCTGTAAAAAAAACCCGGACAAACCTGAAATTTTTTGAGTTTCAGACGGTCTCTTTACAAAGATGTCGGTCGTCCCATTACAGATGAGCCGATACGTTGTCAAACATTTGGATGAGAGAGCGGCAAGTGGGCCACTGTTGCGTGTTCCTAACGCTGGCGGCATATGATTTATCCTTTTGTATACTAGCGTTGATGATTATTTTATTGTTAGAGTGAGTCAGTAGTGTATGCATTGCTAACTAATAATTATTGGTTCCCCCGAAGAAAATTCTGTGCAAATCGACTGTAGATTTGTGGAATATGTGTTGACTATAATTGTGGTCAGGATTCCCGAGACTTGTGTACAGTCATAAAAGCCGATGACACCTTTGATACATAAACGTCAATTCCAGTGGAGAGGGGAAGCGGGAAACGGCGGGAAACACGCCCCCCTACATTTTTCAGTAGAGTGAATGGTCCCCTAAAATTGTAGAGGAAAAACGGGAGATTCATGAAAACGATACAAAAATTTATAGTGAGTGCCAAACAAGTATTACTATACTAAAGATGCGGTAACGTTGTACCATAACACAAGTGTTATAAATACAGTAGCCCTTGCTTAAGTTCACCAGTCCACTTCATATGTACTACTCATGAGTTGTGTGAACTGCGTAGCTACCAACTGCTCGCCCCCTACCCCGGCTCTGAAAAGTAAAAAAAAAATCGGAAATTTGTTATTTCTTACATCAGTCAAATACAATGTAGTTTTCCCGACTTTTCTTTCATAAAATTCCGAATTATCTTTAATAAAAGTTCCATTTTTGTATTTATTTGTTTCACAAAAATTACGATTTTTCGCGCGCTTTGCGCGTCGCAGATTGCATGTCCCTCCCCAGTACCGTAGTGCTCGATCATACATCAGTTTGCTCTGGAAAGGACAAAATCGGAAATATGACATATCGGACACCAGATCATCAAGTGAAACCGGCAACTACAGAGCAGAAATTTTCTTTCATAAAATTCCAAATTATTTTTCCAATATAAGCTAGTCACTTGAAAATGTCGTCGGAGAGCCTCAATTCTCACAAGCCTTAGACCACATTATGTAGCAACGACGATCTTTGGTAGCCTGCATTCTTCCTTTTACGTCATATGTCTGCCATATTGTACCTCCGTTTTAGACCTTAGCGTAAAGATATATTATTTCGTTTTCCGTTACAAGGATAAGCTGAGCTACGGCAACATTGTTGACCTTGCTTTTTGTCCTCCTTGCAGTAAGTACATGTCATAGAACTACTTAATTTGAAGCTTTTGGCCCAGCCGAACGAAAAGGGAGCTTTCGGCCCTAATACAATTTTTTTAAGATCCATATTCAGACAGAAGAAGCTTCCAGACCCCAAGAACTCCCCCCCCCCCCCCCCGACTGCAAGTCGAATGCTCTAACCACTTGACTTTGCAATCGGTCCCGTTTAATACTAAGTGAATTTTATTTTAATTTGTTGTAAAACGCCCACAAAACCTTTAGTTGTGTCGGGCGCTATATTAAGTAATTTACAATTATATTGCATTACGAATAGCACGATTTATAGTACTTCTACAGGAAAATTTAAACGTTATTGCAGTGAGCTGGAAACGAGGAGCAGAGTTTAGGGCATTTTCTAAGAGGCAAACATTGATTGATATTTTTGCGCACTTCATAGTACCCAGCTACTTGAGAGCCAGTGAAAACACGAGACTGGTCGGTCGTCAGATTGGAGAACTATCACATAAGTTGAATGATCTGACTGGGGCGTCGTACGCCGACATGTACCTGATTGGTCACAGCTTGGGAGCTCAAGTGGCTGGCTTTGCTGGTGAACATCTTTCCCGAAATTACTCGGAGAAATACGGGAGAATAACTGGTGAGTTCAACGAGCAAGTACGTAGCATTAACGCAATGTACGAGGTCAGTGGTACCCCGCGAAACTTTGTCTTTAAACACTTATGCTCATATCTAGGGGAGATAATCTAAGGGGGTGGGGAGCCCATAGGCGTACGGGGTTAATTTTCTATGAGGGGGGAAGAGCATTCCATGTTTTGCCCATGTTTTTCCCGAACAGATCAATTGCTTTTACCCGAATAGAGAGGGCGAGTGCCCCCCCCCCCCGCTTTCCCACCTCGTACGGCGCCTATGACGAAGCAGATTCTGTTTCCTGGCAGCTCCTCAGCTTCTAAAACCAGGGATATGACTGAACAATTAATATGCCGCACAGCCTGCTACGAAGGTAAAAGTCGTGGTGGCCGCCATATAGGTGCTACGGAAGCTGGGTCTATGGTATTGGTGGCGCCTCTCAGTTTTTGAACATTAAAACACTCTGCAACACAATTGTGTTGGCGTGTCGTTAAATCGAACTGTCTAACTCTGATGGCAGTTTCAGTAGGAGTATACCAAACCTAACCAAAGATTTGCCACAGCTCCGTAGCCTAACACACAAAATTATGTAGTTCCAAAACAGCTGTCAGTATTTAATTTGTTTCCCTGTTCATTAAAAACGAAAAGCAAGCCTCTGGAATGTAACGAGAGAGTGGGGGCTATTGCTCCCCCCTTTCAATGTCGAAATGTTTTTCCTGTCTAAATTTGTTTAACATATTCAGGAAAAAATTGCTAATAAGGGATATATGATAATGATGAAACTGCACGGCTAAACATTGGACATTGGACATAAGGACTTTCAATCGTTCAAAAATTTCTCACAGGAAATGGCCCCTCCCCTTAGACTTCTATTTTAATAGGGAACAAAAATAGTGGGAATATACTTCTGCCCATCAGAACTACTTACTCCCCCCCCTCCCCTCCTAAGTCGTTTGGTATTAGTATCAATACACGACAAACCTTATGTTTACATTTTTTTTTATTTTGCCTGCCATAGGACTTGATCCAGCTGGGCCAAGTTTTCAATTATACACAGAATCGAAAGACTGTATCCTAGACAAAACAGACGCTTCTTTCGTGGACATTATTCATACTGATGGTTTCCTTGGGGACAACGATCCCGTAAGTATATAACTCTCAAATTGTCTGTGCAAATAAAAAGTAAATAAAATATAATAACTGATTAAAATACCATGCAGGGAGAAATTTTCTCATAAACTGAGGAGTAATGATCGAACTTCAGGGAACTTGGATCAATGGTAGAGGGCACTTTGTCTGAAGTGTAGAAACACTATGGTAAAATGCAATGTGTTTCATTAAAATATTTGAACGATACTTCAACATTTTGAAGAATTCGTGCCATAATATCAAGGAAAATTTGATACTAGATTGTTCAAAAAATGTACTCTGTTTACTAATTTATGCTTCACTTTCTCCTTTAGTTATTCAAGCCATCGCAATAGCATGCAAGAAAATTTTATGAGAAATCCAGGACATAATCATAAAATATGCAGGGACGTTTGCTTCAGAAATCCTCTTCAAGTATGGAAACACGGCTGTAAAACTCATCAAAATCCCCTCAATCACATGCGTAGTTGTTCAAGAATGTGAATACGTCTGCACTGAGCACCGCGTGCATTTGCGTAAATGCCCGTGCGTGGGGCCACAGCAGCAGGCACAAATCTGCGTGACAACTGAGTGCAGTTTATATCTGCTTCGATTAGTCAATGGACTGTTAGCCGCACGCTACACGACTTCGCGCGACGCACCTCGACTCTACTGTCGCGTCTCCAATAGCCGTGCATAAGTCTACCGACTGCGATTAGTAGTTTGACACCAGTCTTCCATCGGGTAAAACGATCATGTTAGTTTTTCCCGACTGGAGAGTGAGACAGTCGTAAGGCCGGGAGAGTTTGACCAATCAGGTGCCAGAGATTTTTCACCCGGGCAGTGACTGCAATATTTATGGAAATTTATGGTATTATTTTGAATATATTGTATCATCGATACCTCAATGCATTCTTGCATTCTGCTTTTTTTTAACTGATGTGAGATTTGGTCCTAATATTCTGTAAATATAATTTCAGCTGATAAATACGGGGAAATATTAGTATTCATATCAATATGGAAATTACTCAAAACAGACCAGCCTTACACCCTAGAAACAAACAAGATACTCATTTAATTGACATCTTTCTCCAGTTACCAATTATATAAAATACATACAATTTTAGTTATGGGGACAGATGTAGAACTATTCATATGAAAAGTTTCGATTATTAACCTCACAAATGCGTTAAAGTGTATGGGCGTTTGTTATTGTTCGTTTTTTCGCTTAGTGTTGTGCTCTCGGTTGTGATTTAAGGTCTGGCAAATTTGGATTTGTGATGTCCATGCTATTACACACACAGTGAATACTTTTTTGATCAGGCACACCTTTTAATTTTGTCGTAAAACTGTGATAGAAATCATGAAATCACACAGTTTAGCAAAGCTTGAGTTTTTACCAGAAAGTTATAATTTAAAGGATTAATACTTCTATCCACAAATATGTGGAAATGGTTAAACGCGTTTCTGCATGTAATAGTAGCAGGAGGAAAAGAGTTAGTGTTATTTGGGTCTATAATTTTGTCGGAAACCGCGTTTGTGTGACATAAAATCTTTATTTGGGGGAAATTCCCCAAAATTATGACGTCACAAAATTTTGAAATCGTCAAAAATCATGTATTTCGAATGAAAATTGGTGTGTCATGGGTTGCTTTCACATAGACATATCATTTCGATATGGTTGTCCAATCAAGGCTTGACATATATTCTATGACATCTTTCGGAGAAAACATTAAAGTGATTTCATTTACCGAGCCTTAGTCAGCACGGTTCTCAGAATCGGTTCCCGTTCTATGGCATGGGGAGGAATATTTGCATAAAAGTGCCATTCCCAGTGGATGTGTACGAAAGCGTGGTCGAGGGATTGCTCAACTGTGTGGTACGAAGGCTCAGAATGGGCTCAGGAGAGAATTTTTAAGTGCGCGGCTATTCATCTAAGTGGCTCATTTTCAGGGGTGGTGTTACCTGGGGCTGGAAGTTCTGATTTACTTGGGAAATCTCGATCCCTTGTGTGACAGTGGTTACTACCTCGGATAGCCTTGTTCCGGGAAATATATATAATGTATGTATACAAATTGTCACGTTTAGCAAAGGAATCATAAAGTATCAAGCACTTGTGCAGTTTGCTTGGCCCTTGTGGTACTTTCTGTCATTGTGCCATGAAAGCCAAGTATTCTGGCTGGTCACTGAAAGAAAGGTCAAGTGAACTTTTACTCCATCATCTCATGTTTGGGTAGGAAATGAATATGTCAAGCATTTAAAGATTGATGTAAACATGTTTCATAGGCTACTTCTTCAACTTTGGCTTCAAGTTTACTCTGATGAACTTCTGACCACAACTTACTTTTCGCTACCCCAAATTTGGAATTTATTCCCTAAATTACGGTTCTTTTTCCTGGAACTCGTCTCAGACTCCTATGCCCTCATATGAAATACACGTTAGACTGACCTTTGTAATAAATCAATGAGATATTCTATCACAATCGCACCTTTTAACCCAATATTATTTACGTATTACTTACGTGGGCTATTTGGGTAGAATTGCATCAAAATTCATGGGTGACCTACACTCCACTTCCCTCCCTTTCGTTCAAGTCTTCTCCAAATCTGCCGATTGAGCAGGCAACGTAGGTGGGAAGGTGTTCGAGACGTGTCTATAGCCCTCTCCCCTCCATACACATGTGCACACATTTCTGCCAAGAGCATTTTAGTCTGCTTCAAAATGTCATCTGTGTCGCTTAATTTGACTAAAAAGGGGAAACAGATGACAGTGGGATTTTTTTCCATGGGGTCTTTAGTGAGAGGCGGATAGCAAATTGAAGGCTTTCACATAAATTGCACATGTTATAATTTGAAAGCATATATCTTGCGAATTTTTATATTTATTTTTCGTGGATTTCTAGTTTCAAATCTATACGAAGTAGTTTTAGCATTGTCACACAAGGGATCGAGATTTCCCAAGTAAATCCGAACTTCCGACTATAGGTAACACCATCCCTGCAAATGACCCACTTAAATGAATAGTCGCGCACTTAAAAATTCGCTCCTGAGCCTATGCCGAACCAACAGGCAGTTGAGATATCCCTCGATCACGCCTTCGTACACATCCATGTGAATGCACATATTCCTCCCTATGCATGATATACAATATGAGCTACTCTGCATTTTGTGAATTTTTATATCAATCGAAAAGCTGCACTGTAAAAAATGTCTGTATATTTACAGAAAATAAAATAAAGAAAATCAAAAGAAAACATAAAAAGTGCTGTCAACTCATTGACAGCACTTTTTATGTATTCTTTTTGTATTTCTTTATTTTTTCTTCTGTAATTGTACAAAAAATCTGTAACATTACAGACATTTTTACAGTGTGTATAAATATCCGAGAATTTTAGTGCACTCCGGGTAAATTGTATTTTGGGGTGACGCGAGTGCCTTCTTTTAAGTATTTTGTTTTCCTTATGATTTTAGGGAGAATGTGCTTAGTTACAATTTGCAAAACAAAGAGAGATTCAGATTGATACATAGGCGATTAAGAAAAGCAGGAGAGGTGTTTTATCCATTTGTAATGTCTCTCTTTTTTCAACTATGACTGACTTCAACACAGTTGTATTTTCTTCCATCTAAGGTTGGTCATCAAGATTTTTATCCCAATGGTGGTGAAGATCAAGGCAACTGTTGGACTTCGTTTTGCGATCATCACAGGTCAATAGAATATTTCATCGAAAGCATCACTTCAAGTTGTGAATGGCTTGCTTACCCATGCTCCTCTTGGGATTCCTTTGAAGATGGCGATTGTAGGAAATGTGGGCAACAGGGATGTGCTAAGATGGGATTTCATGCAAATCCTTCCGCAGGTACCGGGAAGTTAATGCTTGGCACAAACAGAAAGGCACCATATTGCAGAAAAGATTCTGACCAACCTCCGAGTCGACCATCATTTTGGAATATTTTTAATAAGAAAAAGTAAAACATTTAAATGAAGTGATTTAAAATATTTTCCTTTTAAATCTAGGATTAATGATACGCGTGGGGTCATTTTTGTTTCACTTTTTAAAAAACCGTGGGCTCATGCACTCATGAGGACGACAATTCCTTTAAACTCTATTAACCACATACCCACCGAATCGGGCATTTCAACGGGAACCTTTGATTAGAATCAATTACGAAATGGTGCAGGTCATTCAGTTGTTCGGCCAGTTGCCTGTGTAGCAGACTGTAGGGCATATTCCTTGTTCAGTCACTTCCCCACCAATTTGTGATTTGTGAAGCCTTAAAGGCTTAAAGGGGAGGTGAACAAACCGAGTCCCCTCTGCGGGGTATTCGACCAGCTGAAGCAAGAAATCTTCCTTCCCACTTGTAGGAACAAGTAACTGATAAAAGGGGACTATTGGATGGATTGTGGGCTAGATAACTTACGATTTGAGAACTTCAAAGGATTGAATTACCTTAATCCACAGTTGGAGCTGAAAACTTGAATCAAATTTACGGTCTCGGTGTTAACAGTCCCGGTCATTTAGATTGTTACATGACCCTACACGGGATGTAACTGCAATCAACCTGAAAGACGTACATATTATATTGGTGATGTTCCTGAAAGGGATATTCTAGTGACAAATTTTCAAGAACTTCAAAAAGTTCAATGCACTTTTCTCTCTTCATTGATGAAAATTGCATCTCAATATGCGTGTTGCGTTGAGGTTATGAGTTTTTAAATATTCAAACCAAAGTAATACATTGCATTGTGGGAAATCTATGATGTCATACCGTCAAATTAATTTAACATCTGTTGTATTTTTAATAATGTTCACCCATGCAAATGGAATATGCAGACACGTTTAAAACTGAACCTTCTGTGCTGACAAAATTTCTAGCTCAACTTCAAACGAACATTACTCAATGTTTTACTGATGTGAAGTTTCGAGGTCAAATTAATTTCTTCAATTTTAAAGAACAACAAAAGATTTTGAAAGTTTTCTGCCGGTATTACGTAACATTTTGTAACCTTGAAGCAACTGGGCAAGGTCTGTTTTTGACAGGAATATCTTGAGTTATGTACAAGCTATAGTTAAAGCCATGTTCCCATTTGATCCAGGGAGGTGGATCTTGATCTACCGAGGTGGATCAACATCAGTTACCTTGATCGAGATCCGCGTTCCCGTTTGAGTGAGCGCGGTAGATCAAACGTGTTTTATGAACACATTGCGCAAGCGCGAAAAGGTCACCAATGTTTACAAGTCGGCCTGCCATGCATTTCGTATCGATGTATCACAAAAACATACATGAGTGTAACCGGAGATCCAGGGTCACTTGATCTACCGATGTGTTCCCATTACAAACTTTGATCCAGCGCGGTGGATCTGATCTACCCCGAACGGTCGATCAAAATCGGTGGATCTTGATCTTGAGTGAGTGTTGTTGATCTGCGTTCCCATTAGTGTTTGATCCACCTCGGTAGATCAAGATCCACCTCCCTAGATCAAATGGGAACACGGCTTAAGAGGTTTGGAGGACGTGCAAAAACAGTCCTCTTTTATTCGATGAAATTGACACTAGAATATTCCTTTAAAAGCCACTTCATTGCTACATTTTAAAAAGGTGTTTACTGAATCTAGCCAAGATATGCAAAGCGTGAAGCGGAGCATCACTATCTGTTGGGGGTTTAGTGTGGGCTGCAAAGAGGAACGTGCCAAAAACCAAGGGTTTCTGTCCAGGGATGTCCGCTCCACCTTTCGATCCAGTGAAGTGAAAATAATGCGACCCTTACCACTTTAAGACATATACCACTTATACTTCATAAGTTATAAAGAACACCAGTGACAGAAACCTGGGAGCATGATTAAAATGCTAGAAAACCTACGAAACAGTGCTCCTACAGGGCAAACCATCGGGTATCTCTGGGAGATGGTACGAGTCCCTGCAGTAAACCCTGGTAAAAGCGTGAAAAGTTATCGAGGTTAAAGATTTTGACCCATTTAATTTTACTTTCGGTGCAAGGATGATGTTTTACGTTAGACATGTTTTAGTGTAAAGGCAATAAATATTTAAACGCAAAAAACGAGTGTCAAAATCATCGTGTATGCAATGCAATGGTTCTTTTTTAAAGCTGACAAATACGGGCTGCAACGAGTTAAATCCCTGCATAAATTTTAAATATCCCTTTGAGGCTAGACCAACTTGATTCTGAGCTTCTTCGGCCTTTTGGCTAAGATAATTTGTAGTATCTGTTCTTTTCATCCAGTCTAGAATGGAGCCATACATAACAGACCAATAATGTAAATGGTCTAAGGGCCTTGAGGTTGTTCACGTATTGCTCTTCAAAGACGTAATAGCTTCTTTGGGAAGCAGTGAAAGTTTTGGTTTCACCGAACAGCCCTTTGCCAGAGGGTCGGGCGGACTTAAGTAAAAAATATTTCTGGGGAGTTTTTAGGCGAAGGGAAGGGGCGCAGTGAGGGGCAACAAAACGGAGCGAACACAGAACATTAGGTGGTTATGTGAATATCACTTTTTATTTTACAAACTTCATGCGTATATGTCATTTAATTATGTCAGATGAGGAAAAGATAGATCAGATGATAGTTAATGAAAGTTTGTTTATTTGTTTGCCTTTGTTTTATGTTTTGTTTTATTGAATTTAGACACGCTTAGGAGTTTTGTTTCAAACCTTTACGCCAAGTCTCTGAAAAATCATCGCCATAAACTGGTAAAGTACATTCCTGCTACGACAGGTTTGTTAAAATTCAACTGTCATTTTCTTCGCTGAGAGGAAATAAGATGTGTCATTCATCAATAATCTTTCATTCGTTTCATAACTTTGCAAATTTCTGATGGGGTTCAACAGAAGTGAAATGTCACGAATTTTAGAAACAGTTGTTATCTTGTTACAAAAGAGTAAAAGATAAACTCCAGGAGAGAATTGGCGTAATTAACTTTGGCCAGTATGTGAATATCACTGTCTATTATTTAAAGGTAGTGACCTTTCACCCCAAACTACAATATTTGTAGCAGTTCACAGAAATTCTCGATTGGCAAACTCTTTGAGTGAACTCAAGCTCAAAAAATGCAGGGTACTTCGGCTAGAATTACTCAAAAAACGCGAGTAAAGCTGTCCCCAATAGTATGCACCATTTTCGTAAGTTTACTCTGTTATGCCTTATGGTGAGTATATTTACTCATCCAAAGCTTTAAATACTCAGCACGTGCGTTTCGGTCACTTGTCCCCTATGGTACTCGCTTTCCAATTATTTTACGCACATGTGTTTAAAATTAGACACGTATGGAGTATTCATAGCTTTAAGTGAGTAGATGTACACACTATAGTGGGATAAACTTACGCAGATTGTGCATACTACAAGGGAGAGCTTTACTCGCGTGTTCGGAGTATTTTTAGCCAAACAATTTCTAGTATATGCATAAAAAATTTCATACATCTGTCCTTGATCGTCTTCATAATGTTTAAAGAAAATGGGAAGATGAAGTACGTTCCTTCTCCAGCCGAAAACCGCCATTATCTGTTTCGCCACATTAATGTTGTATAGAACTCTTGCGAATGTATATATATGGGCTAGTATACCACATACAATTATTTACGTTTGCCCTCCCTGGTAGAATTGCTATATCAAATAGGCTATGTTCATACGCCTAGCTTAACGCCAGGTTAGCAGTAGGCTATCAGGCTTACGTTATGTCTAACGTTAGGAGTGTGATAGCCTAAGCTTAACAGCGATCACAGTCCTCGCATTCGTGCTCTCCCAGTGTCCCAAATATTCACATTTTAACACCTTAGCCGCTCCATGAAGAGATTATTCTTAATCATAGTACACGGAAAACATGTAACCTTCTTGTTATATGAGTTAATATTAAATGGAAAAGGATGAAATTGTTACGATATTTACCTGTGAAAAACAGCAGTGTTTTGGTCACTTGAAAGATAGCGGGGCTGTTCGTATACACGCGTTCCAGTAAATGAATACCATTATGTGTAATATTACCCGGGAAGAGTTTAGTTTTACTTGGTAAAGGCATAGATGTACACAGTTTGAGTAACAATAATTCCTTTCTGAGTTTTTTATTGCGTCAATGAAGTACTTGTAGTACTCACTTTGAGTAACTGTAAACAATGCCGAGAAACTTTACCAAACTGACGAGAAGAGATATTTACGGTTGTGTCAATACCTTCACGGCGGGTTAAAATTACTCGACAGGTTCTAAATTATGGTGATGGAGTTGTTAAATTAAACAAGATATGAATTAAAATACTACAGAAATTGAGTTCCTTGGAGGTTTACTCGTGGTTTTTGCGTTAAGACACTCATTTGAGCTAAAAAAAATTTTCAGTGTTGTACGTCAGGTACTGAACCGAGAGTGTTTTGATTGCACATTCGTCCATCTTTACTCACACTGAAGCAAAAAACTAAGATTGTGTATGGATGAGGATGAGTTGTAGACAGTTGTGGGACTACGTTGGTAGGTTGAATGAATTGGATCTGTTCCGGGTGAGGGGATTGGTCGATTAGGCCTTTAAGAGTGAAGGCAGTCGCCCAAAACCTATAATAAAATAACAGTTAAATCTCCAATTTTTCTTGATCTCAAAGTTTCTTTTAAGGGCCAAACCCTCAACCAAAAACTACAATTTTGGTACGGGTGTACCGAAATTATCAATTGGCTCAGCTCTTTGATTGGCAGCTAATTCAAACAATGCAGAGTACCAAAGCTTATATCGCACAGCAAGAACGGCATTGACAGTGTTTTGATTATATAAACTGAGTTTTCTATACTTACCTTGAAGCAATAAACTGAGATTGTATCTAGATGAGGATGAATTTCAGACAATTGTGGGAGGGGCTTCAGTAAGAAGGTTAGGAGAATTGATACTGTTTGGGGTGAGAGAACTGAGCCTTTAATAGTATTTTTCAGGGCAAAAATGTTGCATATGAAAGGTGAACCAAACAGTTACTCCTATTAAATTACTAAATTTCACAATTAATGAGGGAAGTTGTTGTCACACGATTCTTTCATAGTTTTAGAAGGGTTATACACTCTAAAAATAAAAAGAGTTAAATTTAACGCGTAGAAGATTGAGTTGTTAAGTTTACTCAAAAGAGAGGAAATTCATTCCAAGAAGAGTAAAATCACTCCAGAAGAAAGTATCACTCTTGATGGAGTGCGTTAAAGAGTGAATTATCACTCTTCTTGCATGAAGTGAATTTCACTTTTGTTGGAGTCGTAAAAAATATATATATAATATTCAACACCATATCCGCCATACCTTGTTGCAATACCCTTTTTCTAACTTAAGACAGAAGTGCTACGATGCTCAAGATATCTCACTTTAAAGGCTGGATGTTTTTTGTTAAAAATACCCATACTTTTATACAAAGCCACAAAACGTTTGTAATGTGGACACATTGTGTGAGATTCCTTTTGATTTTCTTTAAAAAGAGAGCACTGCATCCACTCAGTAAAGAGTGAATTTTCACTCTTACTGGAGTGAACTGCACACGTATTGGTATGAACTGACACTCTATTTGTCACTCTATAAGAGAGTGATTAAACTCACCCTTTTGCTTTTAGATTGTACATAACGATTTGAACAATCAGTTGTGTTCCCAAAAAAGCAAAGATGCTCTCAAAATGCTCGTATATGGTATACAAAGATAAAAAGACCCTAGTTGTAGTAAAACCAAGTCTCAACAGTAAACCCCAGGAATGTAGCTTCATCTCCAAATATTATTGTTGCATTAGATGAGTTTAGTTCTAGCCAAAGACTAGGGGAGTTAATCAGTTGTAGGTCGTCTGCCCGAAAAATATAATCCTGCCCGAAAGACTACCGTGACCAGAACTATATATAAGACCGGACATACGGCTCTGAAAGACTACCTTTAAGCTGAGCGCCACCATTTTATGGCGTGGAGCGTAAAGAAATTTTTGACTTTCGAGGCTTGTAAGTAGAATCCACACAATAACAATATTTTGAGCCTTTGTTTGTATTAATTGTAAATTCAAAAGTGTCAAATTTGCAAACGTCATAAAATCGAAAGTGTAGGTTATGCCAAAACCAGTGAATAAGTTCAAGAAACATTCTAATTTCGTAACTTGAAAGTTAAAATCTTTCAACTCAATCAACTTCTATAATATTCAGCCAATGATAGATGCATTGTGACTGGGCGAGATTTTGTGATTTCTATCAAGCCAATGCAGTTCAACGTGGAGAGGTACAGAAAGCTGACCACCATCTTTCAGTTCAGCATTGAAATAATTTTCCGTCAATTTTCCCTCTAATTTTATTCTTGAATTTCCCAATTTTCCAGATAAAATGTCTGAATGTGTAGCCGGCGGAAAACTGCATCGCAGGCTACACGAAAAAAAATCACGAACAGCTTATTCTTGAGGCTGCACTCCTCCTCTGCATCTAGACTAACAATTCTAATAAGGGATGCTCTGATATTGTAGTCCTTGTATCGTATCCATTAATGTCCTCGGAGGATGGACACAGAATAAGGGAGAAAACAATCGCGGGAAGAGCAAGGGTGGCAGGACTTTGTGAAAAGGGAGTGAAATTTGATTTGGTAAAATATTATCCGAGCAGATTATGCAGATTGTAGCAACAATTCAACTTGGATGCTTAGATTAAAATATAGCTTTCTTTTTGTTTCTTCCTTCAATTCTTCAGAAGTGATGTAAAGAAAGAGAAGTTTTAATTTTAAGGTAAGCATTTTCTTTCCCGTAAAGCTAATGGTTTTTCCCAAAACGGTGTGCAGAATCTAGCAACAATCCAACTCGGATGCTTGGATATGTTAAATGTACCCTTTTTTTGTTTCGTCCTTCAGTTCTTCAGAAGTGATGTAAAGAAAGAGAAGTTTTAATTTTAAAGGGGTTCTATTGAGTTGATATCGATAACTTGATGAAAATGTTTAAGGGTATTACTATTTGAAAATGGTAATAATTAACATGATTAGCCAAGTTTTACATCGAGTAGTTACAAGAGTCAAAATTTTAGAATTTTGTGGTGTCCTAACTTGTAACGGTTTTGTGCATGATTTGAAAAAAGTGTCTGGTCACAAATTTTTGAAAACCAAATTCAACCGTTAAGTTCTCACTGATAAAACATTTCTTTGTACGAAGGAGATGGGATTGTCTTAGTTTGACCATTTGTCATTGATATGTGAAGAAAAATTAACACCTTGGGGAAAATTTGTTGAATTAGATGAACCAACTCAATGAGCCGCTTTAAGCTAAGCATTTCTTTCCCGTAAAGCTATTGGTTTTTCCCAAAACGGTAATCCATAATTGTCCAAGTCCACTTTCAATTTCCTCCCATTTCCTTGTTTAAACTTCTCTACAAAATCTACACTTAAATATTTTACATTTATTCACCTAAATGTCGTAATTCTGAAACCGTTTCCAACAACCAATGTGATCTTCTCATCTATTTCAAATGTTGATTTAAACGTTCGTGAACCCTGATCGCCATATGCAATGACCTTAATGGTGACGTCACAATGGACTAATAATATACAATTGGCAAGCACAAAATCAAATTAATCAACATGAAAAGTACAAGTTTATTTGCGGACCATCTTTGGAATATAGTGATTACTTTAGTGGAATACGGGTTAGTGGAATTGTTTTACTTTTCATTCAGCTCAAGCAGAAGGTCGCTTGTTTTGATTTCCAATCATCATCGCATCACACTGTCCAAGTCAATACTTTTTATTTTCACAACATAGCCTGTGGCTTTTCTCGGTGTTTCTAAGGAAATGTTCAATAATTTTATACTGTTATACAGGATTACTCTGAAGGAGATAATGAAATTTGAATTGTTACGGCCCAGCTAGACAAACAAAAATCTTCTCAAGTTTTCCTGTAATTTTACAGATTTATTCAATTTATTCAATTTCAATGTTAAGAAAACATGACTGATTGTAATAAAGTTGTCCCGTTATCCATTACATTTGACACAGTTTATCGTTTGCGGTACCAGAGTGTCAAAATTCGGAGGGGGGGGGGGGAGGCAAAATCTTGTGTAAGAAAAATGTTGAGGCAAAATTCACGGCGCGTAGAGCGAAACCGAACGCGAAGCGTGTGCGCTCTCGCAGATGGGGTCCAGGGGACAACCCTCCCCGGAAAACCTCCCCGGAAGTTACTGGGTTTGGGCATAACTCTGGGTGAAAAATAAAGTGTCAGGAGAGGTATATTACCTTTTTCGGTTGAGGGCGGCAACTGGGAACAAGGATAATATCTGGGGGAATTCCCCTCTCATGCCCTCCGAGGGCCACTACTGAAAGCTGGACTTGATATGATCACATACTGCCCATGAACTGATGAACTGATATATTAATGTATCTTCAACTGCCATGTGATGAAGTTCTACAGCGAGATGCCGATTAATTCACGTTTGACTCCAGACAGTTTTAGAGTAAAAATGCTGAAATTCGCTAAAACTTGTCCGATATTGTCGGATTTTCGGGTGAACTATGTGGTTAGAAGAAACCACATTCTTAGGTAACCCACCACTTGGCTGACCAAGTGTTGGAAATATTTGCCCAATTTCAGTATTGTCACATGCGTGATCAGCGGCTGGTGAACATTTCACCCCACTGTTTTAGAGTGTTGATGGGATGCCCCACCCCACCCCCTTTTTAAGGAAAAAATTTCTTTTTAGTTCTTTAGATTCGAAACGGTGCCGAATTTGGCTCACCAACATGATAATTTTTACATTGATCACTTTTTGCCATTGTTCACTAATGTTTATTTATTAACTTGGTTCATGGCGGTTTTTACCAGAGGCGTACCTGGGGTCACTTGTAGGAGGTGGCAAATGACCATATTTACTAGGTGAAAATTTCCCTTCTTACCATTTCACAAAGGCTTTACAAATTATTCAGAGGCCGAGGGTTATTGAAGTTTTATATAAGAAACCTAAGTGAAGCTAGGACATAGGCGTATAGGGACTTTCAGTTTGGGCACGAGATTCCCTTGCCCGAAATATATCTATCTATAAGCGGAGCCTAAAGAAAATTTTGAAATATTGCGACGGCCTCAAACAGCCAGAAATGGCATTCCTATGCTTGTGAACTGAATCTAAGCAGTCGTTACTTTGAGACTTGAGTTTTCGTTTGCATTGAAATAACATGCTCACTTTAATGAAAATGGGCAAATTAGCCTTCAAAGTGATGAGAAAAAAGTAATAGAGTGGATCACTACCATTGTTCGGGCAAAATTTTAGCACATGTATACATCTGCACACTCTCGTCTTTCTGTATAATCTGGAAATATGAAATCATCTTAGAACTTATTTCGGAAATTTCGCCCAAATCTTCTACAATTTTGGGCGTCGATTTTGTTTTCAAAGTGGGAGAACATCTGAGCTAATTTTTTTCTTATGTCGTGAAAAGGTGTGTACAGCGGCGTAGCTATTTTTCAGGAAGGGGGTCGAACAAGCATCCAGATTTTACCATTTTTTGAGTGTGAACACCACTGTGCCAAGGCCGTAATTTGCGGCGCGCGAAGAGAGCTGAGATTTATGCCATTTCTCAAATATTTGAAAATGTGGTGCTTGTATATCAGAAAATTTTGGGTTCTTGGTTCCCTGTAAGAAAATTTGAAAAGTTGGGGGATTGCTGAAGAATTTGCATTTCCTATTGGTAAATCTGAGATTGAACGGCGACCAAAGATCGTTGATCCTACATAATGTTATCCAACCCATACAAAATGAAGCTCTCTGACGAAATTTTTGAGTCAATAACTTAGATTGGAGAAAATTTTGAATTTTATGGAAGAGAATTCATGAAAATAGCACTGTAGTTCCTGGTGTAACTTAATGATCTGGTGTCACATAATAAATGTCCGGTTTTTTTTTCACTTACAAAGTCCAGAGGTCGAAAAATTTCACTCAATGTATGAGCGAGCACTTCTGCTTCTTCTTTGGAAATTTTTTGCTTCTTTGAGACAGCTAGTAACAATGTGGAGCTTTTAATGGGGAGTATTTGGAATTTCATGAGTTGTCAAAACCAAACAGTAGACTGGTTTCACAAATAGCAAATATCCGAATTCTTCATTTTTCAGAGCGGCATGCCCCATGTAGATACGCCGCTGTGTCTAAGGCAAAAGGCTCAGATGCAAAATGGTGCAAAATGTTTGAATATTTTGAGTTACTTGGAAACTACAAAGTTTTTAAAACATTATCTTGAAAGTGTAGGTAATTACTTCAACGGACTATGAGATCAATATGAAAATAAAAACCGGGTGTACTCTATAAGTAATTAATTAGAATCACTACGAAAATTGCCATAGTTTGCGAAAGATTTGTGCAAAAGTTCTAATAGTAAGGAACCATTTGTAATGGGAAGAAAGTAAAATAAATCCATGACTTGATCAAAAGCACACTTCACTCTAATACGGGAAAATCACAGATTGAGGGGTGGGGGAGGGGTACCCACTGGTATGGTGCTGCTGAGACACCGTTGCATAGGCCTACCGGTGTAAAATTGTTGATAAAAAAATATTAAAATATGTTTTTTCGTTTGACACCTCATTATACACTATCTACAGACAGAGGATGGAGGTGTACCTCTAATTCCTGATTGAAGTCTCTTATCTATCAAACGTATCAAACGTCAGTGTGATTTTACTTCTCTGATTTAAGTCTAAATACGAAATGGTCGCTCTGCAAATGAATGATGGGACCGTGTCGCAAATGAATGATGGGACCGTGTCGAAATTTTGCATTAGAAATCATACATTTTTCTAAAAAAATTGCATGCAGACTGTGCACCGAAACATTTTCAGTTTCCTTAAAATGTGTTTGCCAATTTCAGCCTGCCAGGCTGGTCATTCACTAAAAACCACAAATTTCATTAAAACATACGGGTAGTAGGGGACGACTCGTCTTCTTCATATTCCTAAATGTTCTGCTCCTTCATAACCACACCTGCTGCCCTATGCACTCGAACAGTCGACAAAATCATAAAGACCGATGAATAATGTATGTTTGATATGCAAGTAAAAAAGAACATCAATGAGACTGCAAGCGCGCCGAGCGCGCGAAAATTTTGGGGATTTGCAAAGTAAACGTGGAATTATTGATACAGAAAGCTAGTAGATCGTAATCGGTAAAGGACACCTTTCATTACCTATATGTATAGTCTTTTTGGTAGTACCTAATTTTGAAGTTTCACGTCACAAATGGTGTGGGAGGGGGCTTTTACGTTAGTGTCCCTCAGTGGGGCGACATGCCCCCTGTCCCCCATAAACCGACGCCCCTGGGGCTAACTGTTGACGAAGACTATGTAGTGAGGCTGAGGAATTATTGTTTTATAAGCTGTCCGAATGAGTCGCGACTTTTGTCAGTTTGTAACCGTTTTGATTTTTCATGAAAATTTTAGTGTGACTTTATTGAGTTGCTTTGTTCAGACAAATTTTTGTTTTGTTCAGACAAATTTTTGGAAGGATTGGGGCACTCCTCTACGTGTATTCCAAAACATGCCAGATTTTTTAAGACCCAAAACGGCTGCCCGATTATCCCAGGCCTTTCCCCGGAATTCAAGTTCTGAGAAAATCAGTTTAGTATCTTTCGTTTCGAAATGTGGGGGAATAATAACTACTGATTCTGTGGAGCACGATATGAGTGCTATACAAACAGTATTATCGGTATGTTGTATTGCAGATAAATGCGATTGAATTGCTAAAAACAACTGTTAAGAGTTAGGAACTTTTTTTCTGTTAAATCTGACGGACATTCATGAGGAATTTCACTTAAAACTTCGACGGTTTTTCAACAAAAGGGTCAAAATTTCTTTTTTTCTCTCTAATTTGACAAATGGATTTGGACAAATGGTTATGCATGTGGAAAAGGAGACTCAAAGAACAGTTAGCCAGATGGACAAGTGGATAACGAAAAAAGAATATGTGGAAACCTGTCTGAAGCTAAATAATCTCTTTCCCTTTCACTCTTCGTTTTTCTCCCTTCTCTCCGTTTCTCTCTTTCTTCTTTCCTCTTTTTCCCCTTTTCAACCCGGTTGATTGAGCTGATTTTCCCTGTCGAACCAATAAGAGGGGGTATGCCCCCTGCACCGGTAGATACGCTATTGGTTTTTACACCATTCTTAAGTGCCCTCATCCCAACGCGTCTGCCTTTGTCTCATTCGGAATAAATGGTAAAACATTTCTGCTTTCCTCCTTTGGACTAATGAAATCTTACCCGTCCCGTGCATAGCCAGGGGATTGGAACTCCTACGGTAAGTTCCAAACTTGTTAAAGGGGTTTTTTACCCCACCCGAAAACACGTCCACTTGGTTATGCCTATGTCAGTGGCCGTCCTACAGGGGGAAGCGGGGACATTCCCCCAGATTTCAACTTCCCCCAGATTTCAACCTCCCCCCACTTGCCATCCCCCAAGTTAAGCCAGGAACTGGATTAACTGCAAAAATAATATACAACTCATGAAGCTTAATTTTTCGTCCAGAGATATGCTTAAACCTCCGAGCTTGTGGATGTTTCGCACCATGCCCCCCTCCCCCCATCAGGAACGGGCCTTTTGAGCTCTGTTACGAGCTGCGCCAGAAAATTGTTTCCCCCAAATTTTGACGTTCTGTCCCCGCAAATGTCGTCTATCTTTGGTCGGTTCATTCCGAACCCTTTATAACCTTTTCATGTCTCCCTCCTTTAGACTAATGAAATGCCAAGCCCTTGCATAGCCAGGGGGTAGGAACCCCTTGGGTAAACAGTTCTAAACCTTAAGTGTTCTAAAACCTTGCCATAATCATTCATGTATACGTGAAATCAGATTTTGACAGGGAATATTAAAGCTTTGTTCCTTCATCTTAATTTCCCTTTTAAACTGATTGCTTACCAGAATATAGGCACCTTGAAGAGATCTTTCAGATAAGAAGCAACGCGGTTAATTTTGTGTTACTACTGTTGAATGAGAATATCTGAATTATTTGTCGCTTGAACGATTCCGCACTAATGCAAGACCAGAAAACCAACACACTGTAACCAACCACCACGTTACACCGTAGTCGCAAGACCTTTTTCGTTTGAATGTTTGTTTGTTTTTTGTTCTTGCTGTTGTTATTTTTTTAAGTCAATGAACAAACGTGAAGCAAAGGAGAAGTTGTGAAGAAAATTGTGAAAACAACCTATGATCTCCTCGTTTAGGGTATGGTTGATCCTCAAACTTGTAATAAAGCATTATTTACTTCTTTAAGAGTTTTTTATACTGTAACAGATAAACCCACCCCCCGCCCTACCCCCCCGCCCTACCCCCTCCCTACCCCCTACCCCCTACCTACCCCCCTCCCCCACCAAAAAATTGTAATCCACATATACTACTGTATCGTACTGTAGTAATAAATTGAACAATCAGTGAACAACAATTGGCACATATTTGAACCCAGCTGCATGCGTCTTCTTCATTAAATGTTAATGAATATTACATATCTCGAGGGCCCTGAGTAATATTAGATCCCAGCCTTCCAGCAGGTTCACATCCAGACCAAGTACCAATATATTACACGGAGCGGACTCTGGATTTTTGGCTCCCCAGCTCCGTTAGGAAATTGGTTGGAAAGTGGGTCGTAAAACTCCATCTAACCTAACCCAACCGTTAGGGAAATTACTGACAAAAGAGTATGCCGTACAGCTTGCTACGAGGAAAGTACCAGTTCGGAATAACGAATCAAATGCGCTTGGGACCAATCAAATCTTGGAAACAAATCTCATGATGGTCTTCATAAGTCAGATGTTTGAATCATACAGAGAGTTCAATTTCACTCGCTAGGCGATGGGATAATTTTAAAGTTCGAAGAGAGCTGAAATTTACTCCAAAAAGAGTTAAGTTTTTCTCTTGATGGAGTGCCTACATGAACCACTCTTAAAAAAGTGATTCTTGCAGGCTCTAGTTAAAGGGTAAATTTCTTCGAGCGAATTTCCTCTCTTCTTGGAGTGAGTTTTGCTATTCATGTAACACTCTAATGGAGTGAATTCACACTTTTCACTCCATTAAAGAGTGGCCAAGTTCACTGATTGGTTTATAGAGTGTAACTTTAAACTGGGACTTTATCGGTGAAAGGGTATTTATGATTCTTCTTGCCAAAGAAAACCTTTTTTTCCCTTCAAGATTAGCCCCATAGAGAAGCGTACTTGCTTATTTGTCTTATAGAAACATATATCAATATGCGGATAAGTGAAATAAACTTCGGGAAACTCAAATGACCTTTAAAGGTTATATTTAGCCAAATCTTCGAATTTCTGTTCTTTATATGGGCACTTGAACTGGTGTTTAAAAAGAGATTATTGACCGAATTACAGAGGATTTCAGGACATGTATTTTTGAAATATTTGTTTCAAAATGATGATATCTTGAAAAGGGTATCTCTTAATTTATTTCTGCTAATTTGAGAGAATTATTACGAGGGGATTTGGAGTAAAGTTCCTCAGGGTTCTCTGGTACGAGGTAATCCTAGAGGTTATTTCCTTGGTTCATCGATCTTCTTTAAAAAAGAAAATCCTATCGACGCTTTTAAAAAAGTCTCTTGACCCAAAGGTAGCATCTGGGAAAAGGTGATTATTTTTAGTGATTAGTATAAAAAATAATTAGCGCGTGACAGCCTTAAAGCTGGTCGAAATTAATCTCCAGCTTAGGGGAAACAGAAGACTGACGTATAATATTCTAAACATATGTTTTCAAAAGAAATATTAATACCTTAGAGGAATGAGGGAAGAAAGATTACGAAGGCAAGGTTTTATCTGTGGTCTAAGGTAATTACCCTAATTACTTATGCCATTTAATAGATGATTGATTGCAGGGGTGAATTCACTTTGCCTCAGTCCAATCTGTTATAAAGTCGGATGGAGTCGCGTGAAAAAAAAAAAATGGCGCAGGAGTTCAGGCGAGGTCTTTAAAAAGTGGTTCTGCGGTATAAACTCTGGAAGACCGATTGAGAAGTACAATTTGTTTGTACTAACAGATAAAATCCGCAAAAGGTCGGGACTGCCATAAACGGTAACAGTGACTATTTTTAACCACGACGAAATATTACAATATTTACCTTTTTGTTAAAAATTGCATTCTTTTGAATGAGTACTTTCTTCCAAAAAGTCTTTTTTCATTCCATTTTTATGCAAACAAATCGTGCTTTATTCTAAAATTGTAACACGAATATCAACTGTGTATATGCAGTCTTTGTTGTGGTATACTTTCCTTTCCAGAATGTAATGTCCCCCGTGTTCCCCGACTTGTCTTCTGTTTTAACAAATGAAAATTAACTTAAGCCGCGTTTACTGGGCGCGCGGATCGCGAAACTCGGAAAGGCACAAGTGGATCTCGGAAAAATTCCTTTTTGTGTATTTTATGAAGCTGTTAATTAATCTCGCGGATATAGGAACGCGGAAACCATCGCGGAACACGTAACGCGGAACGAATTTACCATGTCGAATTCTTTCCGCGTTCCGTACGTGGATTGGCGTAGCTTCCAGTAGGACTTCGCCACATTTTCAGGGCCCCGTTGTGAGACTGATGACTTAACATCTGATCAAGATGCGTGCACGAGGAAAAAAAGCTAAGCGAGAGAACCTTTGAGTGGTTTGTTGAATAAGAGAGCGATCCTTTATCTCCAAACGATGACAGTCATATGGACTCACAGAGGGTAGATGCGCACTGTTTAACAAGGTGTTTCTTGCCGGCTGTTGCCATTATATTGTATCAATTGTATTCTTTGTTCCACCCCCCCCCCCCCCCCAGTAAAGACGGCTTTTACCTGGGTGATAACTTGAATTTCCTCTCAACAAGGTTCCTATCTGAAGAGAAAATATTCTACTTAAATACAAATTAGTTCATAAATTATAAAGCACACAAAAATAAAAGATTTATGTAAAAACGACACTGAGGCAATATTCATTTCCATGTGATATCTGCTTCTTTTAATCATTCAAATTAGTAATTTTTTATGCCTAAATTTGTACGTATACAGACTGACAGAAACAAACATAACTCGGTTTTGAAGAATATCAGAAATATAGCACACATATTGTAAAAGACCAAATATACATAGCTACGCAGGCAATAGTCGATGGGGACGGGACAGATTGAACATTATTGAAAGAATCAATTAAATAGCTAAATAAGTCAATATCAAATATTTGACACTGTTTGGTTCAACGGCACTAGAACTGAAGGAAAGAGTAAAACATTTGGGTTATTTTTTAATCAATTCTAGTCACATATTAGATACTGGGTTTCGTATGACAATTTTTTGAAGTCGGATAGACCTTATGCATATGATGTCACAATTCAAAAAGGAGACCCTCATTTAGAGGAAAACAACCAAATGCAAAAAGTTGATTGGTCAACTAACCGATACGCGTACTGGCGTAAGTCTTCTTTACAGTTTAGACCACTTTAACAGTATTCCCTCCACCGCTGCATA
Source organism: Holothuria scabra (assembly GCA_037179385.1). Taxonomy (NCBI): domain Eukaryota; kingdom Metazoa; phylum Echinodermata; class Holothuroidea; order Aspidochirotida; family Holothuriidae; genus Holothuria; species Holothuria scabra. Next base: position 41,632,660 of record CM074194.1, read on the forward strand.
TGCATACACAAAGTTCAGAAATGTGGTTTCACTGCTGTTCCTCCAAAATGACGTATGCCTGTCGTCTATGCATAAGCTCTATAATATTTCAGAGAACAGCAATCCACTTTTAGCAATAACTTTATAGCATGAAAGTTACTGTTGGTACCAAAATGATTAGGGGTGTCTGCATCAGGCTTTTGAAGAGTAAGGGTTTACGAGTCTGGGGACTTGTGAAAAGTCTACTGAGTTGCTTGAACTCAAAAAACAAGAAGGTGAACTAATTCACTAATAATAGAGTAAAAAGTGTGAATTCACTTCATTACAGTGTTAATTCACTTCAAGAAGAGTGATATTTCAATCCAAGAAGAATTAAATCACTCCAAAAGAACGCAGTATCACTCTTGAAAAATCCTTACAAGGATCACTCTTTAAAAAACGATCACTTCCGGAACTTGTTTAGAGAGTGAATTTTCACTCTTCTTCGAGTGAATTAACACTTAATGGAGTGAATTCACATAGAGAGTGACTACGAGTGTGACAGAGAAACCACAACTTTTTAATACTAGTAACTCCCTTACAAATGTTTAAGCACTTTCCCATTGACTGTTCAACAATAATATTGTCATTAATGTATACACCTTGAAATACTGTACTTTACTCAGTGTCATCATTTAATCCTACCTCGGAAATACCACAATGTAGAGGAGATTTCCGATTTAAAGAGAAATATTGTTTTAAAATTTTTCCACAAAGAGTGCAAAGAAAATAGCTCAGATACTATCAACAATTCAGCCTTAATCATATATTATCCCCAGCAATAGCTACATCTCTTCAAAAAATACTATCCTCAAAAAAAGCCATGGAGGTTGCATCATTTGAAATGTTGAAAGTTTGGGTGAACAAATTATTCTTGAGAAACAAACAACTGAATTTCTATCTGTGAGTAACTTATTTCTTGAAAAAAAAGCTGCCATACTGCCCTAATTTTGATAATCTATCAACCTGTGTCAATAAATATTAGCTTAAAGGGATGAATTTTTCTTATGAAACAAACGAAAAATTTCCCTTTAAATCCCCGTGAATAATTTGTCTCATATTAGTCTAAAGTTTATTTAATGTAACACTTATTTACAATGCAGTGCTAACACGTGACGTTATTCACACAGGTGCACACATGGATTTCCTAACATATCTTTAACCAACATGCTGTTACACAACCTTTTGTTACACTGGGTGGTGTATCACCGCCATGGTAGTTTTACCACCATTGATTAACCAACTGGAAAGGAACACAAATAACCTACTGAGCAATTGCATGTGATGTTTAAGTTTGATGTGAATATATGCATTTTTCAATAAAGACCCTACATGAAAACGAACCTTTATCAGATGTTGCAACAGTGGCGTGCGCAATGGGTGGACCTATTGGGGTCCATGCCCCCTAAAAGTAGCACGTCAGTCGGGAGAAATAACTCGGAAGCAGTCTAACCGAGCCTGACTTGCACAGGCCCCCTTTAAAAATATTGCAAGTAGTAAAATATATATGTTTCAGTCAAATGTGGCACCACTTGCATCTCAGCCGTCTTCAAAAGGAAAAAAATTTCCAAAGGAAGGGGGAGGGACAATCCTTCCTATACCCCTCCCCCACGACAGCGTGAGTTTTCAACCCCTGTGCCCTCTCTGTTTATAAAAGTATGCTTCCTTCATATTGGTCATTACTGGGGGGACATCTTGCATCTTGGTCTTCTTCAAAAAGCAAAGATTTTCAAAAGGCTGTGGGAGACACTTCGTACCCTCCCCATGTCAGTCTAGGGATTTTACAGTCTTACCCCTCCACCTCACAATACCTGTGTAGGCCACTGTATAGACCTTATGCATATGATATCACAATGCAAAAACTACCCCCTCTTTTAGAGAAATAACAAAACAACACCAACAAATGTAGACAGTTGATTGGTCAACCACTCGATATGCGCGAAAACGTGTAGTTCGAATTCTACTGGCAGCTGTCCATCAATATCGTACCTGCCTACACAAAGATTAGTGGTACTGCCACATGAACATTGTTAGTCCTCCGAAATGACGTCAGTTGTGACGTCAGTGCATAAGGTCTATTGCATGTTTCCAAGAAGGTCGTAGTTGTAAACATATAAACGGATCACAATAATAATATTATCATTACATAAATACCGGTATTGTAAATTACCATTTTGGTTTAGATTTTGTAAAATCGTCTGATGCATTTGGAAGCTACAAACATGAAAACTAAGTACAGAATGAAAATATCAACTATTTTGTGCGTAGGTTAGTATTGTATAAGCAGCCTTTTTAAATAAACATTTCAGCCTTGCATAATTTCTCTAAATTGCACATAATTAAGTTCCTGAGTTGTTAGATGAAAGAGAACTCGATCCGATATTTAGTTATTTTACGACTTGTAAGTATAATGATCACATCAGATAAAATTAATATTAGATGGCGCATACTCCCAAATAAATCAGATAATTCACAGGTATAAAAAAATGAATTGGTTCCAAAAGAAGTACAATTCTGTATAGGCTGGGTCAGATGGAGTTTTACGGCCAAGTTTCTAACCACGGCCCTTTTTCCAGTTGTGCCTACCTGGCTTGTTTTCCCTACTGCATTGCCTATGCTGAGTATCAAGCAAAATGGCAGAAGGTTCCGTTTCATCTTTGGTATGACCCTGTCAGGATAATTCTGTATAAGTGAAACAGAGGAATTAGCAGCAGAAACTAGGGTCAGGCAGGTAGGAGCTCCTACGCTAGAAGGGATGTGAAGGAGGAATCAAGGGGTTGACAAGGCTTAAAACCTTTCAACCCATTGGTCAAATAGATGTATGATTCCACTCACATCCCAGTTATGGGATATTCAGAGCGGCTGCCGTGAGTGCACTTGTTGTGGCATTATATCAGTTTTAACGTATCTTCTCCCCGTGTTTGATTTTTGTCCATCAGGTTATTGTAAAATTCATTGTTTTAATATTTTGAAATTTGTTTGAAAACCATGGTTAGGGTTAGATTGAAGTGAATATGGGCTGTTTGCTATGTTCTGCCGAATTCAAAATTACCAAAAACTGGTCCAGAAGCTTGCTATTTGGATTTAGGACTTTTGCCCCTTTTTAAGAAGCCGATTAATCCATTGGCATGATTTGCGGCCCATAATCTTATTCGAAAATAATTTAGCTGCCCGCGCAGTAAACACATTCTAAATTGTAGAAAATGGATTTACAAGTTTTCCCTTTATGCTTAAACCTTTTTTGAAGTTCGGTATTTCGAAAGTAAAAAGGGATTTTTTTCGTGTGGGTCACTATTCAGTGCTAAGCAACTGGAAAATGTCCGTGGGCCTCGCTAACCAAAAGGTTTTGAGTTGAGGGGTGAAAATCTTTCTTACCTCGAGTGAGTGTTTTGTAGAGATCAGTTCACTACGGACCTTATATACATGGGCAGAGCATACTACACGGTGCGTTGTTACTACCGTACGTGTGAGAAAAGGTTAGAAGAATGGTTGTCTGTTAGCCCTTTACCGTTGTTTGGGTCCTTTTGGACCCAGACGGAGAGCGCGGCTGTCACCAATCTTTACTGTTGCACGCGGAGCTCGAAACATAAGGTCAAAGTCACTACATGTATTGCAGGAATATGATATTGAAATTAAACTTTGTTTAAAACATTACAGAGTCATCGTCAAATCACACAAATTATAGCTTCACGGCGGCCATCTTGGTGCGCCTTTTTTGACCTAGTCGGTGGCGGCAATTTACGGATAGGACCTACGCGTTACATGCTCTGTCCATGTATACAGGGAGTTGTCCTAACTACTCCTGATGCTTATAAGTCCGTGCAGTTCACTTCACTGAATTAACGAAGGTGGAGTGGCAGCACCAAAATGTCAAAACTGATGGGCGCAAAGACAAAATGTTGCGGGATAAAACTTAAACGGGGAGAGAGAAACTGAACGTGGAGCGCTCGCTCCAGTGGGTGGGGACAAGGTGCAAAGTCTTGGGCCGAGGGTCCAGGGGACAAAGTCCCCTGAAGCTCTGAGGTTTAAGCTATCTCCTGGTGGAAAAAATAAGTCTCAGAAGGGGTATAGTATGCATTTTTTCGGTTTCACCACTCATAACTGACTTAAAGGTGTGGGGCGGGCAAAGCAAAGGAAGAGCAAAGGAAAAATGTGGGGAAGCAACTGCCCCCTTCTTCCCCCACTGCTAAGGTGAAAGGTAATTGCCATCAGAATCCCTTCAAGGTAATTTTCTGCAGTCCGTCCACATCTTATTCATTATAGTGTGCTTTTTGACAAAAAAAAATGTTAGTTTCAAATCATTGTGTCAAACAAAATAAAACCGTAGCAGACATTTTTAGGTTGAGTATTGCTCGAAAATATACACTGACCATGAAAACAATGAATTCTGAAGGATCTTGTAGTAGAGAGTAACTCAATGTAACTTAAGTTACCTTACTTTAAAGATTGGTTATTTTCATTAAAAATACCTCTGCTTTTCAACAAAGTCACGGAAAGTTATGTAATTCTGGCATCATCAGACACCTTTTGTTTTTCGTTCTGTCTGTCCTTGAAATTTGATAAAATTGTTTAAAAATTGTTTGAATATATTTTCCTGTAGATCTAGCATTGCCCTTCACCATACAAAGAGTACAACCAATAGTGTTGCTTAATAACCCTGCAGCGGCATCAAAGTTATAAATAAATTGAATGCAATGTCAAATTAATGTGTCGCGATGACATCACAGACTTGCCATGATGCACCAAATCGCAAGAAAAGTGAATTACTTTAAAAAATTGTATTTATCGAACACTATATGCTATTGAGATGCATTTTTTCACCTTCTGAAAAAGGAAGTTTTTCTGCATATTTTGAAGTCAATGAATTTTGTCTCCAGAAAATGCCTATGACTCCTTTACAAGTGGTTTCTTATTCCCTTACACAAAGACGTTTTTTAAAAAGCTTATGGTTTAGTAAATTTTGCCAAAACCCATGGGAATTGACTTATAGCACAGTAGTTTTTCTTCGCAGGAAATACAAATCCCATGTATTAATTTAGGTCCATTCCTCTTTATAGTCACCTTGCTTAAATCAATCGGAAACATTCTAAAGATGTTTAAAGTCAAAGTTACTTCATACATGATGGAACAGTTCGCCTGTATCCGACCTATTGATGCCCGTCCTTGCTGATACCTATTGATCCCAATCAATTCTTTGTTTTCAGGAACCTTTTGGACTTGATTTTGAACCTGCTTAAAAACTGTGCAAATGAGTTCAGTAGGTTGCAATAGGATTTTTTTTATCAAAATGACACCTTTTATCATTCCATTATTTCTTTCTTCGTGTTACAAATTTCTCAGTTAGCTGACTAATGAATCTCTAGCATCAAACTTGAGCTCTGAATAATTTCGATCAAATTTGGCTTCGTATTAAAGGGAAATGTTGTGTTTGTTTTGCAAGAAAAATTCATCCTTTTAAAACTAAAAATTATTGGTACAACGTGATAGATTATCAAAACTAAAGGCAGTATGGTAGCCTTCTTTTCAAGAAATAAGTTTCCCACGGATAGAAATTCAGTTGTTTGTTGCTCAAGAATAATTTGTTCACCCAAACTTTCAACATTTCAAATGACGCAACGTCTATGGCTCTTCTTCCTCATAGTATTTTGAAGAGACATAGCTATTGCTGGGGTTTATGATTAAGACTGAATTGTTGGATATCGTCTGAGCAAATTTCTTTGTAATCTTTATTGGGGCATTTTAAACACAATATTTCCCTTTAAAGTAAGAAATTAAAAATGAATTATTTGTGCGACTGACAAGACCTACCTGGGCTGAAATGCAAGATCATTTTGGAGTATACACAATTTACACAAATATAACACCATATTAACAAAATATTTATCAAGTTTGAAAGAGATTCTCGTTGGATCAGCTATACACTCTGTACATAATTGCATTTCTTTGTTAGGAAGGATTCTTTTTAACTCGATCTAGATAGTTCAATAACTTATGAAGTTAATCTTGTTCTTCTTAAGATTTTACCTTTTTACTTGTGTTCGCTTTTCATTCGGATTTTGAAGAGAAGCATTCCATTTGAGTTGCTGAAGAACTATTTTGAAAAAGGCACAACCACTAGTTTACTGATCTCAAGTTCAATACCGATACATCACTCAACTAGACATGCGATAAAGGTTTAAGATGGTTCAAAAAGAATAATTTTCCAACTCTTGAAATATATTTCTTTTCTGCAATTGGGGAATGATGTAAGATACACTTTATAGCTGGTGAATTACTTCTGGTATGGGTCAAGACTTACGCTTTCATCGGATGTGTCAACTATAAATATTTAACGTGATACAACGCAACTTAGATATTTCGCCCAAATTTGGTTTAACAGTGATGATTTATTTCGGTTCCTCTGGAAAAGACTCCACTTTGAACCTGTTGAGTTGAAGAAGTTTGATTACAGGTACAGGTCAGTGGATGCATATATCAGACGTTTTCTCTGGGGTTTCCAATAGGTTCCCACAGGGTTCCTTTAAATTCAACATTCAGCAAGTTGATGAATGGCCGCAATAGGTCAATGAAGGACTCCAACAGGTTATTGAAAGATAAGCAGTTCATACCAGTTTAAACCTTTTGGATAAGCAGTGGTGATTTCAATTGAATAAAGCCTGTTGTATAGGTAACACGCTTGATCTTGGTCAACGACTAATTAGGAAAATATCAACAGGATCAAAAAATACTTTTGGAAGTCTTTGACTTCACCATATAAAAAAGAAATTAACAGTTAACAGTTTAATGGAAACATCAGTTCGGGCCTATTTTGGTATTACAGTAGATGTCAAAGGTTAGGTTAAGTTAGGTTAGATGAAGTTTTACGACCCAGTTTTTAATCAGTTCGTTCAAGTCGACCCGACCGCGGCCTTTTTTCCAGTTGCGGCTCACTGGCTTGTTTCCCTACTTCATTACTTATGCTGAGCACCAAACACAAAAGCAGTAGGTTCCGTTTTTAGAGTCTTTGGTATACCCGGTCGGTACTCGAACTCCCGACTTATCGACCGCAAGTCTGATACTTTTACTACTTGACCCTGCAGTCGAGATGTGAAAGCAAGTTTCTCCTAATTGGTCAGAACCAAATTGGAGGCATCCTTCTTTCAAGTTCTATTCCTTCTTCGGGGAGGGGTGGTCAACCAACTTAGCTGGATGATTGTCCGCCTGGTTAAGTTGTGCTAATATTGTATCAAATAATAGAGGTTATACTGACATATATTTGGTGCCCAATGCTTAAGCGCAAGGGACATATTCCCATCTACTACATGGTTTTAGGTCTGGTTACCAATTTGACAATTAATTTGGCAATTAATTTTTCAGACTTTTGACAAACAATGTTATTAGCCCGCTAAAACGCTCATTGACCATCCTTCTGCAACCAATTCACCTGGTAGAAAAAGGTATTCATCCTCATTTGACAGTTTGGTTACGTTTGATGGTATTTACAATGGCTCAATCGCGTGTCGCATTAATGAATAAAACACTGCCCAGTACACGGCCTGATAAATCTGACTGACCAATTACACAAGACTGATGAAAACGCCAAGTTCACTAGCATGATATAGGTCTATTGGAACAGACTGATCTTACAATAAATTGACCAGATGCCCGACAGTAATTCTATTCGTCCTTGTCCTTAAAATGGATAATCTGATTACGGTTCCATGATATTTCATTGCTATGTGGCTGTTCCTAATGAACAGATCCACGAAAGCCCATTTGGACCTACCCGGAAAAGTTGTCTTATTTCAACAAAAAGTGAACTGGAAGCAAGCACATATGACATCATATCCTCACATTAATGGACATTTTTTTGTTTTTCTGTAAACTTTTCAAACACTTTCCCCTCAACAATCCCGATTTGGTTCTGTTTTAAAATTAATTTTTTGCTTGAACTTCCCCTTCAAAGTGAAGTTGGGCTATGTTAGTCAGTTTAGATGGAGTTTTACGGCCCAGTTTAAAGTGAAACCTAAAATTTTGGTATGAAGAGAATCCTCCTTATCGAAATATTACATTGTCTACAACCATGTACATGTCAACATAAAGAAATAAAGAAACGTTGCCATCACAGTTTTTTTCACCACAATTCTGCTTCTATGTTAGGGGGACGTCAGTTGTCATCTCTCGAAGTAAAGTTGAAACATCGATGATTATCACTTTCATAGCAGAGGGAAACACTCCTTGGTTGGACTGAGGAATCCAGAGAGTTCGTGGAAGCTTGATGGGCACCCGCCACACCGTCACTGACGGAAATTATTGAAATTAGTCCTTTCAAACTTTTGCTTTATAACCTCTTGCTGTTTTTAAATTGAAGTCTACGGTAGGGCATACCGTGTATTATTCATTAATCAGAAATATACAAACTACAGCACCGTTCAAACAGAGATTGCGTTCTGTGACTATGGAACGCCAATAAGTAAAAATAACCTTTTTCTTCAAAGTCTTATTCTAGACCAATTTACATCTACCTTTTACAAAGTAGAATTTTACCAAAAGCTGTTCTAAGTTCTCGGTTGAATATTGTATAAATTACAGGATTTAAAACAGAGTTGCACCACCCTAGCCACGTCACAAATTGAAATGCTGCGTATGATACTTGGCAGGACGGACACATCCCAAGGACAACATTGACGACAAAGAAAGGTAACCAACACGAGATGAACACTCCTACAACGATACCTATCACGAGGGTTGCACGCTTTTCGCGCGTGACAGATATCTTTATCTTCTTTGATTTGATTCTTCTATTTTGTGCATTGGTACCAGGCCCGTACATACTTGATATCGTTGTCCCTGTCGGTTCATGTAAATCAATTGTTTGATATGAAGGCGCTGCTCGTGCCTCGTCTACAAAATTCTGGGCCACGGATTTCCCTGAGACTGATGGCAAGCTAACGGACGGGTTCACGATATGTAATTTCGGTTGTCCGAAATTCTTCTCTTCTGGGCGGTTGTCAAGGCTCAGTTCTTCAGATTCTGTTACTGCACAAAGAGGATTTTGAAACCCCAGTGGTACGACTGTGTTGCTTACCCTTACAGATGACCGAACTGTAGGGTAGTCGACAGTCTCGGAAGGTGCATCAAATGTTTTCTCGTCGGGAAATCGACGATTTGAACGAGCTCCTCTTACGGTACCATCCGGTTGGACGGATGACGTCAGTTTATGGGCGGCGTGAGCAATTCTTATATAAAGCAGTACTATGAATATGCATGGTATGTAAAACGACACAGCAGAAGATATGATTTGGAAAATTGGTTGTACGTTCAATATGCATATGTTTTCGTCGCTGCTGTCGAATCCACCTACAAAAAGCAAAGCAGGTACACACACTAGAATAGATAGCACCCATGACACTGAAATTAGAAGAGCAGCGAAACTCGGTTTCCTTTTCATGGCATACCAAATCGGCCTAGATACCGCCAAGTATCTATCCACAGAAACTGCACATAAGTTCCATATAGAAGCCGTGCACATTAGCACATCCATTCCTACCCAAATATCACATAAGGCTCTCCCTAGTAACCATTTCCCACTGTTTATCTCTTGGAATGCCGCAAATGGCATGATTATCAAACAGACGGCCGAATCCGCAACAGCTAACGACACGAGAAGGTAATTTGTAACGGTCCGGAGATGTGAGAAGCGTATGATGGCGACGCAAACTAGAAGGTTTCCCGCCAACCCGATCACACAAATAACCGGAAGCACAATGACGAAGATCACATTGATCGACGTCATCTCAAAGCCCTCGTCGACTTCTGGAGATGATTCATTCATGGTTGCTTAGTTGCTTGGATGTTCCCTTCAGTATCTGCAAAAAAAAGTAGGAGGTAAAGTTACTACACCAATATCGAATTATACAGAATCACCTCAAATTGCTGTATACCGGTCCGCGAAACCTAATTTAAGCCCCGTCCACACTATGCAACCCGACTTATTGCAACAAGACTGTCTTGTCTTGGTGAGCGACTGACGACTAAGAGCAAAATGTCCACATTGTGCAACAAGTCTCAGGCCCATGAAGTGAGTCACACAAAGTTCTAACTTTTAACATACTTTCTATTTGTTCTGTTGAAGAGACCGCCATGTGTTACGTACATTTCGATTAACTGAACTCCGCAGGTTTCATTCCAGGAGTCCGTCAATGTTGTCGGTTGCACGTTTCATGCCACCGAATATGTTCGGTCGGATGAAACTGGCCTGCGCGTCTGCTAGCAACTAATTGCAAAGTATTCCACACTTTACAACGCGTCTGAACAATATCTATGCAATACGTTGCATCGCATAGCGTGGATGAGGCTGTTCAGGACGTGACCACTCACCCGATGAACCTGAACCCTACCATTCATCCCGCACAAGTTGCATACAGTTGTGACCAGTTGCGTTGGATCGAAGTTTGGAAGTTGGATAAAACGTTCGCACCACACTTCGTTGATCCGATTGCGTTCGCTGCAATGAATGAACGCAGTTACCTGAAATTTTCAATTCTGCACGGATTTTTCTATAACATTTGTATTGCTGTAGTGCAGTGTTATACAGCACCATCAAATTGGACAATGATGTGCCCAAAATGTCATAAAAATGTGCCCAAATGATGTCACCAACAAGTCAAGTGCTTCGAAAAGTGTGATGATGCAGACGTCTACACCAAACAACATGCAATGGACACAAACACTTGCTCAAAGAGTTGACATTTTCATGAAAGGTCCATTCTGCATGAAGCAACTAATAAACAAAGTGCACCAAGTCAATCTTTAGTAACCTTTTTTACTTTATGCATTCGTTAAATGTGAGCAGTAATCGATCAAAATCATTGATCAGCATTGATAATCGATTGTTCAATTGTAAACCGATTGGAAAGTTGATTGAAAGCTTGAAAAATTTTCTTTTGTTCACCACTGCTGTACACTGTTAGAAATTTCTCTGTAAAATTTACATAATTTTTATGGCAAATTTTTTTCCAACCAAATAATGTTTTTTTTACAGCCAGACTGTAATCATGAAAAAACATTAAGTGTTTGTTTTTTCTTTACAGTTTTTGCATGTAAATTAGTTTACAAATGTCTACTGTAAAATCGAATTACAGAATTGTTCTGTTTTTTTTTACCTTAATTTTATGTGAATTTACAGCCTACTGTTTTCATTCTCGGCGTTTTAATATTTATTATAATATCGCTTTTTTCCTTTCAAATGTTATTACGTATCATACACTTCACCATTACGTAGATCAGGTATTTGCTTATCAACGTAATGTGTCGTTACGAAGTTATTTTCAATCAAAACACAATGAGGATACTTTGTTATCACATTGTTGTCCAGTAGACTGCTATCTCTAGGAACTTTGTAATTGGAAAGTCACATTTTTGGTACAATATAATAATTGTTTTTAAAATAAATATGACAAAGAATGCAAATACATTGGTTGCAAACATTTCCAGACAAGGTAAACAATAAGTTTATCACTTCCTGATTAAAAAAAGCCAAAAAAGATATTATTCAAAGCAACAGCAATCCTTTTGTTAGGAAAATGCCTACAAAATAAGCTCCACCCATTTATGCAAAATAAGATTTACGTCATAAAGTGGTAAATTTACAGACTCTTTCAAGTAAATTTGTGAAACGTTTTTAATTCGATCAAGTGCATGAGCGCCTGTGGCGATGAGTTGACATCAGTATACCAATTGTCAGTATAATAAATGTAAGTTAATTTTCAAATAGGGCCATAAATTTGCCAAAAATGTTTTCTTTTTAACTGAAACTTCGCAGAACGATGCATGTTATATATTGAAAATTTTCTGGCTATTTCTTATTTGTTTGTTTGTTTGGGCTTATTTTTGTTTCTTTTTCAGCGTAAAAACAAAATGAATGTTTGTTAAATGACAGTATATTTATGTGAAATCAGAAAAATACAAAATACTGTTAAAATTTCTGTACATTTACAGAAAAAGTTTTACAAAGCAGTAAAATTTGGTTAAAAAAGCAGACAGAAATGGTTTTTCAAATAAACAGAAAATACATGTTAAACAACCTTTTTTTATTGTAGAAATACAAAGTGTCTGTAAAGATACAGAAAATCTCTATTAAAAGTAAAATACAAAAAGTTTAAGTTAAAAAAAGTCTGTAAATTTACAGAAATTTTTAACAGTGTAGTGCAGATGAGTGACGCCATATGGATATGATACTGACTAATGCATTTCTAATCATTTCACCTGTAAGTTTTTTTTTTATTTATATCAAGACGGTCATTCGGCTTTTCTGTGTCTGTCAACTGGTTTAACAACGTTTGTCATTCGTTTAAACGCAACGCAACTGCATGGGTCGGTAATAGTGGGTCACTGTCGAGGCTGGCTAGACTGAACTATGGCCCAACTGTATGCCAGAAAATGGCAAACGCGTTTTATATACTCCATTTTGTTACGACAAGGACCGAAGGACTGAATATTCAAGAGATAATTTTGTTGTCCTTACATTTTCCCTGATGTCGACATACCTCGGGAAAGGCGACTCCAGTTCCAGACCTAGAAAGTAACAATCTCCTACAGAAGTCATATCTTTCCAGCAATAACAAAACATAAAGAAAGGAAAGCTTACAAAAATAAAAGTCGAAATCTTTCCATTTGTAACTAGAATGGGTAGGATTTTATTCCATTACATCGTAGATAAATGTTAATTACTGGCCCAAGTATTACATTTCCTAAAAAAAAAAAACATTTTTGGTCTCAAAATATTGAAGAGTTATTATTCCTACATGGTAATTTTCGAGTTTAATGCCAGGCCTACATGTGATAAATTAAAAACAATGGCGATTGGTTTTCATTTAGGGTCTTAAGATGGAATTTGGTAAATATTGTGAAAATTGTAAGGGAAATTTGTTCCAAATTTTGACAATTTCTGCTTAGAATAAGCAAATAAGGGGTTTTTATTCACTTTTTGACGGGGCTGTGACCCATCACCCACTTTCGGATTGGTCAGTCGATTGACTGTACCTCTACAATTGAAACAAATAATTTACTCAGAACTGTGCGTGCTCCTGATTCGTCTCATGGGTGTACGTCATAACTTTTTGACAAGATCTACTTCACAACTTGAATAGCAATACACCTATGGCTCTTACAGCGATACACATGAAATTCTTGTCGGTGCTCTACAAAGCTGGCTGTGACAGCTATCCGAGAAAAGAGGACCATTGCCCATATAAGAGACTGTAATCTTTGCTCCGCTGGCACACCTTCTGATGTACTTTGCTAAAGCGTATGGTTATATGAGATTCAATGAACAGAGACACACGTCATTAGATTTTATTTTCACATTTGCATAATAAAGTCATTCGGGCAAATAAGATTTTACACTCTCCTTCCCAAGTGGTCAAACCTTTGATACAGTTCAGTTATGACATCACCACAAAAGAAAAAAAACATGCATACGTCACAATTCTATCATAGATGAAAGTCCTAGAACTACTACTGTAACTTCGAGGCATGGTACTTCATTGTGTAAACGTGGGGTGGTTACGATACCCACGGGTGTCTTTCATGATCAAAACTTTAACTCTCATTGGGTATCATATTAACATGATTTTATTGAAACGAATAAGATCGATATAACAGTATATAAAGTCCACGTTCTTTTCCTTTAAATACACCAAAACCGTTGTGTTTGAAAGATTCTCCGAATCAGAAAACTTCAAAACCGAACTTTCGTCTTGGTGCTAAATCTGTGACCTTTTTGTCAGTCAGTCGGTGGAGGCGCCAGAATGTCAAAATTGCGGTGCAAACTAACTGCAAATGATCATTTGGGGCCACAAACATTCGGGCGCATTGCGAAGCCGAGTTCTTTTTTGGGCGGGGGTCCAAGGAGCGAAGTCTCCGGAAGCTTGGAGGTTTTGGCATATCTCTGGAAGAAAAATTAAGTCACTGCAGAGGTATAGTATTTATGTTTTCGGTTAACCCAGTCCTAACTGACCTAAGTTTGGGGGTAAGTAGGGGCAAGGCCAAACTGAGGGAAAATTCCCCCTTGTCCCTCGTAGCGCCGTCACTGCCTCCTGTTGACTAATGAAGGAACCTCGCGGAGCCAATTTTGGTTGTGTAAACAACAAACTTCTCTTTCGACACTTTGAGTGTTAGCGGTGAAGTGCAGTCGTTCTTCACTGGCACCAGGTTGCGAACAATAACCCACTTGGCGGAGGTGTGTTAGGCTACTTCTTTGACTATATTGGCTGCACTCATAAAATATGTACGACAAAAGGCAAGCCTCTATTGTACACCTGCTATGAAGGCAATAAGAACAATTCTAGACTTACGATACTTTTATCACCGACAGATATACCCACACTCAAGCTGTTTAAGTATCATGTTGAGGGCGATAACCTTTCTACGAAAAAGAATTATTTGTATAAACTTCCTACAAACTGTTCACAGTTCACAGACATTTTGCTTTTGCTACAGATACAGTGAACAGCACGCCACCTACACACCTCTTCATTGCACATGTGAGAGTCCCCACTTAATTTCAAAAGGACGGGAATGTGCTAGAAAGTACATGTGACCACTTACAGTTTTAATATTGTTGTTCCACCCAAAATGATCCGTAACAAATCAAGTCCCTAAAAACTCATTGAGTTCAGTGATGTAAGGAACGTCCGAGTTGAAATGATTTACATTTACAAACTAAATGTTTTGAAATAGATAGGAATTTCAATCGCTCACACTCGCTTCTCAAATTTGCATTCAGAAAGCTTGGACAACTTTGGTTAGGAAAAAACCGATGATATGTCTTGATCGTTGATGGCTTCGTAATCATATTCCTCACGACAACAACGACGAACTGACAAATGTGGTATATTTCTCATCTTTTTAAACATAGGATATACATTATGCTTGTTGAACTCAAAATTTACTCACCCAGCTATGACTTGCAGTATCAAGTTTCCAATTTGTTGGAAACTTAGGAAACACAAAATAATTCGCCATTGAACAAATTTCCTCCCAAAGAACTTTTGAGTAAAAACAAACCTTTTTTACTCATATGAAAAGCTCTATGTGGTTTGTCACCTAAATTTTCACTATTTATCCCTTCTTTAACACCCTTTCGGTAAATAAAATGACATATTTATCTTAATTCGAACCAAGTGAAACTCGTCGGCATGCAACAACACTTGTGTCCACATTTGGCCTTAGCGACAGATCCCTTCGTCTTTGGGACGACAAAAACGAAAGTCACATGCAGGTAGGATACGCAAGTCACTTTCAACAACATATATTAGCCTGAACATATATTTTTTGCATTTGGATTCTATATAGGGATTGATTTACTGGGCCCTCAGCCCACAACAGGGGCTCATTCCAACATGCGTTGCGACAGACATGGTAAGTTTGCCATCACCAGCAACTAAGATGCCCCGATTCAAACTCCGAGATAAAGCCCGGGTTCTTAGTGTTTGGAAATCAAATCATTCAAAAGATGGAAAAAGTAAGTTGCTCATACGGATGCTGGAATATTCGCTGCTGTCTTATTTTGGCATAATTTCCAAAGAAATAGGTTTTGGAAAATCCCTAGCGTTCATTGCGCCATTCTGAATGTCGTTCCCTTAGACTGCCGTCCCTCGGTTACAGTTTTTCACAGAGATAAACTGAAAGAGAAAACTTCGTACGTTCCGAGGGGTGGCAGTTCCCAGGTACAGGTTATGGTGATTTCAAAAGGTAAACATCAAAATTTAGATTGCCGGGAGGAAAGGAAAAATTAAGCTTCTAACCCTTCGGTTGATCCGTCGGTCCACGTATGTTGTAATTTAAACTTGTCACCATACATAAGCTTTTACCTCAGTTTTAATTTGCTGCTTAGTGGCTCTATTCCTCACTAGGCTGCTTTCTCGATATAAGTTTTAAGAAAAACTATGCCAGCCTTGCGGACCGCGTGTTACCTCGTAATAGACTTACAGTGACATCACCAAATCATGTAACGTCTCTCTGAGTAAACATATCCATCTTAGGCGCACATCAGCCGTTTGTCACAAACTTTTTCCTTTCCCTGCATTTTCCTTGTATTTTCAATTACATGACAGGGCCTAATTTGCTTGCTCTAAAATAGACTCTCTGGCCTCGAGCTTGAGTAAATTAAAGTACTGCCCCTCTACCTCCCCAAAGGCTAGCTCATAAGTTACAAAACTCATATATTTCAAACGTTGTCTGTTGAATAGATAAATGTCATGTGACTGAGCTATTAATGAATCATTCAGACGTTTGCTTTGGAGGGACCACCAATAACTTTCAAATTTATTAAGCAGATTCTAAATTTAATTTGATTTCACCAGATTTTTCACCTGTCTGCCTGTTAGGTAAACAAACCTCTCTTAAAGACGCTCATATTGTAAAACCAAGTTTTTGCAGCTGTACATGTTTTTGCATAAATTAAGTTGTCCAATCACTAAGTCAGTAACAACTTTGGAAAGAAAAACCTTCTTTGTCTAATATGGAAACCTTGCCAACGAGAACACCTTAATAGCCCCTTATTGAGCTCCTGTCGTGTCACATTAAGTCTTATGGAGCCCAGTCAAAGACGTCATTAAAACACTAATTAAAAGTTAAATTTAATTGCTTGGTAGAAAAACTTATCTCACAAGGCACACGTTCTTAACCAATATAATGTAAGTTGATTTGCGATTTACATTGCGTAATCTTAAAGCATATTTTGAAGTTAAGTGCAACATGGGAAATCTGAACGAAGTTAGTCATATAAATATTAGACCCAAGGAAATTAAAATGATTCCTCCTTAAGTGCCGTAAATCACACATACTGACAAAGCAAATATAACTTTTCTTTAATTCATTTCAAGCTAAAACATTCAATTCGTAACC
Organism: Holothuria scabra; assembly: GCA_037179385.1. Classification (NCBI taxonomy): domain Eukaryota; kingdom Metazoa; phylum Echinodermata; class Holothuroidea; order Aspidochirotida; family Holothuriidae; genus Holothuria; species Holothuria scabra. The sequence continues at coordinate 41,649,568 of CM074194.1, forward strand.
ATTGGGAGTCTGAAATTCTAAAGCATTTCTCTGTTGAAGCTTGAATAAATCAATCAGAAGTATATTATTGCATTCCATTTTTATTCGTCACAACATGCCCTATAATAACAAATTTGCTTTTAATGAAAAACCACTGCACACTCTGAAAGCAATTTGGACAAAACTGACCAAAACATGGTGAACGAATTTCCGAAACGCTCCGGTCAAAGTGGGGAAAAAATTTGGTCGAATTGTAGTAAAAATATTAATTTCAAACTATAATTTTTAAGAGTTCATTTTAAAAGAAGAAAATCATTTTCATGTGCATGTATGTATGTGTACGTAGTATGAATGTCTTACAGCATGGCTGCAATGCGGATCGGTGACGTAGCCTTATAGTAAGGTATAGTAAGGCTTAGCAAGTTAATTACAACTGAAATGTGGTAAATACAGCAATGCCTCAGGATTTTAAAAAATAAGGGGTGGGAGAGAGGGAAAAGAAAAAAATGTTTTGTAATTTGATGATAAATCAAAAAGTTAACTGTTGTTTGATTAGCTGATTGCCGATTTTATGAGCTAATTTTGAAGTCTTAAGAAAAAATGAGCACGTGGACGCTATTTTGAACTTTTTAGGACACAAATAAGTAGGTGACAACACGTACAGGACTTCGCCCCACCTACGTAGAATTCGAAATTACGCGCATATCCGATTGGTTGACCATTTAGCTGTCTGAATTTGTTGATGTTGGATTTCTGCAAAGGAGGACCAGACGTTTGCATTGTGAAATCATTTTCATTAGGTCCATAGAAATCCTAAGCTTAGGATTTCTTTGATTACGTCTATGAATTGCTTTTACACAAGTGAAGGGCTTTCACTGACGTCAAAATCCCCGACTCTTTTGTCGGCCAAAAAGAGTACGCTGAGAAGCAGCCCAGCAGTGGGCGTGGCTAGAAAATTATGACGTCACGTGAAAGCACTCTATATTCATCATCAGATCTTCTTAACTTATTATTCTTGGACGCGTTACACTTTTGTCTCTGTGTTTTTGATATTTTTGATTTTTTTTCCTTTTTTCGGACTTTGTCCTGTTCGTGTATGCACGAAACTTGAAAATCCCGTAACACTTCAATTCAGATTTTAAACCCTAAGGCCTTTTTTACAAGGCCATATTGTAGGAACAAACAAGTTAAGCTAAATTAGCACTAATGATAACAATGCTTATATATCTGCTTTTCTTTCAAAGGAAAGAGGGATTTAATCAACACCACTTACCATGGATGTAAATTTGCCAATCCGAATGGACCTCGATTAAAGCAGGGAGTCGCTAGAACATCAATTCGATTCCTGATTAAGCCGTGCCCTATTTTCCACTTGTTCACTGATGCCTATAAGGAAACTTACGTAATTTATCTTCGTTTTTTAAGATTACATTTTTCTTAATGGAAATGTTTTTTCAGTAAAAGGACAATACACAAATAATTCGCCTTGATATTACTTGATAATTTATCTGGGTATTGGTCAGTACTAAGCCTCATGCACATTGCGTAAATGTTGCTTGCTTTCAAACATATCCGGTAGTTCTCTAACTCACATGGCCGGGTATGGAGTACACGCGCACGTATATGCCCTCATCCAAAAGTTTAGAGTTTACACAAACCTCTGAACTAAAGAGAAAAAAACTTGAAATATAAGGAAAAATCGCAGGAAGTGTCAACACACTTCATTACTCAACTTGAAGGTAGTGTGACATGTCAGCAAAAGCCCCATAACATTATTTGGCAGTTATGGGGTTAGGTTTTCTAAGCAAAAATCTTTTGGATCATGTCAGTATTTTTTGTGGTTCTCAAGATATACCTCTTCAGAGTTTGAATTTTTCTGAAGCAGCTGTTTGTGCTACAATAATGAAGTGGAGTGTTGCACAGTGTTGATATTTCTTTTGTTTGCCTTCTATTTCTTATCTCTTAATTACTCATTAGATAGTTTATGGTTTGGAAATTGATATCAGCTGATGACTTTCAAGGACACAATTTAAACTTTCAAAATAAAACCCTTGGGGCATACAAACGTTGCCACTGTCTTTTAAATGAAGATAGTTGCAAAAACTCAAGAAATTATAAGCCATTAGGCATAGGAATGTCCCTCCCTAGACGTCACACGATATACATATTAGGCTCTAGTTTATGCATGGTTAAGTGTAAATCAGAAATTATCATTTAAACTGGTTCATTTTTATGGCTTTCGATGGGAATTGCGGCAACTTTCTTGGTTGTAATATTTTTCACATCAAATATCCAACTTTGTCATTTTTATGTCACATTGGCTATACGTTCAACGAAACGGAACATATACGAAAGAAAGCTCGGTGACTTTTTCTTTTTTCATTTCTTGTTTTTTTTTGAAATAATAAAGCTTGACGAAGAATGGTCGTTTTCTATTCTTTTTCTAAAGTCCCCCGACCCTCTAGCAATGGGCCGTTCGGGGAAACCAAAACTTTTACTGTTTCCCGAAGAAGCTAGTACGTCCACCGAAGGAAAATATGTGACCAACCTCACGGCCTTCAGACCATTTACATTATTGGTCTGTCAGGTATGGCTCCATTCTAGACTGGATGAAAAGAACAGATACTACACATAATCTTAGCCAAAAGGTCGAGAGATATGTGTCGAGGCCGAGATGCGAACACAAAATCGTTCCGCCCATCTGGAATAGTTTACTCTGTCACTTGACTATATTCTAGCTTCTACACATTGCTCTGTCCGAACCATTACAGACAAAATTTGAAAGCACGAGTTATGCTTTTCCAGTAGATCATTCCCAAATAAAAAAAAGGATTAAAAAAGGAGTGTGCGACAGATTTTTGTAACGCGCTGTCCCAAAACCTGTTTTAATTGTTCTTTAGAAAAGGTTCTATAAATGAAGTGAAGAAAGAATGGGGTCTACCCGATGTTCCCGGGGTTCAATGTTCCCAAGGTTCGATGTTCCCCGTTTTCTTATTATCTCGATGGTTTGGCGATGATTACAAGGTTCGTTATTGACGGGTTTCAATGTTTCCAGAAGTGCGGATGTTCGCAAGATTCGGGAAAATTGAATCTCGGGAACAGCGAACCTTGGGAACATTGAAATAGCCCCGAAGGACTGATCTTAATTCCAGGTTGTATAGACGAATCCAGACAACTTGTGATGGTCTAATTTTAGTCGGCCATTACGGGGTCCATCACCTTTAATCTTTAAATTTCCTTCCTTACCTGGTACCATGGATGACTGTACACTGAAGTGTATGTTGATTTTCTCAACTTCACCGAATATGAGGTTTTGAAATTCATGTATGTAGACAACAAATGAAGACGATTAAAGGTTAATGGACCCCACTAATGGCTGCCTACAGTCACTAAACGCAAGCGCTCCTCGGATTCGTCTATGCATCTCAGGGTTCCCCAACAATTCCGAATGGATTTCTCAAATGTTCAAACATACTGAACTCGGCCGCTTTTAGAGCACAATTTACATTGCTGTGATTTGATCGCCATATGCGCCTAAAAGACGAATCCGGACAGATTGTGACGGTCTGATTTCAGTCAGCCATTACTGGGATCCATCACCTTAAAATCTTTAAATTTCCTTCCTTACCTGTTCCATGGGTGGTTGGGGTAGATGCGCACTGTTAACAAGGTGTTTCTTCATTGGCTGATGCCATTGTATTGTATCGATTGAATTCTTTGTTCGGGTTAGGGATTAGGTAAGGGATTAGGGTTATCGTAAGCCAGTTAGGAAATTTCTTGTTCAACAGTCCGCATCGCCCCGGTGGTTGAGCAATGGAGTTTATCTTGATTTTTTCAACTTCACTCAATATGAGGATTTGAAATTCACGTAGACAATAAATGAAGACGATTAAAGGCTGATGAACCCAACTAATGGCTGCCTACAGTCACTAAAAACAAGCGCTAATCAGATTCGTCTGTAAAAATTATCTTTCATCAAGGTAGGCCTACTATTTCAAAATGTGTAAATACAAAGGCCTTTACAAAAACCAAAGCAATATCACACATTTGGACGCTAATAAGACAAAACATACGAATGGGAGAGTTAAACACCAACATGACGTCAGAACCTTTTACTCAAGCAGACTTACGTTTCGAGAAATATCTATATTAAATATTTAGTTTCGATTCCCCAAGTCTCGTTATGGTAAGAGTATATTTAAAAATAAAATTTCACCAACAAGCTGTTATGCCAAACGAATTATTGCCATGCTAAAAACTGTCCCGGTTTCTTCTACCAGTAGAACAAAATATTACGACGGTTGCTTTTTAAATGTCGCAGACCATTTTCTCTGAAGTATACCACGGAGACTCCCAAGCCACTTTAAATTTACGTGAAATAGGGCAGTGACTGTAACATACGAAAGGATAATATAAGCTTTAAGTTTGTACAAAATTCCCTTGCGTTAGCGAACTATAGGGCTATGTCTGAAATGTGTGTGTGTAGTTAAATTGTTTACGTTCGCAAAGAATGTGATCAAGCTAGTCTAATCTGAAAACAGAAAAATTCGTTGAGACTTTTATCCAAATTGTATGTAACAAGGTAACAGGGTACTTGGGTACTATATACGTTTGGATTTCATAAATCCGTTCAATTTTGATAAAGTTCTTTGAGATTTTGTGTGTGTGTGTGTGTGTGTGTGTGTGTGTGTGTGTGTGAATACAATCGAAATGTCGACTGACACTTCCAAAGCATGGTGACATGAAAATCGCAAGTGGTTGTAGTTGTACAATTCTTACAAAGGACAAAACTCATTCAAACTCCAGAAAATGAACGCAATTCTTATCAACGGTCTTCAAATATTGACCATTTTACACAGAAATATCTATTTTAAATTTTTTCATTAATAAACATTATTTAAGCTGTAAATCAAAAGCCACAGCTGGAACTAAATTGCAAAAAGGAACAAACTAAACCCTGTTTTCCATTTTTGAATGTTAATGTAAGATTGTAACATTGAGAGATAAACAAAGTATTTCCTAACTAGACCTGTATTCGTTCAATCTTTAGGAAATTGTTGCTTATAAAGTGCACCAAAATAGAGTACAAAGAAAATAATTTAAATCATAATGGAAAAATTCATTTTCAAGGTTAAGCAACCATCAATAGTTACACCTCCTCACACGTTGGAATAATTTTAGCAGTTGCATCATTTTAATAAACCTTGAAGGTGTGGGTGTGAAAATTATTCTTGAGCAATAAATAGGTATTGAATTTTTATCCGACTTATTCTGAACAAATTATCATTCTATGTCTTTATATATTGGTTCCAGAATAATTTTTTCCCTGTAAAACAAGCACAACATTTCTCTTTGAAGAACAGTTGTGTCATTGCTGTTCCTGTAAGGTCTTCATTTTGTCATCATATCACGTGAAACTATCAACTGAACCTTAAAAATTAAAATTATGCTTGCCGGGATCTTTCGGGGTTTGCAACTTGTAAATTCATGAGGACATGGGCCTCCCTGAGATACCTGCGGAGCTGGTCATAATTTTATGGTTAGAAACTGAGCAGTAAAACCTCATCTTATTAAGTACAAGTTCATCGAGGGAGCTGATAGGATGAGAAATTTTCCAAGGCACACTTCAAAAGTGTCAAGTATTTTGTAGCCCGTGCTAAGGGTCTTTTCAAAATTTGAAAACCTATTTCGACTACACTGTCGCTAAACTGGCTCCCTTGAAAATGATTTTGCGAAATGAAGCTGAACATTTTTTGTCCAAAAAGCCTACATAAACCTAGCCTGCGTAGTGCCTCTGTTCCTGCAGCCCCCTTAGGCTGCCGCCCCTTGATTTTTTCGTAGCGATGAGCTGGAGGAAAAATTCGTCGGCCCGGGGGCTAACGTAAACCGAGAAACTGCAAACGGTTCCTTTCGGAGTGTCCCAGATACATGAATTTGACCCGAACCCTAAGTGGGTTGGATCCCCAGTCCCAATGATTTCGTGACTCTTAGTTTATGGTCTGAACATACCTGTGAAATCCACTGGCAACAGTGTATAACCTCGATTAAAAACAATCCCGTCAGTGGGACAAGTTTTGCTGCTGGTTCGGATGTCTCCATTCCCCCTTGTGTGCGATACTTAGAAGTTAACAGTGTGTCAATCAAAGAAACCATTTTATTTTAGGTGAGTAGTTTGCGAGTAACCTTTGACGATTCTGACGCTTGGAACAGGGGGCCGTAAAAGAGATTCCCTTGCATTGGAAGGTATAAGCCTGCAAAGCGAAACTTCTTCGTCTAAATATGTGGAGTCCGTTCGTCACGGTGTAGTAAGGAAAGTGTGAGCAAAGTATGACACGCGTGGCAAAGGTGTCATCTCTAACGTGCATGGGTAATCTGACTGTTATGATCTGTGATAAATGAAGAATTACCGTGTGCTCATTTCAGCCTAATAAGCAAGTTTAGAGCAGCCCTCATCTTCTGAAGGTCAAGGGTCATAAGAGCTTGCGCTTCTCTAACATCAACATATGCATAGTGCATAATGCACAAAGTTAAGCATAGCGGGTGGGTTATCTCCGTCATGTCGTAAGTTATGGAAGACCCTTATAGCAGGGGGCTCCCTGATTATAGCCCATGCGCAATAGCAACTCTGAACTTGCCCATCTAACCACTGGTGTGTTGTCTGACGTACAAACTTGTAATTACAAGCACAGGTCGAAGGAAGATTGTCTTTGGCCCTATTTTTTGCTCGAAAATGTTGCCTCACGATTAATGCTAGAAAAACTAGAATTCCCAATGACGTTCGGTCACAAACTTTACATTACTACGTTAAGATCAGTACTGAAAAACCCAAGTCCAAAAATCCAAGCAAAAGAATGCACATTATACCGGTACCACACAACACATCCAAGTAATACTCACGATTCTGATATCATGTGGAAATTGACCATTTTCAAGCGAATCGAGTTCTTACAGTTCCACATATTCATCCGTCAAACTTGTGCGGGATAACATTCAGCCTGTGACTTGGCTTACAAAGTAATCAATATAGGCCTACCCTGTGCATGTGTATTCGAGGGTCCGTCAAACAGAAAGCTATTACTTTATGACATAGGGATTCATGGGTACTTGACATAGTTATGTAATCGATAACAGTGGCATTGTACATCTGCGAATCTCCGGAAATATTCTCTGCGACTTTAAGTATAGGGCACGAAGGGCTTCTTTTTTACTATGGATCTACTGCACCTATCAACTTTTACGCTCACCCTTCAATCCCTGGACCCCCATCTTGGAGTCAAGAGGTCGGAAACTCGACTCCTGGCCTAGTAATACCGAAGACTTTAAAAACAGAACCTTATGCTATTGTGCTTGGTGCTCAGCATAAGCAATGGGGTAGGCTGAAAATGGGCAAGCGGGCCATAACTGGAAAGACGGCCGTGGCAGCTCGACTTGAACCAGTTGGTTGAAAACTGGGCCGTAAAACTCCATCTAACCTAACTGTCTGACCTAACCCGACCCCGGACAGTTGTAAGTCAAAAGTGCTTCATGTTCGTCCGAGTTGTGACGCAGGTGTGTGTCAAAGTTCTCCAAATTTTGCATGAAATCAGCCTAATAGGTGTGGCATGGTTGCAAAATATTTTCAGGAAACGTGTGTCAAAGTGTATGAAATGCTGAGTCAATTTCGTGACGGATGGGTGTGTCACTGCACATTAATGTTTGAAGCTCTTAGCCAACAAATTATCACATTTTTATTTTATGATGTGTCGAGACATGTACATCATGCCTGGCATCATCCCACAACGTTAGATCAGGGTTTAAGAGATGAGAGTAATCTGGTAAAGTTAGGTCACCGGTGGAAGGTCTCTAGACATATTATTTTACATGATATATGCACATTGACCGACCTCTCCTGGAGGTCAGAGACTGTGGTGTGTGTCGAAAGTGTGGGGGCAACAATCTGTGATTTCCCCAAATGGCACCGGTTATGATAACCTTTTTCTTTTTTTTTTTTTTGCTTTTCTGACTTCGGTTCTTGGAAACTGACTCACGCCGGCATGCTTGTGCTATCCGAATTTTCGAGGACCCCTTTTTTGCTTTAACAACCATTTTTCTACCCCAAGGGGGCTGGTGTGTGGTTAAGGCTTGAATGCTCAATGTGCCTCTTCAAGCTTTTCCTCTTCCTCGAACTCGTAGATCCCCCAACTGAGTTCGGATTTGGGAACTGTGCCCCCGCCCCCACCTTTAAACACGCTACTGGTCAGAGGGTGCGTTTTACAGATGATATATAAGAGCATAATGTCATATGAGAATACATCAGGCTTGGGGCGATTACATCTTAATGTAATCGATTACGATTGCGATTACTTCATATTTTACGATTGCGATTATGATTACGATTACAGTTAAAATTGAAAGTAATTGATTACGATTGCGATTACATTGCAATGTAATCATGATTACAATCGTGATTACATTTTGTTTCCACATACGCAATGTAGTAGGCAAAACAATCCAGTGCCCACAACTGGAAAAGGGCCATGGACATTGCTCTCATAAGCCCGGAAGGATACAGGTTGAGGCATAAAACCCTATCTAACTAACTACATTTTGTTTCTAACATTTTCTTTTGCAAAAAGTATAATTCTAGAGAATGATGTACCAAGACAAATTAGTTACTTTACTTCTATGTTCCATTCAACTTCAATGTAATCAGAAATGGAACCACGATTGCGATTCTTTGCCGTTGTAATTGATTACGATTGCAATTACTTTGCGATTTTTACAAAAGTAATCGATTGCGATTACAACTACTTCAAAATGTGTAATCGATTGCAATCGATTACGATTACTGATTACGATTACCCCGAGCCTGGAATACATGCATGGTTTAACCATGGTTAAATCATGGAAATACTACCTCGGAGGCACTTGCATGGTTCAAGACTCAAAAGCCGAGAGAAAATGTAATACATGTGAGTTGGGTATTACTATTAGAGAGCATGTTAGGTTAGTAACCATCAGGACATGGCTAATTTGTTAAATGACTATTTTGTATCTGTTTTTACCGAGGAATCATCTTTGTTGGGGACGTGTAATGGTTCTGATGTCTCTACTTCAATCAGTTATGTCATTTTCTCAGAGGAACAAGTTCGTAAAAAGTTAAAGAGTTTGAAAGCTAGTAAGGCCCCTGGGCCAGATGGGGTCCACCCAGCCATTTTACGTGAATGCTCCGAGATTTTGTCAGTTCCTCTTTCCATCATTTTTCAGAAGTGTCTGGATTCGAGTTTTGTTCCTACTGACTGGCGGGTAGCAAATGTTACTCCAGTTTTTAAGAAGGGGGATCGAAGTAATCCTTGCAATTACAGGCCTGTCAGTTTAACCAGTGTTGTGTGCAAAGTTATGGAATCTTTGATTAAGGATAGTTTACTTAAGTATCTTTTAGATAATGAGTTACTTAATCTGTCACAACATGGTTTCCTGCCAAGCAGATCTTGTGTTACTAACTTACTGAGCTTTCTTGAAGATGTCTCTTCATCTCTTGATTCTGGGTATGGCGTTGATGTCATTTACCTTGACTTTTCAAAGGCTTTTGATAAAGTTCCATTAGGTAGGCTAATGGTTAAGCTGCATAGGTTAGGGGTTCAGGGCAATTGTGCTGATTGGATAAATTCGTGGCTTCATGGTAGATCTCAGAGAGTTGCTGTCAATGGTAACTTCTCCTCTTGGAAAGAAGTCACAAGTGGAGTACCACAGGGTTCTGTCCTTGGCCCACTTCTTTTCTTAATTTTCATCAATGATATTGATAGTTCTCTTACATCTCGTATAAGTAAGTTTGCAGATGATACTAAGCTTTATAGGAAAATTAGCATTTTGGATGATGCCTTACTGCTGCAGAAAGATCTGGATAGGTTATTTTCTTGGTCTCAGACCTGGCAAATGTCTTTTAATGCAGATAAGTGTAAGGTCCTTCATTTTGGTCCCAAAAGTTTTAGCTATGATTATAACATGAATGGTTGTGTTTTAAGTAATGTCACCTCTGAGAAAGATCTGGGTGTTGTAATTACTGGGGACTTAAAGTCATCAAAGCAGTGTGCAGCCACTGCTGTAAAGGCTAATAGAGTGCTTGGATTGATCAAGAGGAATTTCATCAATTTTAGTAAGGATATTGTACTTAATTTGTATAAGCAGTTGGTAAGACCCCATCTTGACTATGCAGCTCAGGCTTGGAGTCCCTTCTATGAAAAGGACAAGTTTGTTTTAGAGCAGGTTCAGAGGAGAGCCACTCGCCTCATTCCTGAGGTGAGAAATTTGCCCTATCATGCTAGGCTTAAACATCTTGGGCTTACCACCTTGGAGCTGAGAAGGATTAGGGGAGACATGCTCCAGGTTTTCAAGTTCCTTTGTGAAAGAAATCCCCTGCTGACTTGTAGTTATTTAAGGGTTCAAGGTAATTCTCGGGTGCGTGGGCATTGTAAAAAGCTTGAAAAGCCTTTTGCAAGGCTTGACATTAGGAAGTTTAGTTTCTCCCATAGAGTTGTCAAAGAGTGGAATTGTCTACCAGATTGGGTAGTTAACTCCCCCTCAGTTCACTGCTTTAAGGTTAACATTGACAGGTTTTTCCATGGCTGTGGTAGAATCTGATTGTTTGGGGCTGTAGTCAAGCTTTGGTGGTTTGACTTTTGATTAGGGCTTGGTCTTCAGGGCATCTTATGGGGCCTTGGCCCTCCTTTGCCCTTCAACCTGTTATGTTATGTTATGTTATGTGCAATGAATTCGTTTATTCACGACCCCGGCACTTGTTTCCTGAACTCAAATTTAAGAAATATGTGCTGGCGTTAAGGGCCTACCTAAATATTCTTCGGTTAGGGGAAGGGTGTGGGATATATTGGACCAAATTTTTCTTGTACCAGGTTTCTTCAACAAAGCATTTAGTCTAAGAGTAACCGACCCAATATAAAAAGCTACAACAATCGCTTGCATTGTATGAACAAATTTTCTCCCCAACAATCCCACATTATCAGAAAGTGATTGCATAAGTGGCATGGAAACTCTACAAACTTTGCAATCCCTACAGGGAGGTCACAATTCTGTTAAAGTCAAGGTCAACACAAGTCTGGAACAACAAAGGGAAACAAAGCATTTGTGATCAATTGTGAGTAAGTGATATAAGCTCTGTTGCCCTAAGACTCACTTTGGAACACAAATCTACTGACTTCAATTATTTTTTTATTATTATTTTTTTTTCTTGCAAACACAGCATTTTCAACTAGAAAAAAAGAATAAATGGACATTTCCAAATTACAAAGAAAATATATCAAAATGAAAAAAAAAACACGAAAGAACAAAAGGAAACAGGGCGTATAATTATAGGCCTACAAATCCTGTAATTTCAGTACACGAAACCAAGGAGACCAAAATTTTTCCCACTCATGACTTTTCATATTACGCAACAAAATATCCTTTTGGATCAAGATATAATCTTTCAAAAATATAAGCAATCGAAATTGATTTGGTAAGGTTTTCTGTTGTTTACATTTCCAAGTTAAATATTCCACTAAAATAATAATCAAATTCAATTCCCGACCGAAGTTAAACCCTACAAGTGCTGTAGAAATGTTAAGAGTGACCCCTTGAATACCAGCATTACTTAAAGAAATTTGTAAATTTTGCCTAAGTTTACTTGAGTGAGAACAACCATAGAATAAATGATCAATTGACTCTGTGTGCTCGTCAGGTCACATTTGTCGCAGGTTTTAACTTTTATCATATACAAATATTTGTTTGTTGGAATTATTTTATGTTCTATGCTATACTGAAACCATCTGAACCTGCTGTCTTTAGAATAATGAAAGGGAGCACCACAATAAAAAGGCCAGTCTTCTTTGATGATTCCAATCACTTGACACCACTTGTTACAAGCGTTGTGATCATAACTTACCCCTTGATTAACATAGAGTAAATAGTTTTTAATTAAAAGTTTCCAACGTAATAAGACTATTAATATTACTGTTAATAGGAAAAGATGGTTTCAAAAGCCTACCACCACAAAGTTCATTCCAAACGGATTTTATGGAGGTTACAGTGCCGTAACATTCTATAAAGTTAGATGAAATTTTTATATGTCTGGGTGAAAATATCATAAGAAGAAAAGTGACTTTCGCAGAGGTCAAATCGGAGACAAAGTGCAGAATACCTTTACTATACCAATGCCTGTAATACATTGGAGACTCATTAATTTTAACTCAGCTATTATTCAAAACCGGCATGGTTAGTTTATTCAAACTATCAGGCTTAAAAAACTTCATCTCGGAGAAAATTGTAAGTTGTTTCTAAAAGGTTCTCCCGAAAAAGATTCGAAATTTTAGGACTAGCCAATTTTAAATAGAAATCTCCATGGCCATGGAGGCAGTAAACATCTATACCAAATATATGCAGATGGCAAAAACTAATTGAAATTCAGAACCCTTTCGACCAAATGCGACCAAAGGTACTTATCTTTAGAGCTAAGCAGTGTTTATAAAAGTAAGTCATTTTTAACCCGCCATCATCAAAATCTTGTATTAATAATCGACGGCTTATACGGTCAGGCTTGTCATTCCATATACAGATATACAAAACGAAATAACATGGAATTAACTTTATCTGCAAACTTCGCTGTCGGTAATGGAAGTGGACTAATGTAGTAATTAATACATTGCTCCAATAATGACTTAACAACAGCATTATGACCCAGAACAGTAAGGTTACGTTTCTCCCATAATTTCTTAACATTCAATAGCCTACTTTATTCATTGCTCGTAGTTCTAATTAGTAATGCTTCTCAAGTCAGTGTTAAAAACAATATACCTAATAATGTGAAGTCTTCACCACAAATCCATGGAACGTTACACTCACTGTTTAAACCTATAAAAGAACCGTTCAGATTTCCCAGTCCCGCTAAAAAGGATTTACCTGAATTCAATTTCAGACCCGACAATGTACTGAAATACTGTAACTGTGTCATAACCCTACTGAAAGATGTTTCGTCACCTTTTCTGAAAAAGATGTATTATCTACATATTGGACTAGTTGAAAGCACTTACCACCAACATGAAAACCATGAATAGTTTCATCATTGTTAACAAGACTACTCAAGAGCTCTATACATAAGATGTTGTGCCAGTGAGAGGGGGTCACCCTGTAAACAAACACGCTCAATCGGTATTTTTCCGAAAGAAATCCATTAACAAGTACAAAAATTATCATCAAAAGAGGTATTAAACCACTTCATTATTGGTGGCCCAAACTTAAAATGATTAAATACCCTCCTGATGAAACTAATTGAAATATTGTCAAAGGCCTTTTCAAAGTCACCCCCAAATAAAATACCTGGTTAATCATTTTCTTTCTAATAATGCATAATGTCATACACTGCGCTTCAACTGTGACTTCAATTATTGATTTCTATAGAAGTGCATATCCGATTTGAATGGAAGTTTCACCACATAATGTAGATTTAATTGCTCTTTCACTCTTTCACGGAAAAATATTAACTTTTTGCTAAAACTTTCCCTTTAATATTTAGTACGTTTCATATTTTTGATCAAAACGATTTTATTTTTGAAGTGTGGTATTTTCTTATACAACCCCCAACAGACATTCCCATTTAATACAACGCCCAAGACTTGGTAATTCATGCCCAGAATGCGTAACTATGACAACTACTCGTCAAACAACTAGTCACCTCTATTCTAAGAATATTTGTAATTTTCCAAGGTGTGAATTGTCCGCTGGCGGATGTCTGGGTGGGTATTGTCTCGAGTGAAGTGAGGTGTCCAAAGGGTTGGAGGAAGTTGTTTTTTTCCGTCCGGCTCATCTCTGTGGAGGTTCGGCAGACTAAAGGGAAACCACTGAGGGGCTACGCAGGCTAGCAGTGAAGAGGAGACATCCGATGAAAACTTCAATTTTTACTTGATGTGTAAAGAGGCATACTTTCCTCAGATGACATTCGTCGAAGCTGGTTACCATAGACGTTAGCTAGTAATCCCTCAGTCTAAGAAGTTCTCTTTACCAGAAGCGTGGAAAAGTGGTTAAAGCATTCGACTTGCTGCCAGGAGTCAGGGCCTGGAGTAAGATTGGTGGCCAGGTTATACCAAACACTTTGAAATTGAACCTACCTGCCTACTGCCACTGTGATTGGTGCTAAGTATTACCTGGGTTAGGGGAAACAAGTCAGTGAGTCACAACTGGAAAAGGGCCGTGGCTTAAAGGCCCAATTCTCTCACCCCAAACAGTACCAATTCCCCTAACCTTCTTACATATGCCCCTCCCACAATTGTATGAAATTCATCTCTATCTAGACACAATCTCAGTTTATTGCTTTAAATTGAGTATAGAAAAGCTCAATGTATATAATCGAAACACTCACACCACAGTTCATGCTGTGTAATATAAGCTTTGGTACTTTGCATTGTTTGAATTAGCAGTCAATCAAAGAGCTGAGTCAATTGAGAGTTTCTGTTACCCCATACAAGAAGTGTAGTTTGGGGTGAGAGGATTGGCCCTTAAACCGACTCAAACCAATTGGTTAGAAACTAAGCCGTTAAACCTCTTTTAAAGTGTACCTCAAGTCAAAAAATTAAAAAAAAATATATATTAAGGGGCATAAAAAGTGAATTCCAACAGTCCAACTCCCATCTTCACAGGACATTCCTGAGCTGAGATATAAAATGGTGAAGTTTATTCACTCTACTTGAAATGGTACATTGCGCAATAATTTGTGATGTTATTCTTGCACTACTCAAATTACAATCTTTGGATTTTCTTTGTTTTTCTGAAAGTTACTGCACCTTGTGCCAAGGTGTGATAGCACTCTTACTCATATGCAACATGGTCTGTGCAACATGGTCTGCAAGCAAACAGGAAGTGTTCAAGGTCATGAAAGCATGTTAATTTTTAAAGGAAAACAAAGCATGTAATGTGAGTTGTACAACAAGAAAGTCAGAATTTATTGTGCAATGGACCAATTTGTTTTAAGTGAATAGAGTTCAACATTTTATATCTCAGTTCAGGAATGTCCTATGAAGATGGGAGTTGAACTGTTAGAATTCATTTAAAGTGTTCTTTAATATATATTTATGATTTTTTTTTACTTCAGGTTCACTTTAACTAACTCTGCGTAGCAGGCTGCCTGAACATGAACCCTCTTAAGAGCAATGTAAAGTCTCTTGTATAGTAGAAAGCCAGAAAGGCTCATTCCTTAAAACACAATTTCCTCGAAGATATTACTCCCAGTTTTCTAATAAAGATATACACACGGAGATTTCTCTGACAACGAAAACATAGTACTTATATGAATATTCATAAGCCAAACGGATCCTCTACTAATCTCCCTGGTTGCAAAAGATGGTTCGAACTGTGACAGACTTTTTAGAGCCTATCGAATGTCCGGCAGCTACGCATAGAGGCAAATGTCCGCGCTGTTGGTACTGTCATTATTTACTTTCCTAATCGCCATCAGCAAACTCGTCAACGAAATGAAATTTGGTTCAATTGAACGACGAAATTGCTGTCATGAAGACGGTCGATTTCATCTGCCGACAGATGGTTGTTATATGTAATTGTGACACATCTGTTTTCTTATACCAATGCCAGCGACCCAAAATAGCTGTACTTTCACCATTTGCAGGAACAGTGAACTTAGGATACCCGAGAATGAGGTCTAATTAATATGACATTTTTACAAGTTACGTTCTACACCTCGAAGGAAAGTGCAAATTGTTGCTGTTGGGAATTACAGCAATTTGTAAGACAACTTGCACATCTAACTTTCGCTGTTTAAATTTCACTGCCTTTCTTCCTCTTTGTGATATACATTACCTCATTTAAAGTTTGGTTCTATTTTTAGATTGGGCTGTAAGTCACAGAAATAATTAACCCCTTCTTCTATACCATATGGAACTACGCTTGACTGCAGGAAGAAGCTTAATAAAAAAAGTAAAATGTTAAAAAACTGGTTATAATGTGAAAAGCAAACAATAATTGAGGTCAAAATTCAATTAAGACATTGCAAATACGAAAATACAAAAGCCATGATTTCCAGATCATATACCAATTACAATGTAAAAAACATTGTAGAATTATGATTAGTTTCTCAGTAAAAGATAAACTCCTGTACCCCGCGGAGCGGAAGAAATTTTTCGTTCAGCTCATCGCTATGAAAGTTAAGCGAGAGACGGTAGCCTAAAGGACTGAAAGCCACAGAGGCACTACGCAGGGTAGAAATCAACGTAAATAAATGATAAAATGTTAAACTTATACTGCAAAATTCATATTACTGCATAAATGCACAAAGCCATCAACAATCTCGCTGTTTCAAGGACAGACAGGCCTTGTGCTTTTTAACACCATCGCCAAACAGTAGAGGGAGCTCGAGCCTCCAGGGAAATGGTTACTAATTTTGTTCCATTAACTATTAGATGCAATTTGAGGTGATTTTATTAAGAAAGCTGGACGCTTCTACCTGCTGTACCTGCGTCCCTCTAAAGAGTTTCCTGTAATTGTGTAATTAGTCGTTAAACAGGTGTTGGGCAATGTAAAATGCCCAATGAAACATACTTTGGTCTTCCTCTTGGCATTGTAATAAAGATTAGCGAGGGAACGCGGAATTTCTTTTGCCATTTAGGAACTGAGCAAATGTCCATTTCTATATTCGTATGGAAGCTTGAGTTGTTCTGAAGATGTAAAAATTTTTGTTGGGGACTTGACGTCCGTTTCGACGGTTACACCTTGTGCCCTCACATTTGAACAGCCCACAGGAGGACAAATGTGTTCATTTAACTCATCAGTACGAAAAAAACTGATAAGGTCAGTATTCCATTTTGATGGAATTCCTTTGAGGCAGAAGACAAAAACAGAGGTTACATAGACTAACAACGAGCATGTTTTCATTTTAAAGTCCAAACAGACATTACTTTACCATAATTTATGTACGTATACATTAGGTCTCTCGCAGAAATTTCAGAGATATCAGTTTAATGCCTAACGTTTTGTCTTAAAGAGCAGACAAACAGCTAACCTGATAAGCCAAATCATCTTTTGTAGACTAAATTGTAATTTAATGTCCTTGCTTTAGCTTCTCAAAAAGTATCTTTGCACCACCACTTTAACAGTGCGCAAACTTACGTGCACACCTGGTGTGTTTTTATTTATTTATTTTCTATTGTTTGTTATAATTATTATTGTTCTTTTTAAAATTTCTGTTTGTAGAAAACAAAAACGTAATGTTTCATCTGAGTTATGCCTGAGTACCGATTTTTTTTTTATCATACCGCGGATTCCTTCTTTGGAAACAAACTAGACCACATCAAGGTTTGCAAGTTGTCGCAATAAATACAGTGCACCCCATGTGATTTATCAGGTGACATTATCAGAATACTTAACCAATTTTATAAAAAATATTATGTCAGAAAGGAAAGAAAGCTAGCAGTTTGGTTTTATGCAGGTCAATGCACGCCAGTTTCCACTTTACAAACGATGGAAAAATCTTTTTTTTTTTAAAATCTGTTTCATGTTAACAAAAATATGAACAAATATTAAAATTATTGGGAAACAAATACCCATTGATTACAGAAATGATTGATATGTGTAAAGGCTATATTGACAGAGAGATGAATGGTCTTTTCAAAAAAGTAGACTAATGGAACGAGCAAATTAAATAAATCTTCATATTTTACCTGCCAGGTAATTTACATGATAACCATTAACGGTCGTTTTATGTTAAATCTAGAATCTATGATATTGTCACTTTTCTGGTAAGAGCCAGGTTCACTGGGAAAAATGTGTAAGTTCGTCTCTTTCGAGTTTGATTCAGATATTAGAAGTTCCAAACAGAAAACTTTTGTCAATATGATAATGGTTTCTCTAAGTTTGTAAAAACATTCGTGGGCACGATTTGCAAAATTGTGTCTGTCATGTGGTCTAGCTATGAGCAGAAATACGGCGGGAATTGGTTAACTTAACGTTTGAGGACTCACAAAAAGCAGACTTATTTCGACTATCTTTAGACAGACTATCTCAGAGCCACCATAATGGGTGAATTTCCGCTAAGCTGGCAAGTTAGTCAAACATAATGCATGAAGGGATTGTACGGAATGCCGGGAATGCCATAAAGACACATATGTCAATAACAGAAATATGCTCCATGAGGGGACGGTTTCCCTTTCGCCTGAATGAGAGAAAGTATGAATAAATATCGACAAAGTTTGCCTTTTCTTTCCTACTCTCACTGCTAATAGGCAGGCGCGTACTTAATTCCTCCTATTACTGCTCTCTGGATTTAGCGCCCGGGCCCATCCGACGGACGTGAATGCATCGAGAGTTTAGCCACTTTCCCAAAGAAGGGGAGATGAAAGTTCCTTGAGCTACACCGCCGTCTCTACAAAAAACCGAGCAACGTCGATGACTTCCTGAAAAATTCCTGAGTCGGACAACTTCCGGAAATAGACAATCAGACACCCAATTAAAATTTACCAAAATCACCGTGAACAGCTATGTTGAACATGCAATCATTTAGTTCCCAGATTATTTCCAAGTGGTTCCGTCGGGGTTTGATCCTGGGACCTTTAGAATGCAAGGAAGTACTCTGTCTTAACTCCATCTGTGCACCATCTGAACAGAACTATTATGTCTGTCCTTAAAGGCACTTGTAATCGCCCAAGACAGTTCCTATTCTCCCAACCGTCTTACTTTAAGCCTCTCTCACCACTGTCTAATACTCATCTTCATCCAGACACAATTAATCCCAGTTTATTTTTTCAGGACATGTATCATTGTTGAATGTACAAGTTCATTATTGTTATCAGAACACTTTACGTGTACGCTGTGTAATATGAACTGCTCTACGCTTTTATTTTAATTTGATGTCGATCAAAGAGCTGTGTCACTTGAGAATTTCTGTCGACTCCTAGTTGCATTGTAGCTTGAATCGGGTGACAAATAGATGCCTTTAATGTCATTTAAAAGCAGCATATTCAAGTGCTTTGTGCATCCAGTACATCACTGACTGTAAAAGACATCCTGCATTGTTATAAATCAGATGATACTACTAGAATGAAGCCATACATGACAGACCAATGATGTAGGCCTAAATGGTCTGAGAGCCTTGAGGTTGGTTAAGTGAAGTCCGTCAGTAGACGTTTAGCTTCTTCGGCAAACAGTTTAAAGTTTGGTTTCGACGAACGCCCCTTTGTCAGAAGGTCGGTAGGACTTTACAAAAAGTATCAAATGACGATACTGTTGGTTATCAAAGCAGAATGGCACCAATTCATCCATACTTAACCTCAATAATGATCCCAACCCCTATTGGTCTATGGGGGTCGGGTAACCGTTCGTTATACCCCCAACAAAAAGTCACGATAAAGGACACATATACTCTCATCTTATACGCGACTCCATTTACTCGGAGACTCGGGGTTGTGCGCTTTAATGCGATTATTACCAAACGCAATTTTATTTCATTTTGGTGCTTTGAATCGAAATATTGTAATGTATGAATGAGCCAGGTGTAAGAACTCTGGACATGTTTACTCTGTATTTTTTAATTTAAAGGCATAGATTCACCACCCAGACAGTTCCATTTCTCAGTTCCACAGCTGTATAAAACATCCTTATCCAGACACAACCTACTCCCCTACCACCAAAAATGGAACCTGCTGTCATTGTGCTTGGTGCTCAGCATAAGCAAAAGAGTAGGGAAAACAAATCAGTGAGCCAAACCTGGAAAAAGGGCCGTGGCCGGCTCGACTTGAACGAATTGGTTGGAAACTGGGCTGTAAAACTCTAACTAACCAACTAACCAACTCCCCTTCCCTCCCCCCAACCGCCACCAGCCCCAGTCACAATCAAGACAAGAAAAACAGAAATCTGTAGGTAGTTGTAGGTACAAAATATTAAAAGCAGTCAACTCTAGCCACCCAATACAATTTTTGTGTTGAGTTCTCAGAAATTCTCAATTGACACAGCTCTTTGATTGACAGCAAGTTAAAAAATGCAGAATACTGCATGTAGCTCATATTACGCAGTATGAACCGTACTGCGATTGTTTGATTACACTTGGGGTCTTGTATATACTAACCCTGAAGAAAGGAACTGAGATTGAACTCTGATGAAATGGGTCATAGACAGTTTTGGGAGGGGCTTAAGTAAGAAGGTAACGAGAATTGGACCTGTTTGGGGTTAGAGGATTAGGCCTTTAAATCATAAAATGGGAAAAATGTGTGAATATTTACTCTCGTGTAGGCATCTAACGGAACAAAACTTAAGAAGATATAGCCTCGAGCCAAACCCATTCCTCTGTCAAGGTTTTCGAAAAATATCAAGCAGTGTTTTTCTTACAATATGGTTCAACCTGGGAGAAAAATTCTGAGTAGTATACCTACAGCTAACATCAAAGTATATTTTAATCTTCCCATGTTAGTTTGCGATCATTTAAGAAAGTAACGAAAGAGCCAGCGTGGCGTTTATTGTAGTTCCCTCCGGGCTTTATGGCTTGGGCCCGGGTAAAGAATTGTAAATCAAAATAAAACAGAAATTGTCACAGTATTTCCTGTTTCTATACGCTCTTTTGCTGGAAATAACTTTGCAAATCGTCATATTGCTTTCAACATTAACTTGTTCCCAAACTAAAAATAAAAGCAAATATGCCACGCCGACAGCCATTCCAAGAATTAATGAGTCTGTTTGTGCTCATGAACACATCATTTATTTCAGTGTAGAAAGTTTCCAAAAAACAAACGCAAGTTAAGGCTTAACCTTGAAAATATTACCGTATCGGACTATGAAAGTCGGGGAAATTTGCTGGTGACGTCACAATGCTGTGACTGTAGGCTCCTAGGTATTCCTTTTACTTTGAGGGATGAACATCCAACGACGTTTGCCTTGTTAATGTTAGTGTCCTCGTTGCTACATTAGCCATTTGTCCCCAAGGGTCGAAAGCAATGTAAAATTATCGAGCGCTACTGTACACCTTTGAAAAATCGATTCTGATGTTTTGCCATCAACTTGGACTGGAATTTCTCATTACTTGTTGCGGAGATTTCTTATTACGGTAAGAAAACAGAGAAGTTGTAACTTCGTTGAAATTGGAAAAGAAAACAGACGCAGAAAGTAGTACTCTGTATGTATTGGGGAGTTCTGGAATGATTGATTCCCCGTTGCCATGGTTATAGGTCGCAACTGTTTAATCATTGATTGTAGGCTACCTTTGGTCATTTCTATTAAGGTAAGCCAGTACAACGAGGCAGTACATAGTGGACTGCAAAATGTCAACGAATACACAGTTCAAAAACATATGTTATGATTTTTCGGATAGTTTCAAAACCAGTGGAGATGATTGTGATGATAACCAACAGTCACATTTAAAAGGTGGGCCTATTAAGAGTCAACTTGACTTATCAACTGTACGACGTACCCTATGACCCCCGAGAGAGGTCGGTCAATGTTCTTTAAGAGCACCCAATCCTCACAGTTTGTCATGTAAAAAAAAAAGGCTTGAGAAATCCCAACGGTAACTAAACCTTTCCTCTTAAACTCTAATCTCACCTAAAGACATGTATCAGGTATGATGTTCGTGTCTCGAGAGACGAAATTAATACCTTACAAATTTAAATGTGAGGATTTGGCGTCAAACATTTTTTTGCATTAGCGCACCCCTTGGTCACGAAATTGACTCAACATTTCATAGAATTTGACGCACGTCTCCTGAAAATGTCATGCAATCAAGTCGCACCTATAAGGTTGCTTTGACTTAACATTTATAGAACTTGACACACCTGCGTCACATGTCGGACGAACGTGAAGCACTTTTGATTTACCACTGGCAGTAGGACAGAGGGTGTGGATTACAACTACATTAAGTTTTATTTAAGAAACACCATATGCTCTTTTAAATCTCCCGTCATTTCACTTGATATCATTTTCAGTATAACCTTTAAAATGTAATCATTACCTGTTGATGAAGTTAACTATAAGAGTTCTTATGCATGAATACGACGATAAGTAGTAACAGGTAGTAACAAACTACAAAGACCAGAAAGAACCGTGCATGAAATTGGATGGGCAGTTACACTACTTTGCATTTTTGAATTTGCTGTCAATCAAAGAGCTATTCAAATTTAGAATATCTGTACACTAATACAAAAATTATAGTCTTAAGTGAGAGCTGACTGCCTTTAAACTGGTGGGTACATAACGTACTCGTGACATTCCAAAGTATGGTTTGTAGTGTTAAGCACCCTCTTAAAGCGACACATTGAATATTTCCAGACCTGAAAATGTTTTCTCCACATACTAATGACAAATGGTCAATCTTAAGCTAATTACCATATTTTGCATACAAAAATTGTGTAAGGGTAAATAATTCACGATTCAATTTGGAATTTGAAAATTCGGCGACCAGATTCTTTTATTGGTTTTATACATAATTTTCAAATTATGTATAAAACCAAGAAAAGAAAAATCTGAAATTTTAGTTCTTTGCTTAACTATTGGAAGTAAAGCATAGGCCTAACTATAGTTATGCTTTAAGCTTTGAAACCTTTAAATACCTTCATTATAATATCGAGATCAACTCAACAGGCTCCTTCAAAAATGCAAAAGAAACTGTTTGGTTCAATCAACCTTTCACGTTCAAAGCGTCTTACAGATGCAGATGGAATTATTTGACCCGAAACAAACGTAAAAGCATCAGAATACAGTCCTCTCGAAATGCTAATTAAATATGGCACCCTGTCTGTAACAGTTCATGACCAAAAATTACACTGCACTTACTTAGGTATGACCTTTTGAGGATGTAACGTAAAAGGTTTTATAAATTATATGAAATTGACCAGAAATTGATTGGAAGTCCCTGGAATGAAAACACGTTGCAATGAGAATTATCAGTGTAACTTGCTTTTAATGCACACAATTCGTTGATCACCAGGCGCGTAGCCAGAATTGTGTCATAGGGGTGGGGGAGATTTGGTGTCATGGGGGGTTGGGGGCACGAAATGAGGGAACAGTCTAAGGATAGAGAGAAAATTCGCTATTTTAGGTGTTTTTTGCATTGCAAGGTTGGGTTGTGACCCCCCGTGGCTACGCCATTGCGTTGAACTAAGGCTAACAGTGCAGTTTGGTGCTACTGTTTCAATCCTTGCGCAGTCGAGTTTCATAATTTTGTGTATCAGTAAAAAATGCTGCCTTAATCTTTTGTCGATGTTACTTTTGTTTACGACGATGTCTCTACTCTCTCTCTTTCTTTATTTTACACAAGGAGACTTTGTGTGGAACTGGATCTCTCTCAATTTGAAGAAAAACCCTTTAAATGACAAATGCAGTTATTACGTTTAACGACGTTGACCAAACACCGGAGAGGCCTTGTGAATCTTTGATGGATTTTGGCTATGATTCTCTTACTGTACTATGCATTTCACCCAGTGATCCCTTCCCGCCGCCTTTTAGACGCCTTCCACATTAATTGATGAACTTTAAAAACAGTGGGAAAGCTTTTACCCAGGTTGAGCACGTTGGACCCCCTGCTCAGCAGTTGAGTAATAAAAGGATCCATGTATGTTACAGAAGTACCTTTTATTTAGAAAATTTAACCTAACAAGAATATTTATTACCAACGTAACGTTATCGCTTTTACCTAAGAGTGTAGCTAGTAAGTAAGTTAGTTAGATGGAGTTTTACGGCCCAGAATCCAACCTATTGATTCAAGTCGAGTCAGCCACGGCCCTATTTTCCAGTTGTGGTTTGTTTTCCCTACTCCTTCCGTTATGCGAAGCATCACGCACAGCGTCAGTAGGTTCCATTTTTAGAATCTTTGGTACAACTCAACCTGGGAACCGAACCCGGACCTTCCGCGTGAGAGGGGGATGCTCTACCATTAGACCAAACACGCGTTCCCTAAGAGTGTGGCAGTGTGAGTAATTCAGTCACTTATGTTAAGAGACTTTTTGCACCTTTCGCATTATTGAAATATACCCCTCCCCCTTGCTTGTAGTTGCTTCTGACAAAAATACAATACCTATCAAAAATTATGGCTGATTACGTTCGTATTGTTCTCACTTTATGTTTATGAAAAGATTAGAAAATGTCAGTTATCGCCTCTAACTTTGATGAAAAATCTTTTGTAAAAACATTACTCTACAAAAGATAAGAAAAAAGGACGTTTTCCAAAATGTAAATCATTCAACCTTTTGTAAAGTTAGTCATTGGTATAGTCAGGCACCCCGGGTACCAGGCTTGGGAGGGGAACCCGGTTGGTCTGGCGACGATAATACTTTCCAGTTCTGTTAATCAGGTTCACCCGACACAGTCTTCCTTAATACACCCTGAAGTTACCCCACTGAATGTCTGTCACCTAGTCACTTCAAGACAATACCTCATCTACTTGAACTTCAATTTGGATACAGATGGTCAAAATTTTTAATTGGTTCTACTCTTTAATTGACATGAAACCCAAAAGATGCAAAATAATTGGGGAGATGCGCACTGTTTTACACAAGGAATTTCCTGACTGGCTAAGGTTAGCTTTAATACCTAACCTAATCCCTAACCCTAACAAAGAATACACAATCCATACAATACAATGGCAACAGCCAATCAAGAAAAACCTTGTTCAATAGAACTCACCTATTAAAGTAGTTCATAAAACAAAGCGAGGAAAGAGAGTGTTCTGATTTCACATTAGGACTTTGCGCATGCTCACCAGGATATGTTCTTGAGCATTAAATAAGCATTGTGTCTGCACAAATGTACTTTTTAGACAAATGTCTGTATGTGGGGAGAAGCTTGAAGTAGGTTGAACTAGGCTCTGAAAAAAGCACTCCAATCTTCTTTAAAGCGGCTCATTGAGTGGGTTCGTAATATTCAACAACTTTTTCCAGACCTGTTCAGTTTTCTTTACATGCCAATGCCAAACTGGTCAAGTTTAGACAAACCCTATATTTAACATACAAATGACTGTTTAATGAGTGAACACTCAACGCTTCAATTCGGTTTGCAAAAAATTGTAACCAGATACTTTTTCAAACTATGCACAAAACCATTACATGTCAGGACACCACAAACTTCAAAATTTTAACTTTTTTCTGTATCTATTGGATATGAAACTTGACTCATTATGTTAACTACACGCATGGTCATGTGGTAGTGACCCTTTTACACTGTCATTATGTTATCGATATAAACTCAATAAGCCCCTTTAAAGTCTGGTTCAGGACCACATTTTCGGGCAGGAATAGACTGAAAACACTTTGTACTTACTTTGAAGGTCCTGTACTGCAGGAATTTATGGGAACACAGTAGTATGTGCTAAACTTGGTTTCTGTTTCCCACAATTCCATGCGGCAAAGAATTATCGAACTAGCCACACCTCCTCAATTATCTAGAACAATGGAGCCAAATCTTTCTCAATGGTTTAAGTTCGTGCGTTAGGTTAACTTCGAAGAGAACACAAGTTTTGGTAAAAGCATTTTATGGAACTGTCTACATCACTTCCAGACCGGGAGGTCCGGAGTTCGAGTCCCGGCCGGGTCATACCGAAGACTGTAAAAATGGGACCCATTGCCATTGTGCTTGTTGCTCAACATAAGCATTAGAGTAGGGAAAACAAGCCAATGAGCCAAAAGTGGTAAAAGGCCGTGGCCGACTTAAATAAATTGGTTAGAAAATGAGCCGTAAAGTCTCATCTTACTGACAAGCTAACTATATAACCTAAATTAAAGTAGAGTATTTACATGTACCTGTCAGGTTAATAAAACTTTATGTTCAACCATTTTTTTTCTATTTTACAACATCGTATCATCATCATGCCGTGTGTTAACAGCTTTTTAAGTGAGGAATATAACCTCAGACGCTCAGTCAGTGTAGGGTTTATGGAAACTTCTGGGGGTTAGTCTCCTATATGACCCAAAGCATGCCAAACAAAATAATGACAACTGAAGACAAATGATCACCATAAACGTAATTCCGTTTGTCTAATTACTGCCTGGTTTGAGGGAAAAAATTCCCCGTTTCTCATCTGGAAACCTGAAGTATACCTTTTTCTACAAGTGTGAATGCCTTACACCCGCCCTACACCATTGCACTCCAACCTCTCCCCTGCGTTAGCAGTAGTGTAACCTTGATTAGAAAAACCCAAAACCGAAGCATAGTCGTACATAGGCTGATAAATTTAAATTGAAAGGGATTAATATACCAGACATTGTTTTCACAATGGGAGTATTATCTCTATTCTTACCTTGAAAGCGTCAACAAGTCTTTCTAGAAATCCTCCACGAGAAAGTTTGATATGCTACAAAGCATCTCAAGAACCGTTGACACGCTTAAAAACTCTTACTAAAAGATCACTTGAGTTCTACGAAAACAGAGCAACGAATATATATTTTGATCTCTGTAATGGTTTATCCACTTCGAAATTCAACACAACTATTTCAAGAGCACTCAAGTTTTCAAGGTAATTACCGCGTCTCTTCGAAATTTTATCGTTGACTTCCACTTAGGCTGGAGGCAACTGCACGTACTAGTCCCGAAATTTCTGAAGAACTGCAATGAGTGTTAAATTACATTTCGAAGCAATATGAATAAAGTTTTACGAATGGTAAAACATGCCAAAACAACTTATGTAATTGACTAAAATTGCTTCATAAAAAGGAGCTCGGGCATTTACTATGCACTGTGCTAAAAGTAACATCTCCCCACCATAGACGACACACGCCACAAATTGATAGAAAATACATTATTGTAGAGTTGTAATGTTCGTTGCGCAGAAGCATTTCACAAGATTCGTGAAAGCTAACATTCAACAGCTATATAGAGTTTTACATTTCGACGGTTGATCGGTCGATCGGTCGTTTATCCGGATGATTTGAATAAAAAACAAATATACAATAATTGAAAGAGTGGAACAAATTAAATCTGGCATAAAGATACTTTGAAGTTACAGTTAAAGAGGAAGTGACGTAAAACGGTACAAAAGGTTTTCAAACATTAAATGGGATGTGGTATCTTAGAACCAAGAAAACAGTTTATTACGTCGTCTTATCCAATCGATACCAAAGGACAATTAGCTAAGTGGTTATCGGTTGCAATCATTGGCATACATGCGAAAGGTTTAGCTGAGGATGCACTTTTTACATTAAGGATTAGTTTACTTAATAATGAGAATCGGTCTTCAACACAGTAAGATAAGAAAATCACAGTAAGATAAGAAAATTACTTAAAGACATGAGTGCTTTTAAAACTGTTTTACCGGAGCTCATTGAATGCATGATAGATGTTGCCTTACATTTTATTTACATAACGTTTGTTGCGATATCTGCCAACTCACCATGAGATTGTAAAGATTGAAATCAGTTTGTTGTCTGAACTATTATTTTACTCTGAAAAATCTGTGCCTACGCTGCTTTGAAAAACGTGAATCCTACATGTCATCTAGGGTTAAAAAAAAATCAGCACCAAAAATAGAAAGCGATGGATTTGTAGAAAATTTGACATTAAAATTTTAATGCATTTTGGAATAAATTATAAATGATCATTAATGGTGTATCTCATGACTAATTCTTGCAAATTTGACATTAGCATACCAATTAGGTGGAGATCACATTACGTTACATCTGAAGAAGATTGAATGTCTCCTTAAAGGTACGCCATCCATGCCGAAATAATAATAAAGATCACAATTACAAAGATCGGCGAAGCCTAACCATATCCTAACGTGATATCAGTACGTAAAAAGATGTATATTTGGAGCCCCTGTTAATAATATGAAGGGATTTGGGGCGTCTCACTGTGTAATGTCGAGTTTTACGTCATCGAACATGAAGAAGAGTAACCATTTTCAAAACGGTATAGGCTATGTATCTACATATCGTCGCTCTTAGCGCGAGAAAATGTTAAGTATTGTAGTTGGCTAGCAATAATTTCAAAGAGCTTTAAATGCATATTGATTAGTGATGTAGGTTAGTGTTAGCCAATTTGTCACACAGGATAAAAATGGACCTTTAAATCTCAGTGGGGCGACGAGATTTCATGCGGAGGTATTGCGCCACCTCATTTACCCCCACTGAGTCAGACAATGTACTGATGGAGTGAACACCTTTTCAGAGAGGGGCAAATGTGCAAAATATATTGAATCAGTGGCAAATTTCGGTGTTTAGCGGGGGGAAGAAATCATTCCAGGGAGGGTTTCTCCTTATGAAGCGTGGGAGATGTGCGCGTGCGTGCATTGTGCTTCATTTGTTTCCCCTAAAAAAATAGGTCACGTGACTTTAATGTTTTAGGTCAATAGGGCCTAGGTTAAAACTTGGCATGTCAATAAATTCCCCCATTTTCGATACCTCGGTGCTCACCTAACTTAAAAGTGAGATTAACCCTATTCCTTTTCAAGAAATAAGACTCGATCTATACCACACGGCAGACTGCTGCTTTAAAATGTTTCTCAAGGATGTCGCCTCACTTTCCTTGAATCCCCTCCAGCAGAGCATTGAATGGAACGAGTTTTGCATTGGAAAATAAAATGTAACAAAACAATTTGAGTGACGAAATGAAGATCATTCCAGATTTTTTTCCTAAAGAAAATAATTAATTCAACTTTTGACATCCATCTTGGGTACGTCTCGAAACAAAATGTTTTATGTACAAGAAACAATCTTCCAAAAAAACTGACAGGTAAAATATTCAATAAAATTTTACTTGTTTGTGGAGCTGTATTAAATCAGTAAACTTGGGGCTTGATACGTTTTACTTCGACGACGACGTCGAAATGAAATTAAGGAGTAGAAAAGAACCATTGTAATCATAAAAGTTAGCATTACCGCTTTGTCTGAAAACGCCAGATGTTAATTAAATTAAACATAATAAACAAAACTCAATTTATATAATCAAAATACTCCCAGTACCGTTCATGCTGTGTAACATAAGCTTTGGTACTCTGCATTGTTTGAATGAGCTGTCAATCAAAGAGCTGAGCCAATTGAGAATTTCGGTTACCCCGTACCAAAATTGTAGCTAGGGGTGAGAGGTTTGGTCCTTTAAGGTCACATGTGTTGCACAGTCACATGGTAATACAAGCAGTGACCTCATGTAAACTTCACAATTTAGTGAGAAAAATTTTGTCACATGATTTTGAAGGTCAAGAGCAGTCCCCCAAAACTTCTTTTTAAGCAGAAGTTAAATGTCACAATTTTCTTCTTGTCTCTCCTAACATTATCTTTCGTTGTATTTAAATATGACTTAACTACTGCATCTTCCAGGTAAACCAAGAAGTTACTTCAAGTATAATCAACATTTAAGGAGAAAAATGTTTCACATGAATCTCAACACCCAATCATAAAACAAGACAGTCTATTAAACTACATCAAGCTGGGTCGACTGCTCTTACCCTTTAAAGAACCGTTCATGTAAAAGGGTAGTCTATACTACTTCTATACTACTAGACTGGGCTGACTGCACTTCCTCTTTAACGGAGTTTTGATGAAGCAAAAAAAAAAATACATCCAAAAGTACTACCAAGATATCTATCATCGGATTCTCATCAACTTCCAGTCATGAAATATCAAACTGAAACAGAAATAGGTCGCCCCTCTGACTTCGTAAATGTCAACAGCGGCCGACCCATTCCGTTCACTCAATAAATTCAATCAGCAAACAGCAAAATGTACATATTCACTTGGAAAAAGAAAGAAAGAAAAACGAAAAGTTGCCTTAAGTTAATTTTACATGAAGATTCCTGTTTGCATTACATCGGACCACCTCTTGGCAAGGACGCCACTGAACTTGTGTTTAAGACAAACAGTTTAGAAAACTTTTGTTTTCTGCTGCCAGGTTTGACTTACCAGGACACATCATGAAATTGTTAATGATGGTTGAATATCCAGGAGACAATCATTTGACAACGATACGATAGCT
The DNA here is from genome assembly GCA_037179385.1 of Holothuria scabra. Classification (NCBI taxonomy): domain Eukaryota; kingdom Metazoa; phylum Echinodermata; class Holothuroidea; order Aspidochirotida; family Holothuriidae; genus Holothuria; species Holothuria scabra. Next base: position 41,679,457 of record CM074194.1, read on the forward strand.
TTCCTCTTATCACGCATAAAGGGGCTGAGATTTGAATTTCATAGACTCCTTACAGTGCTACATATCAGGTACAACGTTGACACATGACAACTTCCTAGCAACACTGAAATATCAGTTACATCCAAAATGGCGTAACAATGACGTGTTTGGCCCCACCAGTCTGTTGATGCTATCACTCACTCTGGTAACCTACATCATGTTTGTGATACATGAGCAGAATGTATCCATTTCCTCATGTTAAAGGCAGTCAATTCTCACCCTAAACTGCAGTTTTTGAAATAGTCTTCATACATTCTTAAGTGGCACAGCTATTTCATTGATAGCAAATTACAATGCAGAGTACTGTGACTCATGTAAAACAACAGGAAATAAGGCTTAGGGCACTTTTCGTTAAAAATGTGTATTCGCTTTCAGTATCAAATTTCGAATTTGATGTACTGGCTGTCTCGCAGTGTTATTTTAGACGGAATTATACCATTAACCCGAAAAATTTTCTTCACATATCCACCTCTCATCCAGTGCACACGTTAGCACGTCAATGGAATTAGTGGTTACAACTCATTAAGTTCAAACACATGAAAACAAAATTATGTCAAATATGGAAACTTTTCTTTCAGATTCAATAAACTTGGGTCTCCCTTTAATTTGCTTATCATTAACATAACTAAATTCTTCTGACCTGCTTGTCAATTAAAGACCTAATTCTCTCATCCCAAATGGTTCCAATTCTCCTAACCTACTTACTTAAGCCCCGCCCCAAACAGCCTAAAGCTCATCCAAAACCAGATACAATCACAGTTAATTGCCTCAGGTGATCATATACAAGACCCCAATGTGTAGCTAAACTCAGTACAGTATACATGCTTTTTAATATGAGCTTCGGTTCTCTGCATTTTTTTAACTTACTCTCAATAAATAAAGCTGGGCTAAAAAAGAATTTCTGAAGACCACTACAAAAATTGTAGTGTGAGAGCTGACCACCTTTAAAGTCTTTGGATCTGTCTTCAATTAAAATCCCATTTATTTTCGGACGCCGTTGTGGCCAACCGCTAAAATGTAAGGATAACAGAAAACCTCTGTATAACTGCAAAAGCAAGTATAATACTTGAAGTTTTCCCTAGCCTAGAAATGTTTATTATTAACGACATTTAAAGTAGTGTGGCATTGAGGCCTACAGACACATTTCACGAAGACATCTTCCACATTTTCAATGACAGTGTCCGCCTAGGCATTAGCTAGGGAAGGTTTGCCTCGGCCCCTCCGGTCCGAAGTTGTGTGTCTCTCATGTCAACTCAAGCTTCTATTAGCACAAAGAGGCCACTGGGAAACTTCTCATTACAATTGTAACAAGAAAGACACTATAATCATGTGACAACATGGGCTGTCAGGGACACTAATTTATAGGTCATAGTTTGAGCGTGCCAGCTCTATGTTAGGCCAACTTGCGTCTCGTAAGTGTTTGATTGTGCTCTCCAATTTACTCCAACCGTTGGTGTAGTTTTTCAAGTAGGCGGGTAATGTTTTAGACGCGTCTATTAACCCACTTTTAGTACCAAATAAGAATAAGGAAATATTTCTCAAGATCCCAGAACGACACTGCCGATGTTGCAATTGATACCTCCGTAGAGACACCGCAATTAGACACGTTTCTCTCGTGTTCACCAATCGAAACGTTTGGCACACCCTGAGAGTTTGATCAACTAAGAGAGCGCAAATTTTCTTCAGCTATTTTCCAGTGTTGTCTGATTTTAAAAGTGTGACGTAAATGGACCACATTTCATGCAGATGAGGCGAAGGGTCCTAGCTGTCGCCTCCTGTGCACAACCGCATTTCCACGACACTTTGCTGTATTATTTTCTGAACGAATTTTTGCTCCATTGTTGGCCAAATTTAGGAACAAAAACCTTCCACCTTCCATTAAACTTTTTTTTTTTTGCATTTTCCCCCAGTCATATACACCGTGCAGTGCTCGTAAGTGTTACTTCCTGACCTCAATAGATTCATGTTGTTTCCTTTAAGTAGCCAATAGCCAAGGGACCAAATATCACCGAAATTTCCTTTGCCACACACAGAGTCTGAATTTCCCGTTCATTGGTTTTTAAAGTTTACCCTCCCTCACTTTTTAAAATTTTCGCCCCTTCGAAAATCCCCCCCCCCCCCTTAAAATCTTGTCTGGCTATACGTCCCGTCAATTTTATTAAAAGGATTGTTGATGGATAATATATTAAAAAGGCAAAAAGTGCGAAATTATATGACGAGACATCCGGTCTTAAACAGAACCTACTGCCATTGTGCTTGGTGCTCATCATAAGCAATGGAGTAGGGAATACAAGCCAGTGAGCCACAACTGGAATTAAGGCCGCGGCCGGCTCGACTTGAACCAATAGGTTGAAAACTGGGCCTTAAAACCAACTAGCTTGAAAGGCAAGGGCAGTCACCCCAACTTGAAGTATTGTAGTAGACTCTCCTGTTTCATGATTGGCTGTTGAGAGTCATGTGACATTTTTTTCTTCAAAAGTGAAATTTACAAGGAGCAACTACTTGTTTTACCATGAATATGCAATACTGAAATCAAAAAATATGATGGAAGATACTTTGGAGAGAAATGATGAGAAAATTGTGATATTCAGCTGTCACGGTTGCTTAAAAATAAGTTTGGGGCGATTTCTCTTGCCCTTTAAACAGTGTTCGATGGCTGAAACATTTTACCCACAATTCCTGAAAGTCGTTTACTGCCCTCTTTTGAATTCATCTTAACACGACCCTCCACAACTGATGCGAAGGGGAAAATCGCTGTTTATATGGGTTTTTAGTCATAAGACTTTTTCAGTAGTTGTTTTTAATCACAACGGTCATTTATCATACGGGTTGGCATGCAAAAATGATAATGGGTTCTTTGTCCAAAGCATTCGTGCTTTATACATATAAAATATGAAGGAAGGCTTGCTTTCCATAACGGTAGAAAAGGGGTCGAATTTCGAATTTTATGATAGGAAGAAGGGTGTGTTATTCATAACAGTAAAAGGAGTCATTATTCATAATTGAGAGAAAATTAAATAATCATAATAGAAACAAGTTGACTTTTCATTATGCGTGAAAGGGCATTTCGTATTCGTAATAGAAACATGAAGAAGCTTTCCCTATATTTTGAATGGAGCTTTTCCATTATAAATAGTAAACCTTTTGCGGAATGAGAACATTGAGCTGTTTCAATTATGAATAGCAAACCTTTTTATCATGAATATCTTACCATTTTTTGATTATGAATTCCTTTTAAATTTTTCAAAGTAGATTTCATACCCTGGTTCACCCACTTAGTTGTCTTTACATGACCATTCAAATGTTCAAGTAACGATGTAGCCCTATAGCTTAGGACTAGTTTGACATCTCTTACTTAGTCAATAGGTCTGTCGGTCGGCCTTACAGTACATCAATGTAAGCGTTAAAGGGCAATGTTGCGTTTGTTTTTCAAGAAAAATCCATCCTTTCGAAACTAACATTAATTGACACAGGTTGATATATTTTCAAAAGTAAGACATATGGTAGCTTTCTTTTCAAGATATAAGTTTCCCATAGATATAAATTCAGTTTTTTGTTGCTTAAGAATAATTTGTACACCGTTTCAACGTTTCAAATGATGCAATGTCCATGGCTCTTCTTGCGCATAATATTTTGAAGAGAGGTAGCAGCTATTGCTGAGTTTATGATTAAGAGTGATTGTTGGAAAAAGTCCGAGCCATTTTCTTTGTACTCTTTGTTGGAGCATTTTAAACACAATACTTCCCTTTAACAAACAAAACCACAATTACGTGTAACAGCATTCATAAGCTGACACCGGAAGAGCATGATAGGTTACGGTACCTCCCATGTAGTAAACCCAGTGTAAGCCGATGGGTGCAGTAACACATAATTACCAGAGTTTACACCCCAGCCGTTTTGTTATCTGCCTCTCTTTACACATATATAATTTCGGCAAGGATCATGTTCCCCTTAAAATTTGACATAAATCTCTAAATCCAGGTTCTGACGTGTGAGGGGTGGTAGGGGTTTAACTGCTTTGCAATCTGTACGGCATATTCCTTGTTAAGTCAGGTGGTTTTGGAAGCTGATAAGCTGAAAAAATAGAAACCGCTCCGCTGGGTAGCATGTAAGGTGTGCACCGGTGTAAAAGACGATGAACATAACTTGAAACTGATGCACCTCCATGTGGCATGCGAATTTTTTCATTTTTTTATCCAAAAAGCAAAGGGAAATAAAATAAAGCATTCCTTGTCAATGTGCGGATGTGATATCATCTGCTGCTCTCAAACTCACTTTGGAACACCAATCTGACTTTATTTACTGATATCTGGAGAAATACATGTCCGATTTGAATAGAAGTTTCATCACACTCAGTGTATAGATTTCGTCCCCTTTTCACAAAAGAAATGCTATTTTTACTTAAACTGCCCCTTTAAACCCTTCTTTAAATTAACCAAAATAAAAACAATTCTAGCTTAAACATGATGACCTATAGCCTACCATCGAAGTTAGGCATTCCTTGTAAAGGTTTTATAGACTCAATCAGAGTAGAATGCCTCCAGTGTTTTAGTTCAATACGCCACATGTGGGTCGTTACCTGTTCCTCAGATACCTACAGTATCTACACCTCTACCTTAGATACCCCGTCAAAAGGGGGGGGGGGGCATGATATCAGTGAAAGCACTCCATATGTATACATATGGACCACTCTGCTTACAACATGTTTCGGGTTTCATACCAAACAGGATGTTGGCCTTGTTATAGAGTGTCCAGATTACAGTGGCGTAGCCAGGATTGGATTTTTTTTTTGGGGGGGGGGGCTAGGTAACAAGTGGGGGGCCTGGTACCTCCGAAGGTCAGGCATGGCATGACTATCTCAGCGGAGCGCCACCATTGGTTGGCGTGGAGCGTAAAAGAAAATTTTGGGCTTTAAAACCCCTGCAGATGGCCGGAAACGGCACTTCCCATTTGCTTTAAGCTGGATGTACCTAGCCTTGAAATTCGAATCCCATGTCTGCGACTTTCTCAAATAATGGGAATAAAAAACCAATCTATGAAAAATGGTATTACATACACTTTTTAGGGACCCCCAAACTGGGCACATCTGATCAGTGGCCTGGGGGATGAGACTAAAGGGAACCGGTATCTCCCCTTCCCTTGGGAAAAATTGTAAACTTCAGAAGGACGTAGATCGCAATGCGGCAATATTTGAATCTAAGCGGAGCGCCACCATCAGTTGGCGCGGAACGTACAAGAAAATTTTGGGCTTTAAAACCCCTCCAGATGGCCGGAAACGGGACTTTCCACGTGTTTTAAACTGGATGTACCCAGCCGCAAATGCGGTAACATTTGAATGGATTTCAGCTTACCTAAGGCAGTACCTTACCCTTTAACAGGAAAACCAAAAGTAGTTGTTTCCCCTTTTGAGAAAATTTCTTTGCGTTAGATTTCCTAGATGCAAAATGGTGCTATGTTTGGCAAAAGTTTAAACTGATTAAAGGCCCAAGTTTTAGGATTTTCCCTTTTTGGGGAGCATGAAAAATATTAAAAAATTTTAAGTTTATGTAGAGATTTTACAAGAGACATACATACTACCAAAGAAACAATGTGCAAAGTGGTGCAGTATTTGTTCATCGGTACATTACGTAGTCAAAATTAAAATACTACGAATAAATCCCTCAAAATAATTGAACCGCAAAGCAGAAGTATGGATCATATGGGAAACACATGAAATCCGGACCTTGTGGACATTTTACAAATCCCCGGACGCTAGTGCCAACTAGCAAAAAGAGGACTTGTCGAAAAAAAAAAAATCGTCCTACAGTGGCACTTGTCATGGGCAGGTGTGAGGCACGACATAGGCCTAGGCCTACTTGTTAAGGATGGAAGGGAAGAATTATCCGGGGGAAATACCTTCTTACCCTTACCTGCTTACGGCATATTTTGTGTACGATAAAGTATAGGAATGGTCGTGTAAGAGTGGTCTCCAGTGTACGATTTCCTTATTATCAGTAAATCAATCAGCCATCCGAAAGGCAGAAAGGGTCTTAGCCTAACTAAGTCACATTGAAGTTTGTCGTCGAGACTTTCGTTTTCTCTTCTAAGTGAAATGCAATTAACGACATTGCAGATCACAAACGGTGGTTAGGCATTTTGAAGTTATTACTTGATTTCATACGTGCGCACAAAATGTGTTTTAATCACATTAATCCATTTTTTTTTTAATTTTTACACATCTTATTCATTTACGGTTTTGAAGGAAATATTTCAAAGTTTATTTCCGTTCAAACATGTTAATTTTTTCAATTACTTTATCAGGACGCAAAAAATCTGGGGGGGGGGGCCTGGAGAAAATCTGGGGGCCTAGGCCCCCCAGGCTCCCCCCCCCCCCCGTGGCTACGCCACTGCCATCTATTGAAACATTTGAGTGTCATTTATATAGTTCTCCTAAAATTACCTTAATGATTGAGAGAAATGAGAGAAATTCTAAACACTTGGTACAGCTCTAAATCTGAGTTCATTACCCAATAGGTCAAGTGATTTCGGTTTTATTGACAAATCTTACGGCTGTGGCAATTTGTTCAAGCGTCAGTAGACACACGGCTTATGTAACTTCTAGCTAAATCAGATGAACCGAACCGATTTTCAACGCTAAAAGCGAACTAGGAACGACTGGCAAATGATTACAACTTCTTTCCCGCCAAATTGGTGGCTTATATTTCATGTGATAGTTTTACAGGTAATCTTCAGGCAATTTTACAACAATCCCTTAATGGCGTTGCACAAAAAATCTTGTTTAATGTTATACAACCATTAAAGGCGTTCTACTGGCTCTGCTGGTATATTAGGCACAAAAACGACTTGAGAAAACGCCCCCTGAGTTTCATAATTGCCATTAATTGGACAGATTTACAGTAATGAGTGAGTGGTTGCCTTGGTAGGCAGCTTTCAGGATAGGCAAGCAATTATTTTGAGATTGTGTTACTTGAACATGGAAAAAAGGTATCGCGATGTCAACGTCCGAGTTAAACAAATAACCCGGATGTCACATTCTGATCACTTACTAATTGCAAAAGTTTTTTAATCTTTGTTTGCCTTTCGAGGTTATTATTGGCTTAAAGGTAAAGAACAGTCCCCCAAGCTTATTTTGGAGAAACAGCTAGATAACACAATTTTCCTCGTATTTCTCTTCAAAGTGTCTTGCATTACAAGTTATGACTGTACTATTGCATATTCAAGGTAAACCAAACAGTTATTTCTAGTAAAATTTCACATTTGAAGAGAAAAAATGTTGTCACATGACTCCCAACAACCAATCATGAAACTGGACAGTCTACTGCACTACTTCAGTTTGGGATGACTGCTCTTGCCCTTTAATTTCTGTTTGTTTTTAATGGTGAATAACTGACCAGAAAATTATAGTAGCCTCGGCATACATTATACTAATTGCCCTCGAAAATTTAATCTTTACACTAAGTATATTTGTTTCGGAAGTATGCAGTACATTGTACCTCTTTGTTTGTTAGTGCGTTGCTCCAGTGAGTATACCCATGAGCGTTATTATGTATCTATTGTGTAAGGTTATCAACATATGCTTAGACTGGCGTTTTTTGTATTCTTTATGTCATTACCAACCACAGTTGTTACCAACGGAGGCATTGTTTTCGATGGCACCGAATAATTTACAAAAAGTTAATTTGGCCATGGAGTTACTTCTAGGGTTTTGCAGTCAACTACAGCTTGTTATTATTTCAAACAATTACAAATGTTTAACGAAAAATAGTACGTTTTTACATAAGAAATACGATAATTTTAAAACCAATATTTATTTACACGTAACGAGAGGAAATTCACAATGGGGTACTACTGTAGCAGTCTTTTCAAGACTGGATAAGTATCTCACAGATAAATTTTCAGTTATTTATTGCTTGACAATAAGTTTCAAACTGCCAAAACTAACTTCATTTCATTCCATTTTATCTATTTGTTGTCTAGAGTGCATTCCCTAAAAAAGGCATATAAAAGACTTAGCAATCAAACAACAAGCAAAATTACATAAACCAACCCATGAGCAGGCAAACCTTTCCCACAACAGCATGAGCAGACACCCCACCTCACCCGAGGGGAAGAACAAAGGGAAATACAGCATCAATGATAATTGTTAATATAGTATTTATTTTGTACAGAATGAAGTAAGGGTTGGTTTGCCTTTCAAATAATTAGGAATGGTATTTCAGAGTTTGACTGCACGATACCTTAAAGAGTTTTTGTTGTAAGATGAGGATGTCGTCGGAATATAAAAATTACCAGACTGACGTGTGTTGTGGCCGTGTACAAAAATTGTTAGTTTAAAAAATAGTTTAGGTAACAGATTATGAGTTAGTTTGTGTATGACTGAGACAGTACGGTATTTAAACTTATAACATCGTGTAACTTCAGGAGTTTTTTGGTTTTGAACAAACTACTGATGTGATCACGAGGTTGTGAAAAAGTAATGTGACGAATAGCTCTTTTCTGGAAAGAAACCAATCTTTTAATTTGGGATGGGGAAGCACTGGGCCAGATAGTACAACAATATATGAGATGCGGATAAAGATAGATCTACGTAGGATCGCTTCTCGCTTCTAAGATCATGTGTAGTATCTGTTCTTTTCATCCACTCTAGAATGGAGCCATACATGAGAGACCAATGATGTAATGGTCTGAGGGCCTGAGAGCAGTGAGGTTGTTCAAGTATTGTCCTTCAATGGACGTATAGCTTCTTTGGGAAGTTTGATTTTGCCGAATGGCCTTTGCCAGAGGGTCGGGAGGACTTTACAAAAAGGGATCGCTTCTCGGCCTTTTGGCTAAGATTATATGTAGTATCTGTTCTTTTCATCCAGACTAGAATGGAGCCATGCATGACAGACCAATAATGTTAATGGTCTGAGGGCCATGAGGTTGGTCAAGTGTTTTCTTCAGCGGACGTATAGCTTCTTTTGGGAAGCAGTTTAAAGTTTGGTTTCGCCGAAATGCCCTTTGCCAGAGGGTCTTGAGGACTTTAGAAAAAGCGTTCTGAGGAAGAATATGTTTGAGTCGACCTAGAATTCCGACACCCTTTGCTACTTTAGAACACAGCTTGGAAATGTGGTGTTCCCATTTAAGGAGTGGGTCAAAATAAACACCGAGAAATTTTATCTTATTGGCAACTTCAAGTGGTTAGTTATTTATGTGTATATTGGAATTGAGTTATTCCTCTTGAGTTTGAAAACCATGTATTTCGTCCTACTTACATTGAAGGAGAGCTTATTAGAGGCAAACCATTCTGCATACAAACATAATGCATTGCAGACAGCTTCTTCTAGCTTCTGTGGGTCGTTGGAAGTAAAAAATATATTTTTATCATCAGCAAATACCATTGACGAGTTTGAAGAAACCTGGGTTATAGACGAATCCGATTAGCGCTTGTTTTTAGTGACTGTGGGCAGCCATTAGTGGGGTCCATCAGCCTCTAATCGTCTTCATTTATTGTCTAATCCTCATATTCAGTGAAATTGAGAAAATCAAGAAACACTTCAGTGTACAACCATTTATTGTCTACGTGAATTTCAAATCCTCATATTCAGTGAAATTGAGAAAATCAAGAAACACTTCAGTGTACAACCATCTATTGAACAGGTATTGAAGGAAATTTTAAGATTTAAGGTGATGGACCCCAGGCCAACTAAAATCAGACCATCACAATCTGTCAGGATTCGTCTATATTATTTACGTAAGTTATAAGCAAAAGAGGTCCAAGATGGTCTCTTGAGGGCCTCCACAAGTTATCATGTTCATATCAGGTGCCATATATCTAAAAAACTTGATGATGTAACTTACAATATTCATTTCCTTGTGTGCGGTTTTAAAATATTTCCCTTTAAGATTATGAAGATGAGGGCGTAAAGAGGTCAACTGAGATGGCTAAGATCGTAGATATGTCTTGCCCTGAATTATTCATAATTTCTCCCAATTTCCTGAAAACGAATGACCTTTTCAACCCCATTTAAACACTCTTCAAAACTGCAAATATTTAAATAAGGCTCTATTTATTTTTTATAAATTTTCCAGATTTCCAGATAATGGTTGGCTTTTTATCCTTTGCAATACTATGCAAAACTGAAAATATCAAAATGAGTAAATTTGCATATGCCAAGGTTACCAAGTGAACAAGATCCTAAGATATTTCTTGTCCGGCATTATTCAAAAAAAAATTTTCCAAACTTTTCGATACTGATTGACGTTTTCAACCTTCTTTGCAATACTCTACAAAACTGCAAATATTGAGATAAAGCTCCCTTATCTATTCATATATTCTCCCGATTTTCCGATAATGGTTTACTTTCTAAACCTTCTTTGCAATATTCTACAAGGCTGCAATAATTGCAGTCTATATTTTATTTATGTATTCTCCTGATTTTCTGATAATGATTGACCTTTCAACCTACGTTTGCAATACTCTACAAAACTGCAAATATTGAAAGAAGGGTTTTCTACCTTCTGTAAACGATTGTGTTTGTTGCCTTCGGAAGGCTGTGCGTGTGTTAAAAACTCATGAGTCTGCCTCTGGGTTAAAAGTTCACAAAAAAAGCTAAGTTTTATTCATTTCCGCCGGTGCTTTTTGAGCGAGGCATTTCATTTACCCAACACTTAAACTCTAAAAAGCTGTGTAAAATTTACACATCGTTGAGTAACTTTCTTTTCCACCAAACTTTTAGGGTGTATATTAGATTGAGTTGACGACAAGTCCAGTGCGTATATATTGGGAGTTAACATTTCCTCCAATAAGGAAGATAGGGAGAACCAAAATTTTTAAACCTCAGGCATTCCCTAGTTCTTTTTTTCTTCTATAAAAGATGAACTTGAAGCAAGCAGGCGTGATATCATGGATTCAGCGTTGTTGGCCAATGTTTTGTATTTATATATGACGTAGCACTAATTTCACGTAATTAAACTCTGAATCTGATATATGCGAGCACACCGCCATTAGCAGAACGGAAAAGTGGTTCAAAAGTAGACCGTCAATTTTAGGTCCTCTTTGAGTGTAAACTGCTCACAATAGAACAATCAGTTGCTGCTTATTTTTCGTGGATCTGAAAGAGGAGATGTTAATGTGTAAGTGATGCGAAATTGGGATGGATTGAAGTTTATTTAGACTATTTCAGTATTGGGTGTTTAAAACGGGTAATTTCCGTCACTTTGCGGATTAATAGGGGTGGGTGCAGAGCCCATTAACTTCTTCCCCATGTAGCTAAAAATCTAAACGATCATGCTATAGTGAATTTGCGGTGCCATTATTGGCTAACTCCTTGGCTTTCATGTGAGGGGTAGCTTTAGTGGGGTGTGAACTTTGACTGGGTTGTGGGGGCATTTAATGAAGGCAAAATAGTGTGTAAGTCATTGGAGAAATTAATGGTGGTGTACTCCCATATTGATACCAGGGGCATCCTAAGCAATGGAAATTTTTAACCTTTATAAGCCTTAGTAGCTAGATAGCATCCTTAACCAATCCAAGGTCAAAGTAATAGGATGGAAAATTAAGAGAGACAAAACATTGGCCAACAATGTAAATCCATGACATCTTACTTCAAGTTAACCTTTTATAGAAGAAGTGTAACTTTCAACCGCGAATACCTCGAGAACCGAACAGGGAAAATGAATGAAACTTTCACCAGAATCCTTAGAATACGTTTCTCATTAACATAGCAAAAGTCTCGACTATTCTTTTAAAGTGCTCATGTGCATGCGAATTATTAAATTTATGGGGTTGATTCAAATACTGGATTTTAAATATTGGATTTTAATTGTTAAACGCAGCTTTGGTAAATTAGTAGTGTTATGCAACGACATAACATATCACTATCAGACCCCCATATTAACAATGTATGTACCTCATGTTCCTTGTAGGCATTCAACACGCCTACGTGCAATTAATTTATTGGAAACTGTAATTCTATTAAAACTGATGATAAAATACCGGTTATTTTATCATGGTTTGGCCTAAAAGGTTCATGGTTGTTAATGATACTTCTGATGAAGACAATCGTCCGTTATTGTTTGAGCGGTTCAAAAGGATGTTATCAATCGATGTTTGGCATTTTTCACTGTTACATGGCTTTGTTACGGCCATACCCACTCCTTTATTGGAAAACTTAATAGTAATTGATTTTAAAAACGATGTAACTTTATTTCAGAGTATTCTTCTTTCTTTTCTGGACAAGTTTTATTACTCTCATTCATTCTTTTATTGTTCATCCTATCAAAACTAAAAGATACAATGAAATATTTGACCTCACTATAGAAAGGATTTGGATGAAGTTCTTTACCCAGGCACAATTTTATTCATTTAGAGAAAACGGGGTTCAATTCTTTCAATTCCGCCTCCTTCGTCACATTTTACTGTGGTTAAAATTGACGCACACCCAAAACTCTATCCCACAATTCATTGTAATTACTATTTGGAAATAGGTCTATAAACCATCCCTATAATTTCTTTGTATTCCACGTTAAGTAATTCATTTTCAGTTTAAAAATCTCAAATCAGCCTCTTCTTGTAGATAATTTTTTACCTAAATTTAAGTTGCCATTCAAAAGTGGAAAAACAAGCAAAGTCGAAAACAGGAAAATAATCTTTCAGGTTTTTCAAATATCCTATATACTTCTGATCGAATACTGAGGAACATCGAAATGATCGTTTATGATCTATTGCGACAAATCTTTTTCTTTCAAGGTCCTTTTACTTTCTTTAAGAAAGTTTTTCCTGGAGGGGAGGGGGTACTGAATTACATGAGATTAACGACACACCCAAAGCGAATGTGTTATGTATTGTCTATAAGCCGATATTAAGGTAAAGCTATAGTGCGAATTTGAATAAGGTTCAACTTTAAGTCGCGAACCTCGTTGCGACGCCATTTTGAACAGAACACCCTAAAAAGGTATTTAGGAATTTGACGTTTTTCTCAACACTTTTTGCGACTAATTTGTAAACAAGCTTGTCTAATTCCTGAAAAGACGTTCTAAATAACGATGAATTGCTAAAGATGCAGTGCTTAGTACAGAATTGAAACGCATTTTAAAAAGTTTGGGTTAAATAAGTGTATTATTGCTAAACACATACATAGAATGTAACCTATCGTTTGGGCGAATGACAAGGCTTTTGTTTATATTCCGATCATTCCATCAAGATATCCGCTCAAAGTCTTTCATTACTGGAGGAACTTCTTGAAGTATTGACGTTATATACTAGAATTACGTCTATAGGCTAGAATAGCAATTTGACAATATCTCTTTGCAAGACTTTAAAAATAAACGCAAAACTGCCCAAAGGAAAAGTCCTAGATAGCGACACTTTGAATGAAGTAGTCTCATCAACACTGATTTGCCACATAAAGTTCTTGTGAATTACAGACAAACCATAACGCTTAGAGTTAATATTTTGATTTTCCCCTATTTGTCCTATTTGGCTTCCCAAAGTAATGCCTTGTTGTAGACGTTTGCATAATGCTGCTCCGCATGAAATCCGCAGCACTTCTTGAACGTGTCCAAGCTTTAAAATAAATTAGCATATATACTGGAACATACCTGACAAGACTTGTTTAAAGCAAGCAAATTATAGCAAAAATGCACTGGATACGCGACGGTTTCTATATATTAAAATATAAAGACCCATACACATGCTGTACGTGTATGGGTGTTGAAGTCCACTAGCTGCGACCATGGAAGGTGGTAGGCTACTTGGCATGCTGCGACGAGACAGTCTGCAAAGGTGTTGAAGTCCCGTTCCACATTTTATTTTTAGATACATTTTTGCCAGTGTCATCGGGAGCCCTGACTTTGAAATTAAACACCAATTGAGTCTTGTGATGGTTTTCGCATCCTGATAGAACACGAGGGACGGTATATGATAAGTGCGTTGACATTAATTATATACTAGTTCGTTGTAATGGATCTCATGAGAAGACGATTTAACCGATTTCAAGATGTCCCCAAAGGAAGGAATCCATAAAACTTATGGAAAGATAGACCCACAAGAAGCCATGTGATTTAGTACTTAATGGATTTATTCATTAATTAACCTCGATCAAGTTTTTGAAACAAGTGGTTTCCTCGTATTTTCTAACCAATATTTTGTTCGTTGTATGAGCTGGTGATACAAACTTCATAAGGCAGACACATGTTTTATTGAAACAGCGCTGAACATGGTTTCAGACGAATGCCTGTACTGCTTCTTTACTGAAAAAAACATGGCGCCTGCATGGTTTAAAGCTTGATGATATGTTAATCAAACTTTCAGTGATCTTTTCCTTGCCGCTCAGCTGACCACTTCCTTGTCTCTTGTGATGGTACAATAAACGTTTGACAATACATATAATTGTTTAGTCACATCAGTTTCATGTTTTGAAATTAAAGACAATCAATTATACCCCAAACAACAGTTTGTGCAGAACTCTACAGAAATTCTTAATTGACACAGCTCTTTGATTGACAGGAAGTTTAAAAAAGTAGAGTACTGTAGCTCATATCACATTTGTATAAAAATAATGCATTGCGCAATAATATGGGACTTTCTTGTTGTACAACTCACAGTATTCACAACACCTGCTTTATTTCCCTTTGAAATTAAAACTGTTTTCTATGACGTTGAACGCTCCATGTTTTCATGTGCAGCGTGTTGTACATAGATGACTTATTAATCACATCACCCCATAACAGAAGGATTGCTATCACATGTTGGAACAAGTTACAGAAGCTTTTCAAAAAAGCAACAAAATACAGAGACTTATTTGAGTACAAAGAAAACATCACAAACTATTGTGCAATCTTCCAATAAACATTGAGTGAAAGAAACTATAACATTTAATATCTCAGCTCAGGAATGTCTTATGAAGATTGAAATTAAAATATTTGAATCCATTTGGAATTTTAGACTTGGGGTACTTTGAAATGCTGCGCTTAAATTTCTTCACCTCTAATGCTAAAATTTCATGTTTTAGATGACAGCGTGAAAACTGAGATAAATGACATCATGAAATCTTTATAGGAATAAAGGAATTAAGTTTCTTTAAATCTTTATTTTTTTATTTATCATTTTTTAGTTTGTCACGATAACGGCTCTCACAACCTACCAGTGGGTCTCGGTCCACTAGTTGAAACATTTGTACCGTTGTGCCAAACTGTCGTGGTTTCCTACAGTCGTTGGTAAGTTACGGCAGAAGTGAAACCTGTCTAGGCGCATGAAATGCAATGATAAACTGAACCCCCGGAAGAGTGCCTCATTCTGTTACGAGAAATGAATTTCATCAAATTTACATGTTAACATGTTTGCCTTGCAAACCTGATAACGAGATAAAACAGACTACGTCTGGATAGAGAGAGACAAATTGCAGGTATTTAACGAAAGGGTTAAAGAAACGATTCAATTTAAAAAAGTTTGTCCTACTGCAGTAAAAGAAGGAGTATTGATTAGTCTTGAAATTCTACAATTAGCAACGTGACCAATCTAAAGATAACCCCATCACCCGACACTGAATAGAATTGGAAGTTTAATAGAATTGATTGATAGGATGTTTGTAATTTGAAAGAGGATGAAAAGTAATAATGCATGAATTAAAGACAATCATTCACATATGGGAATGTTTACCTCTATATCGCGCTCAGCAGGATTTTTCGCGGAATCGGTCTGTACGTTCGTACGCGACAACGGTACTACGTAATCTAATTGAAAGATTTTTCACCTTCTTTCCAGTTCGATGTCAAAATGACGAGGGTTTTCTCTGTCCAATCAAACTGAATCTTAAAAATGTTTTAGGGAAAGATATGTAAAGTTTTATATCACTTGAAATTATTTGACCAATGACATTAGGCAAGAATTATGGAAAGTTTTGTTTGCTACTATCAACCGAAAAAACATAAAATCTATGTTTCCAATAGGAAAATCATAAAACCAATTCTTTTTTAACTGGAAATTGACGAGACTTTTTCTCATTACATGAAAATTAGACTAAGAACAGTTTAAAGGGAACTGGTTAAGGAAATCAGTCGTGAGTGAAATGTGTTAATTTATTATTTGTTTGGGCAGGAGGGGCTTAGTTTGTCGGAAAATGTACCACATTTTCACAGTGATTCACACAGGTAAGTATGCACACTGAACACATATGCACTAAACATTCCCATATGCCACCCCAAACTACAATGTTTCAAGAGCTCTACCAAAAATCTCAGTTGCTACAACTCTTTGATTGATATCAAATTCAAAAATGTAGAGTAGCTCATATTTCGCAGCAAGCACTGAGAGTGTTCTTATTACATATCAGGGCCTCACGAGGATACGCCTTGTAGCAATGGACTTGGATTATATCTGGATAAAGATGACTTTTGGACAGATGTAGGAGGGCCTAGATTAATCAGTCAGTCAGTTCGTCAGTTAGTTATATGGAGTTGTACGGCCCAGATTCCTGTCGAACCAAATGGTTCAAGTCGAGCCGGCCACAGCTTTTTGCCAGTTGTGGCACACTGGCTTGTTTTCCCTGCTCCATTGTTTATGCTGAGCATCATTCACAATGGCAGAAGGTTCCATTTTTAAAGTCTTCGGTCTGACCTGGCCATGACTCGAACTCCCGACAGCCCGAATCCAAGTCGGATGTTCTAACCACTTGACCATGTAGTTGGCCAGGGAGGAGCTAGAAGTAAAAGAGTCGGGAGAATTTTATCTCTCAGGGGTAATCAATACTTGCCTCTTAGTTTGCTTTAACAAGACTTGTAATCATATTATTATGGTCAGATGGTAAGTAACGTTACAATGAGTACGTAAGTTTTCTCATCTAACTCCTGGCTATTTCACTAATCACCCTCATTTGTATTCAATGCATGCCTACATCCTTTAATGCATTGCTTCACTCTTCAGTTGCCCACGGTATGCATAAAATGTACACAAAGTCATGTTTACTGAGTTTGAATTTGGCAGAAAGTGGGTCAGCTAAGTAACCTACAGACTTAGCCACCACAAACTGTCAATATTCGTCTTTCTTTTCAAGTTAAAGAGAGATCACCCATGGACATTCGCTTAGGCTCGTGATGTCGGTAAGAGGTTTGCACCTCAAAAATTTGCCTCGGTTCCATTACTCCTGTCGGCTTCGTGACGTTATGTCAGAGAAAGCTGTACAAGAGTTCAGTTGTCGTACAAATCGCCCACAGTTACAAAAAGGATATTGAAAAAAGGGATCAAAGCAAAGATACCACATGTTATGGACAGACTCTTTTTGTAAATTCCAAAACATTAGATATGTTTTGGAATTTACAAAAAGAGTCTGTTCATAACATGTCGTTAGATGGTCACTTTCGAAAATAGTCGTAGGTGACGTTATTAGTGGCATTTGACACCTTGTCTCTTGAAGTAGCAAAGTATAGACAATACCGGTAGGCCTACTGTAAAATTTTCATACAAGCTGAAAGAGAAGTGATTTTGATTATCGATTGGTGATTGATCGATCGATCCTGTCGATCCTGTTTAATTGCTTCATTTTTTTTTTTTTTTTTGATCGACCAATTGGTTTATAAACATTACGCCCAAGAGAATTAGGCCTACATCCTTACTTGTTTTCCAGTAGTCCAGTAAAAATACCCCCTCCCTTTGGAAAAGAGGTCATGTAAAGTCCAGGCTGATCACTCTAAAATGGGTTAGAACGTTGGTGAATATATTTTTGTTGAACAGGTGTTCATTCTTCCGAACACATTTAGTTCGACAAGTCTACGACGACAATTTTCACATGCATGTTTCTTTTTATACGTAAGGTTACTTGTTTCACGAATATTTGTCTACAGAATGAAACACGACACATTTTTATGCATGAGCCTGATAGAAAAACAGGAACGACACGAGCTTATTTCTCATTGTTTTTACATCAACCAAAGGCTATGTAAACCTTCGACAAATCCACTTCTAATTTGTGATTCAAATCGAACGCCGAAGGATAAAATCGTTCCTCTCGAAGCTGCTCACATCCCAAATCATATTTGATAGATTTTAGAGGTGAAGCTTTGCGTGTGATCGTGACAAAATAAAAAAAATACTTCGCGTGGCAGATTCATCTTGCTTTCTTATGGTACGTCTTCAAATGTGCCAACGTCTTTAAATTCCTACATGCGTTTATCTAGACCTCTAACCGGCTTGTGGTGTCTCTCCCACTCACCGGGAGACTTTAATTGACGCGATGTAAGTGCACTCCGTCAGCGTCTGAACTTACTTTCAGTGAACCACTTATATAGGATACCGTCTCGTAAATCATTACTCAATATATTATATGACACGCACTGTGGGAAATGAGCAACGATATACACAAACATGTAGCGTTACACAGCATGGAATGGGACAAATATTAATACGCTGGTCAGCCTGGTTACGACAGATTTACTTAAAGTCGTTAAAGCTTCTCAACAACCAAACCCGTCGACTTAATTTAATCACTTTCACTATTTAATTGATGGTGATTTTGATAGAGGAAGAATTTTAAAACATAATGGAATGATTAGATTTGCTGAAAGACCAAACGATGGCTAAAACAAAAGTATTCCATCGTCCATAGAGAGAATGAAGACATCATCCGACCAAGTTAAAGGTCAATCGTGTCTTACCTTCCTAACCTAACATAGTTGCACGTAAATTTTTTCGGACGAATGAAGACGAATAGTACCAAAGGACGAATCGTACCAACGGACGAATCACCTTTTTGGAAAAAAGCCACTCCCCCTTTAATCAAAACATTAGAGTTTTTCGAACCTTGTTTGTAATTCTGACACCTGCTTTTTGAAATAACAGGCCAAATAGGCCTATCCCTCCCACAGAACCCTTATCAAAAACTAACTCAACCATGATTTTGAAACAAACATCTTATTTTTTATTTTTTTCTATTTATTTATTATTATTTTTATTTATTTATTTTGAAAATTCGATTTGCCATCATTCGTCCTGAAAAGATGTGATACCTGCCCCTGCTTTGATGCCGAAGCTTTTCAATTCTACAGATTTTTATAGGATCGTGTAAAAGTCGCGATCATTCAGATATAGTGCCAAACTGATATGGAGAACAGAGTAAAGAGGAGTGGAACAAGTGGAAAAAGACTTTGGAAACAGTTTTGTAACATCTTTGTATTTCAGAGAAATCAAAAAGAAGATAAATGTACATTTGAGAAAAAGAAACAATATATGCAATGCGTACACAAATGGAAATATATCAAGATGCTCAAAGAAAAAAACCAAAAACCGAAATAAAAAGTAACAAGGTCATGTTCGAAAAAGAAAAGGAAAATCGTCTGATTGCACAGAATTGGGGACCAAAACTTTAAAACGTCTTTGGTACCCCTGTGGTGTTCGCTGGTTTACCCCCATGGGTATGGCCCTCCTGGTTGCTAACCAGTACGCTAGAGGGTCAACTGATATCGAATATAGTTCTTATAAAACTTTATTCCTTCTCGCTTAGATTTTAGATCTGACTATGCGGGCATTGTATACTGTAGACTACTATGTGAGTATTGTATATGTAGGCCATCTACTTAACTACAAGCAACAACCGACTCAAATGAAAAATGAAGGCAACGTTTTAGAAGGGTAACTCCTGAAACGCGTTGTCCAATATAAATAGTATGAAGCATACGGAGATCAATTTGAGCACCTTTGTAATCAATGATCATTCATAGCAGGGGCGGTGTCCTGGGTTCGATCCCTCTAGATCAAGGTAATGTGAACTTCAACCAATAAGCAAAATCTATGGTTTTCCCATCTGAAATGGACTTACAAAAGAAACATTATTTGTTCTAAGTTCTTCGGTAAAACACCACGTGAGTTTGTAATTGAAAGGTCGTAGCCTTCTCTCATACTTGTGGTTTCTTAACGTCGTAAAACAGTTGAATTTTAAGGTCTGAAAAATACTATTTATACGAGAGGCCAGGATACAGTCATGCCTGAGAGGGATTTTGAAGTGTTACACGTGGGAGGAGTCTGGGGTAAGATTGCCCCTCCCCCTAGGGATGTTTAACCAGGCGATTACATGGGAGACTAATATACGAATTCAAGCTGGTTATATCCGTTGTAAGCATAAGCTCAGGGGAAAACATTTGTCCAGCGATAGGAAGTCACAGTCTTGTATTTAAGCTTTCAGTACGAATATTTACCTCATAGTGTGTTTTTCTTTATAATTTACACACAAAAAACAAGAAAAAGAATTAGTTCTTCTGTTAGTCAATATTACTATACATATTGTTGTGATGTACAGGTGGGAGGCGGGTGGGAGTTGATCAAACTGTGAAACTTGAAAATATTATTTTTCTTCACTATCAGTCGTTTTGTTTGTAAATATGCAAGAGATGTAAATAAAGTTCTTCCTTCGAGGAAAAAAAAGAGAAGATATTTTTGAGGTCTCTACATACGGAATGGTGCAATATTTATGCCTCGCATAAAATTAAGTATAGGGATTACTTTATTGATATTTTGTTTTTCAATACCTCTTCCTTGGTTATTGATATTATCCAAAGATCAACCGCGAATTACACTTACCGAGATTCCAGCAATGGTTCGGAAGTTATATTAGGCCACACACAGACCAGTAAATTCACAATGATAATTCCAACAAATCCATGCAATTTTGTTTAATAATTCTTCTTAGATATACGAGATTGCTGAAGTCATCAACGAGGGTGGTGCAATGAATCACAACTAACCTTCTCGATTAATATTGAATTTTCCTCGCGTTGTCGAGATTTATTTTTTAAAAAGGGGAACTACTGTGAAAATTTTTTGACTTCATCTCATTATAAAAAAAAGGTATTGCTTACTGTTGCCTGAAAAATTCCAAATAATCTAGATCCATTTTGGCAGGTTTTGTTGCAGATATTGACACAAGGCAAAATTCAATCAAATTTTTCGCTGAAAGGAAGTCTGAAACCAGAAAGTACTAAAGTTATTAAAAAAAATAATAAATAAATAGTAATTGCATCAAACTGAAAAATTAATCGCCTCATTCAACTACTTTTGAAATCAGACGAATTATTGCAGTAGAACATAATAACGCAGTTACCCACCACAAGCTTAAACATGGGGCCAAGTGCTGAATGAACTGCATTAAGAGTTTGAGCAAGTGTTCACCTTGTAATGGAATCTTTCTGAGAAAATAATAATCTTATAATTATCAGATTATTATCTGATGTTACTATTTTCCCTTTTCTTTTTTCAAGTATTTTAGATTCGTTTTAATTTTACAATCGATTTTACTTTTAAAATGTCCAGATATTCTTTCACTATTTATAGCATGTCTGTGAAGTTATCGGGGAAGGCTTCAGGGGGAGGGGGCGACCGCCCCCTATATTCGTAAGAAAAATGTGAAAAGTGAAGGTAAAGGAGGAAAAGAAGAAAAGGAGCACTCAACTAATGCTTTGCCCCTTATCGAAATACCTGGCCCCACCCCTCAATAACGTGTCTATCGGAAGAAAAGCCCACAATTTTGTTAAAAAGTGACAAGCAAATAGCAAAACAACTGAAAGTTTATTTAGCAGTTTACTTGGAAGTATTGTTTTAGTTACTTGAGAATATTGTGGACAAACAATACTCTTTTATGACAGTAAATAGTGACATTTTTTCCCAGGCTTGTTTTGTTGTTCTAACTTCTGTTTGAGAATAGGATACTCAGTCTCTGGTAGCTAATTTGCAATAAATAAAAAACAGTAGAGGCATAAGTTTACCTTTACAAATCAAATGCACGCAGTTGATTGCGTACCTATCCGATCGAATATATGTGGAATATTCTATAGACGGAGGGGAATTCTACGTCGTGTGTGCAGTGTGCTCATCAATGTCATTTTGGAAGACAGGGTGGGGGACATGTCTTCCTACTTTTTGAGGAAAAGAGACACTAAGGCACAAGTCCCCATACACACCTGTTATAAACTGACACTAAAAATGAGGCAGCCATACATGAAGGTTATCTAAAGTTTCTACTAGTACAATTAATTTATATCGATCATCAGTATTCAATAATGATTAGATCGATATTTGTGCTTACCAAGGCTACAGGTCATACACGACCCATACTTACTTTGCAAAGCACCAAAATTTTCCCGCCCCTTGCACGCTTACTGTTGTATTGGTGTGTTTATTATAAGTTGCATCTCAAACTATTCACATTATTTTTCGGCCTATTTGATTAGGACGATTGTTCGTGAGCATATGCTAGTAAATATGATTTTGGTTGAGCTCAACATTCAAAAAATAAATAGGAGAAGACTTTTCCTATAACCTTTTGGAGATTATTTTTCATATAACCTGAAGTCTTTCCTGAATGATCAGGCAGCAGTCTCATCTTGTAATTGGCAAACACATTTTAAGAGAACTCGGTATACATTCTGCATGCAATTTCTTCAGGAAAATAAAAGATTCCTAATGCAAAATTTCGACACGTCACGAATTGGTAACGAAACTTTCATTTCATATCATATGACCATTATTAGGGAAAAGAGATTACACAAACTTTTTGCTAGGTAAGAGATTTATCTGAAAATTAGAGATACACCTTCATCTTTCTTTTACATGGTAGGATCAGGCCTGACTCCAAAGAATAATGGATGTATTATAATGAACTCTAAAAAAATTTTTACACAGGTAGGCAACGTTGCAATCGTGCATGCCACCCTTCCCCTTCGATATGTGATTTCTCCATGTAGCTTGAAGTGAGTTTCTCATTCAGTCATGGACCTATTCACCAATCTGTTCGAATTTTTGCAAATTCTTCACAAACCATCACGATTTTTGTGTGATTCAGTTCATTGGTAGAGTACACCTGGTACTTAAATCAACCTTGTGCATTGACGACATATTGACATCATCCTTTGAGCAGAGCAATAGAACAAGTGACCAAACGCATTAGAATTTGCCCTGCACATGGAGAAGACTGTACGGGTATTCGACTTCATGGTTCACAAATCAGCTGTCTGCATTTGTCTGTGTTGGTTTGTTTTGCCCCCCAAAGGAGAGCGTACTTTTCGCACTGTGACATCATAAAGATAAGGTCTATTGTCTATTGAGGTTTTGTTACCGTCCTCATTGAAAATCGTGTTTTGGAAAGTTCGAAATTTTTTGAAATTCGTAGCAATTCCAAATACTGGAGAATTTAGTACCATTTTGCATATGGGCCCCACCAAAACAGCTTACCAGGACAGGAAAGAAATTAAGGCCAGATGTCCCCTCCCACGTTAAAAATCATATGGACGCCCATGATTGTGTTTGTAATGTTTTCAAACTGATCTCGCGGGAAGTCATTGCACATGGTCTACAGGTACCAAATCATCACAGACGATTTAAAACGAAATTCTTGGACAACTCTTTTCAAGAAGTGAGTTTGTCCTTAGAAGAAGTTCACTGTTTTGTTGGTGAAAAGTTTATTTCCAGAGTTAAATAGTGACACTGACGTAAGTCGCAGCCACACTACAACGAATTCGAATCGGATTCCAATTCGACTTTTTTGAGTTTTAGTTAAAATCTTCTCCCACCGCTGCATGGTTGGAAAGAACCCCAAATTTGCCAGCCTTGCAAAATATATGATTTGCATAATACGATTACAAAAATTTAACTCAAAGTAATTATTTCGTGACGTCACATCGACAGACAGCTTTGATTATACTACATGTGTCTGATGTCTGTAAATGTGGCGTCACGAAATAATTACTTTGAGTTAAATTTTCGATAAAATTTCATTTTCGTAGATCTCTTATGCAACTCAGATATTTACACTGGTTGACAAATTTTCAAATTTTGGTTCTTTCCGACCAGAAATCAAAAAAGAAAAAAATATAAGAATGCACAAAAATCGGATGGAAATCAGGTTCGCATTCGTTGTAGAGTGACCGTGGCTTTAGTGGTAAAATAAGCATTAAATTGCACTCTGCGTGTGACACATGGAACAGTTTAGACAATATTTCTTTTTAAAAGGACTATTTCCAGTTAAAGGTCAACCTACAGCCGTATTGAATGAATAGGCATTTCGAATGCAGTTTACTTAAAGTCATGCTATTTATTGAGCCCACGAAAATTAATTAGGTTAACTGACGGACCCGAGGATGGGTCATTGACCATAATAGAGACCATAAGTTCATCAAATAAAAAATGAAATATTAGAACCTATAACGAGAACAATGACTGAAATATTGGTACCAGCGAAAGTGAATAGCTATTGTATCAATTATAAATGATAAGAATATTTTTTCACGACACTTTACACGTGGTTGTGCGACAATTACATTAGCGTAGGTTATAAGTTCATCGACCTACTAATCTAATTTTAAAATATAATATTTAAGTTTTGGGTTAGTCACAGTTCTCTCCCGCATATGGATCAATGCAATCTTTGTCGCTTTTCCAAGCAATATATATATGTTGACATTTATCGCTTAATTTCTGTCGTCTTTTTGAGAATGGTGTGAATTTGCTTGAGATACAATATTCTACAAAAAAGCGGACATGCAAGATCACAGTTAACTAGAATAAGAGAAAATTTGAGTTTTGTATTCAAAAGCTACATTCAGTCACCTCAAACTTCAATTTTTTTCTGGAATCTACCAAAATTCTTAATTTGAACAGCTCTGTGACTGACATCAAATTAAAGGGCAAGAGCAGTCACCCCAACTTGTAGTAGTGTAGTAGACTGACATGTTTTATGATTGGCTGTTGAGAGTCATGTGACAACAATTTTTCTCTTCAAATGTGAAATTTACAAGAAGTAACTGCTTATTTTACATTGAATAAGTAAAATTGAAGCTATGAAATTCGATGAAGGATACTTTGAAGAGAAATAAGGAGAAAATTGTAATATTCAACTGTTCCTTCAAAGTAAGTTTAGGGAACTGCTCTTGACCTTAAAAAAGATGTAGTGCAGCTCATAGTACATAATATGCACTTAGAGTGACCTGATTACACGTTAGGGTCTTCTATAGGCTCTCCATAATACGCCTTTCAGTAATAAACTACGTTTTGTCGGGACAAGAACGAGATTGAAGACATCTAAAGGAAGGGGTTAAAGTAGGCAGACGGGGGGGGGGGGGGGACTGCAACTGTCAAGAGTGACGAATAACTGCCTTTAATATCCAAATGTAAACAACGAAGTACAAAAAAGTTGTGAGTTGTACTTATGTCAAAGTTGAAAGAAAATGTTCGTCATTGTCAATCAAATGGTCTCGATTCACGCGTTTAAATATCCCAAAGTCCAAAATTTTGACAAGTTAATTAAGATCATCCGTGTAACAGAATGCCTTAAAGGTGGGAACTTGCTAATTGGAGATATTGCAGAACTTTATCACGTCTTACAAATATTCATGAATTTTTATGAAGGCGAGTTATCTTGTTTCGTCATATTTCCTGTAACACGGTACCACTCTTAAGGATTACATAAAGGATATTTTGTTTCTTACTTTGAATAAGTGCAGGCTTTTCATAAATTTTGCCTTTCACAATACAGAGAGTACCTTAAAGTGTAAATATTATGTAAATTTCGCTTCATGATGTCTTGAATTTTTCATATTCGACTTATTCATATCAAAACCCAGACGTTGTTGTTTCGACAAGCGGTCAGGTTTCTTATTTCGTCTCCGGATGCAACTGCATGACAGTTTGAAATGACACGTTTCGAGTCAAGTACGTGCAAGTGAGTGGAACGTCATAAAAAGCAATCGCATTGCTACAACTGCTGATACATGTAAACATGGTGCGTTTGGCAATCCGCAATGGGGAGTAAATAAATGCACCCGTGTCACGTCATCACAGACACTTCAGCAATGGGCGCATTTAGGGTTGCGGTATTTTTGGCGCCTAATTTGGAATCAGACGGAAGGGGTGGCTGGATAATTTCTTTATGAAAAGGCAAAAACAGTTGCCCCAAACTTGTTTTGAAGCAGCAGCCAAATCTCACAATTTTCCTCTCATTTTGCTTCATAGTATATTTGATAACATTTTAGGACTTCAATATTGAATAACGATTCAAGTAAACCAAGCGGTTAGAAGTAAATTTCTCAGTAGAGGAGAAAAATATTGTCACATGACTTGCAAGAGCCATTCATGAAACAGGACAGTCCACTACATTACTTCAAGTTGGGGGACTGCTTTTGACTTAAAGGCAATTTTCTCACCCCAAACGGTACCAATTCTCCTAACCTTGTTAGGTAAGCTCCTCCCACATTTGTCTGAAATTCACTCTCATCCAGACACAATCTCAGTTCATATTGATTCATTGTGAGTATAGAAAAGCTCAATGTTTATAATCAAAACACTTTCAGTACAAGTCATTATGTGTAATATCAGCTTTGGTACTCTGCATTGTTTGAATTAGCAGTCAATCAAAAAGCTGAGCCAATTGAGAGTTTTTGTCACCCCCTACAAGAAGTGTAGTTTGGGGTGGGAGGATTGGCCTTTAAGAGGGATTTCTCCACAAGTCTGTAGTTGTAAGTAATACATAAACGAATCTTTAACTTAAGGTTAGAACATTTTATGGTTCGACAACCCTGTTTTTCTTGGGAAGTTTGGGGTAGATGCAGATTTGATCCCACGTTTAAACAAAAAGTCAGCACCCTGACTGTCATAATTGCTATTCACTGTACCACCTTTTTGAATCATCCTGTGTCATTCATTGTGACTGAGTTAAAACCAATTTCCCGGTTTTTGTAATTATTGTAGGGAACTGTCGTTATTAAGGAACCTCACCGAGATATCAGGCAGTTGCAAAAACTCTCGGTGTTAGGTAAGGTCAAATGTAATTTACTCAAGGGGTGCAGTAAGTGCGTGATCGCCGGCCTGGGGACATGTCTTAAAAAAGAGGAACCCTCTTTAAAGGTAGAGAGCGGTCCCCCAAACTTATTTTGAAGAAAAAGCTCAATAGCACACTTTTCGTCTTATTTCTCTTCAAAGTATCTTTCATTACATTTTATGATTTAACTATTGCATATTCAAGGTGAACCAAGCAGTTATTTGTAGTAAATTTCACATTTGAAGAGAACACTCTAAAAAATATTTAAACGATTTTGTTTAAAAATTAGGATACTCGCGAAAATGATTATTTTAACTCGAAATAAGTGAGTACTTCAACTCAATTTGTGCAAAATTTTGCACAATTTGTGTAAAATTTTGCACAAGTTCAGTTGAAGTACTCACTTATTTCGAGTAGAAATACTCATTTTCGTGAGTATCCTAATTTTTAAACAAAATCGTTTAAATATTTTTTAGAGTGAAACAAAACATTGTCACGTGACTCCCATCAGACACTCCGTATGCATGACTTTGACAAGTATGCCTAAAAGTTTCGGACAGAATCAATAAACAAAGAAGCAAAACCGGATGTGACGTAACGAAATCATCGGTCCGAGAATTTATTCTACTTTGGCGATTACCCTGCTGCTTTTAAAGTATATTACGTAAACACATTTTGAGTTATTTTAATGACAAAATAGAAAAATTGCCCCAGTGGAGGGTATAGACAAATTTCTCCCTTCCTCGGCTATGATACTGATGGTACAGCCCAATTAATCACCGAAATCGGACACCGTTATCACAAACATCGGTAAAACTTAGAACTCGTAATTTTGCACCAGAATCTGTCGTCTTGAATCTTCATATTTACAAAGCATTACATCAGGGTTACAACAAATAGCATGGTTAATGACTTAAAGGGGAGATGCAATCACCACGACTTGAAGTAGTCTACTATCCTGTTTAATGATTGACACTTGATAGTCATGTGACATTTTTTTCTCTCCTCAAATGCGAACGTTACTTGGAGTTATCGCCTGGTTTACATATACAATATTGAAAGTCTTAAAATATTATAAAAGATACTTTGAAGAAAAATAAATGGGAAAGCTAATGCTTCAAAATACGTTTGGGGCGACTATTCTTGCCCTTTCAACTAAACAGACGGATGAACTAAGTCTATTTTAACTAAACGTACCTTATATTTAACCCGGCCGCTCCATGAATAATATAACAACAATCATATACATTAAGTGACATTTTGTCCCATCCGTTTGTGTTATGAAGTAAGTGTAGTGTACCAGACATCTCTGTTTAATCACATGACGATTTTTGTCTCTAAATTGTTCATCTGCTTTGCAGAATAACTGTTGACGAAGTGAACGATGTGAAACATTTTAGGTACTAGATATTATCAGAAAATATGACGGAAACAAAGTCGAGAATACTTTTACGATGTAAGGGATGCAACAGTTCAGTGCGACGACGTTTACATGAAAATAATACCATATAGACTGCTATAAGCAGAGCTGCGACGTGACTTTGAGCGGACGGTGCTAGTGACAATTTTTCTTTTTATTTTTTATATAAAAGTGACATAAAAATTTGCTGGTTTTAATTCATTGTACAGTTCGTATCACTAAGTCAATTTTTAATACCCTAATACCCTTTTCTGTTTTCATTTATGACGTGCTTTAATAATTTGTTAGGTTTTCAAGACTGACATAATAAGTGTGTCCCGGCTAATCCTGGTGTCTTTCAAAATTACTTCGAGCTCGTTGATAACTATATACCCTCATCTAGACAATCCGCCACGTGACCTTTAAACCAACAAGATCAAAGAAAAACCACATGGAGCAATTTCAAAGTGTGTCTTCGGGCCAGAAATCATACCGAAATAGTAGCACGATTCGTGTCATAACTAATTGTGTTGGTAGATGATAAGTATATATCGAATACAATAAACAATTCGTATTATCCGCTGAATTCAATTTGTGTCACGTGTAAGAAGACTGTGGTCAGTACTTTTGACAATAGATGATGAAAAGGATATGGTCTCAAAACACCGTTTCTGTGAACTGGCCTACAACTATACCACACATGCGCGATCCTGAAAACCCGGACTAAACAGGGACACTGTACTCTAAAAAATGTGTAGAGTTAACACAACATTTTGTGACTAGACCACCAATCAACAAATGTGTAAAAAGTACACATGGTTGTGTAAATTTATTACACAACCATGTGTACTTTCTACACATTTGTTGATTGGTGGACTAGTCACAATGTTGTGTAAATTCTACGCAACATTTTTTAGAGTGTGTCGTGTCATGCAGCAACACAGGGTACATAACTGAGTTTATATTTAAATATATTAAAGGCCTAATCCTCTCACCCCAGTTAGTTTCAATTCTCCTTACCCACTCCCGGATGTACAACTGTCTGAAATGCATCCTCATTCAGAAACAATCTCAGTTTATTGCTTCTGGGG
This sequence comes from Holothuria scabra, assembly GCA_037179385.1. Taxonomy (NCBI): domain Eukaryota; kingdom Metazoa; phylum Echinodermata; class Holothuroidea; order Aspidochirotida; family Holothuriidae; genus Holothuria; species Holothuria scabra. The sequence goes on from CM074194.1 coordinate 41,708,760, forward strand.
TGAGTATACCCCAATGTGTAATCAAAACACTCCCAGTACTTTAGCACACGCCGTGTAATATGATTTTTAGTTCTTTCCATTTTTGAACTAGCTGTCAATCAAAGAGTAGCTGTGCCAATTGAGAATTTCTGTAGACTACACAATTTGTAGTTTGGGATGAGAGAAGTAGCCCTTTAAGATGAATCATTTTTAGTCCAAAACGACGTGTCTAAGATGAGTTCTGTGCTCTCGTGATACTTTTTCTAAAGTTCTCCCGACCCTCTGAAGAAGGGCCGTTCGGCGAAACCAAAACTTTCACTGCTTCTCCACTGTAGAAGACCATTTACATTCTTGGTCTGTCATATATGGCTCCATTCTAGACTGGCTTAAAAGAACAGATATACTACATGTTTAGGCTTTCGTGGTCTGCACAGCGTATAGACGAATCTAAACAGTCGAGTGATTGTCTGATTGAGTCGGTCATAACTGCTGTCCATCAGCTAAAGCTTTCAAATTCTTTGTGTACCTGCATTATGGATGGTTGTACAGTAAAGTGCATCTTCATTCCATCAATCTCTCAAAATGTGAGGGTTGCGAATTGCATGAAGACAATGAAATAAAGACGATTTAGAGCTGAAACATCCCACTCAGAGCTGATATCAACAGCTGTTTGGATTTCCTCTGTACACGTTTTGGTCTTAAACAAATTAGCTACCCGAGGTGCATTTTAATTTCATGAGCCAAAATGGTTTCCCTTACTTTTGCAGAAGAAAAGCGTGATGAAAACGGCATTTTCAAAGTCTTAAACTTTATCAAATTTTAAAAATTAAAAATTCTTTTCAACCTCAAATTATGACCGTAGGTGTAATTGTCATGTATACATGTATGTAACTAAGTATGCACACCTTTAGTTAAATTGCAAACTGCCTAGTCGGCTAGATTTATGAATAAACATTTATCGACATCCCACTGAGCACTCTCTCATTTTTTCATATCGGAAGTAATAAAAGAACGCCTTCCATCTGAATACAACACAGACAAAAGCATGGTTATTTTGAACAACATATCTTTGAACAATTTGTTCGTAAATGAAGTTTTTCGGCCAAGTGGTTCAAATCGAACAGTCTTCGGCCTTTTTCCGGTTGTGACTCACGGACTTTTTCCCTATTCCATTGCTTATGCTGAACACCAAGCACAATAGCAGTTGGTTCCATTTTTAAAGTTCTCTTTGAAAATGAACGAGGCTTTTTGGACTAAAAGTTGACGTAAATTTTGTCAAAAAGGACTGCACTCCTCGTGATTCATCTGCATACTCAGTGTTGTCTTATTTCATCTTTCATGTATCCCAGAATTCCTTGCGCCATCAAACTTTGAAAAGGCATTTTGAAATATTATTGCTCATTTTGTTGACACCCACTCATAAAAAGTTTTTAATGTAAACGTGATAAAATGTCACTTACTCTAGATTGTCTATCATTTTGAATATAAGAGTTGGATGAGCTGAGGAAGTAGGACGACAAAAATGAGAAAATAAATCACATTAACATGCCACTTAGTAGCGTTGACCCACAAAATGGGTTTAAATAAGGATTATACAATGCACTTTACATTAGTTATGGCGTAATAAACACAAATTGTATAGATTGTATTCCACTGAGATCCGCAAGACATTTTTCACAACGTCAAGGATTTTCCTTCTTTGAATTAAAAATTGAAGAGTTACGATTTCCTGTTATTAATTATAGGAATCACAAAGTGTTGCGTTGTTTATAGCAGTGTGCCGTTATTTATATCGTGGCCTACTTTTAAAGTGCGATAGATGTGGTGGTTGGATTATGGATTTTGATTTTTAAAGGAAGAAAGAGAGAGAAGAAAAGAAAATGATGAAAGCGAGAATAATGAAGAAAGTTACAAAAGTCGTTAAAAGTAGTTTCAACTTTAAAATACATTTGAAGGAGTGCATACATTTTGGACGATTCATGTAGACCCATACATATTTAGGCAATTGTTTGCTTATGGGGTTATGATCGATAACTTAATGAAAGTGTTTGACTCTTACATGACAATGCTTATAGCAGTGGGGTAGCCCCGGGGGAAGGGGGTGGGGGTTAGTTAATGCCTTTGCTTTCCAGTCAGTGGATTCACAACGACGGACATTGGTTTGTTTTTCTTTATCTTGGAAATGAGTCACCCCAACTTGAAGTAGTGTAGTAGACTGTCCTGTTTTATGATTGGCTCTGGAGAGTCATGTGACAATAGTTTTTTTCTGCACAAATGAAAAATACACTAGAACTATATTGTTTGGTTTACCTTGAATATTGAAGTTTTAAAATATTACGAAAGATAGTTTGAAGAGAAACAAGAAAAGTGTGATATTTAGCTTTTTCTTCAAAATAATTTTGGGCAACTGTTCTTGCCCTTTAAGGATAGCAACTTGCCTCTAAAACATGTATAAAGTTTTCAAATTTACATCTCTCTGATTGCATTTATACAAGTCGTTTATATATCAGAGTTTAGTTGAATAAAGTTGGTGATTATAATTTTGATGAAAAGCAAAACAAAGGCCGACAATGTGAATCTATGTCATAACACCTGCTTGCTGCTTGTACAAACTTCAAAAATGGGGACATACTTTCCACATAACCTAACATGCATGTATTCAGATTTTAGAGACCACTTAATAAGTTCTTCCTAAACCTGTCTCCACAGCGGTTCACTTAATTTCATGCCGCACAGATGGGACATCCGTCTAGAGACCAAGTGTAAAAATATGAATATTTCATACAACTTTGAGTCTTATCTATAATTAAATGAGACCCATTTCAACAACTCTTGTTGTCTCCCTTTTGCCTGCCTCGACAGAATTTTAAACGTCTGCAGGCCGAAAGTGATCACTTCTGCTCGGTTTCTTGAAATTCGGTCGCGCCGTCATTGACGACCAACATGTTTGATAAATCGGTAAAGATTAAGATATGAACGACTGGGAAGCCTATCTGAAAGTCCTGATTGTGAGTACTTTCTTTAAGTTTTACGTTTAAGAGCAGAAAATACTCTGTTAACGTTCAATATTGTAGATTATTTCCACTTGAAGAGCAGGTCGAGTTCTAATAGTGGGGAGGGGGACAAGAAATAAAAAAAATGATCAGAAAATTCTTATATAAAACGCAGGGTATATCTAGAGAATATTTTGGGAAAAGGAGGAGTGGAAAATCAACTCTTTATCCCCATTCTTGACTGCCGTCCTGGAAAGGATACCGGAATTTGAGGAAGTGTATAAGAGGATGGGTTCCTCTCAATTCCCCGAAAGATCAAACAATTCCGAAAAAGGGACCTCCACTTTTGAAATCTCTTGTTTTTTCGAAGGGCTTACACTCTAAAAACGTTATAGCAATTCAGAAACGCTTATTTAGCTCTCCATTTTTTAAACACGTTTAAACTCGTGTGTTTAATATCTAAACATGTTTACAAAGTGAGCCAAAAGAGAATTAAGTAAAACTTAAATTTCTACAGACAGTTTTCAAAGTGTAGATTCAAAATCATGCAATGTTTGGCTTCTTTTTGCGTAAACTGGGGACTGACACAGCTTGCATATCCTCGATCAAAAGAGAACGTGTCTCCTGTCCCTCTAAATTTGACGTCGATGTTTGCCACCATTACTAACATTCCGGCTTCCTGCAATGGTCTTGTATGAGAAAGTTTAGAATTGTTCAAGTGATTCAAAATCGATAAATGATGAAAAGAAACTTGTAATACGGTAATCATTTTCTGTCGTGAATGCAAGATAAGATCTAATTCAACAAACAGAAGGGGGGTTTGCGATATCCTTCTAATTTGATGTTAACGAATCATCCGGAACTTTGAAGATTCATTCAAAAACAAAAAAACAATAAAGAATTTTTAGCCCCACAGGCCTCCTCCGGGCCCATCATTCCTGAAATGACAGAGTGCACGACAGCACCCTAGATAGGTACATTGTTTGAACAGTCCCTTCCGTGTGGGTGACTTATTCCTGTATTCATTTACGTAATAAAATTCTTCGTTGTGACATACTTCCTTGTCAGGCTTGAACTATCTGCCTATGACGAACATGGAACGCGAATAATGAACAGTTTCAAATACGCCTTATGAAGTATCTGTGTACATATAAGTAAGTGTGTGTGAGTCAGATTGGTACTCACTCAGTAGAAGAGCAACTTTATGTCATAGAATATTGCAACTTAAAAACAACACAGCTTATCCAATAAAAATTGTAAGTTGCCTGACTTTATTTAAACCGAATGTAATCCAAAGTTACTGGCAGTATAAGTGAGCAGAGATTATTAAATACGTCATTGTTTAGTTATAGTGTACGTGCCCTCTGCATGCTAAATGCAAGTACAATTCCCGAGATAAAGACACACGAGGCACCAAGAATAAATGTAGATATTTCCAGGAGTCCAGTACAGTAATAGAACGAAAAAATAATCCTTAATATACGTTTAGTACCTTACCTGAAAAGGTTCATACATTGAGGCGCATCAGGGAATTTTTTAAGAGGGCGCACAGTTTTGGCAGTCAAGGAAGCCTAGGAGACAAAAGATTATATTTGAGTGACCTAGCTACAAGGGGGAAGGGGCGATTGCCCCTCCTCTCAGCTCTAAGAAAATAAAAAAAAAACAATCGGAAATTTGTCATTTGTTGCACAAGGCAACTGCAGTGTTGTTTTCCAAACTCTTCTTCCATAAAATTCCGATTTCTTTCCAGAAAAAACCAATGTTTGTTTCAAAGAAGCAAAAGTTTCCGCGCTCTTTAAATTGCAATTCCTTATCCATTATACGGAAAGAGCATCCGCCTCTCCCACGGAAGGCCCGGGTTCTATCCCAGGTCGAGTCATAACAAAGACTCTAAAAATGTAACCTACTGACGTTGTGTGTGATGCTCCACATAAGCAATGGAGTAGGGAATACAAGCCAGTGAGCCACAACTGGGAAAAAGGCTGTGGCCGGCTCAAATTGAACCAAAAACCAATAGGTGGAAAACTGGGCCGTAAAAACTCAATCTAACTTACTTATCCAGCAGGGCTGACTCTCATAGCATCAATGAACTTTGGTAAACTTCAGAGCTCTGGAAATGACAAAATCGAAGATTTTCCGTATTTGATACCTGATCATTAAGTAACAAAAGCAGCCACAGTGCTATTTTCCTGAATTTTCTGTCATGAAATTCCAAATTTCTTCCAATGTAAGCTCTCAACTAACAAAATGCAGTCGGAGGGCTTCAATCCGTAGGACTTTGATAACATTATATAGAAACTACGATATTTGTCGCCGTGCAGTCACAGATTTCCTAATGTGAATGCAGATCATTCAGTAAGCCCTCAACCTTTCAAACTTTACTCCAGGAAACCCAGAATCCAAAATTGCCTGCAATACAAGCTCCATATTTCCGAATGATTATGTAAAAGGGCAAAAGTCCGGCGAGCTCCGTCCCAGTTTTAGTCCCTGGTACAGTGGTGTTCCCAAATTCACACTTTAAATAAATTCGGAAAATATGGGTGCTTGCCATTCCCCCACGGGAAAATGTCTAGCAACGCCACTGCTGTAAGTGACACATTTTAAAGCATATTTAAAACGCACGTGATGGCGAATACAGGGGGCGTGCGCCTGTTGAGCCTCCTGGACCCACCACTTGATAAAGTTAAATGTTAACCAGAAATCATAGTACATGTACTGAACTGATTCGGTGTGGTCCACGGTGACGGTGACGGAGACGTTCGTAGAGTTCAGATGACTTTACCCCGTTACGATTGAGCTCTACTTGCCCATGTCCGCGTAATTGCACCAATTTCATTATTACATCATTTAATTACTCTAATCACTTTACGCACGATTGAGGATCTTTTAAATATATTTATATATTTAGAACTTACTACTTACTTACTTTTCGTCTGGAATTTCCCTATTCCTTCCAAGAACTGTCAAAACAACAGTTGTTTCCCCGAAGAACTTAAAATAGTCTCATTCACCTGCAAAGTCACCACTGAAGGGAAAGATTGGTTTTGTTTTACAGAAACAATTCATATTTTTAAACCTAATATTTATTCACAGAGAATGTTAGATGATTCAAAATATGGATGCCTTTTTTCAAAACATATTTCTCACGGACAGAAAATCCAGTTATTTTGTTGTTCAATAATATATTGTTCACCCAAACTGTCAAAATGTTAAGTGATGTGACGTCCACAACGTTTCTGATGCACACATGGTCTTAAGGGTAGGGATTGCATCCCCCCCCCCATTGGCCAATTTCTTGCTGAATTGGGCAGCTTTTGGTGCCTCAGTTGTGCAGAGATGATGTGCTGGTTGGGGATCTGCATTCTGGCGTAAGAGCACCACCCATTACCTCAAGAGAAAGAGTTCTGTGCAGCCAATGAAATCTTAGCAGGGCAGCGGGGGTGGTCTCAAGATAGTGGAATGATAAAAGAAGAAAGTTTCTGTAATCCTTCATATATATGTGTAACAGAAAGTGTACTTGGAAACAGATATTTAAACTCCTTCATTTGAAGAAATATTTTCAAGAACAAGTGGTTTACTGTCTGGAAAATAAAGCGAATAGATAATTTAAGATATGGTTTACGTATCTAGCCTATTACTTAAAGGCCCAATTTTTCATCTCAAACAGTAACAATTCTTCCAACCTTCTTAATTAAGCCCCTCCAACAATTGTCTGAAATTCACCCTTCTCCAGACACAATCTCATTTTATTGCTTCAGGGTGAATATAGAAAGTTCGATGTGTATAATCAAAACACTACCAGAACACACTCTAAAAAATGTTGTGTAGAACTTACTGTAACTTTTACACATGTTGTGTAATTCTTTTACCCAACGATGTGTACTTTCTACACATTTGTTGATTGGTGGACTATTCACACAATGTTGTGTAAGTTCTACACAACATTTTTTAGAGTGCAGTTCGAGCTGTATAATATATAAGTTTTGGTCTCTGCATTGTTTGAATTAGCAGTCAATCAAAAAGCTGAGCCAATTGAGAGTTTCTGTAACCCAATACTAGAAGTGTAGTTTGGGGTGAGAGGATTGTCCCTTTAAGTGTATTTTCTTTCTTATCGCCACGGAAAAATCACTGACAAATGACGACTATCACCGCGAGCTCGAGCCTAACCTGGCAAATGTCATACAGCTGCAAGATACCGCCATATCGGGCACTATTCTGTTGAAGGAGAGAGTCATTTGCTCACACAGTCTGAACAGATTACGTCCCACATTTCGACACAAATTAACAAGAATTAAACCTTTGATAGCCCAGAAACCTATAAGTTAAGCCTCCGTATACAACTTAACATCGCATTTTTGTAGTACGTAGCAACAGTATATAAATATTGGTTCCGCATTAGTTACATTTACTACATCATATAGGGAAAACCTACAGGTTTAATTAAAACAGATCGCCTGCAACTAATAGCATCTCTTGTAACCGATTATGCCTCAATGGCATTGATTTATTGACTTTTATTTGAATTTCTTCCAAAAGTTGACAGAAACTCAACGATTACATAAAATGGTCAGAAATGCAAGTGACGGATTCCCTCTCTGCCAACAGCTTCCCTGGGGGTCTAAGATTCATTTTCCCTGGTAGGAAATGATTGTTTCTGAAATCGCTGAAGAAGAAAGATATGCGTAATGCAGGAGAAAAAAGGATGAAAGCGCGAAGATAAGAAAGTCAATATAATGTTTTGAATCAAGTTCATTTGAGCCTATAATGTGTCATCGGCTCAGGAGCAAGCTCTAGAATGTCGTCTTTGTAACGATAATTGAATTTAGGACATTTGTGTCAAAATGAAAGGTTTATCCTCTACAGAAAAGCAGAACGTGAAGTATATAGTAAAAGAATTTGTTTTACACAGTGTTTTGAGTTTTAACAGAGTCTTGTAAAAAAGCAAAATTCGAAGGCGTGACGCATTTTTTTTCTTATCGTCTTACAAGAAGGAATAATTCTTGCCTTGTTTTCTATGAAAAGGGGGGGGGGGGGATAAAATTGACAGCGTTTTAACTCTTTGACGCGGACTTGACTTAAGTTAATAAAGGGAATTTCGTACACAGGATATTCGAAACTAGAAAGCCAAAAGGCTTAGTGATTCCTTGTCGTAAGATATACATTGTAACAAACATGAATCGCCCACATGAATAGCATGAGATCCCACACAGATATCCTACTTGAAACATCATGTTAGCAAGGTCAAAACTTTTTGAAATCTTGTAACCCAATGAACTTTCACCCTACTTAAAATAATAGGGATCCCCTACCCTACTGCATATGGCCTTCAACATGCTAAATATGAACAATTCACAAGCTAAGTATAAGATCCCTCCCATGTGTCCTCCTTCAGATATCATGTCTGCATGGTTTTGACCTTTTTTGACATCAAATAACCGTTGACCTCCACAAACAAGAGAAAACTCCCAAACGGATATACCGGTAATGCTGCAGGTAACGAAATTGTGTATTTTTCGCCTCTTATAACTTGATAAAGGAATAGGCCTAAACATGTTTATTTTAATAAAAAAAATATAGCACTTTATATTTCTATTTTTTCAAGTTTTCGCTATTGGGGGCAGCTCTTTGTATTTTTTATTTTGACGAATGCCCCTCTTAATGTCTATGATATCCTTGAAAATTAACAAAAACTGATAACCCCTTTAACCCAGAATCTAACAACACTTGTAACTTTGCGTTTTGTCTACTTATAGACACACCACACAAGTTTCCTTGGTTTGATACACTGTAGGTATTAGTATAAAGCTTGCTCTGATTACCTGATCTATTTCAATAGGCCTTGCTCAGAGGACTAAACAGAGGCACACACTGTATATTCAGTGAAAGGTTAAGTCCATTGAGCACCTGGTTCAACATGCTGTTTGATTTATTCTGTCCAGACACTGTGGTTTGTACTGGCAGTCAACTGTGATAAATTATGCCAAATAACAGTGATCAGTTTGAATAGAGGTGCGGGGTGAGTTACGATTTGATTCATCCAATTAAACAATCACCGTTGATGCACGCTAAAGGGTATTTGATCCAATGACCAGTGATTTAGTTCTTTTTTAAAAAACTAATAACCCGTGATATATTTAATAAATTAATTCCAATTTCCAATTTATGCATGCTCACATGTCCTTATGAGGACAGCTAGAAGCATAAGGTTTGCCAAATAATAATCTTTGATAGTAAATGTAATGTTGTCTTCTCAAGTTTTCTTTTAGGTTATCAAGAGACAATGTTGGTACTGCTTAAAAGAACTTCTTGTGCATCACACAAAACAGTTGATCTGTTCAAATTTTACACTTATGAAGTCAGAACAGTCCTTAGCTTTGTGTGCACAGAAACCTTCTCCAGTATTTTCAAACTATGGCTCCAAATGACCCTCATACAGCCTTTAATTGAACCCAAATGTTACAGACACAGATACTGCAGGGACTTCCATTTAACAGAAGGAAATAACTTTCCTGAAAATCTCTCTATACTTGTGGCAAAATCAGCATATCCATGCCAAATATCCCTCGCAGTTACCCTTCTTGAGTTGGAACTTGTTTAAAAGGTTTTGATTTTTTGACCTCTGGTGACCCTAAATGACCTTTGACCTTCACCAAAAACAATAGGGATCATCTACTTAATAAAGACAATCTACATGCCAAGTATGAGATCTCTCGGAGTTACCCTTCTTGAGATATCGTGTTTAAAAGCGGACGTCACACGCACACAAACACACAAACACACACACATATATACACACACACGACATCACCATCGCAGAGATACCTTGCCTGCATTCTGCAAGGAATCAATAATCGCCCCAATATTACTAAGATAACAGAAAACATGTGTTCCGACCACAAAACGGAGTAAAGTCCCTTTTGGGTTGATCACACCAAATGGAGGCGAAACTGGAAGGCTCATCCCCGCTATAAAAAAATGAGGGCTAAAGGTATAGTCTCCCCCCCCCCCCACCCTTCCCACCGGCTGCAAAAATATTTGCAAAGTGCTGCTCCAAGAATCGAGTTCATGAGTGACGTGTCCGGCCACCTTCAGTAGTTTCATTATACGCTCCTTGCCAACTGATGAAGGCACTCCTTTTTTAAATGCTTGATGGTCCTCAGTCTCCAAAGTATATCCGTTCAGTCGGGCCTGAACACAATTTTAAAATGGGAATGATTTTGTTTCAGGTGTTTTTTTTTTCTTTTTCATTTTAAACGGTAGTGTTTCAGGTGTTTTTTTTTTTTTTATTTTAAACGAAACCACCACATTTAATTTAATTAAATATTGTATGAATGATAGTACAAAGATATTTTTACCGGGGGTGGGGACATTGCCGAGTGATAGCAATTTTGAATTGATGAAAAAATGATTTAACATTATAATTAGTCATATTTTCATTCGTTTCCTGTGATCCCTCTGTCCTCAAGACAAAGACTTTCATTTTTGTTGCTATTTGATAACAGTTTTTTTTTTAGGTTCATGCTACGAAATTATGACGGAATGATAATATTACGAGCCCACTTTAGAAAACATACAAACTGTATCCAGACCAAGATATAAAAACACCTGGTGTATAAGTTAGGAAGCACATAATACATTAAACTAAGGAAAATCACAGGCTGAAATGAGGAAATGCAAATTATTGTTTATCAATAATATTCAACATGATATCTAAGACAATACTTACAGGGAAAAACCAACTATCTCACAACAAAAGCAAATGTTTATGTTGCTTTTCCATACAAGTCACTCTGTCACGCTTCCGTTAGGTTGTTTTAATAGCTATTACGCAGAGCTCAGTGGTTTGACATTTTCAAGTTTAACATGTTGAAAGAAGAACGTGCATTGTGTCTTCCCGCGGATTCTAAAAATCACTGCCATGTGAAAAAATCATTGCCAAAATACTGCGAATTTTTAATCAGGAACTTCAAGCTGTAAACCATTACACTCTAAAATCAAAAGAGTGAAATTAGTCAATCTCTTATAGCGTGAAAGGGGTGAATTCATTTCATTAGAGTGTTAATTCACTTCAAGAAAAGTGGAATTCACTCTAAAACTTACATACCCTCCAAAAGAGCGAAATTTCTTTCTAGATGGAATGTCTACAGTGAAGAGTGATCATCGCAGGCACTAAAAGTCAATTTTCACTCTAGATTCCTGGAGTGAATTTTACTCATCTTGGAGTGAATTAACATTCTTATGAAGTACAGTAAATACACTTTTCACTCTACTAGAAAGTGACTAAGTTCACTCTTTGGATTTTACAGTGTACCCCGTTCTCAAATGGAATCGCCCTCATTAGTGGCAGATTTACTAATAATAAGGAAATGTTATTAGTACCTTCAAGTTCCATTATTATTATTATTATTTTAATCCAAAGCTAAGGCTTAATCAACTCATCAAAGTTTACAACTAACTTGCATCAAATCAAAGAACTGAATTTATTGTAGCCGTGGCCTAAATACTAACAATAAACTGGGGCATTATGCATATACTCCATGTACTGAAGAAATATGTGACAATATTGGTCTATATTATCGTTAACTTTTGTAAATTTTAAACATATATCTACTGGAAACCATAAATTGGAATCTAGGGAACAGCTGGATGGACTCCTCAAGAATCATTGTTTCCCTCTTCCTTTCAAGAGAAAGGAGGTCAAATGGAAATATTGTGTTCAAAATGCTCCAACACAGAGTACAAAGATAATGGCTCAGACACTATTCAACAATTCAGTGTTAATCATAAACCCCAGCGATAGCTACATCTCTTCAAAACATTATGCACAAGAAGAGCCATGGAGGTTGCATCATCTGAAATGTTGAAAGTTTGGGTGAACAAATTACTCTTGAGCAACAAACGAGTTACTTGGGAAGCTTATTTCTTGAAAAGAAGGCTACCACAAGGCTGCTTTTTTGACAATCTATCAACCTGTGTCAATAAATATAAGTTTTAAAAGCATTAATTTTTCTTGGAAAACAAACGCATGATTTCCCTTTTCATTTCCCCCTTTTCATTCCAATTAAAATAAAAAAAATGTAGTTATATTTATTTCTTTTTTAGAAGAGGACACCTTTGCAGAAGTGTTTGATCTTACATAAATAAATAGCTTTAAAACCCTTTAGATTAAACCTAATAGGGATCGTGAAGCAAGCTTTCGTCTCCATGAACACACTTGTAACTTTTGGTCAAAGGTGCCATCAATTTGGACTTGAGGTTTGGCAGTTATAAACCCCTTTTGAGTTCCTGACGGAATTCCTGAGAAGTATATATGAAAAACACACTCCTCCGGGAGTGCTCGTTTGGTTTGTCCATTGGCTCTTCGCACGTTCTAACAAAGAGGTTAAACCAATGGGCTAAAAACTTAAGAACCAATCGCAGTTTTTACCCAATTAGTTTATTTAGGACATCAATACTGCCTATTGAAGGTACACTAAACAGTATTTGAAGAGAAAAACAAAAACTGTCACATGACTTTCCGAGTCAAGAGCCAATCATGAAACAGGACAGACTTGTATACTAATTCAAGTTGGGGTGACTGCACGTACCCTTTAAATATTCTCCATCATCACTGACAGTTTGCTCCCTGTGAATCCAATTTAAGAAAGAATCCACCATCAATCATTATTAACCAAAATAAACTCAGTTATCAGCAAAGATGAGCTTCAAAATCATATTATCCTACATGGTCGATGATATAATCTGCCATTTGAGTTGAAATATATCACACAATCCTCATCTGCCTTCAAAGACACCGATTAAATTTTTCATTTCTCACCTTAGTAATCAGTGGTCATTATTTTGAAAAGTGATTGAAAGGCTAAAAATAGAGGAAAAGTGAAAATACGGCTTTGATCTGTTGCTAAAGCGCTTGTTAATGACGGCATTACGTACCAAGGTCAGAGGCCTTGTCATAACTGAGGGTATAGTGTCTTTTATAAAAGGAATAATTTTAACAATTTTATGAAATGATAAAATTTATCATAATTCCCCGGTGTAAATTTCAGCTTAAATCTGTGCGGTTGATCACACATACGCACAAAAAATCAGTGGCAAACTTGTCCATCACTTGCCTTTCAGCAACTAGAAGCAGAGTTCTTGTCTACATACCGTTTTTTTTTTTTGAGAAATAAAAGGGATAATTTCAAACTCCAAGTGCCTTTTGCTCCAAGGTTAGTGGCCTCGTCTTAACTGGATGCAGGTGTGGAGTTTTACATAGTTTTTTAAGTGAATAGTTTTTTTTTATAAATAGTAAATTAGCTTTTTCCCTGGTGTAATTATAGAAACGCGTTACCATGTGGTTCACCAGACACATAGAGAAAATAACTTGGCAATTTAGCCTGCGTAGCGTCTTGTGGCTGGTCAAGTGTCGCTCACTTCTCTAACGAAAGCCTCTAGGTATTTAATTTTGTCTATCAATGATTAACTTGACAAAGAGCTTCCAGCTATCCGCGGCGTAAGGGAACTATGTCATGTTAATAGCGTTTGTTTTGGTACACAAAAATAACTGATCTGCATTATAGTGGTAAGGTAAAGTTATTACTAGGGCAAACACTCATTGCCTAAAATGGCGTCCCGTATTAATGTTGATTGATATGGGCTACTTTGCCTTCCAACCTTACCGATTAACTTCTCATTATATGTAAACGTTAATTTCCATTTTCATTCGAAAAGCGATCCAACAACAAGAAATTACACGTGTTTGTAAATATCTGCAGTAATGTGATTAGCGGCTATAAAATATATGGATGATTTGGATAGTTATTAACTTGATGTCAGAAGAAATCTTATCACCAAACACGGATTGCCTCCCCCTAATTAGAGCAGTCATAAGCTCCATTTGTTTTACGGTAGTAAAAAGGTAAATGAAATTTAAGCCGGCTCTGCAGGGTAATGCGCAATAATTTGTGATGTTATTTCTGTACTACTCAAATTACAATCTTGGTCATGTTGAGTTAAGTTTTCTCTAGGGGACGTAGCTCCTTTTGGGGTCAGAACTCTTTCGGGAGTATTGTTTGGTTTTCACCCCTGGCTCTTTGCCAGAGAGTCGGGGGACTTTTGAAAAAACTCAAATTACAATCTTTGTATTTCTTTGTCTTTCTGAAAGTTACTGAACCTTGCACGAAGGTGAGATAGCGCTCTTACTCTTATGGGGTGATGCAATTAACCAAACCCTCTCTGTTCAACAAGTTATACGAGAAAACAGGAAGTGTTCAAGGTCATAAAAATATTTTTAATTTGAAGGGATTCTTGAAAAGTTTTCAAAAAGTGTGTCCTTACATGAATGTGGTGCCACAGATGCTACCTTTTGAAGTAAAATTTGGAATTTCGCAAAATTTGCATATTTTTAGGAGTTCAAAAAATGGACTAACCGAGAGACCCTGGGGAGACAATACCTCCCCTTCGAATTTTTTTTAAAAATTGGGTGTAATCTGATGACACATATGCTACCTTTTGAAGTAAAGTACGTATTTTAAGGATCTAAAAAGTGGTACCCCTAAGGGGCGGTATGGCTCAATGCCCCTTCCTCTGCGTACGGTACGTCACTGTCTTCGTCTAGGTGAAATGATAAAATAAGTATAAGCCTGGTCTATGACATAAATGAGCCAAAAACAGCGAAGGAAGGGAATGTGGCAGGAAATGAGTCGAAACGTTATTTTTTTTTTTTTTTTTTTTTTTTTTGCTCAGCTTGCCTTACGTTTCACTCAGCATACAGAGAGCTATTTAGTGGGGGGATCACAGTTTCCTTTTTTCATCAAGCCACGCAAGTCGCATGGGTATCTTAATGTTCCAGATGGTTCGTGAGTCTGGTAAAAGTTGAACGAGGGAAAGTTCATACTATTGGCGCACTTGTGGGGTGTACGTGCAGGGCACCTTCATAGCTTTAAAAAAAAATTAGAAGTAAAAATTACGAACAGCTTTTTCTTTTATATACAACAACAGTAATCCCTATATAAATTTTTATATCTATTCATTTCGACCATTTTACTAGTTCATCGTTTGTGCTATATATTTTTGACAGTTTGGTGGACCCAACACAGACAAAAAAAAAAACACACACACACGCACACATGTATATAAATTTCATTTGAAGGATAGATGCCCTTCACGTCGTCTCATTGCATGGATTTGCTTCCTCTTTGCACCAGAGAGCTGTCATTAACAATGACAGTTCACTGGTTGCACACTTGCAATGCAAGAATATTGGTTAAAATCATACCCTATAGTAAGTTACGAACTATGTAGGTCCCATCTGGGCCCGGGGTCGTCCGACCAACTTACACTGTCCTTGGCGACCTCTCTGATGACTACTTTCCCTAATCCACATGCCTACTCGGTTATTGGCAGTGACAAGAAAGCAATAGGGTATAAGGGCTCTGTTTATGCACCAACTTTTCCAACAAAAGCCTCCTTCCTCTCTACCTACTAATTCTGTAATGGTCTTTTCAAAACCTCGGTTAGGTTATGCTGGATGGAGTTTTACGGCCCAGTACTAACGAAGTGGTTTTAGTCGGACCGGCCGAGACTTTTTACGTTATGGCCCACTGGCTTCCACATAGGCAGTAGTTATTAAAGTCTTCGGTGTAACCCGGCCATGAGTCAAACATCTTTTCTGCCCCCACCCCCCCCCCCCACCCCCATCCTATACAGCGTACAGAACTTGCAGGCAAGTGCCGGTGTGGCAGGTTTTTTTTTGGACCGCTGTCCGACGGGACCAAAAAACTGGAGTTTTCCAATTTTTTTTGGTCTCGGGTAGGATAAAAAAAAGCTGGATGTTTTGGTCCGGGTCTAGTTTTTTTGGTCCCACGAAATAGAAGTTTTTGGGGGTCTGCTTCACTGATCGATTTTGTACGCTGGCCGAGAGGGGACGAGAAAAAATGGTGATTGTTTTGTTTTTGTTCCCATCTTAATTATCTAAGGATTCTGAGTTATTAAGTCAGAATTCTGAGACAATTAAGATGCCGACAAAAAAATCCACATTATTCTTTTTGGTGGTTCCCTTCCGGCCAAATACTATAAATGTAATAACAAATTGTATGACCAAATACAAAATATTACAGGACCCCAATGACGCGATTCAGGCGAACCTTGAGCGGAAAAAACAATTGTAAGGATGGGGGCGGAATAAAATTTATCCGCACTCTTTTGTTTTACAATGAGGCTGTGGCATTGGGGAAATAAATAGGGAACATTAGTTTATGCAAAATGAGAGAACAAGTGACGTGCCCCTGATAGATTGGCCTAGTTGACACCTAGGGTTAAACCGCCTGTGTTAGTTCAGAATGAGTGTCATCCTGGTGAGGGGATTAAGGGTGCCGGAGGCATACATGGAAGGTACGGGTTACTGTGCTATCAGAGATTATGCGAACTGATTTATCAGTATCATTGTCATATTTTCATTCCTATTTGCTGGCATAAGATAAAACAAAAGTGCTTTCTATGAGAAGGCAGAATATATTTGTCTATGCGGAGGACTCCTTCAGCATGCGAATGGGAACCGCTTTCTCACTGTTGAAAGTGCAAGTAAATTAATTAACAAAAACAAAGAAATACATGTGAATACCTGTTGCATATGCAGCAGGGATCCACATGCATGCCTTTTTTATTTGTAGTTTGTTACTGTCCTTTTACAGGCATTTTTTAACAGTTTGGTTTGCGCATAAAGGGGAGAGTATGCATGGGCTGTAGGGTAATTCCCTGCGTAGCCTAGTAGGCAATCCTACGAAATGTTTCAGTGACTATTTCAACATCCACAGCTAAACTTGAAAAAGCGTTCAGTCTTTGAAATCACTTTGCAGTGAAATAAAACTGGAATACGAGGTTAATATCTATAGTCTACCGGTAATTTGAAAGCACTAATCGCAGGCTAAAGGTCCCTTTTAAGCAGGCGAACGCAACGCATTAAGATATATATAACGTTTCCATACCCGGAAGATCCATGGACGTCACCAAGGAGGGGGGCGGGAGTTGCGAACGACCGTCCTGTGTTTTTTTTTTTACATAAACGTTTAAAGGATGTACCAAAAGTCGAAAAGGATTTCTTCTGCCATTGAAAAGTGTAAATTTCTTTTGAAATGTTGAATGCCTAATCTCGCTGCACTACTAGATCGAGTCCCCCAGATGACTATTTTACCCCTTACTTTTTGTAAAGCGCCGTCCGCTGGCAAGTCCTATTGGATGTATGTAGCTACACCTTTCCAAAGTATTATCATCATATATATAATAGTGCTTTCCATGAAATACCTTTAAAATATGTTTTTAATAGAACAACCATTTTTATTGACTCTGTATTAGAGCGATATGTTCACCTCTTGAATTCTGTTCATTTTGGGTGGGTAAATTGCTTCATGTCAGTATGGACTCATTATACCTATATACATTAAAACTAAAACGAAAGTGCACCTGCGGGATATTTCAAATTGACTTAAAATCTCAATGATGATATCGATATTTAAGGGATAAGTCGCATTTGGTGAATAAACCGTCTAGATTCCAAGTTGGCAAAATAAGGGTCGAGGCGAAGTCGAGTCCATTATGTTGCTAATTTGGAGTCAAGACGGCTTATGAGACAGTAATGATCAGACAAATGTGGTTTATTCCTACCACTGAAAATGTGTTAAAAACTTTACCATTATCACTTTCTTTACATTTATTGACCGTGAGCAGTGAAATAACAGATCTCAGCTCAACCAATCGGAATTCAGGATTACCAACAACGGATGGTAGAGCTGGTAGCATTAAAAATTAACTTCCTTTTTCCACGCTTACGTATCAAACGGAGTGATGAGTAAATCATTTTTCCAAGTCTTAACTAACTTCTTTTGTTTTTTCCTCAATTGTTGTTCGGCGTTTTCAATTTTTACCTTTCCATTTCCTCTTTCAATGGAATAAATGACACTATTTTCTAGGTCTTGAAGGAGAATGGTTGAAGATAACAACCAAGTACATTGGTAAAATCGCATTGTGCACAAATTACTGTTCTGTTTTATAGAGCCTGATATCTTAAGTAGTGCGCTGTTCATTGCAGATTTGCAGTGGCGTAACTAGACTTTTTTCTCATTTGGGGCTTAAGGGGGTTAAAGGTTGATGTCGGGGGGGGGGAAGCACTGGAATTTCACTTTCTAAGCGGAGCACCACCACTAAACGGCACATAGTGTACAGAGAAAATTTTGGCTAAAAATGCCCGTCAGATTGTCGGAAATGGAACTTCTCAGAGTCTTCGGCCCTGTTAATTTCAGCTAAATATCCCTTATTTTTGAAACACATGATTGGAAATTCATACTTCCACTATGAATGTTTACTACATGCCAAAGAGGGACCTGCTAAACAGCTAGAGTCTAAATAGGATGGTCGAAAAGGTTCTCCACTGCGTCAAAGCGTCGTTTGTTCCTCCGTTTATTGCACCAGCTGGTCATTTTACTGTTTTATGCTTGGAAATAATCATACCATGCATCCCTTAAAGGCCCAATTCTGTCACCCCAAACAGTACCAATTCTCCTAACCTTCTTACTTAAGCCCCTCCCACAATTGTCTGAAATTCAACCTCATCCAGAAACAATCATAGTTTATTGCTTCAGGATGAGTATAGAAAACTCAATTTATATAATCAAAACACTCTCAGTACCGTTCATGCTGTGTAATGCAAGCTTTGGTACTCTTCATTGTTTAAATTAGCTGTCAATCAAAGAGCTAACCTAATTGAGAATTTCGGTACCCCGTACCAAAATTGTAGTTTGGGGTGAGAGGTTTGACCTTTTAAGGAATACATTTTAGGTTTGTCGTATTTGCGATGAATATGCTTTATTGAACCGGTAGCCTGTTAAAGACACTCCTGTGTATCCGGTGTGGGTAAAGGTCTCGAAACCCCACTAACCAAATCTTTTCACGTCACTGTTTATAACTACTCCACTGGATAATGGGAGAGTAAATGTTTGTGAGGAATAGTAAAAGTTTGTGAGAAGACACTTTTCGGAATCACAAAAATAATGAATAATTGAGTACTCACCAATAAGTTAATCCTGATTCAACGTACTATTAAATATTCCCCCAAAGAGAATCGACTTCTTAATATTTCCCAAATGTCCCAATCGTGAGTCCAAAGATGGTGGTGAACGTCCTGCTCCACATAGATTTCGTCGATTAGGCTTCGCTTAGCTCGCTTTACACTAACTCGACACAATCTTCGCAACAGTTCCTTAATTGCACCAAATGGATTTATAGGTAAGAAGATAAATTTCAGTTTATTCACAACTGATTAATTTTAAAAAATAGTCCATAATCTCGAGTAAGCAATTTCCTTTGCCTAGGGAAATCAGTCCTTCTTTCAGTTTGTTGTAGTTCACGAAAGAATTCTCGAAAGGGTTCAAAGTCACTGCTGGATACCAGTATTACTTTAAATTTCCAAGTAGACCAACACGAGTTAATGAACTGTCCGTCAACCAATCACACAAGCCAAATATAACGTTGCTGTCCTGACATTTTTTTAAACCTTCGGATGCTTAGGCCGATCCTTAGCCTGCGTAGCGACTCTTCGACTGTCGGCCCTGAGGCTGCAGCCCCTCAGTTAGGTTTTGCGCAGCGATAAACTGAACCAAAAACACTTGGTGTTCTCCGAACCTCAGGGTACCCAGCGGAAGCTGTTTTTTAATAGAGGAGTTAAGAGTTCAAGTATTCACCTCACTGTTGAAATGCACACGAAAGTCACCAAAGCTTGTTGGGTCGCAAATTTCAAGTAACATGGACAGGGAATTTTCATGAATGTCTGCCAGAAGTTAAAATACTACAATTGAATTAGTAATGTTCAGGCAACATTAAGATAGGAAGAAAGGACAGCAGGCTCCAAACTAATTAAATTTCTGACTCAAAGACTCCTTTTGAGGCAAATATTTTAAGTCTTCTCTCATCCGGAGGATTTAATCAACGTTTCCCGAACAGCAATGAGCCTTGATTTTAATAAAATACAGAAATATAATCCACGGCAGAGATGAATGTTAGAGACTTATATTGCATAAGTCTGGAAATCACTCAAAAATGACGACAGGATGTTAAAAGAAAAGTAGGCCTATCAGCTCTTAATCATGATTTATTGAGTCTAAAAATTTAGCTTCAGATTTCCAGTGCATTTAAAATATCGCAATACTTAATTTTCCCAATGGCAACACGCTACATTTCCAATGTGTAGAGCACAATATATCTTCAAAGATTTTATAATTAACTATTTCATCATATTTAATTGAGATGAAGCGTTCCCATTGTATAAAACGACTGTTATTGACACAGTGATGAAGAGTCTTTGATGGACTGCGCAATCGATTTCATTTGTTTTTAGTCACTAAATGTTCTATGTGAAATACATCCGTTGATTCGTTATTCATCTGCGTTTTCAAATTTTTGTCCTGGAAAGTTTATTAAAAACTACAGCCCAATTTTTTTTTTAATTTCAATTTAACCTGAATTGATATATTGTTGAAATTTGTTGATTTAATAAAGAACAATCAATGAAACATTCTTGGCACCCTGCAAAAACAAATAATCAATGGTGATTTACTTCTCCGTTACACATTCCTGGTTTAACCTTTCAAGAAAACGTCAGCATCCAGACAACAGGTACACATTCCGTTGTTTGAATGTTATTAAAAATATACTAACTTTTCTTCATTCCTCCTTAAATTCGGGAGAAAGAAATATTTTGTGAGTAATTAAAAGACTCAGTGTCGTTGGATATCCGTGCAATCCGTAAGTTTATGAATTTCCGTCGAAATTTAGATCCGACAAAAACGATGTGAATATGACGAACTATAATTTGGCATAATAGCAGAAAACCTGTAACCACAACATATGATTGCAAAAAGATGTATTGACTTTTTCAAATGACTCGCTTTACTCGTCTCCCTTCAGAAAATTGTCAAATGTGACTTAATTCAGAACGTTATTGTCAATTGCATCGATAGTATATGCAAGGTATTATATACAACGTGATCAGCGAACCATTGCAAGGAATGCACCCGAATGTTTCCATGCAACAATGTACATCGAAAAGGACGTAATAGAAGTCTTTTTTGTTATTTTAAATTAAAATACTTGAAAACGACGAAGTTTTACGATATTGCCATCGTTCTCCGATTTCTTTGAAGAGCCTAGTCTCTTATCCGCTGGAAATCCATTATGTCACGATAGCTAACAATAACTGTTCCGGCAAAGGACGCACACCGTCGATCGGAGTCAGCTCGTCGATGTCACCAGAACGCAAGTGAATGGACTCTCTTCTTCGTCACAATTTGATTCTGAGCGCGATTTGATTACCTTTGGTTTTCATTGGCGAGAGACACTTCACAGGTTTTCATGTTTTGTTAGTGAACTTGGATAGATCATGTTCATGCACATGCGCAGTGCGTAAATGCTCAAGAGAATGATGTAATCCTTTCACAAGTAGTCTCAAAAGAATTTGCGAATTGATCGAGTCATATAGGCCGTAAAGGAATATAAAAAAGTGATCAGTAATGATGAAGTGGACTGTATGTCAAGGTTTTTACATCCCTGGTTTGTGATCGTCTGCTAGTAGCTACGGAGAAGGATGTCCACTAGTTTGGTATTATGGAAACATATTAAATTGTGTCGTGAATGTTTTCCTAGTTTTATTTTTATTACCTATTGAAATCCTGTTAATTGTGAATTACCAGGACCGAAGACGGGACAAAAAAGCTATTGTATGCGCAGGGCGCCACCACCTTTAGCTCGTGGTGAATTTACGACTTACCAAATTCCGGGGACATTTGCCCCGTACCCCCACCCTTGGCAGGCTACTACCCTGGTTACGGTGCGACCCGGCCTTGATCTTGCAAAATCTTTAATTATTTAGATCAAGAAAGAAAGAACGTCGAAAGGGGCCCCAAAATTCCATTTCAGGAAGGGTCACTGCCGCACATATCTTCCTTGGTACCTTCCTTGGTTCCTTCCGTAAAATTCTTCCTTGGTACACGAGACTCTTTGGGGACATTCGATTCCAGTCGGGATGGAATGAGGTGGCTTCTTATAAGACACGATTATCTAAATCCAAATTTGATTGCCTTTTCCTCGAATTATGGAGCCGCTTAACTCAAAGCGATATACAGGTATACGTAAAGATTATTTAAGAGAGCCCATCCTTCCATATGCGTTGGTCAGTTTATCTTGGTCCCTGTTATTGTAATTTATATCGCCCACTTTAAGCCGTAATACCATGTTGTTTGACAAATATAGTTTGCGCCCAACTTGCAATCAGGATTTCCCTCTGTCCCCTAGAACGTCTAAAATTTGCACATTTGTAAACAATATTATGTTTACATAAACCTAAATGATAAAACTCACTCGGACGGTAGACGAAATATGTCGTGACGTATCACCGCAAATAAATCGTACGTTCCCCCATCCCACGGTTATTTTCAGCCTGCCGTACTGTTAGGGGACTAAAGGATAGAAGGTCTTTGATCTGTATTTGAAACTAGACTTAAACTTGTACCATGTCCGACACTATTCAACCTTTCCTTTTTATCTATTTATTGTGTTGGTGTGTCGTTTCTAACATCGAACTGGAGTGGCCCTCCCGACTTAAACCAATTGGTTAGAAACGGAACCGTAAAACTCCATCTGACCTAACCTAACACCATGTTGCACTATTCTCTTCTATAACCAACTCTTCAACCTGAAAATCTAGTCTCTTAAGTACGTCTTATTTTGTACAGTGGCGTGGACGCTCAGCGCCGTTAGCTATACAATTTGCATATGCTTTAACCATATATTGCTGGAGGGCCGATGTGTAGATGTTACTATCCTGGTCAAGACTTTCAGAGGTACCATTCTTTCAAAAGTCCCAACGGCAAAGGCCCGAAAGGTGAAAACAACTATTTCGGCAAAGTTCATAGTGAGAATGCCTCTGAGCCCTCGAACTTTTTCATCAAAACCTCTGTATAGTGGCGCTATTCACGTTTCCCCAGCCAAATACCAAGACATTACAGTTTCCTGGTTTCTGTGCAGTACATAGCTGGAGGTTCGTGGTAATGCAATGGTCGGACGGACAAAGTCTCTTCGTTTAGCTCATCGCTAAGAAAAACTGAGGAACTACAGCCCAAGAGACTGAAGCCACAGAGGCGCTAAGCGGGCTAGGTCTGACAGGGCTTTAGACGGCTTCGTGATTATAAAGATTTTGTTTTGCCATTTTCTCTTTGTAAGAGAGTGGGAGACACTTTGAAGAGATAGAGCAGGGAGTTGCCACAGATTTTTGCACTTCCCTGATTAGAGTGTTTTCAAAATGCGATGTTTGGTATTTATGTGATGAAAATACTTTGTCAAAGATGATGGTATGTCGGTTACAAACCATTTGTGTGGGGGGGGGGGGGTGCCCTTTAAAAGTGTTAAGAGGTGTATATATTCGTTCCGATCGGGCATGTTGATCTGATTCATGTTTTGGATTTTCAGAAGTAATGACTAGACAAACAGAATTACTACCCTCTTAAAAGGTGTTTAGGAATTTCTAAACGTCTTTCTAAACACTTTGTCCCCACTTTGTAAACAGGTTTAGATGCTAATCACGCTTTTTCAGTTCCTAAACATTTTGCTTTTAAACACGTTTAATGTTGAAACGTTTAATGTTTAATTGCTAAACATGTTTAGAAATTAAACTTAATTACAAGGTGGGGGTAAAATTAGTGTTTAATTGCTAAACAAGCTTTTTAGGAGTGTTAAGCAGCATATAATAGTGTTCAGATACTTGAGAAGGGACGTGTAGGAAGGTCAGACACGAAAACTAAACAGAAACTATGTTGGAATATAGAAGACAAGTGTTTTTTTTTTAAATTGTCGTTGTCGTTCCCACTTTGGTCCTGCTTCCCTTTCCCCTTCATGGGCGCAAGTCAAGTTTATTCTTCCACAAGCAGGACAAGTCTTCTGTTGACACCGTGTCTCTCCGAACAGAACGCTACGCCAACACCAAAGGATGGAAAGCTGTTTAACGGGGCGTCCACGGCAATCACGTATGCCCATCCTTCCCTCTGCGTTGTCTCACTTCCATCCAGTTTTGCCCACGGTTGTTTGTTGTCGCTTTCTGGAACACAGAGTAAACGTAGACCGATAAAATAAGACAATTTAATGAAATGAAATGTTAGATAATAACTGTGGCGGCCGCCAGTGTCAAAATAGGAGGGGTGGAGAGGGCAAACTGGAGGAAAGAAAAATGTTGAGAAGACGAAAAAAATCGCTTGCAGGCAGTTGCAGACGCTCCTGGGGTTGGGTCCAGGGACAAAACCCCGGTGGTAGTACCCGGAAGCTCTGGGGTTTTAGTATATCTTAGGGTGAAAAAATGTCGGTAATTGTCGGTAGACGTATACTTGTTTAATTTTTAATTTTTTCGTTTCCTAACTCCTAACTAACCTAACTCCCGGATGGGGGGGGAGGGTAACTGGGGTTGCAATGCGAATCCCCCCCCCCATGCTCCCCGTAGGGCCGCCACCGCGGAATAATAACCAAATGTGACGGTGCGAGAAACATTTTTAGGGGTAACAGGAAATTGTACAGTTAGGGGTTGGAGGGTCCAGAAGTTTGGACACCACTTACTGAGACTGTAGCATGATAATCTTTTCATTCACTGATAAGCAAAGTGGCATGGTGTTTTCTGCATAGTTCAAGTGAACCAAATTCCAGCCGAACGCAGTCGATATTGACCAGACCAGTGTGGACGGGAAAGGCATAACGGGGGTTTGTCCCTGGACGGACGTTTATCCTTTTATATAACGTTAAAGCAAATCAGAAAAGGAATGCAAATAGAGGAGAGAGCGGAGAATTTATGTTATTATTACAGTGATTAGCATCTGAGACTACTTTAAAATAACCTTATCTTTCCGAAAGCCTCCTCTCAAGTGGAAAGCCTATACCCTTGTATTGACGTGTTCCCGTCCCTTTAACCTACCTTGCGGAGCACACAAAGCCGATTGCATGGTGAAGTTCTGCGGATTGAGCCTTCTCGACGACATTTAAAACATTTCCGAAAATTTTTTGCCTTTTTAAGACGTAGGCAGTCATAAGCGGGATCCATCAGCCTTAAATCGTCTTTATTTATTGCCTACTTGAATTTCAAGCCCTGATACTCAGTGAAATTAATGGAATCAAAAAACAATTTAGTTTACAATCATTCACGATACAGGTAATCAAGGAAATTGAAAGATTAAAAGGTGATAGAACCCAGTTATGGCCGATCAAAATCAGACTATCACTTGTTGTCCGGATTCGTCTATAAAGAGTGTAAGGTCAAATCAAGATTAGATATGCCAGAAGGGTACGTATTCTACCCATTATAGTGAAATTTACATTGAAATCCGACGAGTGGTTCTTAATATATGTACAGGTATTGTTGTCACATTTTCAACGTAAAGTGAACTTGAAGCAAGCACGCTTGACATCACATACATTAAAAAATCTGCTTCCCTAAAGCTTACTTTGAAACACAAATCTAGTAACTTAATTTGCTGATATCTTGAGAAATGCATGTCTGATTCGAATGAGTTTCATCAACCTGTGTTGTTTCCTTTTTTACATATGTAAACAAAATTTTCGCTGAAACTTCCCCTTAAAGTTCAAAACTGTGATAATAAAAATACTTTTGACCTCCATCCGTGGTGATTATTACGAAAACGAAAATAGCAAATGTGTACGTGTCTCATCATAACTGTCAGTTTTGTCTCAGTCGTGCGTGCATTACCCCCAAATCGCTTCCATTGAAGTATTTTGGGTGGCGCTGCACGACAATCGCCGACGGATTTTTACGAGTACTTGCACTTGAATACTGATGTTCTCGGGTTGTCATGGCAATGTATATTACATACTTCAAAAGATATGGATATTATCTCTCCATATGAGCAAATATATATGAGATGGTCCCTCAGGGCTCGTGTCTCCTTCGGACTTTCTCGAGTGTATACCTCGCATCTCGACGATCTCGAGAGAAGTATACCTTCCGTTGCTCTATCTTTTAAACGGATTTTTAAAGAAATTCCATATTTTGGGGCCGACCTCTTGATTTTTTGTAGTACGGTGAAGTGACTGACGTATGTAAGCTGTGACACGTGTGTTTGTGTTGTTTTGAGTAAACGCAGCGTACCGTACTTGCTCATCTGCGAGGTTAAGCCCGGGTCCCATTTAAGGTGCGTTCACATATACCGGCAACGGCTAGTAGTTTTTGAGTGTTCAATAAAACCTGGCATAAGAGAGCCCACTCGTGCCTGTGCTTTACGGTCAACCGAAATTCTATCTTGAAACAAGATTGTTTAACTATATTTTCGAATAAATGTTTCTGAACATTGAAAAGTAGTGACTCAAAGACGGCATTCGGCAGGCAGTTTAAGTCTGTAAATTCATGTTAGGACCGTTCATAATTAGCCGCCCTCAAAACCCTTTTTCAAAACTTTAGTTAGTTCGTTCTTTAGTTAGTAAGTTAGTTATTTAATTACTTAGTTAGTTAGTGAGTAAGTGAATAAGTAAGTGAGTAAGTGAGTCACTGAATAAGTGAGTCAGTCAGTCAGCTTGTTAGCTTCTTTGTTTTTAAATCCAAAGTCTTTCTTTAAACCGACGCCGGAAAATCCAATTTTCCTTCTTTTCTCCCAGTATACTAGTCACATTTATGCCATTCTTTTTTATTTTTCTTACGAAGTTATTGGGATAGGGGCTGTGTTTGTATACCCTCCTCTGTATGTGGTGTTGAAGCTTCTAAAAAATCGAAAAGTTTGGGTGCTTCCCCCACCCCTCCAGGGAAAATGTCTATCTACGCCACTGAATGTGAAAATGACCTTAGGGCTTCTAGAAAACGTCAGTTTGAGCACATTTAAAAGAAATCATACTGAATTAAATGCGCCATCTATTTTCTGTATATGCGTATCAATGTGACGGTGCATGCATGCTTGTTTGTGTTGGATTGCTTATATTGAATACAGACCAGACCGGTGACGGACGCGATCTGAGGTTCTGGCTGCCCCTCCTCCTCTGTCTACAAATCAGATTTACACCCCTGGTGATTACCCTACTGCCCTATAAGCACTAACACACAATCACCTATATTCCGCACAGATCATCTATGGTTGTCGCCCGGTTGCGTTGCCGCTCCTCAGAGGTGACGAACTGAGGGAGGAAACTTGGTTCTCTCCAAAGGTGCGCTCTCTATATACCATTGTATGAAATAAGGGCCGATAGACGATGTGATCCCATATATACTGGTATTTCGAGCCGTCGTACAGTACACCCAATAAAGGTGCTGGAGAACACGTCCGCTCTTGACACTTTGATACCATGGCCACAGAAAGCTTCTATGTGCATCTTTTCTTGAAGACTGCCATCACACAACTTGACGCTTTTCAAGTTTTGGTTCCTACAGTCCTTCAATACATCAGAACTACTAGAAGCGATCAACCGACCACCTCAAATCGACACTGGAGGAACCAGTTTTGGTTTGAGCAGTTTTCAGGTGTGCGGGGGGGGGGGGGTGGTGAGGGGGTAAGTTTCCAAGTGGCGGAGCAAGTAGTGACGCACTATGTAAGCGCCACTATCTGTTGGCGCGGAGCGTATACAGGTAAGAGGACACACACCCCCCTTCTAGCGACATTTGTGTGGAGGTCTATATTAGGAGTCCGAGGGATTTCTCTGAAAATTGAAAAAAAAAGGCCGGCTCGACCGTGACTTGAACAAATCGGCTAGAAACTGGGCCGTAAGACTCTTTTTAACTAACTCTCTTTGGAATTTTTTAAAAAATCAGGTGTCCTTTATACAAGCAATTTGGTGCCAACATTTGCTATCTGCTTTGAAGTAAACTTTGCCTAGGTTGTTACAATTTGAGTATTTTTAAGAACTAAAAAAGGCATCCGTGAGGAACTTGAGAAAACAACCCCCACAATCGAATATACAAGGCTCTGACAATTCCTCCCGGCTTTCAAAGCCGGGAGGCCATTTCAAGGCTTGCTGAAATGGCCAACAATTTTGGAAGCCTAGGAGGTGTCTTACCCCATGATTTCGTTAACTCAACGTATTGCGTGCCCCTTACTTGAAAGAAAATCTGCGTAGGATTAGCCACTAATGTCAACAAAAGCTGACATGTCCCATTACTGTCCGTGGTTAAGTCTTTTGATATAGTGCCTATTTAAAATTTTGTTCATTTTTAAATCAGAAGCAAGAAAATTATACTAATCTGCAGCGGCGTAGCTACGGGCGGGGTTTACGTTAGAACCCCCCCCCCCCCCATGATCCAACCTCGCATTGGCAAAAACCTAAAACAGCGGTTTTTCTTTCTGTCCTATGACTTTCCCCTCATGTCGTGCCCTCCCCCCACCCTCATGACACAATCCTGGCTACGCACCTGCCAATCTGTGAATTCTTGCTTTCAACGGATGTGTATCGTAGGATGTATAACTCTCCCTAATGGCCAAAAATTTAACAATTGGTTCAATTTTTATTTCAATCACTTGTTTTACGCTGTAATTTTGGCCTCTTAGGTACGTTTCAGTATTTTTTAATAAAAGCAAATGCGTAACTCCATACTCTCAAGAAATGTGTATGATTTTTTTCCTTTGACACATTTTTCCAACATTTTTTACCCTCAAGTTTCATTTGGAGGCAAGGGGGGGGGGGGCGTGACAGGGGGATTCATTCCCTCCCCCCTGGGGACGCCCCGGCCTGCCCGTACAACACCCATTGGCGGAACTGCCATATGGTCAGGGGCAGTCACCCCCCCCCCCTGACGGAACAAAATCGTCTGTCGGTGCCCTTTTTAGGTTTTTAGTTGCGGTGCCTGCCTTGCAGGCAACCGCAACTAATGCAGTTACTATCGACATGTCAATTTCTGACTTTTCCGGCACTTTATTTCTATCTCCTTCTAGATGCTTTGTGGTATCGAAATACGGTTTAGCGCAATTGGTAGGGATGGTACTTCTCTTTCGTGTTTTTAAGTTTTGGTGGAAATATGATTTTCGTGAGAGTGTAAAATTGGGCTTTTTTCACGTAAAATTTGCAAACGTGTTCTATTTTTAGTAACAATCTTGCGGAAAAACCAGGTCCGTGTGTACTCTGGGGAATAATATGTTATTTAATTTAACACGGCGCCATCATTTTGGTTGTTTTTTAATTCATCGAGGTGTTTAGTGAATTTTGAGTATTTATATGAGGATTTCTTTGTAGAGATTTATTCTTTTCAAGTGACATGGTCGGGGTTGCTGTGGAGTAAAAAGTTTGATAGTTTAGAGGAGTTTTGTTCACTGTTTATTCATAAAGAAAGTTTCCGTTGGAGGGAAACATTGTTATTGGTAGGTAAATATTATTTGTATGAGATGGCGAGTATTAATATTTGTGTTATATCAAGGTGTCTGGTTATGGTAAATTTGTCATTTTAAAGTTTAAAACTATGTGGAGAATATAATAATGCCCAAGAAGGGCCGTTCAAAGATTTTTTTTTGTAGAAAGGAAAGGTTGGCAACAAAGAAAAAGAAAGTATGGGGGTGAATTTCAAGATAAAGGTTATGAAGGGGAGAAAAATGATGATTTCAGAGTTGGAATCAAACAAAAAAAAGGCTCCAGTGGATATGAAAATAGTCAGAGGTGTGATGATGGAGAAAGTAGGGAACATGACGATCGTGATGTATTATTTATACGTTCCGAAAGATCTACATGTACATTTCATTTTTTCGTTGTTGTGGGTGGTAATTGTTTTTCTCGGTGTTTGGCATTATTGGTTACAGGGAAGATGATCATCTTTATTTAAGACAAGTCATTGTTAGTTCATTATGTACCCCTCCACATATTTACACCACGAGTTGCCATTGCTCAGAAGCTCCACTAAAGAAGAATGCTTAAAAACCAAATTCAGGGGAAATGTTCTTGGGGATATTTATACATTTAGAGAGAAGAGCACATCATAAGATGAAGAAGTGTTAACATGAACAAATAGTTTAACGTAAAGAGTAGTCACGGTAGGGTTTTAACATGTTCATTCATATCTTGTTTTATATTTGTATGTGATGAGAGCAACCATTTTTTATTACGCGGTGATCTGTTTGAGATATTGGGAAGAGGTCTGCATGAATGAAGGTTTTGCACAATCATTCAGGGACTGCTTTTGGGTCTTCTGTTGGGGGCGTCTTTTTAAAGGCCATGGATAGTTCATCTCTTGTCAAAAATGTCTTGATTTTGAAATGTTTATTTAAAATTTTGAGGGGGCCATATGACAGTTTTGCTTTCCTTTTTTTACTTGAGGAAGCAAAGACATCCCTTGCCTTCTCCGGGATTTACGTCACTGTAAAACAATTAAAAATGATTGCCTTATCATTTTTTATATTTATGTTAAACGAACGTAAACATTAAATTTGGACCGTTTGTAGAGGGTTTAGATTGTTGGCTTACACAACGAAGTTTTGAACAGGTACAAGAAAATTCGCAATTGTAAATTTTTTAGCCAGGTGGTTCATTTCGTAAATGGTAAAGTAGCAAGACACTTATTAATAAGCTAGTTATGCTCTTTTTTGTTATGTCACTGGCTGTGGTGTTATCAGCGAAACGTTTATTTTTCATGAAGTCCGTTTTTTCTTTGAAAGTGATTTGTTGAGCTATTGCATATGGGTGGTTGGAATGATGAAATTTGTCTTTTACGGAGTTTTTTACTGGACAGTGCAGTCTTATTCATAGACCTGGCTTTCTTATTGCTTTTACATATTTTAGGTCATCGCTTGATCAGTTGCGGGTCGTGGCCATACATAAACTTGCTATATCATTATTTTTATTAGAAAAAGAAATGCATGGAAATTATGAAAACAATTTTTATATATTTTGCAATGGCAACTGTTTTTTCCGTGGTAAGAAGTCACTGTCAGAAAGGCGACAACAAGTTCTTGATATAGAGTGTAGGAAGAAGCGAAACTGTTTAATGATGTGATGACAGACGAATCGCCGCTAATAGTTATAAACTAAGGCCATCGATATTTTTGGTATTCGGGTTTCATGAAGGGACGTATAGATGTTGCAATTTACCTTTTATGATTTTTAAGTAATTGATTCGGTTCTCTGATTTGTGGAGGTCAACGTCGTTCAAGTGTCTATACATTACTGAATTAAGAAGTTACCGGCGTAGGGTTAGTAGTGACGTATGTGTGCGGGATTAATATAAATTGGAGAAACAGTGACAATAGGCCTAAGGCTAGAGTGAAATATCATCATATTAACATTTATGTTGAGAGAATGTAGGTGTAAGTAACGCTGACAAAGGAATTTTTACTTTGCTGTTTTATATTTTTTTAATTTTATTTCATCATTTGTAAAGATTATGGTAAATCTGAGATATCGACATTTCTTTTGATTCTCGTTAACTTGTTATTACATGTTACTAACAACAATTTTTTATTAGGAAAGCTGAGTGTAAACTTGGTGCGTAGTGTACAGAACTTTTTAAAAACCATTAATCTTTAAATATTCTTTATGTTCAACATTGGATTTTTTTTCCTTTTGTTCATTAACATAAATCCACCTTCAGCCAAGTGACTTCAATGTTACTGTCATGTACATACAGACTCAATATCATTTCCAACATTACGTCATAACAGTGTGCTCCACCTGTATTCAATAAACAGCTAAACAAATGGCATGTTTTTCCTTATTAACTCCACTATTTAAAATACAATTTTGACTAACGTCTGTTTGGTCGAATGGTCTGTCTTGAGCCTGTGGCGCTTTACCATCTTTTATCAGAAACCCTCATGCTGTACAAGGAGTTACTAAGGAGCCTGGACATTAGGGATACCTTATATTGAATGCACAAGAAATAGCTTGTAAAGGACGTTTGAAATGTTATCTGATGTGCCATTTTGCTCTTTCTACAGTTCTGAAGCAACTGCTGAATCATCTTTTCCTGATTTTCTGTCAACTGTGAGTTCAAAATGAGCAAACCTCATTATACCGGCAATCGAGTATTTCTTTGGTGTGTTACACGTTCCACCTCAACCACATTTCTAAAGTGAATGAACAATGTTCCTGGATTACAAGTGTGGAACTTAACTTAGCTGCTATTGGGAAAACACAATGCAAGTATTTTGGAATGGTATTTTTGTCCCCCTAAAATATAAAATCACCTTTAAAGTACTGTACAAGACGACTTGGTTTGTCGGCACCGCAACTCGTCTAGACGTTCGCCTTGTTAACATAATTTACTCTTGCACCATCATTGGCAAAAGACATAATTTAATGGCGTTGTTTTAAGGTCCAGATAGCAAAATGCTCAAACGGCCACCAGTAACTGTACCATCTGCACTTTATTCTGATGAAAAAGGTCATCTTCTGTAATATGGGATAGGTTTTGCCGATACGTATCTTCATGCTTGTTACGCACTAATGAATGTTGTCTCTGCGCTAATTGCTTCCACACCAAGCGTGATTATAAGCTTACAAAATACACAGACTGACATTAAATTTACCCTCTCGGCTAATAAAAGATGTTGAAAAGGACGCAACACTGTGTCCTGGGCATGACGTTAAACTGCATCCAGGGTGTGGCTTTTGTTCTATTCAGCCAGTCTAGAGCAGGACCACACATGTTTGCCCTTAGAGGGCGTACTTGTCACCATTTGAGACGTTTAGCTCCTAAAGGGAGCAGAACTCTTTCGGGAGTAAATGTTTGGTTTTCGCCCCTTGGCTCTTCGCCAGAGAGTCGAGGGGACTTTTAGAAAAAAGGCGCAACAGTAACTGTAGCGCAAATAGCCCTCTTGTTGTCGGGGATAATTGTCAACATAGACAAAAAAAAGAGTTTATAAGGATACCAAAATAGCTTCCACAACATTTTTCAAAATCATTGAAGAAAGCATTCAGTTTAAAACAAAATAAAACTGTTATTATAGTGGTAATGGTTTAAGATTTTTAATGTGCAGTTTCCATTTTGCTTTTCTTCAAGTTTCCATTCTCATGATAAATGGCTATCTCTGACACTGCACGATAATCCTGCTTATTTCTGTACTTTCGTGGTCTCAAAAGCCAGAAAATTCCATCTAATAAGCCTAGGTTTAGGCTACTTTTATTTATTATGAATTTGGTATCTAGTGAGTCAAGCAGACCAATTTGTCTTGCTATTTCTTTCACTGTACTTAATGAATGGCTATTTTTCAGAGTGGTCACATGATGTAAATTACGTCAATTAATGTTTCTTCATGTACTTATCTTGATTTCCAGATACCAAAAATGTACACCGAACGTTGATTGATTTCCATAACTTTTCCCCCATGTAACCGTTTAAAGGCCTGTATACACGAGCAACATTTGCAAAACATTCCCCAAAACACTTCCAAAAGCACCTACCTGCAATAAATCCAAAACATGCTTGTTCAGTTTTCGGTTTGTTGCACGGTGTAGACAGGGTCTACAGCATATTTTGAAAATGTTTTAGAAAGGTCATGTCAATTCTTTTCAAAACATTCTCAAAACATTTTCAAAATGTCTTCAGATTGTTTTTACTCTGTCTACACTGTGCAACAAACCGAAAACAAGCATGTTTTGGATTTGTTGCTTGCTATTTAGCTCTAGCAGGTGCATGGGCGTCCGCAAGGGGGGGCAAGGGGGGGCACTTGCCCCCCCCTGGAAAATCAAACTTGTGAAAAAAATAATTAAAAATTAAAATAAAAAAAATTCAAAATAAATCATCAAAATACCTTCACTCACAGCGTCAGTTTTTACTCGTGAAATATGCGGACATTTGACCAGGAATAGCAAAAGAGAAGATGGTGCAGTATGCTGAATAGTGAAATCGTAATTTGGGGACCATCATTCGTGATATCTATTGGAAATTTGTAATTGTAAAAGCTATGTACTAGCCTAGTTGTCAGGTATGTAGTGTGCATATGGCATCCGACCATTGATGAATGCGTTGGTCTTGGTTTGGTCCCGTGCTGATCTCAAGTGGTGACGCGCGGGGGTAACTTGGATATACAAGGTGAATACAGGGGTGGGTGGGTGTATGCATGGTTCATAATTAGGTAACGGACAGGCCTATATAGGCTGTTTGACACTTGTAAGTTTTATCGTGCATAGGAGTGCGAGGCCGTTACCGAGAGGCAAATTTCCCTTCAACAATCTCTTGCGTTGAAAATTCTAAAAATCTAAAAATTACAGACATGAAATTCCTGTTTCAGGGCTGGGTACATGCAGCTTAAAGCACTCGCCAAGTGTCGTTCCCGGCCATCTGGAGGGTTAGTAAGGCCCAAAATTTTCTTGTACGCTCCGCGCCAACCGATGATGGCGCTTCGCTTAGATAGTGTACACATTTCAGTCATCCATGATTTTCCCTTCAACAATTTTTTACATTGAAAATTCTAAATATCTTAAAGTTACAGACATGAAATTCCTGTTTCAGGGCTGGGTACATGCAGCTTAGAACACTCGCCAAGTGTCATTTCCAGCCATCTGGAGAGTTTATAAGGCCCAAAATTTTCTTGTACGCTCCGCGCCAACCGATGGTGGCGCTCCGCTTAGATAGTGTACACAATTCAATCATCCATGAATGATCTTGCCCCCCCTTATAAAAATTTCTGCGGACGCCCATGAGCAGGTGTGATCTTTATCTTCACAAAGTAGCCCATTATTACATTAAAATCTTAAACCGAGGCCTGACAAAACACAAAATATAATGACCGTCTTCATACAAGAATGTGAAAGAAAGAAATAAAAGAACATGAAAAACGAAGGAAACATAAAGAAAAAGACGATGAAAAATTAACAACTCAGTGTTTTCCCTATTTATATGTGGTAAATAGGTTTTAGAAATGCCATTTCCAGCGATCTAAGGGGCTTTGGGGCTAAAATTTTCTCGCGCTCCGCGCCAACTCATAATGGCTGGGAGTTCCCCCTGAAAATTCCCCCCCCCCTTTTGAATTTCTTCTTTTGACCCCATGGATAGAAAATTTAAACATTTATAAGGAGAATTGGAAAAGAAGTCTTCCACCAGGTGTGGAAAATCAAATGGAAAATCTGAAAAGCTGTGGCTTCGATCGTGCGGAGGCTCAAGGTATTTACTACTTCGGAGGGCCCCTGCAGACCATTTTCGCCCCCTCTCTTACCAAGATCCCTAGCTTCGACACTGCTTGGTGCATTTGTATTAGGTTATTTTCTGGCCCGACCTTGCAATTTGCTCAATTGTATTGCTACAAACTAAAGGTCAAAATAACGACTGCTTAGCTTCTACTGACAAGTTCGGGAACAGCACATTTCCGGCTGTCGCGGTCCCGGGATTGAATGGTCCCGGTTTTACATTTTATCTTCTTTTTGTCTTAGAGTGCGACATTTCGCCAACTGATCACGGTTTCGTTCGATAACCATCTTTCCGCAGACATCATGCAAGTTTCTTAGGCTGTGACACAACCTTTCACAACCGGTTTTTCTGTATTCATCCCCATCCCCACCCCCCCTCCCCCTCCCTTTGGTCTGGATCCCGCAAACTCCTGGTATAACTGAACGAAAACGTAACGGCCTGACGGTTGTACAAGTTGTAACCCAGACTGACAGACTCCGAACGTTTCGTTTTCACGCTTGACAACAAGAACGTTCAGTGTACTGCAGAGCAACGGAATTTTTTAATTACATCCACACACAAACGGTGCATGCTCAGTGACACAAAAGCCATGGAAGCCAAACACGGAGAAAATGGTGCAAATGAGTCATTAAAGCATGATTACCATAGTAACGAAAGTGAAGGTGAACTTGATCGCGTGATTTCGCAACATTTGTGTGTGTTCAATGCATGCGATGGCAGCGGTCACTTCTCAATAAAAACATCCCCCTCGTTTTAATATGGTCCCTTCCAAGTCCAAATTGGCGGAACATTTCTTCATATTTAAACGCACTGTTATCACAATCACAATTTTAAACACTAAAAGAAATTTTTCATCGTACTATATTTGACTTATGGAAGGAAACTTGACGCTTTTTCTGAAAAAATTATCTTTTTCTAGTTTAGTAGGTATAAATTTCGTATTTCATCATCCTTGACCGCAACGGTTTGTAAACAATATGCGCACATGCACAGTCAGTGTAATTATGCCCGATACTTACTTGATATGCAACATAAACACATTATAACATGTATTGCACGTCCCTCGTGAACGACACGCGCTACATACATCACATAGCTAGCTAGCTTACGTCTGGTTAGTATAGTATGATTGGTTAAGAGTTATGTTCTTCAGTGACAGTGAGTTAACGCGGTGTCTCAATCTCGATGGAAGTTATGCTCAGCAGGTACACCTTTTCATTCAAAACAAGAAACAACAATTTGTGTTCACAAGTCATGACGAGTCGCAATCCCAAGTTAACGTTAGGCAATACTGATACAATAACGGAGATAGGACTAACGTTACAGCCTAACTTTAATAGTACAGTACTAGCCTAACTGTTTGTTACTGTTAGTCCTCAGTAAAGCCTAAGGACTAGGCTAGGCCTAACTCATATATGGACGGTCGCATAATTGCTCCCAAGGCTATATGTGTAAATTGAGTTTAGCGAACGACCACAGTCCTTTACTGAGGATTAGTGGTAGTTCAGTACAGGATACTGAGGATTTATTGATCGGGCTAACGTTAATAGGCCTAAGTTAGGCCTAACCAACAGTAGACTACCGATTGTTGCTCCCAGTGAAGTCAGTGTGTGTACTCGCATCAGTCCATGCGTGAGTTCGTACTGTTAAACTGTTATTACTTGTTACTTGTTAGGTTAGTCGGTGTTTCTGTACCCTGGACCAAAGGCTAGTCCTGAATTTCGGTCTGGCTTGGGCCCAAACTAATGATTTTGAAATTGAGGCCTACGTTAGGCCTAGGCCTAGGCTAGTTTGAATTCAGCAAGTTATACAGCAAGGATGACTGCTGTTCATATTTTAATTGCAAGTAGACCTAGGCCTAGCTAATGGGCCTAAAATAGCCTATTATTAGGCCTCTGGCCATATTGGAAAGTAAGGCCTTTCACAGGAAGATCTTTGGCATAAGGAAATGTACACCAATAAATTTGGTGTACTGCATACCTCACTGCTCCAGGGGAAAGTACAACAGTTGGTGTGGTGTACAATTACAAAGCTATGAAACTGTCTCTGCAGTGGCAAGAAACTCAGCTGCAACCCAGTCTGCATATCTTGTACTTCAACGCAAAGATGGTTGATGTGAGCACCAACTCCTTCTCGGCGTAGTGGCAGGCAAGTTGTATTCCTGGTGTACCGGTTAACCCCCGTCATATGGTAAACCCACTTCGCTATACCGCTATAGTGGTTGGTTCAAAGTTCGAACAAGTTCTAAATTCGAACATCTCATTTTAATGCTTATTTAGTCACTGACTGGTGCAAAATAATTGTCAGTTTTAACATACCATATGGAGCCACAATTATTAATGATATTTTAATTAATTGAAGAAAATACTGTGTTTTGATGGATAGATGAATGATTTTAAATGAGGTGTAGGAATTAAGAACCTGTTCGAACTTTGAACCAACCATTGTACTTGTATTGCAAATAAATGGTGTAACAATTTGGACTACGTTAGGCATTTTGTTTTTAACCTAGGCCTAGGCCTTGTTAGTTTTAAGCTTTATTACTGGGCATTTTCATCTTTTCATTCCCATTTTTGAAAGTTTCTTTAATTGAGTAGGCTAGGCCAAGCCTGCAACGTTGAATTAGTTTAGTAGTTAGTGCTTGATTGACAGTCTTGTCTAGTAATTAACATGAAATGGCCGACGAGCAGCTTATCTGTTGTGAAGACTGTGGTATGTGGGCAGAATTTGCCAAGTCCGGGCTAAGTTGTTTATTTGAAGAAGCATCAAGTGACACTTTTGTCTTCACTTGCAGGAAGTGTAATCGGTTAAAGGAACTTGAGGGGCTTTTGGGAGCAGCTGACATTTCTAATGGGTGGGTTACTGTACAGAAGGGAGGTAAAGCGGCTGAACCTGCTAAGGGATGTCAAGATGTTGTGACCACAAATTCTTTTTCTGGGTTATCGGTGGAGGGCACAGTTGAGGAGGTGGTTGCTGAAGCCAGTGTTTTGAATTCTGGGATTTCCGGTGGCCTATGGGAAGGTGAAAAGGTTAAGGGTAAGGTTTTGTTTGTTGGGGACTCAATCACCCGGTTTGCAGACAGGGAGTTTTGTAAGAAGGACAAAAGGAAAAGGGTAAGGGTTTGTCTTCCTGGAGCTCGATTAGAGGATATCTCGGAGAGGGTTAATCAAATTGTAGGTGATGAGGAAGCTGTTGCTGTGCTGGTGGGGACAAATAATCTCAGTCGGGACAGTCAAAGTTTGATCAGGTCACAGTATAGGGAACTGATTTGTAGGTTAAAATCCACCCGTGCTAAAGGGATTTTGTGTGGTATTCTCCCCCGTTTCGATAGAAGGGTATCTTGGAGCAAAATTCTGGGATTCAATAAGTGGTTGAAAATCGAATGTACAATGCAGGGCTTACAGTTTGTTGATACATGGGCTGGTTTTGTGAATAGGAGGGACCTTTTTGCCAAAGATGGGTTACACTTGTCTAGCACAGGGGCTAATGAGTTGGGTAGACTGGTTTCTCAGGCTGTTGACTCTCAAGTGTCAAACTAGGCGCAGGGGCGAGGTCAGCCGTTACAAGGCAGGTATCTGGTTTAGTTTTAGCCAAGACTGATTCTAAAATTAGTGAGAAGAAGTATTTATCTAGGAAGGTTGGTGATGTGAGGGTCATGTTTGCCAATGTTCGCAGCATTTCCAATAAATTTAATGAGTTTCTTGCACATGTTTCCATAGACAATCCTGACTTAGTCGGGGTTACTGAAAGTTGGCTCCATAGTGATATTAGTAATTCTGAAATTCAGGTTCCAGGGTATAAAACTTATAGGCAGGATAGGGTTGATACTGTTGGTAGTAGAGGTGGAGGGGTCTTGCTGTATGTTAAGGACAGCATAAATTGTGTTGATGTCACTGACAAGTTTTCTACTGGTTTTGCTAACTGCTTGTTTTGTGAACTTAGTCCAATCAATGGGGGTACTCCTTTGGTTGTTGGCATCATTTACCGTTCACCTAACTCTGGTGCTGATAATAATCAGAATTTGCATCAAAGTTTGAAGAATATTTCTTCTAAGAGGGCGGTTGTGTTTGGGGATTTCAACTTTCCTGATATTGATTGGCATTTATGCACTAGCGGGCCACATGGGAGGGAGTTTCTTGGGGCGGTGTCTGATTGTTTCCTCACTCAGCATGTTCTGTTTCCCACTCGTGAGGATAATTGTTTAGATTTGGTGTTAAGTACTGATGAAAATCTGGTCAGAAATTTGAGGAGTGGTGGTAAGGTTGGATGTAGTGACCATGACCTTATTAGTTTTGACATTTGTTGTTTCAGTAAACCTCCAAGTAGTGACAAAACTGTTCTTGACTTCAGTAGAGCTAATTTTAGTCATGCAAAAGAGGAGCTTAGCATAGATTGGGTTGCACATTTGTCTCATTTAGGTCCTGCTGAAGCTTGGAAATTTTTCAGCAGTACTGTTTCTGATATTACAAAGTTATGTATACCACTCAAGAAGGCTCGGGTGAAAAGTAGGCCTATTTGGATTTCTAGGGAGGTACTCAGGGCAACTAGGAAGAAACGTAAGTGTTGGCGACGTTATAAGGCCAGCAAGGATTCTAATGACTTGAGTGCCTACAAGAGTCAAGAGGTCTTAGTTAAAAATTTGGTTAAGGACACTGAACCTAGGTTTGAAAAAAAGTTGGCCAGTGAGGTTAAGGTTAACCCAAAATCTTTCCATGCCTATGTTAGGTCTAAGCAGCATGTTAAGGAGGGGGTTGGGCCACTTCATGATGTGAATGGTTCATTAGTTAGTGATCATCAGAATATGGCTAATTTGTTAAATGATTATTTTGTATCTGTTTTTACCAAGGAGTCATCTGTCATGGGGATTTGTAGGGGTTCTGATATCCCTTCTTCAATAAGTGACATTGTGTTCTCTGAGGAGCTGGTTCTGAAAAAATTAAAGAGTTTGAAGACAAGTAAGGCTCCTGGGCCAGATGGGATCCATCCCGCCATCCTTCATGAATGCTCTGAGGTTTTATCAGTTCCACTATCAATTATTTTTCAGAAATGTCTTGACTCAAATTTTGTTCCTACTGACTGGCGGGTTGCTAATGTCACTCCAATTTTTAAAAAGGGGGATCGGAGTTCACCTTGTAATTACAGGCCAGTCAGTTTAACTAGTGTTGTGTGCAAAATTATGGAATCCTTAATCAAGGACTGTTTGCTAAAGCATCTCTTAGATAATGGGTTACTCAATCTAACTCAGCATGGTTTCCTACCCAGTAGATCTTGTGTTACAAATTTGCTAAGCTTTCTTGAGGATGTTTCTTTGTCTCTCGATTCAGGTTCCAGTGTGGACGTCATTTACCTTGACTTCCAAAAAGCTTTTGACAAAGTACCTCTAGGTAGACTCATGGTAAAATTGCATAGGTTAGGCATCATAGGCAAGTGCACTCAGTGGATCAAGTCATGGCTCAATGGTAGGTCTCAGAGAGTTGTTGTCAATGGAAATTTTTCTTCCTGGAAAGAAGTCTCAAGTGGTGTACCACAAGGTTCTGTTCTTGGCCCACTTCTTTTCTTGATTTTCATAAATGATATTGATAGCTCTATCACTTCCAGTATAAGTAAGTTTGCTGATGATACAAAGCTCTGTAGGAAGGTTGGAGGAAAGGATGATTCTTTATTGCTTCAGAAAGATCTGGATAGGTTGTTTTCATGGTCTCAGACTTGGCAAATGTCTTTTAATGCTGATAAGTGCAAAGTCCTCCACTTTGGTTCTAAGAATCCCCACCATGATTATACTATGAATGGTACTAATTTGAACAAAGTGACTTCTGAGAAAGACCTTGGGGTAGTTATTACAGGAAATTTAAAGTCATCTAGGCAGTGTGCAGCTACTGCTGCAAGGGCAAATAGGGTGCTTGGGTTGATCAGGAGGAATTTTAAGAGTGTTAGTAAAGAAATTGTGCTAAATTTGTATAAGCAGCTGGTTCGACCCCATCTCGACTATGCTGCACAGGCCTGGAGTCCCTTCTTTGAAAAGGACAAATTGCTTTTAGAGCAAGTTCAGAAGAGAGCTACCCGACTCATACCTGAGGTTAAAAATCTACCTTATTCCCAAAGGCTTAAGCTGCTTGGGCTTACCACTTTGGAGCTGAGAAGGATTAGGGGGACATGCTCCAGGTATACAAATTTCTATCTGAAGGGAATCCTTTGTTAGCTTGCAGTTATTTAAAGGTCCAGAGTAATCCTCGGGTTAGAGGCCATTGCAAAAAGCTTGAAAAGTCTTTTGCTAGACTTGACATTAGGAAGTTCAGTTTCTCTCATAGGGTTGTTAGTGAGTGGAATAGCCTGTCTGAGTGGGTTGTTAACTCCACATCAGTGCACCGTTTTAAGGTTAATATTGACAAGTTTTTCCATGACTGTGGTAGAATCTAATCTTTCTGGGCTCTTTAGTTGTTGGTGGTTTGCTTTGTTTTGGGGGGTTTTTGGATTACAGGGCATCTTATGGGGCCTTTACAGCCCTCCTTTGCCCTTTAACCTGTTATGTTATGTTATGTTATGCTTTACTTACATATACACATAGGCCTAGCAATGTACAATCACATACGGATTGGTACTTACTATGTGTGAACAGTATACCTATGCACTGCCAACCTACAGATCATATACACAATTACACATGCATCACGTACATGTATATACCTTAGGTAAGTAATACCTCCCTAATGACGGATATTTGAACTCCCAAACCTGCTGTCCTTGCCCAGCCCGGTGAAAAGCCCTCCTTACAAATATCCAAAGTATTCTTAGTGAGTCTTTACCCACACCAGCCCAAAATTTACGGAAAAAATAACTATTGAATATTGTGATTAGGGTAGTTTTTAGTCATTGTGCATTTGTGAGTATCTTTATAGAATTATTTTGGCAAATTTTTCAATACAAAGCTTTTCTAGGTTACCACAAAAAATTCAGTACCTTACTGAACTTTTTTGGCGGTAACTTAGGCAAATTGTGTTGACTGTAGTGTTTGCACCGGGTACCCGACCGATGTAATTAC
Organism: Holothuria scabra; assembly: GCA_037179385.1. NCBI lineage: Eukaryota > Metazoa > Echinodermata > Holothuroidea > Aspidochirotida > Holothuriidae > Holothuria > Holothuria scabra. Next base: position 41,750,875 of record CM074194.1, read on the forward strand.
TACCCAGGTAGAAAATTAGTACCCAGGTAGCATTTTTCTATGATTTCTTTTTGATCTTAGCAAAATAACATGGTTATTGCAACTTACAAAATGTGTTAACCCACATCACATTCCTAATTATTTGAAAGGAGTTGCTTTTGTTTGTTTTCATAATGTGCTTTTGTTGAATTGCACTTTTCCAGAAAGGGTTCCCGCGATCATGTGTTTCTAACATCTGCCCCTATACCAGATAACGAAACAGCATAGGCCAACTATACTGCTATATCCCTTTGATACTACTATCCCTTTGATAAATAATCCTCAAAAGTCAGCCCATAAATAATTTGCACGCAGTGCGTGTGGATCAACAACGTTCCTAAACTTCTGACCTGAATAAGCACAAAAGACCACCTGTAAGAAATTTTATATATCACTGCCGTATAAGCACATACCCAAATGGATATACGAAGCGTGGATAGACTTTGGATGTTTCTAGATTTCATACTTGTCAAGTTAATGCTAAAATAAGCATGACATGATTTCATGATCTAAAGAATTAGTTTTTAGTAATACAGTTATTTCTACATAATGTATGCACATATTTCAACCACAAAAATATTCTTTTGTCTCAAATCAATTGCTAAAAACTTTGTACTGTGGGTAGAGAAATATTTTCTTGAGCAAAAATCACTCCATCAGATTTGAAATTGTACACTTTCTTTCGAAGGTGTATTTCACGCCGTCTGCACAGAAAAAAATCCTTTTCTCTTACTTCTATCTTGTTACTAACTTGAACACTACAATGATTCCTGTCTTCGTATTGCCCGTAATTTTTTTTGCTATTTAAACTAATTGCGAAATTTTAATGCCCAAAGTTTTCTAAATATATGGCAAGTAGAGCAAAATATTTTTTACCATATTTTCTGTATCCCCAATTTGCTTAAAAGTGGATTGTGCTGGAGTGACGTCACTGCTCCAGTGCACACATCAAATACAAGCACCCAGGTAACGAACGAACAAACGTTCATAGGTGTACGGTCACTGCCGTATATTACTGTACATTTTTAACGATACTGTGCGGGTGAAATCTCCGCCAGGAAATGCATTAGAAAATATCACGAATGGACAGATAGTTGATTTTTTTTTCATAAACCTTCCAAGAAAGCAACCGTACAGAAGTTGCAGTGACAAACCGAAAGTTATTTTTTGGTTCCAATGCTGTACACATTGCACACTGGACAAAAACCACAGAAGCTAATCTTAACGGCACTTACGGTCTGATTTTTAAACTCATGATGTTAGGACGGCACATTGTTGATATAGAAAAATGTGACATGTTGTAAAGTCAATCTGATCAGAGATTAGGGGCTGATGGGTCGAGTCATTAATATAATATGTGCATACCATGCACCTATTAAGTAAGATGTTGCAAAGTTTACGGGCAGCAACCCGGGTACCCAACGGATAATACAGTTCAGGCACCTGGGCATGAATTTCCTACCCTGTGCAAACATTGGTTGACTGATTTGCCAAAAAAGTGCCACCATTTTGCATGTAGACACTTCCAAAATTCAAAATTTTCAGGAACACCCTCTCCCTTTATACCCCTCCCCCAGGCCAGCGGTCCACCAATGGACAGATCAGTTTGACCCGCTTCTAGTCAGGTTTGGGGCTTTTACACCTCAATGTAATCAATTACGATTAGGATTACTTCATATTTTACGATTGCGATTATAATTATGATTACAGCTAAAATTGAAAGTAATTGATTATGATTGCGATTACATTGCAATGAAATCATGATTGCAATCGTGATTACATTTTTGTTCCACATAAAACGATGTAGTACAGTAGGCAAAACAATCCAGTGCCCATAACTGTGTGCACAGAAAATCCCGGCGTACAATCACGAAAACCAATTGGCGTACCTTCGGCAGTTTGGAGTTGGCTTTTCTTGGAATGCACCCTGAGGTACAACTGAAAGTGATTAGGCAGGCAACGAATAAATTGTATAAAACACAGACTTCGGCATATACACACTCATCATTACAGGCGTACAGGTGCAGAAAAGGTACAGATCTACCTTGGCATAATTCTTTGGCGTATGGTAAACTTACTTTCCAGTATGGTCCCCTGGGTGCATTCCTTGTAAAGCCCATGCCATTCAAGATGGAAACAAGTCGTGAGAGCATATGCATTTTTCCCTTCAGAACGGACAAGTACAGTAATCAAAATTTGGGCTATTTACACCGCATAAAAAAGACGTGGCGGACTCATCACTCTACAACCTCGACAGAACACGTTAAGATAACCACATTTTGCATACGTAAGATTTCCTCTCTGTGGTGACCTTCGGTCTCTTTTGAGAAGAAGAGTTGTCGAAAAGTTGGAAACATGGCACTTTGGTTTACTGTTGCGGTCAAAATTGACAGTGAAAATTTGGCCATCCTTTGATGAAAGTTTGTGAACATCTTTTGCAGAGTAATAAATATTGTACCAGAGTTCATCTGTGTGAAGTTTGGTGAAATATTTTTTTTGTTTGGGGGTGCTAGAGATGACCTTCCACAGGCTTCCTGGCTAGTGACTACGTTTGTGAAAGTTATCCCTGCAAGGGCTGTTTTGTGAGAGGAATGAGCCGAGGCCATGTAATGAGCACACAGCCCTGTTCGAGGACCAGAGTGCCACCATCTGTTGGCACGTAGCGTACCCAGAAAATTTTGGCCAAAACTACAGTACCTTACCCTCCTAGATCGCCCTTTCCAGGCATTGTGCTTAGGTTTCACCCCTTCGACTAAGTTGCAAGTTTTTAAGCCACCAACTTCCAATGATGTATGTGCTATATGCCATTATGCACTGTACATGTGTACTATCTAGCAGTCAGCCTACTTACGTACATCCGTTAAAGTTAGTGTCAGTGATAACATAAGTGCCTATAATTTTATACACAGTAGGTATTATGCACTTACATACTTTAATGGATAGCTTGGCACGAAGGCAGGGCAACTGCTTGATACACAACAGCCTTTGGTTGGAGAAGGCATCATACTGTATAATATGCAGCCGGAGTGAACAGAGTTGGCTTCGCCGGGAAGGCAACTACTGATGTATTTGTGTACATGGATGGACTATGTTTATGCCTTCTACGCGGTTACAATATTAAGAAACAGTACATACAGCTACTGTAAATGTGAGTTTCACGAACAGTGGTACGGCAATACAATACAATCTCCAGGGGATCCAGAATGTATAGAGTTTGAACTTTTCTGAGATGTTGCAAAATTTTCGGTTGAGGTAACTTTTTTGCCAATAAATTGCGAACGTTTTATCAAACTTGCATTGCGCAGCTGCAATTGTCAGTTGTCATATTGCACAGCAGGGCACATTGAGACTCATATTTTTGCGGGGGAGGGGGGATAAATCCCTCTCGCAGGGGGCGAACTTCTAATCTGGGTAATGGAATGGGATGTCAGTGGTACTTGCGTCAAGTAACGATTTTAACAACTTTTCCTTTAAGCTTCAAACATCATCGATGCTACCCAGTGCGACTTTCCTGTTCAACTTTTGCAACTGTTTTTGGTACAACTGCAGAATACCCTGCCCCAAATCCCAATTCTCTAAGACTCCTGGAGTCACTGTCAGCATGGACTGTGACTCCAACGACCTCTGGGACTATGACTGCAACTCTACTTCCGGATGCAAATGCAGTGATCTGGGGCCATGCTAGCCTGCATAGCATCTCTGTGGCTGCATCCCCTTTTAGGCTGCCTCCCTTCAGAGCCTGCCGGCGATGGTCAGAAATTCCGTTCTATGAGCCCAAAAGTTGATCGTCTTAATATTCCCAATTTTGTTGATGACTTCTAAAAAAATCCAAAAATTTGAGTGTGATTTGAAATGCAATCCTAATCAGTTTACATTCCCTTGGTTGACATAAAGCCTATATTGAGTTACCAAAAAGAATGGAGAGCCATTACAGTAGGCTAAAATACCATGGAAACATTGTCTATTGTATGTTTCATATGTTTTGTAAAGCAGCTACACTGCTACCATGTCATAAACACCTTTGTATAAGCTGTTACTTTCTCAGCCAAAACAATGATGCTACAGTAATTTATGTGAGTTGCCTTTGAAAATTGATATCACATTGAGTTGACCTTCTGATAAAAGGAGATTGGCAGAACAGTGTACACTCTAAAAATAGATCTTATGGACAATGGAAAGTATCTTTCAACAACCATCATCCTGTGTATTACAACCTCTGTAGGTATTTGTACTTCATACAAGTTTACCGTGCCAGTCCATCACGGTTAGTGTTATTTGGATGAGGGATGATGCAATCATCGACTGTATTCAACTTACCCTGATGTTTAGCAATGCAACCTAAATTTTCATAATCATAAAACCCTTCCTTCCTAACCTAACTCTAGTATTATTGTTTAAATCTGGCGGAACTTATAATTTATCTTCATGTATACCCAAAGATAGATATCCTCTCCTGAACTTTAAAGTGTGATCTACAGTTAAATAAATTGAAATCATGCTGTTATCAAACTAATTTGGTGATAAGTACTACTTGGACCTCCTGAGACTCTTTTGGACCTCTTGTATGCAAATAAGCTTTTGCACTTTGCAATGGCTTTCATGCTGGACTGGAGGAAAAAGTCTGACAAATACTGTATCACGCATGTGATTTACTCAGTCAGCAGTCACAGTGCTTGACCTTTTAATTAATCTACTTATTAAATTGTATGGGAAAGCCTGCACGCCATATGGTGTCATTTGCTGTGAGAATGGGTCAAGGCTGCAATGCACTCACTTGCACAGGCTCTGTCTGCATTCATACAGAGCATGGCATGGGGGGATTGTTATTGTACAACAAACTGTAGAGAATATGTCCTTCCCTTTTAATCTCTGAATCCAACAAACATTCTGTGTCCTTCCTGAGGTCCAAATTTACCTTGGATTGACAACATTCTTAAAAGAGTTGCTTTCATTTCAAGTTATGGGGATGAGTAACTTTTTTTATTTGAGAAGAAATAAAAAGCTCTGTCTTTAGAGACTGTTTGTACCGTACAGTGTCTTTTTCTGCAAATAAAGTGAAAATGTATGGTAGTCCTGTAAAAGCATCCATACTGTTTACTTGAGTTCAAGGTAAGGTCATACATCCTGGGAAATTACTTCCAGGAAAGCACCTTGTACTCCTTAAGGCTAAAGTCAGGTTGCATGGAATGTGGGGAAGGTGAGCTAGGAATTTTGCATGCACAAAATCTGTAAAAATTTGTGATGCTGGAGAGCACTTGTGTACTTCCATGGATGGAGACTGGAGCTGGCACAACATTTTCTGTTCCAAGTGAATACTTGTTGAATTTCTTCCATTGCTTGTTTTTAATGGCCAAGTAAATGAACATCTTTTTGTTAGTGGAATTTGGATGGAAGTGTTTCATCAGTTTTTAAGAGTGTCTGCTAAAAGTTCCTTCCTTTAGTGAAATAAGTTTTAAGCCTATATAATCTCTTAAAGAGGAGAACAAAGAGTAAGTCTAATTTTGAATTTATTGAAGAAGGAGAAAGGCTAGAGTATCATTCAGTGTTCAGTTTGGTGTGACATCATTAATGGTTGTGTTGAATTTTGCATTCATACTGAACACTGAATGGAACCTTTAGAAAATTTCTTCACATTAAAGATGTATTCTGTTTGAAAAGTATCATTGAAGAGATGTACAGTATTGTAGCAATGCTTTGTAGATGTTGGCATACTCTAGAAATTGGTAGATTATTTGTAATCCATGTATGAAACCAGTCAGTTTTTTTTAATTTAAAGAGAAATTACTATGTTTCTAAGATTTTACTGTGCACAGTATGCTATGCATCTATTGCAAAATTCTATTCCCAAATAATAATTTACTGTACAGCCATTATTAGATTTATCATGGGAGAATATTGATCAAATCAAGAGTGCCGTTTTTTTTAAGGCTTGTTTTTCATATTGTAGGCTTGATGTAATAATTTTTTAAATTATATTTTCTTCTTTGCAGTGCCTACTGATACTTATAGCAATATGCAAACTCCACAGAGGGGGGATGTATCTCCCTTTGGGGATGTTACACCAAAGACAAGGATAGAGGACCTACAAGAATCTGAAATTATGTCACATAAAGACACAAAGCCAACAAGAAGGAAACAGGCTGGGATTTCTCCATATCCAACCTTAGTAAGCATTCTTTTAAATTTGTAATTTAAGCTGCCATGGTTAGCATTTGCTGCTTGTCAGGCTTTCCAAAGTTACTACCACCCCTTGCTTCCCTTATATCATGCAGTGATCTTGGGCTTTGCAGTAATGAGTTGCTTGTCCATGTTTGAAGAGTCAGTTCACTAAAGGCTCAGTTCTCTCACCCCAAACAGTATCAATTCTCCTAACTTTCCTACTGAAGCCCCTCCCACAATTGTCTGAAATTCATCTTCATCCAGATACAATCTCAATTAGCTTCAAGGTGAGTACAGAAAAACTCCATTTATGTAATCAAAACAATCCCAGTACCGTTCATGCTATGTTATATAAGCTTTGGTACTCTACATTGTTTGAATTAGCTGCCAATCAAAGAGCTGAGCCAATTGAGAATTTCGGTACATGGGTACCAAAATTGTAGTTTGGGGTGAGAGGTTTGGCCCTTTAATATTCAAGAACAGCATCAACAGGTACATTACAGTAGGAGGAGAAGGGTACTGTTTGAGTAGTGGTCAGTGTGGTTAATTTATTTTAAGGCAGGAGCAAGTATTTGTTGTGTAGCTGACTAGTTGTTATGTTTGAAGAGTCAGTTCACTAAAGGCTCAGTTCTCTCACCCCAAACAGTATCAATTCTCCTAACTTTCCTACTGAAGCCCCTCCCACAATTGTCTGAAATTCATCTTCATCCAGATACAATCTCAATTAGCTTCAAGGTGAGTACAGAAAAACTCCATTTATGTAATCAAAACAATCCCAGTACCGTTCATGCTATGTTATATAAGCTTTGGTACTCTACATTGTTTGAATTAGCTGCCAATCAAAGAGCTGAGCCAATTGAGAATTTCGGTACATGGGTACCAAAATTGTAGTTTGGGGTGAGAGGTTTGGCCCTTTAATATTCAAGAACAGCATCAACAGGTACATTACAGTAGGAGGAGAAGGGTACTGTTTGAGTAGTGGTCAGTGTGGTTAATTTATTTTAAGGCAGGAGCAAGTATTTGTTGTGTAGCTGACTAGTTGTTATGGCTATCCACATTGCATGACTGAAAGCATGACAATAAATGTACTCGTAGTAGAATCTCATGCTGTCTGTTCTTCTCACAAGATCGTTGTGCAGTAAATTGTTTTAGGCTTGTCAAAACTTCGATTTCTTCCTGGAAAAAAGTCAAATTTCTACATGCGCAAATCTTCCTTGAAAAAAAAGTATTACCACCTCAAGTGGCAATAGGGCCTAAATCCAAAATCTCTTTGAAGGAGCTTGAAAATTTCATTCCATGTTCCACCCAAGAGTTGTTTGGACTATTTAAAATTTTATTGCTAAGGTCAGTCCTTACACACTGCAGCCATTTTGGTAATAATGTCTTCCTCAGCACCTGGTTCCTTTAATTCACACAGCATTATGAAATTATGAACTTATTGTTTAAAAGGTCAACCCTTGGTCAGCAGTCCATATTTTGCTTCCCTTGATCAGCATGACAAAGTTCCCTGGTAATCCGAGAAAACTAGGTCATCAATCACGCTGACCTGACATGTGCAGGTTATGGAATTGAACTTGACAGCCAGGAATACTGATCAGTGACAAAGGCAGGGTTTTCATTTTTAGGGGAAAGGGTCACTAGTACACCACAAGACTGTGCTTATTAATTTTAAATTAATTTAGTAGGTTGTAAGTGAACAAGATCTGTAGAAATTTGTTAGTGTCTTCATAAAATTTATGGCTTGATCTTTTTGTTATGACCTTTAATGAGAAAGAAAAGTCTATACTGTTAACTAGCTTTTGTTTCAGTTAGAGAAGGACAATAACTCCTAAGTCAACTTCTTTTTGTAAAATCCAATCATTTTGCCCTTCTATTGACCTTGGATGCAGTTGTTACTGTACACAGCTGAACTGTGTATTTCAACACTGACAGCCTGTCGTTGCATTAGTGTTTATTACCATTATCAGCTGTTTATACACCCCTTTGTTGTGTAAAGTACTGTATTGTACATACCTCTGCCAAGCCCACTGAGTGAAGGCTTCTGATTGGACGAATTTGCAATTCTATTGAAAGTATTGACCTCATTATGTACCTGAGTACAGTATAATAGATTCACCAGCTGACCTTAGCAACTAGGAAATAATGTGGCTGTAAGCCAAAAGAGGGCAAAATTTGCTTACAATAGATTGGTTAGTTAGAAGTTACTGGAAGAGTAAATCCCTAGACAGAAAAAGAGCAGTGAATGTCAAGTGTTTTGTTGTCAATATTGGCATTAGTGGCTTTAGGTACACTCAACAAACCCATTCACATCTAACATCTTTGCCAAAATCAATTTAAGCTTGTATTGGTTGTTTATGTTTTGGGGGTTTTTTGTTTGAAAATTGCTTCCTGTGATTGGCTTAACTGTTTGTCAAAGGCTGTGATTTCTGTATTAGAGGGTAAGGTCAAGCAGAGAATGACCTGCATAGTCACTGGTCAAAGTGTTTGTTATTGTCAAATCTAGGGATTTGTATAAAGCTCAATAAGGTGTTAAAATAATCAGCAGGCTCTATTAGGGCAGGGCAGCAAGAAGAATGACATCACTATTGTATTCTGTATCTTATTTGTGAATTAGTGACCTCAAGGAGTCTTTAACATATAAAATATAAACATGTCACTGACAGGAATGAAAAATATGAGAATATCAATAGTCCTGGAAATTTGCAGTCATGTACTGTACCTAAAGGAACAGGTTGTCAATAAATTGTGGAAGTTCTAAAATTTTTGAAAAACATTACTGTGTGTAGAATGGAATGGATTTTTTTTTTTATTGAGCAGTAGGACAAAGGTGACAATTAAAGAGCTGAGAAATCAGTGGGAGGATGTAGAAAAAGAAGCAAAGAACCCTGTGTTGTAAATGAATGGTACTCAGTGCATTGTTCATTGTATTAGTATTGTTTGTCAAAGCTTCAAGGACATCACATGACCACATGCAATGAATTGGTTGAAGAAGTAAGATTTCTTGTTCAGGAAAACGCCAGATACCAGGAAATTGTAGGCCTAAGTATTGAGCAAAATTCCCAGTAATCCTTGACAAAAAGTTGCCAAGGGTAGGGATAGTTTGTGGGATGTATGGGGTCCTTTTATATTAGTTTTGCTGTGTGAATATACTTGAAAAAGAGATAATTTTGCATCCTTCAGGCTGAACACAGTGGAGAACATTTTCAGGAAACAGAACACTACTTCAATTACAATCTGTAATTGGCATTCTTTGGCTTTTAAATGAAGCCAGTGGGTATTTTAGTAGTAGTTATTTTTTTAATGCATTTGCTCTTCAAAGTTTCATTTAGGTCCATTTGGAATCCGCATTGGGCAGGGATACTAAGTTTGGCTTGTTATTTCCTACAACCCTGGTAAAAAATGAGCATCAGGCTCTAATGAATTCCACCAGTCTGGTACAAGTAAGCAATTAACTTTGGCAAATGAAGTGTGCCCAGTGTTGTGGCATGCAGTCAAGGACAGTGTCCAGACTGCAGTCTACCCCACAAAGAACTTCCAATGCAAATGCTTAGACTTAGATTCTCAGACAAGAAGACCTACATTACTGTAATTTTAAAACCTGTAAGTGCAATTGCTCACCATACTGTAACTCTCTCCAGGCCTCAATTTTCAGAAAAATTTATGGTTGTCCTTTGGGCAACCATTTCATTAATTTTGGCTGTCCACAAGTAAAGTTTGGTTGTCTGAAACAAAACACTAATTGTGTTCATGTACTTATAGTCTTGAAGAGTAAAAAGATGTGATGTTTGAGAGACAGAAACACTGGAACCGAAGTCTGAAATATGGTACAATGCAAAAAGTCACAAAAGAGTTGGTCAGTCAGCAGTAATTGTTTTCAGTCCTAAAGAATGGTTTTTCATCGGACAACCAACCTTGAAATTTTGGTTGCCCGTATGAAATTTTAGTAGTCCCGGACAATCGGACAACCATGAAAATCGAGCCCTGCTCTTTAAATCATTGCAAGGAGTGTGATTTTTTGCATACCTTAATGAAGATGGGAGTGCATTTAAATCATTTAAATTTTTAACAGCACACCTACACACTTAATACTTCTCGGAGGAGTGTAATCTGTAGCACACAAGTCACCCCCATGGACAACTTATCTAGTGGAAAATGTCAATGGATGAATATGTAGTAAGCCAGATGAGAAGTGTATTGTAAATTGCATGCTGTATAGTAGTCTCTGTGTGTACTATGATGTGGTATATTGGCCCACATGGTATAATCACATGTACAGAAGTAATGTTCTGTGAACTTCTTTAGAGTTTGAACTACTGTATGTAGCTCATGATATAGCACTGTACATGTGACATTTAATCTGAAGGTGGTATTTATTTGATTCATAGTAAATAATTAAATCATCATATGCACATATTGCTGATACAGGTGTTTACCTTCTATCATTTCAGTTGTGACTGTACTGTAGCTCTATGCTTATAGCTTAGAACTGCATGGTTTACTTATACTTATCATACTGTGACTGTCAACCATGGAAGTTACTACTTTACAGTACAGTACCTCAGAGAACTTCCATGCTTTAACATAGTGCACATTATCTTGTTAGAACTTGAGATACTGCACTGAAACTACAATATGAAGGTGCAGTATGCATTTCTGCTAAAGGTGTGCAGATACTGTATCTCCCAAAACAGGGACTAAACGGAAACCACCCAAAACCAGCATAGATTTTGGGTGCCCTTTTAGCATTCGGATGGACGGTTGGGTGGTCTCACCATCATGGAAGGAAGTGACTTCTTTTTGGTCTGAGTGGTCTGACCATTTTTGGACCAAACTGATAAAGCAAGAAAAAAAAACTAAAGTAGATTTATGCAACATTTGACCAGACCCCAATGATTGTGGCACATTGCTGAAAGATCCCCTTTAAAATGAGATTAACACAGCATAATGACATCCAAACGTACATGATGCAAACGTGGGATGTTAAAAGGCCTCTTTAAAGTGTAATTTTTTAAGTTCTTCTAAAAACTCACCAAGTACAGTACAGGTACAGTACTCATAGATGTCAGCATTTCAACTCAATATTATTGGTTGTACTGTACTTTGATGTCAGGTTTAATCCCTAAACCTTCTCTTGTTTGAAAGTAACTGTGTCCCTAGTTTGCGCATCTCTACCCCCTATCCCCCATATTGATTGCATTTTGACTTAAAGTATTATGCACAATTAAAGGTTAGGAGCAGTCACCCCAAACTTATTTTGTAAAAAAAGCAAAATTATATTTTTGTCCTATTTCACTTCTAAGTATCTTTCATTACATTTTATGACTTTACATGGAACATAAACCAAGCAGTTATTTCCAGTAAATTTCACATTTGAAGAGAAAAAACGTCACAGGACTCCCAACACCCAATTGTGAAACAGGACAGCCTACTACATTACTTCAATTTGGAATGACTGCTCTTGCCCTTTAAAGGCAGTTTGTACAGATTGTATTGTAAAAAAGAGACAGTTATGTGTCCTGAAGAGTTCATTTCAGGACATCTATACAGCTCTGGTATAATACTGTACATGTATTGTAGCACAGTATGTAGAGTAGCTACTGGTTAGTAATCTTCAACTCTCAACGTGACATGGCATGTCACGTTGACATATATTGCAATTCAAGAGCCTGTTGATCTTTCCTTTATCACATACTAGTGGCTTATCTATTAGTAATACTGTTTATTATAGAGATAAAATGGTTTTGAAGGACCCAGCAAAAACCCATTACAATGTTTGTGGAAAGATTGAAAAAAAGGTGGGAGCCCTGTATCATTCTGATCATGTCAAAGAGTATGAAGTCTACTGTAGCTTTACTTGCTAGAGGTCCCATACTGTGTTTTCTACATTGCAAATACTGTGGCAGTGTTTTAATTGGTCTAGACTCCAGAGGCTTCTTGGTTTTGGTCCATGGGCTCAACTGGGTAGCCGTCTGTCAGTGTCATGCTGTGTCTCCTTTTTGCACTGTCTGTGAAAAGTGGTGATGCAGTACCTGTGCTATTGTGACAAGTGGTTTACTGCATGTTCCACCAGTTTCAAGTAGGTTTTTATTAAAGTTCAAAGTTGATATTTAATTGCCAGCCATGGTATTTACAATCCTGTGTCCTCTACAGGATCAACATGTGCTGTACTGTACTAGAAATTTGTAGCACAAGCTTCCACAAAAGCTTTTGCAACTGACTGGGTATACTAGGCAGGCCTCGATTTTCAGAAGAATTTATGGTTGTCCTTCGGGCAACCAATTCAGTATTTTTAGTTGTCCTTAAGAAAATTTGGTTGTCCAAAAAATTTTGCCCAAAATATTACAGTACAATACATTAACTGTGTTTATGTATTATTGGTCTTAAAGAATAATAAAGATATGATTTTTGCAAGACAAAAACACTTGTATGATGAAAAAAGTTGAAAGAGTTGAACAGTAAGCAGTATATACTTCTTTCAAGTTCTTCCATCATATAAAACCAAACTGCTTGAGAATAGTTCATTGTGAGAGAAAAATGGTTGTCCATGGGACAACCAACTTTCAAATTTTGGTTGTCCATATGGAATTTCAGTTGTCCCGGACAATCGGACAACCACGAAAATCGAGCCCTGCTAGGGTTAGGCTGTACCACAAAAAATTGGTATTGTATAACACAAAGAACCAGTATTGAGGCAGTACTGGTTCTCAACCCTTGGGTAGGGAAGTCGGGTGGGAAGGAACCTAAGCCACGCATGGCCCCCATGTTATCCTGCACATTAAAATGCATCTGGTGTAAATGGGTTAATTACTGTGCAGGAACCCGGCTCTAAATGTTTGTGTACAAATATTTTAACCATCCACACATCCTAACAGTTGTCGGCAAATATGATGAGTACTGGTAATTTCTTTCAAGTACCGGTATTTTTTTCCAGAACAGGTATTAGTAACCCACCAAGTATCTTTGTTAGTTTCATTAGCTGTACCACTAGTACCGGTATTGACATCAGAACCAGTATACCACCCCAACCTAGGGTATACAGTAAGTTACTAAAAGTATACTACCATACACAGTACTGTGCATGTGGACAAGACAGTACTTTACAACACTGACTTTAAAAAGTGAATGCTTACTGTATTTTACAGTGCATTTACACATGTCTTTGCATTTCCCCTGGATGATTTCTAGTCCTAAAATAAGTACAGTTACTGTAAAAGAATTAGTGTTTGCACAGGTAACCCGGGTACCCGCCCATCATCGTATTACCCGGTTCCAAATCTACTACCCGAATCTTAAAAAAAATGCATGCAAGAAGGATCACCCCATTTATGCCATTTCCCACGGTAATAGACTAAAATATTTTGCCAATTTGGTAAACATTCTCCGAAACTGAGAATGAAGAGAGCCACTAGAAATTATGTGTAAGTTTGAAAGTTGTAGGTACTTCATTTCATTTTTTTATCAGCGTGCAGCCCGATCGCGCTATCGTCATGTAGTGAATTACTTCTCACGCATCACATGTATGTCACTTATAATCTTGCACGCAAGCAAGCTATCTGAGGACTGATTCAAAATCACATTGTACTGTTTCACGCAGACACATCACACCGCCCAGATTGCAAAGACAGTGCCAATAACGTTTGGCATGCTAGGTAAACTGAGCCTTGCATGCATGCGATCTTATAATTAATATGGTATGCCACCTCGAGTATAATCCTCGAATATTTCATGATGGTTAAACGTGTCAGTTTTATGCAAATCAACACTTTGCCGCTATCTGTAAAGTAAATGGAAATCAACTTAACAACACTGTAAACATTCACGAGAAAAGTTTTTTAAATAGGCCATTACATATTACGTTATTTTGCCTCAAAATGGCACTCGCGCAGACTACGAAGTTTCGAAGTGAAAGCTATGTTACCATGCCTGGATGTCAACACGAGGCTAGCTACTGTATGTAAGAGCTTACACACCCCATTAGTGATAATTCCAATGCACAATGTACAGTAGTTTGAGGGAAGTTCATGAACCTGACTTCGTTTGTTTACAATTGGTAATTTTGGACGTGCAAGAGAATACCATAATACAGGGCTCTGATTGGTTGATTATTATAAATCAGTGTTTTTAAAGGAGAAGCTTCGTGCTCTTAGTATGCTTGCTTTTCGAGTAGGAAAGCGTCCCAAAATTCAAATATCAAATTGATATAGGCTTTGAGAAGTACTTATTTTCTTGTTTGAATGTTTTCTGTTACGTTTCTTTTACTTGTCAGTTGTCATTTTGATTTAAAACAAAACGGGACGATAAAACCTGACAAATCAAATGTTTTTGAACTTGGGAATGTGATCCCTATACCTCTCCAATACAGCTGTAAATATTACAATGCATGTCTAATGGAGTATGCCTTACAAAATGCTAATATCTTTTTTAGTCACCATAACACCGGGTAACCCGGGTACCCGACGGGTATGGCGATCGGGTACCCGGGTCCTATTTTTTAGTACCCGTGCAAACACTAAAAAGAATGCAACTCTAGATGGTATCACCCCAACTTGAAGTAGTGAAGTAGACTGTCCTGTTTCATGATTGGGTCTTAAGGGTCTTGTGACAATATTTTTTCTCCTTAAATGTGAAATTTACTTGGAATAACTTTGTGGTTTACCTTATATGCAGTATTGCAATCTTAAAGGGACAATCCTCTCACCTTAAACTACACTTCAAGTATAGGGTAACAGAAACTCTCAATTGGTTCAGCTTTTTGATTGACTGCTACAGTAATTCAGAGTATCAAAACTTATATTACACAGCACAGACTGTCTGATAGTTTTTTATTATACACATTGAGCTTTCTATAGTCACCCTGAATCAAAAAAATGAAATTGTTTCTGGATGAGGATGAATTTCAGACAATTGTGGGAGGGGCTTAATTAAGAAGGTTAGGAGAATTGGTACTGTTTGGGATGAGAAAATCGGGCCTTTAAGAAATTACAACAGATACTTCAAAGAGAAATAAGAAGAAACTTGGGAGATTTATCTCTTGCTTCAATATACTGTAAGTTTGGGGTGACTGCTCTTGCCTTTTAAACAGTTCAGGTGTAAGTTCTTTTGTGCAGATTGACCTGTAAATTTGACTACATGGACTGCAAGCTGAATTTTGGAGACTTGTATGGTACAGCATACTCTAGTGTACACTGTACAGTAGATCTTATGAATGCAGGTCATGGTTTAAACATGCTTTTTGAGATGTTAATGAAGTTAACAGAAAATGTTCACCAAATCTTACTAAGAGGACTGGCTGCTTTTCAGAGAAATTTACTCTCCACATTTGAGAAACTGATTTAGACACTGTGTACAGTGTTGTAGGAACACACAACCTGAAGTTCAAGCTGAGCATGTACTGTCGAAACAAATATTGCTTGAATCTCCTTGATCACGAGACACCAACAGCTTAGTCATGGGATGTTGGTGGTTGTGATTTTTCCTGCCATTTATTTTGTTCCTACAACAAACAGTACAGTACATATTACTGTATTAGTCATTGTCTGAGCTGAGCTTTACAGTATTGTACTGTAGATCTTAGACACAGTAATCTGAGAATCAGACGTGCGGTCTCCGTAGTTGGTCCGGGATTTGATTCTCAGGGCCACACTTAAGACCCTAAAAATGGAAGCTATAGCTGTTGTGAATGCTTTGCATAATTAGTGGAGTAGGAATTGTGGACAATCCACTGAATCCAGTGCCCTACTAGTGGAAAAAAGGGCCATGGACCAGAAGGTGACAGGACCCGGTGTAAGTTGAGGCATAAAACCCTGTCCTTGAACTAAAAACTAAACAGTGATGTGGTTTCTGGGAATATTTTATTCACTTTGCAAATTGCCCTGTATAGATTTGCAGCAAATTTACTAATATGCAATACCTATCCAGAATATTTCAAGCACCAACTGCTCTGTGTGGGAGCTGTGATTAAAGTATTGCAAAGCAAAATTCTCTACAAGTTAAACTTAAAGAGAAATTATTGGGTTTTGTTTGCAAGAAAAATTTGTCCTTCCAAAACTAATATTCATTGATGCAGGGTGATAGATTATCAAAAGTAAGGCAATGTTGTAGCCTTCTTTTCAAGAAATTAGTTTCTTACAGATAGAGATTCAGCTGTTTGTTTCCCAAGAATAATTTGTTCATCCAAACTGTCAACATTTCAAATGATGCAACATCCATGGCTCTTCTTGTGCAAAGTAGTTGGAAGAGATGTAGCTATTGCTTGGGTGTATGATTGAAGGCAGTCATTCGTCACCCCAAACTACAGTTTCAGTATGCATATATCAAAACTCTCAATTGGTACAGCTCTTTGATGGGCATCACATTCAAACAATGCATCATACAGTAGCTAAATTACACAGCTTGGGCACTGAGAGTGTCTTGATTACACATTATGGACTTGTATGGCCCCTGGGACAAGCAATGAAGCAATAAACTAGGATTGTGTCTGGATAAAGATGAGTTTTAGATAAATGTGGGAGGGGCTAGAAGTAAGTAGGTTGGGAGAATTGGAACTGTTTGGGATGATGAAAATATGCCTTTAAGACTGAATTGTTGGATAGTGTCTGAGCCATTTTCTTTGTACCCTTTGTTGGAGCATTTTAAACGCAATACTTCCCTTTTGTACAACACATTTCCTGCACATTTTGACTTTTTGCCTTTACAAGTAAAACAAGCAATGAACGCAGAATTATTATACCATGCTACATTTGGTTGTACAATACAGTACCCTGCTGCAATAGTTGGTGGACAGTATCAAGAAGCATTGTTAAGGAAAACGCAGTATCAATTGAAAAGAAAAATTAATTTCATGTAAGGATGTGGTTGAGATACGATAGTGTCCCAATTCTCACATGTCTGCAAGTTCCCACTCCTGCTTCAGTTTTCTTTGCTAGACATGCTAGTATTATTTTGTGCACTGTCTGATGCTGAAAATTATAGGAGGGTACCAGCTTACTTATCCTGGAGTGTGGGCGGAAGGTACTGTACTGTATCCATATTTGTACAGTTCTGCAAGTACTGTCACCTGTGGTAATAAAATAGTCTATACAGTATACAGTACTGTACCTGTATGTTTACTGTTCTTGCTAACCAGCAGGAAAACTGGCTATACATGATATGCGTTCACCACTCTAAGCAAACAGTATACAAAATTTTGTGATTTTTTTCTCTTTGGGGGGTGGGAGATGGGCTGTATGGCCTCCTTTACCCCTAGCCCTCTAGAGCCACTTCTACCAACCAGTATATTATTATGTAAATGTTCTTCATGAATATGCACGGTACTTTAAATATTGGATGTTGCTCTTTATGGTACAACATACAGTACTGTGGACAACCTTCATTACAGAACATTACATTATTTAACATCTCTACTTAATGTTTGTTTCATGCAGTACAGGATATATGCTCTTTACTTGCAGCTGTCCTTCTACATTTAAACCATGTATTGATGACTGTAAATTCACACTTTTTCTGTAAATGAAACATTTGAAGAAACAGTCAAATCCAAACTTTGGGCAGTACTTAATTCTAATTCTATGTACTCAAAAAAAATTAAAAACCCATAACCTATTGTATTAACATTGACTTCCATCTTTGTTTTATTACAGGACTTAATGCCAGAACTTGCCAAATTTAAAACAACTCCTCCTTCGACTACTTCATATGAAAAGGAATATCGACCATTCATGGGGAGAGCATGTCCTCGCTGCGCCCATCACAGCAGGGTAAAAATTTGTCATCTAATTGGACTGCAAAGTATTAAAACCCCTCTATTAAACCATTGAGCTTAAGGCCAACAAGAACCAAAAAGCATAGTAAAGATAATAAAATATGTGTCCTATACTTGTAAAACATATGGAAAACCTCCAGACTTTGGATTCCTAAATACTGTAGTGAAGTGTAACCTCAAATTGGATTGCAAGATGAACACTGATGTTACACAAGTTCACCTTGGGGATCACTAAACCTTACAAAGAAGGTCGTGGCCAGCTCAACTTGAACCATTAGGTTGGAAACTGGGCCGTAAAACTCCATCTAACTAACTAACTACAACAGGTTTCATCAAATCTTATAAACCCCTACTTGCAGGAATTTTTGCCCATGCCTTTTAAGAAGGGTTACAGAAGAATGGGAAGATATAAAATTTGATTTGCTTGAAACAATTGTGGGGAGATGGTGCTGTAAACTAGAGGTTGTAGATAGGTTTTATTATATAGTAGTTTGCTACTGTATATTTTCATTTTGAGTGACAACAGTCTGTATCTTTTCTGAGAACAGGTCTGTTTGTGACATTACCCCTCTGAAGTATTTGAGAAGCATACAGTATCATTGTTCTCATTCTTTAATGGTTACTGCAGACCACTCATACTTTTACAGGGCTCAATGTATGTCCCTGCAAATTTCACTGTCACATGAGGGTTAGAAGGTGTAATGTTTATGTCAGTTTTATCTTGCTAGGTTCAGATACAGTTTCATAACAGTTAAGGATAAAGTTGTGTGGGGAGGGTGAAATGTCATGTTATTCTTCCCAGGCATACCACCCCATTTTACCATATCACATGACTGCATGATGGAAGGTAGAAACAGTTATATGGTTCAGATGCATGTTTACAGAAATACTGCATTCAGCAAGGTTGTTTCATGTTGGCCTTTCTTGGTCACGTGATGATACTAGAATGACTGGTAAATTACGAGGCACTTTGGAAGAAAAGCCAAAAAGAAAAAAGTGAATGCTGAAGAAGTGGCTGACAAAGTATTAAAGTAATATTGTAGTAGATATTAAATTCTGGGCAAATATCAGTAGTGCTGACAACATTTTCCTTCATTTCTTACGTAAGTGCTGTGTTAATGAGGAATTCAGAAGATGGTGGCAATTTATTGCTTTAATTTCTTCTAGGAGCTCTTTTACCATAAAGATATCCCCCAGATGGGAATGATCAATGTAGCTGCTGCTCCAAGAAAGGGGTGAGTAGATTGGACTTATTAAAGAATGCTACATAGGGAGAGAGTTAAGCCTTCTCTTGTCATGAAAGAGAGAAAGTGTTCATTCTACAAGATATGGAACTCAAAAATAATTTGTTGAATGTTTTCAATTAATATTTAATGGCAGTCATTTGTCATACCAAACCATACTTTTACCCAGTGTCAATCAAAGTTCTCAATAAGGACTGCTCTTTGATCAACATCAAGTTCAAGAAATGCAGAGTAGCTCATATTACACAGTGTACACTGAGAGTGTCCTGACATATTAAGAGACTTGTATGCTCACCACGGTGTACCCTGAAGCAATGAGCTCTGACTGTGTTTAGTTATGGATAGTTTTAGATGCCTTTGGGAGGGGCTAGATGGGAGAAGGGTGATGACTCTTTTTGCATTAGAGTATTCTCAATTTAGCTAAAGGAAATCAAATTTGGATTATCTGCTCATCCAGGGTTTCAAAGCCCCTGATAGCATGGGTGTGACTCCTCCACAATCACTTGTTTGTTTAATTTGTTTGTTTTGGTTTGTGCAATGGATTTATGTCATATATTTTGCATGCAAATGCTTAATTTATGCATTACAATTTGTGAGAATTTTGATCTCAACCCAGAGAGAGACAGGGATGTGATACCACTTGAATACATGGTAAAGTGGTTCCAACATCCAATGGGTTGGGGATGGTCTGGGATTTGACTCCTGGCTGGGTCATAGGGAAGACTTAAAAAATTAAACCCACTGCCATTTTGCTCAAGTGGTGCTCAGCATAAACAATGGAGTAGGGAAAAAAGCCAGTGAAATACAACTGGAAAAGGGGGATTAGCAGCCACAACTTAACCAATTGGTTATACACTGATCATAAAATTCCATCCAACTAACAAGCTAACTACACCACTTTAAATGTTTGCTTGTGAACACCATACCAAATGAAGTGTAGGTGTAAATATGTTTATCTTTTCTTTTACATTTTATTCCTACAGTCTGCTGGCTAAAATTTTCCCATATGCCTACTATGTTTACTCAGTGAGGAACTCCTGTTCTTATCCTAACTCTAAAACTATGATAGCAGACACTGTTCAAAACAAAAGGTTTGTTCCAATAAATTTGCACACTTTTGTAAGTATGTTGAAGTTTCAGTTATGAAAACCCTAATATTTCATGGCCTTGATGTGTATTAAATTGAAATATTCACAAATAATTTTCAAACTGCAAAATATGCTATCTTTTCAGTCAGGTTCTTGTAGGGTACTACAAACAGTTCTCCACAGACAGAATATATGGTTGTAGGTGTGTAAGGCTATCAGACAAACAATTTTATAGATCAGATCCCCTCAAGGATGTCAAGTTTAGTTTACAAACATTTGATTTCTAACAGATTCAATACAGGGGGGGGAATCCCTAACGGCTAGAGGTAAACAATTCCACTGGGCCTTTGTTCTTGGAATAAAAGAATACCTACAGTATGATGACAAAAGGAATTGATATCTACCCTAGTCTTTGTTAATACCACTGTGTTTCCAATCTTTAGATTTCTTTTGAGTCAGTTTGTAAAACTTAGTTTCTTTTCTCTCTTGATGGGGGGAAGGGGGTATTCAGTCCTTAGTGGAAATGATGTATGCTCTTCACAATTCAATTCTCTTCTTTTCCCCTCCCCACAGGGTCCAAAGAGCTATTCACCGCAGTGCAATGAATGACAGTGATGGTAAGGGACTATTTGACTTTGACTTGGCACAAAAATATTCTTTTTATGATTCCTGTGTTAGAAGTTGACACTCAGTATTGTTGCCATAATTTTTCAGCTTGGTCATTTGTTTGGATTATTAAGTTCTATATCATGAAGAACAGTGAAACCTTAAAGGTAGAACTGCTATGCCTCTATTGGATGGGCAGAAGAGGCTGTGATCACATATGCCTAAGCTCATGCACCCTGACCTTGCCATTGCCTTTGTCCCACCCATATTGTTCCTCCCTTCTATATGAACCAGGAAGATACTTAAACTTGTACAACTTTTACCTACACCCCCTTTCAATACTGCTTTCACGTAATATTTTAATACCAGTTCCCATGGCCCACTCCACCCACCTACCAATCCACAAAATATTTCTTGAATTGACTGTTAATTTACCCTTTTCAACCCCATACATAATATTGCGTATCCTGGTAAGTTTCTAATCATGGCCATGCACATACAATTAAGTGAAATTTGCTAGATAGTTTGCAACCTCTTGGCTTAAAAAGGTGCCACTACATGGTGGACAGTGGCTTTGAAAGGAATATTTAAATGCTTGATAAAGGTACTTTTGTGATACTGTGAGAAAGCAGGGCAACATTGTTTACATATTTTTCAGGTGGGCAAAATGAAGATGTTTACCAGAGGGCAGCACACAAACACAGCAGGAGGGCACTGTTCGTCATCAAAAGAATGTCAACTACAATTTTAAATGTCATGCTCAGGTGAGACCCTTTTGATTTTGGTAGGACTTCTAAAATCTTTTTTTATGACGTATTTATAAAGCATTGCCAGACTCATGGGTTTTGTGTTTATCTTGAAAGTAAGTAGATGTGTATCATTGAGTAATACCTATCCTAGATGTTGCTCCAGAAGGTTGCCATAACCTTTCAAATTTTGGAGTCCTAAACAGGTGCAGTATGTAGTCCTGTTATTAAAAATGTCATCACCATGTTTGAAAATGGTTGTTTAAGTTGAGAAATTTCAGTTAGTTGTTTTTATAGTGAGTCCTTTTCAAACATGCACTGCAATCTTGTCTTACTTATGGGCAGGAAACATATTCCCAGATGTTATAACAATTTTTTCCAAAAATATGACCTTTAACAAATTTTTTTTTACCCCCTTTACAATCACTGTAAGAAATTACCAGGTGTCTTTTTGGTGTTATTTTTTCCAGGGTAACTGGTTATCTCATATTGAGGATCCTTAGTTTTCTCGTGGATGGAATTCACTTACACAAGGGCCAAGCAGAAATGATTAAAAGAGCAAGCAAGGTAAGGTCGAGTAGTAAAAGACATGCATTGTGAATATTTGGGACAAAGCTCACTGTGAAGAGGAAGTACTCTGTTGTCAGAAGTGTCAATATGACTTTCTAAGATGTACAACTACAGCAGAGCATTTTAAATTGTGAATAAGTTATTGCATCATTCTGTGATCTTATGCTGAGTGGCGGTACTAGCAGTTAGTTGTTGAAGTGCTCTGTTTGTTTGAACATGACTTTTAGGATATATGAATAGGAGAGATTTCCATAGGGGATTTCTAGATAGCATTTACCAGTGACCGTTGAACAGACTTTCGATTGACGTCATTTTTGTTGATGCCATTTTGCTGATGTGAAAAATGATGCATGCAAAAGCCTGTTTGGAAAGGGTCATTGCTTACCTTCATACTGTACTTAGTCAAGACTAAAGGGGTCCCAGCTTTCTTTTGGTGATGTAAAGATGTGGCACATGACCATGGACCACGTACAAACACAATTAAGAGTGGTAATTCACTTATAATTCCTTGCCTATCCCAACAGAGATTTAGTAAATTAAGGTGACATTTCAAGAATGTGGGCGATGAACTATCACAGTGTTGTCAAAGTTGAACTTTAATAAATCAGAACGGGATAATTTACCAATTCCTTTTGGGTGTATGTTTGCCTTTTTTCCAAGATCTTATTTAATCCTGTTGCATTGCAGGCCGTGGTCCTGTGGCAGCTATTTGAAAACCCTTAGTAAGTGAAATTTCTGAAAATGCCTAGAAAACTTTGAAACTTAATGTTCTTAAAAACAGTGCAGTTAAACAGCAATACATACTTTTTCAATAGCATTTCAACTCAAATTTTTCTTTTCTTAACAGAGGGATGTTCCCATCATTTTGGTTCCATTACATCGGAGTCACTTAGATTACCTGCTCATGTCTTTAGCATTATTTATTAATGATGTGCCATGCCCTTTCATTGCTGCTGGTGATAACCTTAATATACCTCTAATTGGGTAAGTTCATCTCTACCTCAAAACAAGGAAATTATAAGATGAAATGCTGGTAATGAGTAGTAAAGTTTCAAGTTTAATTCTTAAACTAGCATGTAAGGCCATGTGTTTGGTCTAACAGTAGAGCATCTGCCTCTCACACCGAAGGCCCAGGTTTGATTCCCAGGTTGAGTCATACTCAAAGACTCTTAAAAAGGAACCCACTGCCATTGTTGCGTGATGCTCTCCATAAGCAATGGAGTAGGGTAAACAAGCCAGTGAGCCACAACTGGAAAAAAGGCTGTGGCCTCCTCGACTTGAACCAATAGGTTGGAAACTGGGCCGTAAAACTCCATCTAACTAACTGATACTCCTATGTAGAATACTGTAGTTTGGTAGCATTTTTGTGAATGGCATATAAACAACTTACCCTTTCAACACATTGACTGACTGCATTGTCAAGTGGTTAGGGCATCCGACTTACAAACGGTAGGTCTGGAGTTTGACTTGTGGCTGGGTCATACTAAAAACTTTTAAGATAGAACCTACCGCCATTGTGCTTGTTGCTCAGCCAAAGCAATGAAGTAGGGAAAACAAACCAGGGAGCCACAACTCAAAAAAAAATGGCTGTGGCTGGCCCAACTTTAAATCAGTTAATTAGAAACTGAGTTGTAAAACCTCATCTAACTTGCTTCTGCAACACATCAGCTGGACCTTTTATGTCTACTCTTACATTCTTTTCAAATTTATAGTATTTTTTTGAAATAACAGGACAAAAATGCATTTTAACTGTATGCGAAAATATGGGAAGATGCCTTACTGACATTAATGTAGCTAATTGGATTCGAAAGTATTTGTGCATGAAATAGTTGTGGAGTGTGTATAATGAGGAAACAATCTCCTCCCCCTTTTCCCCCCAAACCTTGCCTTAGTATTTCTTCTTTGCTTTATCTCTAGCTGGTGGTTCCGGCATATCGGTGCTTTCTTCATTAAACGGAAACTCGACAAGGAGGTGGGCAAAAAAGATTTAGTTTACAGGGCTGCTTTACATACGGTAGGTACATTACAGAGTTTTGTTTTATTTTTTGATGATTAGTGTCTCCTGAGGCTATCCCCCTTTACCTCACGTACCATTTATCTATGTTATTCTTCAACTTGCCTGCAAGTTCACCTGGCATAAGATCCTTTAGCGACAGGATAGCACCCTCTCTCCTATAGAGGGTGACCTCTTCCTATCTTCATCCTGAATTTATACAAGCAGGACATGTTTGTGCTCCATTCTGAATTCTCTGTAGTTTTCAGCAAACTCTCTCAGCATCTCCTTATATAACACATTTGTGTTGGTGTGTCGTTAAGCTCCATCTAACTAACTCAGCATCTCCTTGCAGGAATTTGTAGCTAGTCCATAGGCATTTGGGCTATCAGAGTTAGGGGCCATTCAGCAGGGCTTTAACCAGGCCCTGGGTATTAAATTTTCCACAGTTACCACAAATAACACTCCTCAGGAAATGAAGGGGTGTGTGGTATGTGCGCTGTTTTATTACCCTCAGATAGATTTATATTAGTTCCTATTTTACAATCTTGGACAAAACTGTTGGGATGCTTTCCACCATTATGTCATGTGTAGTGATGTGCTAGGTTTAAAAAGCCCTTGTTCTGCTCTCTGTTCACAAGTAATACCTTTTCTCCCTCGCCCCCTGTACAACATCCAGTCCCAAAAACAAAAATCTGGTGTGTCCCTAATTGACCTTACTATCCATAACATTATTCAGGTTAACAGAGATGATGGGGGTGTTCCAAGGAGTTTTGCTCAAGATTGTAGGAGTGCAAATATTCCATTCCTCACAGTGATTTGAGGGAAGTGGTTATGTGTGATCCACACTTGCATGCCTTAAAAATCAAAGCCTTATTAACCCTCAAATCTTATTTCCAGACAAGGAATTAGCTGCAGTGTGAGCAAAAGAATGTTAAATTTTGAGAAAGGAATTGGATAAATAAATGGGTTTCCCAGCAGGCTCCATTTCTTTGGTTCCTTGTGTAACAAAGGAACCTATGCAGTCACCTTGGCGTATGTATGTGTGTGTGTGTATTTGACGGATTGGAATGCCAGGTATGTGGTGTGATAACTCAATAACCGAGTGATCAATTTTTTTCAAACTTGGTATGTATGTAGATGTTGTGGAGTAGATGTGCCCTATCGTTTTTGGTGGAGGTCAAAGGTCACTGGTGATCACCGGAGGCCAAAAACTGAATTTCTGTTAGTAGCTGTAACTCAGTATCCGTTGTTCAAGCAGTGGCATAATTTTAGGATAAGTTAGATTGGTAGGAGGTGAAAATGTTGGTACATCAACCGAAATAATTGGAAAGGGTCAAAAGGTCAGAATGTAATGTTTTATTGATATCTTGCCACTGAAACATTTTAGAGGGGTGGTGTAATGGGGATTTGTGTTCTTCTAAGTGAAATGCACGTGATGACCCCCCGTGACCTCACTTGACCTCATTTGACCTTTTGACCTTTGTGACTTTTTGTGACTTTTTTTTGATGTCAAGATTTGTCTTGATCAGAGGAACCAAAAAGGCTATCACAGTCTACCCTCCTACGATCTTCGTTACTTGAGTTACTGACATTTAATTGACAGGCTAGTGTGTACATGTAGGTCATATGTAGGCCTATTGCAATGCCAGGTATGCGGTGCAATTACTCAATAACCAAGTAACATAGTGGAAATAATGGAAAGTTGTGTTTGTCTAAGTGATGTGCACGTGAAGACTCTTTGGGTCTTTGTTCAATTGGTTTAAAAGTCCAGCTGAAGTTTAATGCCTTTAGACAAGTGCAATGTATAAAAGAAAAGAAGAATTATAACCCGCTCTCAGTCTAAAAGCAGTTAGGTTAACAACCAGGACAGTAATGCAGTTATCATTAAAAAAACCTTTTCCTCACATACAGTATTGAATAAAGTTATTCGCAATGGAAGCTAAGACTCCAATTTCAATAGTAAAATATGAAAGCAGTTTCTCTTCTTTACCTCTGCTTTTATCCTAGGGGCTACAATGCTGTTTCTAACACCCTCTTTAGGTTAAAAGGTCAAGTTGAAAGTCATTTATTAGATTCTACAGAGCTGTGTTTGTTTCTTGGTCTTCTAGCCAAATTGTGAAGAAGAAATTGGTGGTAATTTATCACTCTCTGGCTGCCTTTAGTAGCAGAATTGTGGGCTTTTCCTTTTTTTTGCTTCTAAGGCAAACACATTGGGTAGTCTAAAGGACAACCATGATATAATTTCTAGTCATCCATCATAAATTTTGGTGGTCAGGGATGACCAGATGACTGTTAAATTTCTTTGGTGCAGAAGAGACTGTGTTTTATTCAAAATCAGTTTTGATCTTCTTTGACTGTATTTGACATTTGTGACTTCTTTTTAAGGTCTGGATTTGAATTGTTAAGTAAGATTGACCAAAAAGGCAATTAACTAACCTCCTATACTACCCCAGACTCAAGCAAATGACATTTTAGTGAAAGGTGATGAATGTATTTGTGCATGGAAGTGGGCGGTGTGCAGTGTGATTTGAAAAGTTCAGTGATCCGTTTCTCTCACACTAAAAGTGTTTGTATTATTTTGAAATTTAATGTGTCCCTTTGTTTTGGGGTGATGGCCAAAAGTCATTGGGGTTAAAGGTGCAAATTATGCCTTACTTTGTGACTACCTTAATACAATATCATCTTAAATGCAAGGAACCAAAGTGCCCTTGGGCTCTTGTTTTTCCAAAATTTTTTCCTCAGTTTTGCCTGTTATATGCAAAAGTCTCTTTATGCTCTGCTTTTACTGAGAGAAAAATTTAGATTTTTAATTTCTTGAAAGTCCTTGAACTAAGTCGTTTGTCTAAGAAAATTGTGTATCTGTTCTTGAAAAATGTAGAAAAGCAGTAAGTTTTTGCATCAGCATGTGTGAATATTGCATAAACTGTGTGTGTTAACAATGCATTATTATTGTTTTTCAAAGTGATTTTGTATTCTTCAGTCTTGAAAATGGCCATCCTAATTTTGTTTTTGAATTGCACCATTTAATATGTTAGAGTATCTTGGAAGACAAACCTAAATGATTATTGTAAATATTTTGTAAAAGTATTGATGCATTGTCAAAAGTATAATGTAAGATATTTTCACCAATAATGTTTTTCTGTATTTCATTGCAGTGCATGGAGCAAATTCTTGCCAAAAACCAAAATATGGAGTTTTATATTGGTAAACTTCCTTAACTTTTGGTCTTAATTGAGAGCAATTTGTTGTAGGTTGCCCTTTGATTATAACCCTACCTTCTTTGGATGCCAATATTGATCAGCAAATTGAATCCATGCATTCAAACTTTCCCAGTTGGCTGTGCCCTGTCATTAAAAAATGCAATGCCTCCCTTATTGTTGAGCAATGTATCAAAAATTATTATCACGATAATTTTATAGAGATGAAACGGTATTAATAATTGAAATGTGGCGATAATATCTTGTGAAGAAAAAGGAAAAATGTACATCTTTTCTTTCTTCTTCATATTTTCTCCTTGCAAATTTCTACTTTTACTTTGCACTGATCTTAGAGTAGCAACAGCAACTGCGTTCCGTCACCATGTGTTCTTTGTATCCATTTCTTAACCCTTTACCGTTGTGCTCCGATCGGGGCATACTTGTGCGGCTCGGGAGTGGGTGGAAAAGCGGACGTAGCATGCCCCGCATCAGCTTCCGTAGGCCATTGACCCCGTAACCTTAAACCATTGTCTCTCTCGTTGTTGTGGCCGAATTTTCGGGTAGCTACTCGCAGTTTCGAGCTCCGCGTGAAACGGTAAAGATGGGTGACAGCCGAGCTCTCCGTATGGGTCCAAACGGACCCAAACAACGGTAAAGGGTTAAGCAGTTAAGAAGTCATTGAACAATAAAATGAGACAAACAAAAGATTTCTAAATTATCATTGACTTCTGTACTTCTGTCTTACTTAGTTCACTCAGAGGTGAGACAACTTGCATGAAACTTGTGTCAGCAAAAATGATAATTGTTATTATCAAATAATCACAATATTTTCTTATTTGATTTTCTTGAGGGTAAAAAGTCAATGTCACCCAATCCTAGCCACTCTGTTCATTCACTTAGCTTCACCAGCATAACTTCCTAGAAGAATAACCTATAGAAAGCAATATAAACAGGTTTGTATTTTCATCAGGAATGTTTCTTTTTTATCAGAGGGAGGTCGTACAAGAAGTGGAAAAGCCCTTGCTCCTAAAGGAGGCCTTCTGTCAGTGGTTATAGATGCCTACATGGATGGTAAGTCATCTTTTCACTCTGTCACAATTTCATAAAATTTATAAAAAGATTTTATCTTGATGTAACCTCAGAATCTGAAGCCATTTGTGTGGAAGAAGTCAGAGGCACGGACTTATATACATGGACAGAGCATGTAACATGTACGTCCTATTGGTAGATGGTCACCACCAACTGGGACAAAAAAGGCACACCAAGATGGCCACCGTGAAGCTATAAATCCTCTGATTTGAGGACAACTCTGTAATATTTTAAAAAAAGGTGGACTTGAATGGGAAACAATATTATATTCCTGCAATAGGTGAAGTAATTTTGACATTACTATTGCCATATTTCAAAAATATATATACTTTCTGGCAAAATACGGTGACATAGTTGAGAAAGTCAAAACTACTTTCACACAAAACCATAGCAGACAGCCATCTTGGTGCCCTTTTTCTCACACGTATGGTAGCGACAATGTACTGTGCAGTATGCTCTGTCCATTTTTAGGAAGTCCATGGTCAGAGGTAAAAGTCCTCTTGATGCTCTGATGCTGTTTCAAAAAGGTTTCAAAAAGGGGGAGGGGGGAATTTATGATGCATGTGAGACCTGTGAACCAGGGTCAGCAGAATCCTAGATAAGGCAGCAGGCCTCTTGGGAGTACAGTAGCAGGTAGGCTGCAGCAGTGACAAATTTACAGCAGGGATAAATGCCAAGTGCCTATTTGCCTGTGTAGCAGACTGGAGGGCATATTCCTTGTTCAGTCATATCCCAACTAAGTCTGCCAAAGTGAACACCAAACAGATTTCTTTGGATATTCATAGAAATATGTGGCCTAGAGACTGAATGGATGTTAGTGAATATTCACAAGAAGGCATCATCTGGTCCTGTTTAAAACATGCAGTAGACCATGCCACCCACAGAGTCGATATAACATCGTGAAGCACACTTCCTGGTAGTTCCCTGTGGACAGTTGGTTATGCAGTGCAGTAGTGATCTGATCAGGTTTCA
Source organism: Holothuria scabra (assembly GCA_037179385.1). Classification (NCBI taxonomy): domain Eukaryota; kingdom Metazoa; phylum Echinodermata; class Holothuroidea; order Aspidochirotida; family Holothuriidae; genus Holothuria; species Holothuria scabra. The sequence continues at coordinate 41,780,321 of CM074194.1, forward strand.
ACCTAGTCCTTCAGTTTACAACAACAAGAATACACACACTGGCTGAAACCATAGCATAGAAAACGAGGCAGGATATGAATAGGTCATATTATGGCAATGAAGTTTGCGTCTAAAATTGGACGCAGGCCTCTTCGTTTTGGCGGACAGTGGTTTGTGAAGCCTAAAAGGGGGAGTGAACAAACAGAGTCCGCTCCGCAGGGTAAGTGCATATTTGCTACCCTGTTTTCCGTTATCATTTCTTAGATATCAACCGTTAACATCCTCTATCCTCCCACCCTTCCCAACCAGGGCTCTCTGATCAGATCTTCTACTGTAGGACTTACTAAATCCAATTATTCATGATGTAGAGGTTAATACCTTTTCTTTCCTTCTGCAAAGGAGTTACTAAGACTTAATGCTTCTGGTTCATATTTATGTCATTTTTCTCTTCATGTTTTTTCAATTTCACAGGTGTAATAGCAGATGCGTACATTCTGCCAGCTTCGGTCAGTTATGAAAAAATTATTGAAGGAAATTTTGTCAGTGAGCAGATGGTATGTATAGGAAGTATTTACATTGTTCTTTAATTTATAACATTTTAGTCAACTTAAAGGTTTTCTTAGAAGGACCCACTGAATCCAACCATTTCAAATGCTCTCCTCATTAACTTTCTTACTCTGTTGGGAATAGTTTTGGTAAGATCAAGCGGCAACATAACTCCATTACATGTGACCATGTGAGAACTGTCGTATTTCAAACTGTGTTTGTAGTGTAAGTGAATACTTCATCATACAGGTATCATTTGTCTGTGGGTAATTTATGCACATCTGTGAAATTGTGTAAAGTACTAGTGAAGAATCTATTAAAGTAGCTTGAAATCTTCATAGTTATGTGTGAGAGAATTGCATTGAACTTTTCTTTTTCAGGGCCTGGCCAAAAAGAAAGAAAACATGTTTGTTCTTTTTGGAACCCTTTGGAAAGCTTTCCACTCAAGTTTTGGTAATGTCCGAATCAACTTCGCACAACCTTTTTCTCTGAAGGTAAGCAATCAGCCACACAGTTTTGGTCTTTCAACATAATTTTGAACCTAGCAGGATGCCCACTGCCCCTTCTGTTCTCTCATTTACTCACCCCCACAAAATGAACGAATTTAAAATTTTCTTCCATGAAAAATTTCCAGTTTCAAAAGTAGCATACTAAGTATCTACAGCAGGGAAGTGCTGGCAGACAAAACCTGGATCATTATAAGAGAAATTAGCAGCCAAATATTGCAAGTTTATGTTTGTTTGCCTGATGAATGTGATCAAAGATGTGATTACCTTTCCATTTTTGCATGAATGGAACATCCTTATTGGTATTCATCTGAGCAGAAAAGAAAAAAGAAAAAACTTTAAAATTAGAAAACAAAAAAAGACCCTTTGATGATCATGTTAATGTGTGGTTGTTTTTATTGAATTAATAGGAATACCTTGACAGTGCTCAGAGAGTAGTCCCAATTCAATCAGACATATCGATGAAACCTCGCTTGATAAAAGCAATAAGTGATAACTCCCTCTATGGGACAGATGTCGTCCTGGAAGATCAACGCCAACTCATCCGAGGCTTGGGAGAGCACATTGTTTTAGGTGAGAGCTAAGCTATATTTTAAATTTTTAGATACTTATGGAGGTGTGTGGCTTTGTTGTTGTCTTCAATTATGAATGATGAAATAAACTTATCGAATGAAATTTTTACTGTATTCATGAAGTTTCTCCTTCTTTCTCCTAGATTCTCAGGATGTGTCTGCTCTTATGAGTACAAATCTTGTGGCATTTTTGTTGCTGACAAAACATAGACGAGTAAGTTGGCTGAAGTTCACCTCACCATTTCCTTAGTTCCAGTTAACTGAAATTTCAGATTTTGAATAGTGGTATTTTGAATGAAATCATTTTTTCCTTAATTCATTTCATTCTTTTCATTTCAGTATTTTTTAAGATAATTGAATTCAAATTATGATCTTTCCATGTATACAGTATTTACATTCTGTTACAGAAGCATTGTGAACTTGTAAATGCAGTTTAAACATTCATACAACGTTTATAATAACACTGATAACATTGATGTATGCTGAAATGCAGATCTTAAAACCAAAAAATATGTAAGGGGTCAGTGGTTAAACAGACAGATGCCCTCAGATGATTAGATCTGATCATAATTATTTTGTAAAAAAGATAAATGAATAAATGTATTGAATAATATATGGAATAAAATCAACTCAACATTGTTCTTAACTGTATTCCATTGCTGATGTATATTTGACAAAACTCTGTTGGCATTTGCGTGACACTGTTCTGTAATGTTGTTCCAGAATAAATTTCCTTTTAAAATAATTTAAAGAATTATCTGATTCTCATTTGAAAAATTATGTGGGTATATTATCATTTGGAATGAAGTGCTATGCTTGTGGCAAAAATTGTAATTTTAAGGGGAAGTTCTGTCTGAAACCTATTCACGTTTTCTTCATTAACGTATGATATTTTTTTGATATTAAATAGGGCACAACTTTGAACCAGCTTTCTACAGACTTGGTTACCTTAAAGCAAGAAATTGTCGCCAGGAGACGGGATGTTGGGTTCACTGGCAAATCAACAGACGTTGTCAAACATGCAATAAAAATACTGGGACCAAAGCTGGTGAAATCGGAGAGCAGGCCATTAAATCCAGATGTGGTACCTTTCTCCCAGGGAGAGAGGAATCAAATAAGAAACCAAAGAGATTTGATTGTACCTAATACTAGCCTGCCAGATGTTCTTGAGCTCAGTTACTATGCAAATGCTATCTTGTCTGTTTTTGTAATGGAGTCTGTTGTTGGTGAGTTGTTTGGCAACATTTTTCTTCATGGTAATTTGCAATGGAGTAGGGAAAACAAGCCAGTGAGCCACAACTGGAATAATGGCCATGGCTGGCTTGACTTGAACCAATAGGTTGGAAACAGGGCCGTTAAACTCTATCTAACTAACTAACTTCATTGTGTTTTGTCACCATGAGGGTAAAAGGTCATAAATTGTACCTGAAAGCAGATACTTCTTTTTATGGGAAGTTTTAGTCAATCAGATTTGAGCACAATCTGTGATGGGCATTAATGCTGTTACATGCATCATCATGGTTTATCTGAAGCATATGTCTGCCTTTTGATTCATGTCCATTATTCTGTTTCAAGTGTTTTCCACTTTGAGACAGTAAAGATAAAAATAAAGTGATGTCACTTTGCTGTCCTTTATTATTGACCCAGCAATTGCTGTTTTTTTGCTTACAGTGTGGAAGGGTGGTATCTGAGACAGGTTTGAGAAAGTTTCGAGAAACAGACACACTTTGTTATTAATCTGTTCATGCAGACATAACAGTACAATGGCTTTGTCAGATGTCGTTTAACTCGTATCCTGCTGAAGGTGAAGTATCATGCTGAGGGCGCTTTCCATATTACACATTTGAAACCCTTTAGGTGTCCTGTTGAAGTTGAAATATCTTGCTGATGGTGCTTTCTGTATTGCACATTTGCAACCCTTTATTTGAAACAAAACAATCCACATCACCCCTCATTACCTGTATTTTTGGTCTCAACTCTAGAAAATGGTGGCAGTAGAAAAAATAGGTCATATCTGGTGTAAGAAGAAGTTGGTAGGTGTACCTGCTGAGCTGAAGAAATGTTTCAAAAATGAAACCTGCTGTCAAAAGTGTCATCTTAATAAGAGTTCAGTATTAAAATCAGTATAACTTTGAGATGAATAATATTTTTTTTTGCTTTCTTTTCTTTTCTTCTGTAGCCAATTCCATCACATCATTGATTGGGGAGAAATTAATTACTGCCAGTAACAGTCCAAACAAAGTCATCACAGTTTCCAGGTCAAAGGTTATTCATAAAGCTGAGGAACTCTGCGATCTCTTACAGTTTGAGTTTACATTCACAAGGGTAAATAATGCTTTTTTCGAAGGCAGTAGTTAAGACATAATATATATAATATGGTAACATAGTAGAACTTTCTGTTTGTTTTCATCTCATTCTTTTCTTATGATTTAAATCTGAGAATATGAAAATTCATTTAGTTGAAAAAATTGTTCAGTTTTTTGTTGTTGTTAATAGCCATTGCCCATGTTATTGGCATTGTTCATACTGGTCAGTGTTAGAGGCTCAAAGCAAATGTGATGATTCTGCACTCAGTCTACAAATCCCCCGAGTAACATCATCATCAGCAGGAAATTGCTGCACTGATAAATCTACAAACATGACACACATTTTTGTAGTCAGGTCATATATAGGCTACATACTATTTGAAATTTCTTACCCCCAAGAAAAAATGAAAGGGGAGAATTTCCCACCCATATTTTCAGCCCCCCCCTGTGGGCTGGGGGTTGTAGAATGTGCCCACAGTAGTTCCTGTCTGTCGTAAGAGGTGGCTAAAGGGAAACTAAACTTGCACTTGAACTATACTGAAAATAAATTCGAACTTCGAACATTTTATCAAGTTGACTGACAGTATATAACACATTCATGTTGGTGTGTCATTAAATCTCATTTAACTTTCTAACATATTTTGGGCGGTTACACTAAACACTTTTTCATCTGTGTCAGATTGTAGTAAGGAAAACATTTCTATGATGGCACTCACCTCTGAAGGTCAAAGTTTCACTAGATCACTGATACGAACTCACATTTAATCTTAATCCAAACCCAATCATATTTCTTACCTTAACCCTACTTCTGCTAAAGGAGGAATCCCAAGCTTCATCCTACACAATATTTTGTATCTGATCATAAGCCTAACCCTCAAAAAGTCCAAAGTACATTTTCATTCATGGAAGTATTCTCTCTATGAAACTGTCAATCTAGTGAACCCTTGGTCTAGTGGGTGAATTTTCATTCAATGAAGAATTCTGTCTAGATAGCAAATTGAAACACTAGTGAACATTGGGTGTAGTGGATCCCCTGTGGGGAGGGGGTGGTAGACCATTCCCCCAGTATTTTTTTGCCTGTCGTAAAAGGTGACTGAAGGGAAAGACTTTCACAGTGTTGGATCTGTATTTGAAACTGAAAGTGAACTTCAATCATATTCCAAACTGTATTCAATCCCCATCTTTCTATCTAGTTTACACTATGTAATGTATTTGTGTTGGTGTGTGGTTACACCTCATGGGTCTAGTTGACAGCCCCCCCAGGGAAACCATAGATTAAGAAGTCTTCTCAGACTATGCTATGAATAACTTAATGACAATCGACTTATACTTCTCAAGTGAGAAAAGAGGAGGTATAGCACTGGCGTTAATTCTGTCAGTTAAACCAGGTGTGAATATTTTGAAATTGGTTCTTCAGACCATTTTGCACATTAATTGACTATGTATGGATTGGAACCATTTTGTTTTTAATGGAACAATTTTGATTCCTATATAATCAAACAAGCCTTCTTTCTTTCTTTCTTTCTTAACAGCCATGTGAAAATTTGTTAACCAGCATCTCAGAAGCTTTGGACAGCCTTATCTCTGCTGAAGTAATTATCAAATCAAAAGTAAGCACTGAGCATCTTTCGAACTAACGTTTCCTACCATTTGTGTCTTAAACATCTCTGGAGACATTTTACTACATTGTCATATTTTGAAATGAAGCATGTCATTTTTAGGTAGATTTCAAACCTTTTGCTTTGCAATGAATGCTTTTTCATTGGTCAGTAAGTATACAGGTTGAAGACATAGCTAGCACAGCTAAATGGCTCTGAAGAGTGGCAACACATTCAGTAATGGTTCCCATGGTCAGAGAATATCAGGAAAAGTTGCCTGAATGTGGAAAATTATTTCAAGGTCTGGAAAGTCTTGAAATTCATGGAAATTGTGTGAAGCCATGAAAAAGTGAAGATTTTCACCAAGTGACATCATTCCATTCTCACCCGTAATATCAAAGTGTGTACTTATTCAAAATATCAAAATTTATTACTGTCGTCAAACATAGATTTGGTCTTGGGAATTGTCCTGTAAAAATCTTTCAATTTGATTTCCCTAAAAGTGCTGGAAATCTGTTCACTTGAATTCAGTGAAACTGTTCTGTCGGACAAAGTGAAAAGACAGTAGGGGTAGATAAAAGTGAGTTTTGAATAATTTTTGGTTAAAGAAAGGAAACTCTTTAATATCACCAGAGAGGGATACTTGAATGTCATTACTTGTTGTTGTAAATATTCATATATTTTTACTTTGTACAGGATCTGCATACCTCCAGTGCAGACTCACAATGGGCAAGAAGAATTGCAAGGTCAACATTTTGGGATGGAGAGGAAGGGGAAGGTCAAACCCAAGCACAAAGTGATGTTGAACTAGAGGTAAGTGGGTTTCTTCTTTTTTTTTTTTTTTCATTTTCCCTATAAATCCTGGCCCGGGGGGGAGGGGGAGTTGTTATTTTACAATGGTACAGGAACACAATTACACTGGAAACCTCTATACTTTGTCTTGACCTGTAGGGAGATTTGGTCAACTCTCTTCTCCCAGACTAATTCCCAGAGGTCATCTCCCATACTACAGTAAGGTCTATACAGTAATTTGGTGTAATGTTCAGATTTTTATTTTGATTTTCTTTGGGGGGGGGGGGGCGGGGGGGCCTTGGTGGTGAGAACAGTGAAGAGGCTGCAATGCAATGTCCTTAAATCTGTCCCCTGTTACATCATGAAGTGCTTCTCCTTAGGAACATAAATACTATTACAATCAAATACAACAATGTACCCTGTTTATTTCCTTGCAGGTTTTAGCTTCTGAAGAAGGTCTGGAGAAATTGATGTTCTTCCAAAAGATCTTAGGACCTTTCATTGAGGGGTACTGGCTGTCCAGTTGTAACCTGGTAAGATTACTGGACAGTGACATGCCAGAGTCAGAATTTGCAAACATCACAAACTCATATGCCAAAGAAAGAGTGACCAAAGGCCTTGCCACATATGGTAAGAATTTTTGGAGCTTAGTATTATTGTTGTAGTTAAAGAATGGCCCCAACTTCTGATTCTCTGAACTCTACGGGCCTTGAGGCATGACACCTTGAGACTTCTAGGTCTCCATGCATATTGTATTGCAAGCCTATTTTTGATGCTGGCTTGGGCTATCAGACCAAGACTACAACAGTACTCTGTATTCAAGTGAGAGCAAAAAGTGTGTTTGTGGCACCATGACAAATTACTGTGTGACACCATGGAAGATCACATGGCAGTTTTGAGATTCTAGTATCTAAATGTGCCCCTCATATATTGGTAAAGCTACCCATACTTTGTCAAGGGTATAATTGCTGCCACAGTTAGATAATTTGCATGTATTTTAATGAGATGAAGGAGTAGGAGGCAGTTGCTCCCCCTCCCTCCTAAATACATTACAAAGTGATACATGCAGTGACAGAACTGAAGTTTTCCTGTCTTACTTCCCGTTCTCATTCATGGAACAGGTTTCTTATCCAGTAGGCAAAATGGGAGAGTCTGGAATTTTATCATTGTCTTGAACATCTTTGGATTATGGGTGTTAGGTTTGGAAAAATTGCCATAAGGTCTTGAAATTTAAAACCGTTTTCCCTCTGGAGTTGCAGTCATATGAAGTATATTTTTCATTCTAGATATTTCCATTTTAATTTCAAAACATCCTAAGGAAGTGTTAAATTTCAGCATTTTCAAAGTATTGGAACCTCCATATTGACAGATGCAATTTGCAGTTCAGTGTACTTTCTCATATTATTGGCCTGCCATGCTAATTTCTCTCGGGAAGCCTTGAGACCTCTGTCATCTTCTACAATGGTTTTTTGAGGGTTTTTTTTTTTTTTTTAAGGACTAATCCTCCAACTCCAAACAATAATTTTTTTAGTAGCCTGCAGAAAGTCTAAATTGTGTTTTGATTGACAGCTGGTTAAAAAATACAGAGTACTAAAGCTCATATACTATGCTGAGAGTGTTTTGATTACACATTAGGGTCATGTTTTTTCACCCTGAAACAATAAAGTGAGATTGTGTCTGGATGAGGATAAGTTTTAGACAGCTGTGGGAGGGACTTAAGTTATAAGTAGCTAACAAAACCTGGAAGTGTTTCGGGTGAGAGGGTAAGTCCTTTAAGTGTTGCCCTGTCAATTTATGGAGAAAAATACACCAGAGATTTGACATAGTTCCATGTATTTCCTAAGAGATAAAAGGTTTACATATTGTAGAAAACAAGAACCTCATCTTGTCATTTTCAAGGGCTGAAGGTGATGGATGAGGGAGCTAAACACATTAATGTATTTTAATTTTAATGTTGGCTTTTTGCTGCTAACCTTGGGCTTTCTTTCAACCTATTTAACAAAAGCCATGTTTATATCATTTATTCAGTGGCAAGTTATTTGGTGTTATTTAAGAAATATCATATAGGTTTCCTTCATCAAAAAATACATAATCCTTTTTTTTTTAACCTTTCCAGCTGAAAGCTGTGCCATGGACACCCTTCGAAACTCATGGAAAGTCTTTGCTCATTGGAAGGTCATATCATATTACTATACTGAGAACAAAACTAAGATGGTTCAGTTACAAGATGGTTACAAGACAGACGATCAGCTTAGCTCTTTCATTGACAAAATTGAGGCATTCAAAATGTAGAAAAACTGCAAAATTTGAAATACAAATGGAAGAGTGTGACTTTTGTCAGAAATGAATCTCCTTGTGTCCTGTGAAGTCTCCAAATAATTTTCTAAACTTAGATATGGTTGGTGAAGTTGGGTTTAGCTGTGTATATAATACAAGCTCTGTGAAGTATGGACCCTTCAAATGCTGTTATGTATAAATTGAATATGATTGGTCAGATTTAATTTTGTAAATACTGCCCTGACTGAAAGGAGGTCCTGGCAACGTTCCAGGAGATGGTGGTTATGTGAGATGATAGATTCGTATTCACGTCTGAAAGAACTATGTCTGTGCCGTTAACTTTGCTGGATTTATTTGTGACCTTTGACATACTCCTGTGCTACTGTTGCCAATTAAAGGGCAAGAGCAGTTTTCCCAAATTTTACTTTGAATTAACAGATGAATCTAAAAAATTTTTCCTTATATCTTTTAAAGTATCCTTCATAATATTTTATGATTTTAATATTGCACGTTCAAGGTAAACCAAACATTGACTCCTTGAAAATTTCACATTTGAAGAAAAAAATTCTGTCACATGACTCTCAAGAGCCAATCACAAAACTGCTCTTGCCCTATAAGTGTGTATGTATGTAGATGTTGCCATGAAATTAAAGGGGCAATCAGTTTCACAGCGAATATTAAACTTTTGTTCTAGTACTTCATTCCTTTTTTAACTAACCATTTTCCAAGTCAATAGTCATTGAAGAGGTCTTTGAAAATAGAAGAAACATCAATTCTGTGTTAATAAATGTTGAATGGGAATTTTGATCGGGTAACAAAATTCCACACAGATGCAATACTAGATAGCTTCATCCATACAGTGAACAATTACAATGTCAGACCATGATTTCAGATCTTTTTTTTTATTTTAACTCAATGTATAATTGTGGTGCAGAATGAAAGTCATGGTAAACTGGAAAAACAAACTCTGATTGCAGTCTTTAAACTGAGAGAGAGTTCTACAGCAGAACCTATTTTTTAGAATATTGTCATTTGCTTTTCATTGCAAGATGCTTTTTGTTTGTTTAAAAAACAACATTTTTGTAAATTATTTGTTAGGTTATATTGCCTTTAAAAGGTCAAAATTATCCAAACAGGATGTTGTATATGTTACAAATGGTGATTCAAAAGAAAACTGTACCATCTATGCATTTCCCATGAGTATGATATTTTAAGTTGTTTTCACCCTTAATTTCTGCTTTCTTAACATTGATATCTTACTGTTAATGTTTTGATAATTTCAGAGACACTGTTTTCACACAACCTTGGAATCATGAAAGAAGGAAGTCTAATTTACTGACAAAAATTAAAAAAAAAAATGGGAAGTTAGGCCTACATTAATTTCAAACTGATTTGTTGTGTACCTGATTAAAGATAGACATAGACCTGACAAGGTAAAGGATGGCAGAATATGGGATTTTGGGCAGAAATTGTTGTGGGAGATTATAATAATTAAAACCTCAGTGGCTGCCAGACAGAAACAGTCCCAACATGTTTGGAAGGATTTGTCTGTAAAAAGATTGTTTTTCAAGCATTTGTACAGCAGCTTGAGTCTGTAAAAGAATGATCATGTTTTAATATTATAACAACAAAATGCCCCAAAAACGTGAAAAGTTACGAAGTATAGAAAAAGCATTCATTCATTGAAAGTTTCTAGGGATGTTTCACTCACAGTTTTTGGTATTATCATAAGTTTGAAAAAAATACACACAAAAATTTATATAGAGTGCTCAGGTGATGTTCATTCAAAGGATATGAGGAGGTAAGGATGTAATACATTTTAATAAATTTTATTTTAATTCAGTGTGTTAGTTTGAATGTGATAGTTCCATTTCCGTCCTTGAATTCAACACAGGGTTGACTCAGTCACTTTACAACTTGTACATTCTTCTAACTTCCTGTTTCTCTCATGATTCTGCCAGAAGAACAATATTTCATCTTATGATGACCTTTGTCAACTGCTTTTCATTTTTGACAACATGCAGACTTTCTCTCTCCCCCTACTCATTGAACATAAAAGATTTAAATGAACTTAGGACGATGGCGCATACTCTTTGAAGTCATGGCTTCGTTTTACTTGCACTTGAACCAAAAGAATGAGTGAGTCACTTCATCAATCAATCTTATTTTTCTGGGTCTGAACCCAATATCCATTATTCTATTTTCAAAGTAATGAATTTTCTTGGGAATAGAAATTTGGGAAATAGAATATTAGCTTGTTATGTAAGACCGTACAAAAGAAACAGTAAGGTAGTTTTCTTCAATATCAAAAGAACACCGACCGATGCTGCAAAATTAAATGTAGCCTTTAGTGAAACTTTTATTTGATGTACTGTTCAAATGAATTACTCTTTATCTTATCCTGTAACAAGAAGCTTCAAAGCTTTAAAAAAAATATTGTATTGTAATAAATCATGCTTATGTATATGTATATCATGTATAATGCAAAATATGTTATTTCCTTTCCCTTGGACTTAAAATTGTAATTTTTTTTCCCTTGTAGCAGAATTGTAGATGTTCATGTTTTCAATGTAGGGACTGAAATGTCAAGAAACTGATAAAATGGGTTGCACTTTTTCTATAGAATTGGGTGACTCTTTAATTTTAATACATGGCATGTAATGGGACATTGTGACCGGTGGTTTACATAATTTAAGTAACGTCCTGTCCCTTGATTTCTTGGATAGGGGTAGATGTTGCCTATTTTGCTGTTTAAAAAATCGATTATTACTCAAAATTTGGGACCAAAAATCAAGAAATCTTACACAGTATTACAATTGTTGATTGCCAGGCACAAATTTGCACATTAAACATGCTTGCCAACTGTACCGTTTTAAGCGCAGTTGTTCAGTTTTCTAAGCTTGAAAACCCATACAAATTGGAATGTCACATCTTCTGATTTCCAGTAAAATATACTTATCATAAAGTCGATCAGAAAAATCTCCAAGTTACAGCTTTGCTAAAATAAAGGCAATCTTTGCATACACCATTGTTTCAACATAACCCTTACAACACTTCCTGACAAAAGTATTGAGTTTCTTCAGTATTGTGGCTCTAAGTTATTGCGTAACAAAGTAAACAATGAAAGGTGTTATCATTGAAAACAATGGTAATAAATTTCAAATAGCAATTAGTTGCCATGGAAACCATTTTTTTTTGAATAGGTAAACAAGGTTGAGTTAAAATGAAAGTGTCTGCATGCAATGTTATGCAAAACCTTTGCATATGTAAGGATAAAGATAATTCATCTTGCCTGTTTTTCTTAATTGCAATGCACAGTACTGTTGTTAATTTTGAAATGGCTTCTTTTGCAAAGTTGAAATAAAATGACCAGTTTAGCTCATAAGTTAAAGCTCCTTAAATATACTCTGTATGCAGTATTGTTTAAGTGTAGTTGGTATGATGGAGGTTCATTTCAGCTTTTGTCTTGTTTGTTCTCAACGTAAGTACAAAGCTTACATAATGTATAAGTGTACTTAAGATGGGCGATTTTCCCATTTGTGAACCTTACTTTTATTCAGGAAATGGTCAAACTGACCACTCCAAATTATCCAATTGGTGACTGCTGCCAAATGTGGATTTTTTTTTTTTTTATGTATTCAGTTCCTTTTTCATTTTGTTATGCAAATATACTTTTTGACTATCAGAGCCGAAGTTGTTAGTGGTACTGAATATTCATTAAGTTTCTTCAAAAGCTCAATAAAAATTTCGTTTTCAATGTTTCATTTTGTTTTAAGTCCAAGAAGGAGGTGATGAGAGGTTTGTGTGAAAAAAGAGAGATTCTGATAAAATCACTGAAATTTTTGTTTTATTTAAAATTTGCCATTTTGACATCATTTTTAACCTTATGATAAACTTACGTAAAGATGTTTATCAAATACAAAATATGTGGAACAAATTATAAACTTTGTTAGCAGTATTTGTGCTGTTTTGGTCGTTTTACATATAATTAAGAGTCAATACACGCTGTGCGGAAATTGTTGTCCAATCATCTTCATCTTGCGTTAGATAGCATCGGTCCGGGAGGTGATGAATTATTCAAAGAAATACATATCTCCATCTTGATGCTACACAACCTATAGGTCAATCTTTACAGTTTGTCAAATTAAAGGCCATTTCGTGTTACAGTTGCTTATAAACTCCGTTTACATTCGAAGTCTAAATTATCTTGTGTATGACAAAATTTAAATTTGTGCCTCCATAAAATGGTTAGACACGTCAGAAGATATCGGAGTTGGACAAAACAACCTTTCTGATGAATTGAGTACTGAACACAGTCAGAATTGTACATTTTGAATTATACAATTCTTTTTGTCTGAACGTAATTACGTCATATGCGAGAGCTCTGTATTTTCTAATAACATCCCAAGTATTTGTTGAAGGGTATGGACACAATATTTATGCCAATTATAATGCAAACCGTCCCTCTTTCCAAGTTTGAATATGTAGAGTCCATATACAACGAAGGATTACATTTCAATTAACTGAAATGCAAATAATACAAATGAAGTACGTTCTTACAAAATGAAAGATACACGTACAATAAGATGAAAAAAGAAAACCGGAAAACTGAAATAAAACGTACGAAAATTATCACAGGAAAAAAAAATTAAATCAATATTACTTTTTGAGGAGAGGTCAACGGGAAGATGACAAAAGACACCTGAAGGAAATTGTTCCAAATTTTGAAAAATAGACACTTGGGCACGGGAACATCTGAAAGAGTGTTTAGCGTTTTGATTGATGACTGTAATGTACATTTATATTTTCTATACACAGATATAGGTTGGAGAAAGATATGGCACATAATATCTTAAATGGAAAAATTTCTCATGAGTAGTGCCAAAAACGTCAAATCGCAGGTCACCTTATTCACTTCGAGACGCATGAATAAATATTCGAAGCGTGAACGTGTGTTTGAACACGTGCAAAGCTACGGCTGTTCAGAGAGCTCACTGGGCAGTTTCTGCAAAGTTTCAGATGTTTTGGATGTCATATTGCTCTTTGTACATTGAAAATGCCCCTGCTATATTGACCCGATATGATTCATTAAGCTCGAGGTCTCTTTGAAGTTATCTTAAATCGTCGATGAAAATCACATGTTAGTTAGATAAGACTTAACGACACATCAACACCGATGTGTTATATAGTGTCATACTGTTTAAATACTGTTCAAGTCCTCCCCTTCATTCGCCCCTTACGACAAGCAAGAAACAACGCGGGCAATATTCTAAAACCCCCAGCCCACAGTGGGAGAAAACCGCGTGTTAAGAGGCGATTCAGCCAGATGTTATTGCACTGAATCACCGGACTGCAGCTCCCTCATCAGCTCATACAGTGAAAAAGAAAGAAGGCAGATAACCATGTATTTTTTGTTGTTGTTGTTTTTTGTTTTCTAAATCTCATACTGTATGATTACATCTTAAAAGGTTATACAAAACTTGATAACTGAGAGATGAATACTTTTAGGAGCGAACATGATGTTTGCAACCCACTCTTCAGAGCGAGAGTTTCTCCCACAGATTGCATAAATATACGGTATGCTCCATAAGTGTAAGAATCATTCGATTCAGAGGGAAACATAAGGTGAGTTCGAGTAAGCAACTCAAGCTAGCTCAGCCAGCGTTCGATTTTTCGGAAAAGTGATCTCTACGTTATCAAAACGTCACAACTTGAGCCGCCAGCCAAAACGAACAGCCCTCCTGGGTGGTCTAGTTGAGTCATGTGACGTATTTTAATTCATTTATCGTCCAGTCAAGAAACTGGGTGAGCCAGTTTAAATGGATCTAGTCGCTGAATCGTCCGCAAGAATACTCACGGCGAGTTAATCTTGGTAACACGCTTATGTCTGGAGTTAGAATTGACTCCAAATTGAACGATTTTTACTCCTCCAACGTGGACTTTTAAAAATCACAAGAGGGAACGAGCCACCAATGTCCCCTTCCCGCTGCGTAGGCGACAGTGTCTACATTAATTTTATCTCTCACTGTCTAATAAGGTGCTATATGTTGTTACATTGGGAAAATGACCTCTTATCAAAGAATCTCGACCAATCACAGACCCTTATGCACATTTATCAAAGGGTAAGTGATTCTTAGTCATTAGATGTAAACGCGCACATGTATATAATAATCACAAAGCGATCAGGTGTGGTACTGTGAGAAGCCTGAACTTGAATTGTACTCACAATAAAATTGTCAGTCTTCCGTAAAGTTTCATGAAATAAAAGGGATGAGTTGGTTATGATCGCTACAGGCCTATCTAATGTAATTTTGTACCGAGTATAATACTTCTGAAAAAAGAATAACTTGTTACTTCAGCGATTGATCGCTATTTAATTTGCTTAAAGAAGTCCTGTTCGAAGTGAAGCATTCCACCTGGAACTGTTACATTAATTTAGCTTGTTAGTGCTTCATGAATGGCGGGATCGATATATATCAGCCTTACAATGGGAAATTTATTTAGGGAAACATCTCGATTATGTTTGAAACCAGACTTTTTTAGGGGTAGAAAAGAAATACACTTGTTCATTAATTAATGCGTTTTTGGAATTATAATCCAAGCGAATTGTGTGATCACCGAATTTACGTTGCAACACTTCCCGACTGTCAGAATATGGATTGTCGTAGTCTTAAATAAACTGTAACAGATGTGATGGAAAAAGGTTTCGATGGAGGCAATTTACTAGTCTTACCTTGAATTTTGAGACTTTAAAGCAAAAGTCAATTCTTGAGAAATGAGGTCTTCAATTTTGACTGAAAGCTTGAGATATCGAGAAACCAACATCTGTTTCATAAAATGTTGACAGTCGAATGCTGCTTTACACTGGACCATTAGTGCTATGCGAAAATTCATCTATTTCGTGACAAATTGGGGGTTTCTTTTATGTAGGAAGACAGTTTTGTAGAATCAAGTTTTAGGAGCCGTTATACCAAAGACGTTATATGACATTGTAGACCTATGTATGAATTGATTAAATTGATTGAACAGAGTTCGTAGAATGACTATGTGAGAGATGTGAGCTGGCTGACAAGTATGTTTCATCCAATATTCCCAGGCTGATTAGCCGAAATGCCATCATTTTTTCAATGACGTGACGAACGCTCTTAAAGAAGAAGTCTTCCCTAGCCGACTAACACTTCAGTTAATGAAATTAAAGGAACATAGAAATCAACTTTTCGGTTTTAAGACAGGGACCGCGGAATCAATCACAAACGACAATTAAATAGCGATCAAATTATACTTCCTTAGTCACATAACTGGAGACAAAATGAACTTAATGAGTTGGTTATTATTAGAATTTCCTAAATAGATTGATCGAAAAATGCAAAGCTAATTGTGAGGCTGCAAGCCGGCAATGTCTGAGCTGAAACATTGTTTAGTAGTTTAACGTTCTATCTTATAACGGGCAGAAGGACCTTTTCCTGGAATAAAATCGATAAACATACACGAACGGAATGAAACAACATATTTCAAAATCACGTTTCGCCTATGTCTGGAAGTTTTCTACATTTTGACATGACATCGGTACAATTGGAATTCGCAATTCTTCAGTTTAAGTTCTCCTTTGATATTACAAAATTTTCTTGGACAACCTCTAAAACGATATCCATCCATCAGTCCATGGTTAACTAAAATGAAAGCTGTTTCGAGCTCGCAAAATTAAGTTGTCAAAATACGGTACCAAACAGGCAGAAATTGGAATTTGCACCAACATCACCACAGTACTTAAATGTCTTCGTACAACTGAAATAAATAGTTTTCCAAGGAATATTCAAAAGTTTTTAAAATATGCTTATTTGATATGTATCAACTTACTCTTTAACCTTTCTTGAATGAATTTTACCACATTCATGAGTGAATGTTTTTTGTGCAGCATTTGGGGCTCGATGTACAACATTCGGAATTTCAGTATTGATTTTCTGAGAGATGAGATCGGTGTATTTTTATCGATTTTTCGGTTTAACATTCAGTGCAGTCACTTGGAATGATTCTTCATGTCTGCAAAACTTTTCAAAGGATTTTCTCGTTATATGCTCAAATTAAAATTATATTTTTTGCTATCGTATTCATAAATGAGAAGCAACATTACTTTAAAATATTCAATTGGTAAGCCCGCGGGACTGGCTGACGGACTTTAGATATTTCACATCGTTTGAGGCGTAACTATATTGTTTCTGAAAAAATTGTTGTCTTGTCAATTCTAAAAAAGTTGAAAGTATCGGATCTGCATGAAGAATATGCCTTTTAGCCGGGGCACTGTTCTTATACATCTACGTGCGTTTGTGAATCGCTGCTAATGTTGAATTCTTGCCAATCTAGTTCAGAATTTTTAATCTCATAATGAGTGAATATGAGTTTATCTAAATCCAATTTTTTGTCATGAGTGTTTACAAGCTTTGCACAGACGACAAAAGCATAAACATCGTTTTGCTAGTATATTCGTAAATTTAAAACCACCCTTTAATTACAACATCCCCATGCTATTAAGCAGTGAAGATTTTAACAGGATGACACTAAACGTCGACTAGACTGCTGATTTTAAAAATATTTTTTCATTACAAATTTTATCAGAAAGTCAAAGGAACTGATCTGCCTGCCAGGAGGATCCATTATGGCTAGAGTTCTGTTCTTATACAACTACGTCGTATTAATATATCGCTTTCTTGTTACTTTGATTGGGATCCCAGGAAATATACTCATTCTATGTGTCTATTGGAATAAAAAATCGTTAGGAAGCGCCCAGGTTTTTATTCAATTTCTAGCAATCTGTGATTTATACTCAGGTATAATATTTCCACTTGAAGCACACTATTGGTTTAATGAATTCGACTACAAAAGCAGAGTTCTTTGCAAAGTTTTCTTTTCGTTGTTTACCGTAGGATTTTATTTGTCTGCCTGCGTAACTGTCGCGATTGCCATGGACAGATACCTCGCTGTATCTAAACCTATCAGAGGTCGTTGGTCCCGTAAACAGGCCAAGTGGGTATGTTTCTTATGTGTTTTGGTAGCGATTCTTGTGAACGCTGCAATGCCTTTCACGAGTGGGCTTAGGATGGTTTCCATAGAGACGGATGGGATCTTTAACGGCACAGTATGCGAACAGCGTCCGAGAAATTATGAGGGCCTTGCTCTTGTCTTAAGAGTGTCACAGTATTCTTGTGCTCTCGTATTTTTCGTCCTCATCATTACATTGTACTTTAAACTTTGGAAGACGATCAAAAAACGGGGCAAAGTTGGTGGACTCAAAGCCAACGACCCGACTGTTGCCAAAACGGTTCCTTCTGAACTTCCTCAAGCTACTCGTTGTGAAACATACGCTGAGAATCAAGACTCTAACGTATTTCTTCCCGTGGACCAATCAACTTCAATAGAGGTAGTATTCAGATCGAACAAGATGAAGTTAGCTCAGGAAAAGTTACCTCAGGGAAATTCAAATTTTCTCCTAACGATAGAAAATGAGAGTCTAGGTCAACCGAGGGATTCTTTTCGAAAAAAGCCAAAGACAGACTCCGTTACTTGTGATCAATCAGATATCGATGGGATCGAAAGTAATCAGATTATTAGGGAGGACGGCAAGAAAGTCGAAATTCCTCAAAGTGGCGGTGTTAATATAAATAAAGAGGGCGTCCTCAACAATACAATAGTTGGCGTTATAACCACTAAAGGAGAGGGCAGTGTGACAGATAGACGAAAACCGCGGCCAATGTCACGCCTCACTCAAATGCTACTGCTGTCAACTATTATATTTCTGATTACTTACGCCCTCACTCTTATCATTTTTATGCTATCTTCAGTAACCAAGCGAATCCATCGAAACAGTGTCTGGTTCGCCGTGGTCTCGGTACTTCGACTTAGTGGATCGATCAACCACGCTATAAACCCCGTCCTTTATAGTTTCATGAATCCGAGATTCAGGGCGGACTGTTCTCTCCTCTTCAAGCGAATGAGATCAAAATTTAATTCGTCGGTTTTTGGTCGCTGATACTGCTATACTTAACAGAAATTCACGTACAATAATCGAATTTAAAAAGAGAACTGTCGCAGTGGATCTTTAAGAAATGTGTGTAAGTAGAGATTTTAACTTAATATTACACGATATTAATGTGCTACCCGAGTTATATGAGACAATAGGTTAGACCTGTGCATTATGGGTCCATTATGCGGGACTCTGTTCTAGGCTGACGATTGGATGCCACCGGTAGAGTCGCTCCCATTAATGGCAAAACTATGAACTTTGCAACAAGAATTTTACATTTCCATATCTATAAAAAGACTATTCAAACGAATATTAGGACTAATATCGCCCTTTCATTTTCCTGAATCCGAACCATCCTAAAAAAGTTATTTACCTTCCTACTTACCTGCATAGCAGGCTGTACGGTATATTCCTTGTCATATCCAGAGGCGTAGGAAGCGGGGGGGGGGGGGGGTGCTGGGACGACAGCCCCTAGTGAAAAATGAGGTGCGAAAGCATGCTTCACCCACCCCACCCCACTTTTCCGAGTCAGAAAACCCCTTTTCTCATCCCTCCAAAAAAGGCAAAATTTTCGGTGCGCTTCGCGCGTTGCAAAGTGCATTTTGAAATGCAGTAATGCTCGATCATAAATCTGTTGGGTAAACTTTTCCGAGCTCTGGAAAAGATAAATTGGATATTAACCATATGAAACACCACGTCACCGAGAGACTCCGGCAGCTACACTTATATTTTGCTTAATTGTCTCCCATAAATATCCAAATTTACTCCAATGTAGGCTTTTCATTTTGAAATATTTTTGTCTTAAAGGACAACGAAGTTTGGAAACTCGGAATGTCATCGGAGAGCGTCAGTTCGTAGGTCTTAGATACCGTAATGTAGCAACAAAGATGTTCAGTAGTCGTGAATTTATTCTCAGACATGCCACCAATATAGGAAGTGCAGATTCTTCGGTAATCCCCCAAATTTTAAAATTTCCTCACAACAATCCCACAGTCCAAAACTCTCTGCAATACAAGCTCCATATCTACCAGTGGCGTAGCTAGGATTTTTTCCAGGGGGGGGGGGGGCAAAGGTATGAAATTTCCCCAAAACTTTTCCCGGTAATGTGTATGTATTTCATATAAAATAGGCAAACTTACAAGTATAACAACATTACCATGTCATTTTGTAATATTACCTGCATTTTAATCTTAAAGTTTAACATAGAGCAATCGGAAATAACAAGTATATTATTTTGGTAAACAATCTCTGGTTTATTTGTATGTACTAACGCAGTGGCGTACGCAGGATTTCTCTGAAGGGGGAGGGGCATGCATTATGGTCTAAGGGGAGGGGTGTCCGGAAATTTTTTGACGTTTTCAAAGAGCCTACATGCAAAATGGTGCAAGATATTCGATTTTGACAGGAACAGTGTTAAAAGTTGAATCGTGGTGGTTCATGAGGATAAAACTGAAACTTTTGTGTCTTGACATGCATTTATTTATGCCATTTATGCTACCTTACGAAGAAAAACTTGTCATTAAATTTGCACACTATTAGGAGTCAAAATAAAAGAGCATTGATCGGTATTTGTGGTTTTTCTTGGCCACAAAATGTTATTTTGTCATAAAGATTATCTAAGCGGAGCGCCACCATTGGTTGGCGCGGAGCGTAAAAAGAAATTCGAAAAATCAGACCCCTCAGATGGTCAAAATAGCGTATTTATGCTTGTAAAGAGAATCTAAACATGTAGTCTTTTTTATCGATGCCACCAGTGTGGGAAACAGAGTCTACCTTTTTAAGTAAAAATTGGAATTTGACAGAATTTGCCTACCGTAGGTCTATTTGTAGGAATTATAAAAAAATTGGCATCACTGAAAGACCTTGCAGGGACAATCCTTCCCCTTTGAAAATTTTTGAAAAATCGGGTGTCCTTATAAGCAATCTGGTGCCACATATGCTATCTTTTGAAGTAAAATCTGTGTTAATAAAGTTATACTACGTATTTTTAAGAACAAAGTAAAATCTGTGAAGGGGCATGGCCCAATGGTTTCCCCTTCGCACGCCACTAAGGAGGCCTAATAGTGGCTCGATCACACAGGATATCCAGTGAGAAAAGCAGTCTGTTAAGTGTGGAAGGCTACAAGGTACTCGCTACAAGGTCATTGCCCATTTATTGTTACACTCAAAGTGAGCAGAAAGCTATTTTCCCGAACTAGCTTGTAAGCCTCCAAGGATTAGGCTAAGTAACAAAATCTAAGTGTGCCAACGGATCCCGTTAATTCTAATTTCTAGATTAACTTTAAGTTTATCGTTGGCCATGAATTGTTTCAGCCCCATCCATCGTTATGTAGAGTAAAATCGTACAGCTACTGCTAGCTTGTAGAAGAACATAACAACCTCGGGGGTCTACGGTAGTGACTTGTCAGTTTTCACATCCTTTTACTGAATTTCCAAAGTATCACCTGAATAA
Source organism: Holothuria scabra (assembly GCA_037179385.1). NCBI lineage: Eukaryota > Metazoa > Echinodermata > Holothuroidea > Aspidochirotida > Holothuriidae > Holothuria > Holothuria scabra. The sequence continues at coordinate 41,801,367 of CM074194.1, forward strand.
CAGCTTCCTGTGCACTGAAATGCACTGATCATAACCCCCGTGCGTATACAAGCACAAGAGAACATTCAATCTGCTACGTGGCGAGTTCATTTCTGTGGAACACGAATCGGGCCGGGTCATGCGACACTGACGAAATCTGGATTAATTTGTTGCATGAAAATACGAATTATGTATGAGAAATGTCTCACAATTTCTCATTCTAACAAAAATTTTGAGAATTTTTTTGTGAAATTTATGTAATAATAAGGAGATTCATCAAATTTCCCCATTTTCATCAAATTTCCCCAAAAAATTTTCCAGGGGGGCAACTTGCCCCCCCCCCTGCCTTCCCAGTAGCTACGCCACTGATATCTACAAAACTTTGTTTAAAACAGGCAAACGATTTTGGCGCGCTCCACAAATTATGTCCCTAATGCAGACGTGATCACTTGTCCTTTTCCCTAAAAAGTCTGTTTACCCCCCCCCCCCCTCCCTGCTGCTTACCAACTACGTACAAATCCGAGAAACGCCATTTCTGGCTGTCTGAGGGGTCGCGATTTTTCAAAATTTTCTGTACGCCCGCGCAAAGCAAAGGTGGCGCTCCGCTTAGATAGTCTTTAGAGCAAGACTTCACATTTCGGACAGGGTATCATTGACCTACAGTACTCAAATGCACTCATATGGACCTTTCACAGTATTATCTGATACCCTTCAACCCTTACTGTGTAGATGGATTCTTTAGTTGTTGAAGTGACAAAAAGTTATCATTGTTCAATGTTTGCAGAGGGCATAGATTGCTGGAATTGTTGTCATTTGAGAAAATGAGTTGTGGCATTTCATTTTTTTTTTTTTTTTTTTTTTTTTACAAAATTTGTCTTTTCCTGGTAGACAAAGGTAAAAATGTTAGCATCAAAAATGTATCTTTTGTCAATGAGGTAGGGTGAGGTATGTAGTGAAAAAATGCTCCACCCCCTTCATTACGCCACTGGTCTGTCATATCACTGGTTTCGAAAGTTCAGGAACTGAGAAAACAGAGTCCGCTCCACGAGGTGTCTTTCTACAAAAAAGAAAAAGAAAAAATGGCGCACGACCAACCACAGAGGTTGATTGTTTTTATGTAAAAATTGCACACAATTGAAACGTTTTTAGTGATACTAATTTTAAAATGTCGTCGGCGGAAGGCAGTAGCAAAACCAGACAGTTATTTGGTTGTTCCTGAGAATTTACTAATAGAAAGATCGGTGTTCATGAAAGTTATACAAAGGCTTATAAGATTTGATTTCTATTCTTGTGTTCTAATAAACAAATATTCTTTAAGGAACCTTCCCACTTTCAATAGATAATGCAACTTAACAAACGATCAGCTTGGAACTGCTGTTCGCAATCCTTCCAAACATGAAACTGAAGACACCGTTTTCTTTTCTCTTTTTCACGTCTTCTTATCCTTAACTAAATTAAATTACTTACAAATCACTGGATGACGTATTTTTAAAGGGCCAATCAGGGTTTGGCAATGAATGTTAACCTTTTGTTTCAGCACTTTGATTGTTTTTATCTGATTATTTACCAGAATCAAGACACATTGAAAGGTCTTTCAAGTGAGAAGAAATGTTAATTCTGTGTTAGTTACTATTGAATGGGAATTTTTTAACAATTTTCGGGTTCGAATTTTCAAAATTTTACGGACGACGCACAAGGATAACGTGCTGTGGGAAAGTAAATGCGTGCTTCAGCAGTTTTTGTCTTGTGCACCCTCCTTGCTGCGCACGTACCCGACTATGTAAGCAATGGTATCGAGCGTTGCTTTGTAAGCGTGTGGTGAAATGTTGTTGCAAATGAACGCAGGTCAAGCAGAATATTGTGAAGCTTCGAATATACAATGTACCACACGCACTCTGATGACACACAGGTTTCACCCATAGAGCAGGATATAGGATCCTATTATCCTGCTCTATGGTTTCACCCTAGACGGTGTCGCAGACTGGCAGAATTAGGTAGCTACACGAAACTAATCGGAGTCAGTATCTGGGTTTGGTATATGGATTAGAGTTCAGTTTAGGGTTAGGGATTAGATTTAGGGATTAGGGTTAAGTTAGAGTTTCTAACATTCTGCGGTACCTTCACCCTCTACGAGCCCAGTGCTAGTTTTAAAATAAACTAATCAAGATCATATTCAGCAGTCATTCATAGACAGAAGCGGGTCATTTCAACCCACATTTCTAAAAACACAAATAAAAATTTGGTCGAAAGGTCATTGCAATTTACCTACAATTGACAGTTATAATCTTCTATGGATTTAACGTATGCAGATGTTACAAAACGGTTGTGCCAAGTAAAGGCCAAACTTGTCCCGGCGGCTCTTGGTTGTAATCCGCTTGACTATTTCTATTTGCGACAAAACACCTAATGTCACCACCATACGCTTGTGAAAAAGCGCTTAGTACGATTGCGTTCCGTTCGGATGAATAAAAATATTACACATCTCATGAAACTACATTTCCGCGGCACGTGACCCTTCTATTGCATCCGTTTGACTCGTGCGTTTCCGTTGGCGTTCTCCTTCCATCTAAAGCTTAGGATTTCGGGTAAACCACGCCTTCTGCCGGCGGGAAAAATCAGTCAATCAATCAATCATGTTTTTTCGTTGGTTGTTTCTCAGCTAGAGCTTATACTCTAAGTAATGAGGAGGTACTACATTAGATTTTGCTCGTCAAAATGGGCGTCACTTGTACCGCCAGTGAGAGCACTCTTATAGACCTTGTGCATATGATGTCACAGAACGGAAAGTCAGGGCTGCAGTCAAGTAATCACGACTCGGACTCGGGATTTCAAAATTTGAAGGACTGGCCAGAGAGGTTCTTTTTATCTCCGTTGAGAAAGTACAGGGACTCGAGTCCTTGGAAGTTGAAATTTGCTGGACTCGTGACTGGAACTCTCTGGGCTCGACTCACTGATCTACATACCTCGATGTAAGGCGTGCACGTAGCTGCGTAAGTTGCCAAATTGAATCAACCGGAAGTCTTGCGGTGGCCATTTTGCAGGTGGCAAAAACATTCAGCCGCGGCACAAACTTCTCTGATTCGTCGTATGTGCACTGAGTAACAACTGACAAACTATTAAATCAGCTAAATTTCTTGATTTTCTGACTGAAACGTATGCATTGTATGCAACCTAAATTGAAGACAACACTGATCATGTGCTGCTTTTAGTTTCAATTATGCAGTAAGAGATTGCACGTATATGAAGTTAGAAACATTGACGCTTGTGCTGGTTTCATTGTAGGCCTACCGTTATAAATGGGAGTACTTCAAGTTCATGCTTTTACTGACGAGGCACCCCAGCAAAGCCTCCCACAATTGAAGTCTCCTCTACTCAGTCTCCCTAGTAACAAATTAAGACACTCACTGAGTTACGAAGTCACTCCTGACAAACTCACCTCCTAACAAAGTCTGACCTTGAAAAAAGTCCTTTTCTGGACAAGCCAGGTTTCCCCGAGACTAATTCCGTCACCTACAACAAGTCATACTGTTCTATGCCTCCCAAAGACACCCCCCCCCCCCCAAAAAAAAAAAATAACCATTTTACTGGAAACATTCTCAAAAGGGAATCTTACGGAACCCATTTCATAGCCCCTAAGGGTCCATATGGTATTGTACCAGGAATTTGATTATAAGAGACCCATGGGCAGCCCCTTAAGTTAATCCAAAGTGACGCATATGAGAAACCAGCCTGCGTAATACCTCTGTGGCTGCAACCCCCTTTACGCTGCCGCCTCTCAGATTTTTCGTAGCGATGAGCTGAACGTAAAGACTTCGTCCGATCAGGGGGCTAATGAGAAACTAGTTCTAAGGCTCATTCAAACAACTGATAGTGTGTGTGAGAGAATATGGGTCAACTTCAATCCTTTAATATCCCTCGTGCATGTTGGTTACCCATTATGGGCCCCTTATCAATCTCGGTAAATGCTCGCACCGGTATGGGCTAACAGTATGTATAAGGGTTAGTCAGATAACTTGAAGATTTAACGACACACCAGCACGAATGTGTTATAAATACAAAGTGTCATAGGTCAAATGCGGTACAAATCCTCCAGTTTAGTTTACCTCTTACGACAGGCGGGGTGGATATCTTGGGTGTATTCTTTAACCCCCAGCCCATGGGGGCATTACCCATAAAGGACCCATATAAGTTTACTACCTATGTCTGATAGCACGTTTTTTATATTTTTCTTTAGGAACCGTCGACTTCATTGGGACTGAGGCGATTTTGTTAGGGACAACTTTGTTACGGGCGGCTTTTTTGGCCAAGCAGGTGACTCTGTCAGGGGTAATTTTAGTAGGGGAAGCCTTGAGTGACTGCATTTTCCCCAGCTCCCACTGTGCCATGATACAGGCAGGGATCCAGATATTCCAAAAAGTGAGCTGACTTAAGGGAAAGCAGGGGTGTGGGGATGTTGCACTGTAGGGCTTATTTTCTATTTGTTTTGCTATGTTGACGTGGCGAAAAGGGGGGGGCTGAGACCATACCCCCCCCCCCCCCCACACCTCCTTTGATCAGCGTCTGATGTACAGTTTATTGACCACGATGGAGCTTTCGGCTTGTACTATTAAATAACTGCAGGCCTCTCTTCACCTGGACAGTGAAATACTCAACAGTATTTCTGAGTAAGAGTTGATTATATCGCGTTGTTTATTGATTTCAACCTATGGAGTGAAGCTTAATTTAGTTGGTCACACCCCTAGATTCCGACATCCCAAAATTCCGACAAATCCATTTCGTTCCAATTCAGACTTTGTTCCATCATCCCTATGTTCCGACTACTCGATCGCTGAGGAATATAGAGATTGTCGGAACATAGGGGTGTCAGAGTATAAGGGCAGTGGTACCCCTTTCACTTTTCATTCATAAAAGGATTTGAAGTCACAGGGCTGGTATGAACTGAGAGGTGGAGTTGTCAGAGGAGACTTTGTTATGCGGGGATTTTGTGTGGGCGACTGTGTGGGCTCAAATTTATAGGGTGAGACTCGACACCCCGCCCCCACCACCTTCTATTGAACTTGCACTTATAGTTGTCACTGTGAAAGAGGACTGACTCAGACGCCCTAGCCACTCAATCAACTTGACCTTCCATCCACCACGAACTGCTCTACGTGAAAGTTTTTGGCCTCAATTTAACATGACCTTGTTCAGTTTTTAAAGTAACAGACATTTTCTGATGAAAATGAGCACATTCCATAAAATATTTGGCCTTATTTCAGGCCAAAACGTTAAACTATCAAGCCATCACATCAAATTGCCTATTCAACAGTGTGGAGAGTGGAGCTGTTGCACGACGCTTTTGCCACACACAATATGGCGGCCCTGTTGCTTCCATTTTTCGGCACTACCTTACATCCAGGTATGTAGATCAGTCGCTCGACTACAGCTCTACGGAAAGTACAACCTCGTCTTGGGCAAAACAAATCAATACCGAACAATGCAGACAGCTGATTGTCACTCAGCCGAATACGCGCATAGTGTGCAGGGCGAATTGCCTTCATATCTTTTTTAGAATTTCCCTTCAGATGTTTTCGAAGCCAGAAGTGGAAATATTTTCATTTTAAATTGTAATCGTATCCTATGGACTTTTAAACTTCTGTACATAATAAATAAATCAGATGCTACCTTATGCATGCAACAGTTAAAACTAAAGAGCCTTTTTCTGATTGTCATTTTGTATCTGCTTTTCCTTTAGATTCTAAACAGCTGTTCTTCGGCACAAAATTTATGTTGTATTAGAAGGAATGGTTATTTGGTAAAAAATTCTTTAAATCATTCTTTGATTTTCTTTTATTCTCAATTGCAAGTACTATATTTATATTTGTAAGCTACATAATACCCTTCCAGATTGTACCGAGTTTAAATTTGCTCTAAAAGTCCTGAATCACATTGCTTCAAAGCTCTACGCTTCACAAAAACCAGTCAAAGAGACTTATTGTTGAAAGGGGTCTTGCTTTTCTCTTGCTGCTTTGTAAATATAACCGGGATCACTTCACTTCATTTTCCCAGGCTGGCTCCCCTGTTATCATGGAAGTAGAGAATTTCACCTCCTGTTATTTTCTGGTAAATTGTTCCAATTTGATGTGCTTTTTTCTTTTAAATTTTTCGGTAATTCAAACTTAACATCAATGTTAGCAAGTACTATTATTCTCAATTACATCGGTTTATCGGTTAATTGTTCTATGCTTAGGACAGTAGGACACCATGTAAATGACAATGATGTAATTCATGTTTATTTTCTGTATACAAGCTGGGACAATTATCCGCGTTTATTTTTCAAGAGTATGATCTTTTTCGTTTTTACTTCCTGGAAAGTAAAACTATTCATTTAATGTTATGTTTATAATATTTTCAAGTCGATTGAACGGAATAAATAAGAAGGAAGAAAATAAACTTTGTACGCCTCCTTGGAGCTCGGCTGTCTTTCGCTCTACAAATGGGTAAATCTGCTGGGTGGTCTCGCATTTAGTGTGCACCGTCTGTTTGGTGATAGTATTATTTTGCAGAGTAAATTGTCAACAAAATACAGTAAATAAGCTTCACAGCTTCTTTAAAAATACGAAGTGGAAAAACTTTCCAAATGATATTTCTAGGTGCGGTTTTTGGTGGCTTTGAGGACTCAAGTCCCCCAAATAAATGTGCATAAGATCCCACCAAAAATGTTTGAGGTTGTGTATAGCTTAACGCTGTTTTTGCGTATATTGAAAAAAAAAACTGTCAAAAGATCACGTTCATGTTTAGATATATGCTGCTTCGCCCCTCCCACCTCCAAACTCATTTTACTCAATTCAAAGGTGATTGAGTCTCACTAGCCAAAACCACCGGCATGCCTTCTCTTCAATTTAGGGGGGAGCTCAATGCGTCATGCAGGGTAGTAACGCCACGCAGGCCTACATGGGCTACATCTTGGTTGAATGCATGTATATAGTTACGAATCGACAATCCGTACTGTACACAGTACGGAAACACCGATGTACGTCGACTACATTTTTACGTTCGACACCATACCGTATGCATGCAAATTCGAAAGCGACATAACCAGAGTCGTAGCTACCGGCTAGGTAGGACAAGGTGCTTATTTCCCATGGCTCTCATAAATGAAAAATCCGAAAATTTGCTAGCCTGTATGTGATCAGGGATGTGTTAGTACGTCTCCTAACACCTCACTGGTTCAATAAGCACTTTTTGTTCAGAGAGAATGTGATAATTACTGACGTACGTGAATAAAGGAAAAAAGAGACACGAAATTTTCTTTTGTTGCGTTTAATTATGATCACATTGAGATAACTGCCGTCCATTGATGATGATGAAATAACACATTGCATCAAAAAATTACGTTACGTGCATGTCCGTAATACCTAGTGCTGTGGGCGCACCTTTCAAAAAGAAGCCTTAAAGGTTTGAAAGTGTGCTATGGTAGGCTGGTATACATGGACTGTAAAAATAAAATATAGATTTCAGAAACAATGCCCTATACGTGTTTACAACTTGATATAAATGTAACCACCTTTGAGTCTAAAACCTTTTTTCGCTAAATTAGAACTTTAATTGACCAACGGAACAGAAGTCATGTATAGTTCAAGGAGAGTTAACGGAAAGTTATTTTTTGTTGAAATACTGATTCAGCTTAGCATAGGCCTACTATCTAGGACATCTTAAATCTATAATAGCACTTCGTGCTTTCACAAGTACAAACCTTTGAGACTTTAATCTGTTGTATTAAATTAGAACTTTAAAAAAAGAGCATAGATCGTTCAAGGAGAGTTATTATCAGTTGTTTACAAAAAAGGTTGGGAAAATGTTGCTTCTAACAGCGAATTTTTAGCCATAGAAACGGCTATATTAGAGGAGGGCATTTTCGCTACCCACTGAATAGTTTACCATGCGATTTACAAAAACAATTTCGGAGTTTCTGAGACGTGTCGTATATATTTTGTATTTTCATCAAAACTAGTTCATGTGGTATTTGAAAAAATCATCACATATAGACAGGTTCCTTTCCTTTGCCTTTTATTATTTTCTTTTATTTTCCTCATGACTTGAAAATAAAACAACAGGCAGTTCCTCCATTGCCCTTATTGAAAATGTTTTTATTGAAATGCTGATTCAACTCATATTCTTATCTGGGACATATTACATCAATCATAACACATTCATGCTTTCATGAAAAACAATCCTTTGAGATTATAATCTTTTTTGTAAAATTAGAAGTTTAATTGACCAGAGCATACAGAAGTCATGTATAGTTCAAGAAGAGTTATAATTTATTGTTTACTTAAAGTTATTTGAGAAAATGTTGTTTCTAGAGGACTTCTTGTATCCATCGAAACCGTTATATTAGAGACTCTCTTATAATTTGCCTAAGGTTATTTTTTCACAAGAAGGGAACGACCATGTTTAGAAGTAAACGATTTGAAGAGAAGGTCCTCTTCAGTTGTCGCCGAGAAGGAGATATTCAAAAAAGCTGGTAATTGAAATTTATAACAATTCTATTCCTTCATATCACATTCTTATGTATCTATTTTGGAGTCACTTTTGTGACTAGCAGTTATAAATAGGCCTTTAATTTTCTAACTTTTCCTAACAACAAGAAAAGATTTTAGATTTCAGTTTTTCATTTTTTACTCGGAGAATTCTTTGTAAAGACGTTCACTTTTCTCTTAAAAGAAGGGTCAAAGGTCACATCATCAAGTTGTCATATGTAAGAGAAGTACTTATTCTAAACATTTCGAAGAAATTTGCATTGAAATCCGATGGGTGGATCTCAAGATATGAGCGAGTAAAGTTATCACAAATCCAACAAAAAGTGAACTTGAAAAAAGCACATAAATGACATCATATCCTCACATAAATATACAGTCGTTTGCTTTCTTTAAACTTAAAAACCGATTTCTCCTTAACAACCCCATGTGATCAGAGCATGATTGCATAAATAGGATGATATCTTTACAAGTTTTACATTCCTCACAGAGAGGTCCTATTTCTTTGACTTGAAGTTCAACACAACATTCTGAAAAACAAAGGGAAACAAAGTATAATAACCTCTGCTGTTCTTTGGAACACAAAACTAGTGAGTCATTTACTGATGTCTTGAGAAATGCATGTCGGATTTGAGTGGAAGTTTCACCACACAGGATAGACTGGGTTCTTCTTCCACCTATGAAAATTAAAGTTTTGCTTTAACTTCCCCCTTAATATTTTCTCAAATCGAAACTTCGTCTCCTAATCCCCCGCCTACCCTTCTTATCCTTTAATTGAAATATTTGGTTTCTGATATCAGATTAGTACACCCAATAAACAAGCAAAGTAACTTTACTTATTTGAGGCTCCAGTTAGAAGAGGAAAAAATTTTGTTAGCAACTTTCCATTTCTGTCAGTCTGCTGTGACAGTTCATTACCCAAGTTTCGATAAAAAATTCCCACGATTGTGTCGAGGAAAATCAAAAGAGGCCATTTGCAAAAGGTCAATGCACTTTTGCAACTACAAAACTTCTTGGAACTGCATAGTAATTCGGTGATAATTCCGATTTTCATCGTGTCCGTTCTTACCCACTTAGAGGCTCCAGGGAATGAAGCATCTGCTTTTGACCAATTCATTTTCCTGACCCCAGTTTTCAATCACATCAAAGAAGCTTCCATGAAATTGCTGCCATCAATTTTTCTATATAATTTGTCACTTCAGTTTTAAGATTCAAGTGTTGTTTTTGTCCTTCAATTTTCCTTTTTCTGTTTTTTTTTCTCATTTAGCAACATACAAAACCAAGACAAAACGTGCAAAGAAACTTTAGTGTTATCTTTTCTTTCAATCAGCAACAAAAGCAAACGCACAAAGAAGTTCTTCTAAAAACAATCACTTTAGAAATAGTTTTCAGTGACATCACAACTAGGGGTTAGCAGCCGCCATTTTCTGCGAGCAAACCTGTACGTGTATTCTGGACCCACTTCCCTAAAGTCGGTGCGCACTAGTCTTGTTTCAAGACTCCGGTTAGTTTGCGTCCACCACACATCGGCTTTGAAGCCTACAGAGCCGTAAAATGCCTACCCAGCATTGCGCCCTCTATTATGCTTATCTTTTGAAGAATCCAAAAACCAGAGTCTTGTCCATTACGGTAGAGATCACGTGACCTTGTACATTTGAGCTCCACCTCTCTACCAACTTAAGAATGCTTATTCATGATTTTCGCCACTAATTGACAGTCACCAATTCTGTATTTGAAAAGGGTTAAACCGTTACTGGCTATGGCTTGCATCTTACGAGACGTTCATCTTTCCTGTTCTCTCTCATGCAAGCCGAAAAACGAAAACTACAAGCACAATTTACCGATCTAGCCTAGGTCTGAGCTAGAGAACCTGCAGGGTAGGCTACATCTGGTTCGCCTTATTCAGTTTTTTTTTTCTACAGTCGGTTACTGTGTGTCCTCTTCTTAGTCTTACGATTTTTTTTTCGGCTCAGCATTCATACTATGAGACTGTGGCCCTCCTAGACTGGATCATCATACCTAGCATCTATATAAAGATCACAAAGTAAAATTAAGCTTAAAGGGCAGGAGCAGTCATCCCGAATTGAAGAAGTGTAGTAGACTGTCCAGTTTCATGATTGGCTGTTGGGAGTCATGAGACAATGTTTTTTCTCTTCAAATGTGAAATTTACCAGAAATAACTCAGTTATTTCAACTACCTGGTTTACCTTGAATATGCAATAGTAAAGTCATAAAATGTAATGAAAGATACTTGAAGAGAAATAAGATGAAAACTGTGTTATTTATAGCCTTGTCTTCAAAATAAGTTTGGGGGGACTGCTCTTTACCTTAAATGATAGCCTAGTAAACATTAGGCGGCAGGTGTCAGCGTACAGATCTCATAGTATTGCACTAGGCCAGAATATGCTGAACGTGCAGCAAATGCACCTTGGAGTAATAATAAAATGGAGACAGCACGAGGTACTAACCGTGTGCTAGTAAATTGAAGCCAGTGGGCGGGCTTGACGCCATATTGGAACACCCAAAACATTGGCACACTTCGCGTAGTACTTCGCGTAGAACTCAATGTTAAACAGTTGCAGTCACGTAAAAACTCGGGTCTCGTATCTTGTCTGGTGGCAAATTTAGTACACCAGAAAAAGATGTTACGTGTTTTATTACTACAAGACATGCACTGTGTACGAGAAGAGAGGTCGTTCACTGCTCACTCAGTGGCTATATATAGCATAATGAATATGTATATACGTACGTAAGTGTGTGCACATTTTACTGCTGTCATTGGCTCCCTCATTTCTGAAGGAAAATTTAATAAGAAACAAAAAAAGGTCACATGATCTCTGCCATAATGGACAAGACTCTGTTTCGGAGTGTTAAAAAGATAAGCATAATGGATGGCGCAATGGCTCTGTGTACTTCAAGGCCGATGGGTGGTGGACGCAGACTAACCAAAGTCTTGAAACAAGACTACAATCCTCGACAAAAATGATGGGACAAAACAAGCAATGTACGGAACACCATCCCCCCACTCCCCATCCAATGTTGCGGCAGCCCAAGGCGTCCTGAAACTTCAACATTGATACGGGGAGCGGGGTTTGTCCCATGTACTTTTGTCGAGGATTGTAGGTACACACTGCCACGACAACTAACGACACCAAACGACAAGACGTCGCGTCCGCTGTAGTCCTGGCGATGTGGCCAGTTTCACAACTTAATTTCCGTCGTGCCGTATGCCGTCGGCCCGATTGAACAGGTGCGTTTCAATTCCGGGTCACACGGAAACGTCGTCCAAAGAAGTGTTTACGATTTATGCAAAATGTCTACGACGGAGAGTCTTCGGTAGTCGTGGCGGTGTGCACCGGGCTTTTAAACATGACTGGAATAAAAAAAAATACACCTACGGCGTCACGAAAGAACCATCTCTAGATATATATTCATAATTTGTATATTGTTAGAATGGAAACCGATGCTTAAAGTATCACAATACTGAATACAAGCTGTAAAGCAATGAGCGACGGCTGCCATCGATTTAAAAATTTTCGCGTTGAAAGGGCGTGAACAGTCACCCCAACTTAAAGTAGTGTGGTACACTGTTCTGTTTCATGATTGGCTGTTGAGAGTTTTTTATTTTTTAAATAGTGCATTAATTCAAGGTAAATCGGAAGTTACTCTTTTTACAAAATCGTCACATGATACTAAAGAGCCATTCATGAAATAGGATAGACTCTACTGTATTGAATGATCCCCATTTAGAGTGATTGTATTTTCTCTTTAAGCCCGCCTAGTCATTTGAGTTCAAAACTTGTATGAAATCAATACGTAAGAGTAAGGCCTACAACAAGAAACTTTAAAGAGCAAGAGCAGTCTCCCCAAACTTATGTTGAGGCAACAGCTACACATCACAATTTTCCTCTTATCTCTCTTCAAAGCATGGGCGGATACAAAGAAATTTGTCTGGGTGTGGGGGGGGGGGGGGACTCAACTTGCGACCAAGACGTCTCACATAGTATCATGGGATGTCGTGCAAAAATATTTTTTGGGGGGCATGAGAAGTGGTGACTGACTGCCCGAAAGACTATCTAAGCGGAGCGCCGTCATCGGTTGGCGTGGAGCGTTCAGAAAATTGTGAAAAGTCGCGACCTCTCAGATAGCCGAAAATTGCATTTGCCAAGCTTGTAAGTAGAATTTAAGCAGTCGTTATTTTGAGCTTTCCTCTGCAATAAAATCTTCATTTTAATAAAAAGTAAATGATCAAATTGCAAAATGATCAGAAAATTACCAGATAACTGGCTCCTTTTAAGGACGATATGACATTTTATCATTTTCTTTGTCGCAAAGTAGAATCTCCATTAAAAAGAATAGACCATAACCAAATTTTTGTTTAATATTTTAAAGACGAACATATTCTAAGCACTCTGGTGAAGTATTCATTCATTTCCAATGTTCGGTTCTCGAGATATTAGCGATTGAAGTTGACACATTTTCTACAAAAAGTAAACTTGAACCAAGCAGGTGCGAAGTTATGTATTCATATTGATGGTCAATGTCTTGTTTTGTTTTTTTATTTATTTTTGATCCTGCTGTTTGACCTTGAATTGATTAGGGAAGCTACCTTGCCCCTAAGGCAAATTAAGTTTTTAAACTTCGATTGCTCGGGATGCACTCATTTTAAAACCATATCACAGTTAAGATGTATAAATATGGTGTTAAATTTTAGAGAAAAACAACTAAACATTGTCCATCAATGTGAACACATGACATCACTTCTACTTGTTGCAAGTTCACTCTTTGCAGAAAATATGTCAACTTCAATTCTAATATCTGGAGAACCAAACATGGGAAATGAGTAAAAATTTCACGAGTAAGCTATGCCTATCTATAGAATATGTTCCTTTTCAAAATATCAAACATAAATTTGGTTCTGGACTTTTTTGTTTGAAGGCGCTGCCCACCCGCCTGAAAATAAATTGAAATCATGACTTTTCGAATCATATTAATTCATATGACCAGTGGTCGAATGAGCCTGTAAACCTGAACCGGCCGCACAGAAGCGTTGATAGCGCTACCAGTACCAATAACAGTACTGATTCAGTATGCTGCGCTATCAACGCTTCTGTGCGGCCGGTACTGGGCTAAAATTTTGATACTATTACGAACTATATCCTTCACAATTATACGCATTAATTTATACTTTATAAATAATATATGACATTTGTATGAGATAGAAGGCTGGAATAGCTTGTCCAGATAAAGGAAAAGGCTACTTTTTATTCATGTCATATGGAATAACGTTATTTTTGGAAAATTAAAGACCATGCTTTGGAAACGTTTTTTTTTTTGGGGGGGGGGGGCAAGTGAACCCCCGTGCCCTATGGCGAGCCGCTGATGCCTCAAAATATCTTTCATCATAGTTTTTAGACTTCAGTGTAACATATTCAGGGTAAACCAAGCAGTAAATTTCACAGTTAAGGGGAAATAATGTTGTCACATGACTCTAAATAGCCAATCATGAAACAGGACAGTCTACTACACTACTTCAAATTGGGGTGACTGCTCTTGTCCTTTCAGTTATCGTTTTAATACTTTGGATCACCTAATAAATTACATCGTTTTAAACTTTATCAGCATAAAATTTTAACAAGAGTAATAGCATTTTTTGGTTTCATTTTCACGTCGAATATACTTTTTTTTTTAAAGAATTCAAGGTACAATATCGATAGAAAAGTATCCTTAGAGTTACATGGTATGAAGAATTTATCAATTGTTTACACATGGATTTCCTTTTTCACCAGCAAACAAAACGTAACCGATCTTTTCATTTTGCTCTTTACAGAAAATACACAAATCATGATCCACAGTATTAAATTTTCTAAAGTAGCACTATGTCACCAAAATTCTCGTATATATTCTGTACTAAGCCAAGGAGAATCCCATGTTGAGACAAAAGGGTATAGATTATAAATCAAATTTTCCTTCAGATTTTCATATTAACATTAATCTTGAAATTTAATACCAATGTAAGAGACATAGGCAATCGATCTAAAAGTCAGAGCCCCAAGTACCCAAGATTTTTGTCGGTAACCCAGCCGACAAGGCAGGTTGCATCCTGACTAAAGTAGGTCCAGTGAAGTAGCCGATTTAATCCTTGATTATTCGCAGATTCAATGATCTCACACACGCTCCCAGACCCACCCCGTGTACCCACCTGTAACCTATGTCACCTAGCCACCCATTAGGTGCCTGGTGTGCACAAAAGTTAAAGGGCAAGAGCAGTCACCCCAACTTGAAGTAGTGTGGTACACTGTTCTGTTTCATGATTGGCTGTTGAGAGTCATGTGACAACTTTTTTCTCTTCAAAAGTGAAATTTACTAGAAGTAACTGCTTGGTTTACCTTTAACATGCAATACTGAAGTCATAAAATACGATGAAAGGTACTTTGAAGAGAAATAAGAAGAAAACTGTGATATCTAGCTGTTGCTTCGAAATGAGTTTGTGATGACTGCTCTTGACCTTTAACTCGCTCATGACGTCAGTTCATGCTCATCTATTTTTTTAATATTTCGGTAGCTGCTTAATAAACAGAGTTGTCGAGTGCTTTGTGAAGAAAGAGTCGATTGCACTTAAAGGGACAATGCCGTCACCTCAACTTTAATCAGTGAATATGCAATCTTTAGTTATCATAAAAGATACAATACCTTGAAAAGAAATAAGAAGACAACTGTGCGATTTAGCTGTTGTCTCAGCATAAATTCAGAACGACTGCTCTTGGTCTTTAAATCTCATAATGTTCTTTGGTCGAGAGAAGCTTCCGATGGATGACGAACTTATTGTATTCTTTCTGTTGAATACAAAGATGAAAGGAAAAGTGCTTTGTACTCCCGATCTGTGAAAAGAACCGAAACAATCGAAACAAAACAGTCATAAAACAGAGTTACAAGTCACAACATTGAAAGTATTGATCGAAATTCGATTTAAACTCTTCTAACATTATTGAAACCAGTAGGCTACCCTGGTTTCGAGTAATTTTTTCTTGCCGTATGTAGAGATAACGGGCAAAGTGATTTTCAACCCAAAATGCAAGAATACTTATAGCTACGTAGCGTAGCTTCTATGCTCTGGGCTAGGGTATGGTATTGGTTTTCTGTATTAATCTTTGCCAGACAAGGTGTGCTGAAGGTGTGCTGAAGGGGGTGGGATCAAGGAGGCAAAAAAAAAAAAAAAATCAGGGGGTCGAACTGTGTACTTGTTCATAGTTCATTATTCATAGAACTTGAATATTTCTTAGTGGACGAAATTTTTTCCTCATGTTTTCTCTTGTCACGGGCATGTTTGTGTGAGCCCACCAGTCAGTTTCGCATAGCTTTGTTGCTTTGGCCAAGAAAATCAAAATTGATAATTTCTTTCAATACGACATTCCTACAAAGTTCTAGGAATTTGTCAGCTTAACTGACATTGCGTTGGTCCTAAGGGGCTACAGTCTCTCACCTGATGAAAAAGAATATAGTTCAAATACGAATAGGATAAGTCCATTCGGTATTCGTTTCGGTTGCTGTGCACATGCCCACATCCTCCAAATCGTCGGGGTAAGCAAACCAATCTCGCACCTACAACATGTATCCCAAATCTGAGTTAACATAAAAATTTTGTGGAATCATTCTTTCTTTATCCATCCGTAACGTAAGGAGAGACCTTAAGTGTGGTTTTGTGTAGTGGATTGTGTCTGGATTGCCTTTGGTGTAAAAAAATGCAGTTTATGCTACCGTAGAGTAGGAGTGAGCCCCCATTCCCGTTCGACACTTAGTGTTGTATGCTCATACTGACGAAAAAAGGGAAGCCCTTAATGTACTAAACTCGGTTTGTATATCCTATGCTATGTCCCACAATGCCATGCGATAACGGATTACCGAACCAGCTTGTTGTACGTAAATCTGTTTTTGATGCTGAAGCGTCAAAATGGAAACAGAGTAACATTGTACCCAGACCATTTAGTTAGTGACGTAACTGGATGCCCGGGCAAGCATGGGAATAATGGTTGGATGCACCAAACAAATAGAAAAATGCACCCATGATACAGCAGTTTTTTAACTAACCTTTGAAAATCACGAGCTCTTACAAATGGTGCGCCTATTCCAATCAGTGTTATACTAGAAATAAGTTTGGACAAATTCACCATAAATATAACGCGTGACACTTGATCAACACTCACTGGCGGCGGAAGCGGGGGGGGGGGGGGGGGGGAGGGGGGACAAGGGGACACGTCCCCCCTAATTTTTTTAGCGAGGGGACGTCCCCCCTAAAATTCTTAGCGAGGGGACGTCCCCCCAAAAATCAGAGAAGAAGTAAAAGAAACTTGGGAGCCTTGAACCAGTTCAAAGTTGAGACTATAGTTAACCCACCACCGAACAGAGCAGCCGAAATTGGCTAAGCCTATGTTCTGCTATTGTTTGGCTGATTCTTGTCACGGTCCCCTGCCTCCATGCTCTATGCCTGTGACGTAGTATCTGGCTACAAATCATTACAAGAATCTGGCAACCTCGCCCGGTCCGCAAACCAGGTGTATGTAGTATATCACTTGTCCAGTGAAACCGAACCTTTTCTAGTATTTTCCCTCCGCGAGAAGTGAAGCATTGCCATTGCCATCACGTGAAAATACAAAATCAAAACAAACTTAAATGTGCAGTACCAAACCAAGGGCGAGTACGGGGGGGTTAGAGTAGTTAGGTAATGATTTTAACAAAACCAAAATTACAAACATAACAACGCAACTGTTGATGTCCAAGAAATAGCCTATAGGCTATCTGTGAACGCAAATATTTCTCACATTTTTGTTCATTGAATTCACCGTAAAATGTTCCAAAAACGGCTTAGATTGCACGAGAGAGCTTGTAGTATCTCAGAGCTTCCAGGGCCCTAAGGCGGGCCCTGGACCCACGCCAGTGGGACTTCGCGCTTCGCGCTAACCTCTTTGATAAATGCCACGATTTATTCTTCTAGTTAAGAACAACGGATTAACAGTCAAGTTGTAAACGGTTGTCGACATCAGACTGTAAAATAAAATCTTTAGTATTACCTTTGCTGGCACTGAAAACGTTTTTTATAGCTTAAAAAAGATTTCATTATTGCATTGTGTGTAGGATTTAGCGAAGTTAATGTCATTGCAAAAGATTAAATAAAATTGAAACAAGAGGGCTATCCACAGAGTTGCATATCTCATCGCTAACATGTGCGTAAGTTGAATGTAGAACTGTAAAAAGTATCGGATACAGGAAAGCACAGTAATATTAGGAAAACAAAATTGGACACACGCACACACACACTCACCCACCAACACACACACTGACAGGTTTTTACCCCTCTCTCATCCCTGGACCTTCAATCACCCCGGGGTACCTCACCATAGGTTTGAGATTGAGACTAGTAAATTGGAAAAATTTATGGTTACCATGGTAACCATTGCGATTTAGGCTGGCATTGCCATATATAGCCCCATAGACAAAGTGGCTTCAATATCTCATCCTCCTCACGGAGCAATGAGATAAAAACATGTTTTTAAAACTAATATACGATATAATCTCATGAATAGATGGAGGAAAAGGAAAGTAATTTTAGATTTAACGTGACCAAAACCTTTAATTCGGGCCGGCCACGTGACGACCGAATCAGTGAGCTGTAGCTCCCTGACTTGTTCTCCTTACTCCAGTGCTAACGCTGAGCACAAATCATAAGAAACAAAGTCTAAACTGTATCTAAATGACCTTAGTTTGAAATTGCTCACGATTGTAAAGTGATGCCGAATGATCGATTAAGCCTTTTGTACATTGAAAGGATCTTAAATTGTGGTCTGTATTTACAGGCAACAAAAGCAAAATTGAAAACAGAATTGGTGTGACATGCTAAAATTTGCTACAGAGTACGTGTCACACAAATCAGAAAGTTGTGAAGTACAATTCTGATAAAGAATGACCAATGATGGCTGGGGGGTGAAGACACCAATGATGGCTTGGGGGGGGGGGTGAAGACACCAATGATGGCTTTGGGGGCCGGGATAGAGCACATCATTACCGAAATCTAATCTTGATGTGACTGGACAATATACTGAAATTTTTACATACATCTGACCTAAAAACACTTTCTAATAATACCAATACCATGCAAAGTGATAATTGCGAAATTTATTTTTAAATTCGCAAAATGTTTGTACGAACTAGAGGTATATGACAAATAGTTTGAACCTCTCTTCTGTGTCATCTTACTAACAATCTGGCACTAATTTAGCTAATGGCTAATAAGCAAACGCAGTCGCTCCAATCTTATCTTGGAGCAACAGCTAAATTTAACCACTTTCTTCTTATATTTCTACCTGTATACACAGTATCTTTTATAATATTGTAACTTCAAGTAGTTACTCCTTGAAAATTCTGCATTTGAAGAGAAAAATATTGTCACATGACTCGCAAGAGGCGATCATGAAACCGGAAAGACTACTACACTACTTCAAGTTGTTGGAGTGACTGCAATTCTGATTTAAAGACTACGGTCTCTTGCTTGCTTCATTCATAGCTCTGACTCCAAGAACACAGTTCGTAATATCTTATCTTATATTGCATTTTAAGCTTCTTTTTCTCTTTTCATATCCACTGGTATTAGTTGTAGGTCTACCCTATCAGTATCGAAAAGCGAATCTTAAAATTGAAAATTTCAGTTTAAAAGCAATATCATTACGAATCAATTTCGGTGAGTGATCGTTGATAGACGTTCTATAAATAAAAATTAAATGCCTCATACTTATACAATGAGGTGACGTTACATGCTTTGTGTGCTAGAGTCCTTTTATAGAAATGTTTAGTGGGAGCCATTATACAAAAGTGACCATTTAAGTGGAAAGCGACAATACGTCATTGCGTATTAACGAAATAATTTTCAGTAAATAGCCTGCTTAGATTGCCATAAATGGGGCTCCCATGGCTTTTAAGTAAGTCTACTGTAGGTGTCATATATTTATTGAGTCACTTAGCCAAACAGTTTGATAGAGCTTCCCCTGCTTGCATATAATGAGACAGTGTTTCCACCAGTGGTGCGCACCTATAGACGAATCCGATTAGCGGTTGTTTTTAGTGACTGTAGGCCGCCATTAGTGGGGTTCATCACCCTTAAACCGTCTTTGTTTATTGTTTTCATGAATTTCAAACCCTCGTATTTAGTGAACTTGGAGAATTTAAGATACATATTAGTGTACAACCACCCATGATAGAGGTAAGCAAGGAAATCGAAAGATTTAAAGGTAACGGACCCCAGTTATGGCCGACTGAAATCAGACCATCACTTGCTGTCCGGATTCGTTTATACCTAAGATTTGGGGCTGAAATAAACAATTCAGTCATGTGACGTCATAGGAAGTTTTCATGTGGAATATTACGGTCATGTTTGAGAGAGTCTCTGGCCTGATTAAACTTTTTGGGGGCGTTTATGTTGGTGTGTAGCAAAGATATTATAAACATAGATACCAAACTTAAAATGGCGCGGTGACTTCTCACGGAGACCGAATCGGAGGGGCGGAAGTGCTGATCACTGACTCAGTCGTTTTGAAAGCTAACAGTTAATTGATATCTTCCGGTAGTATAAATAGGGGCCTACGTGTGATTTTAAACATTGCAAATCTTGCAAATAAGGTCCTTCAATAAATTTCTCTTACATTAAACAGTTTTAGGCTTCTTCGCCGGCTTTCTACTTAAGAACATTTGAACATTAACGCACAATGACTGGTCTGAAGTTCATTTGCTTACTGATTGGTCAGTTTCTATGGTATCTTCACAAGCGCACATCTACGCACGCGTTTAGTTTCTTACGCGCGTACAACACAAAATCAACTACTGCATTGTTTTCCCAAGCACGCGGAAGGCGTCAATTATTCCGGACTTCACACGGAGAAATGCATTGTGTGCGTACAGAACTCGCTTTGAAAATGCACGCACGCTGACATTTCGCCACAATGCAATTTTCTGTTATACGCATGCTTCATTGTTCATGCAGATAATCTAATAGAACTGTGCGCATGTCCAATGAACACTTCCGCCCTCCGGTTTAGCCTCCGTGAGGACTGAGGAGTCAGCGCGTTTAACAGTATAAGGATAGGAGTTTGGTATCTACGTTTATAATATCTTTGGTGTGTAGCAAAAATATTATAAACGTAGATACCAAACTCCTATCTCCTACACTGTTAGACGCGCTGACTCCTGACGGAGGCTCAATCGGAGGGGCGAAAGTGTTTATTCGACATGCACACAGTTCTATTCGGTTATCTGCGTTCACAATGACGCACGCGGAAAAAAATTCCATTGTGACAAGATGTCAGCGTGTACGTGCATTTTTCTGTAGGCACACAATGCATCTCTCCGTGTGAACTCCGGAACAATTGACGCCTACTTCTGCGTGCTTGGAAAAAGAACGCAATAAATGATTTTGTGTTGTCAGCGCGTTGGAATCACGGACTTATATACATGGACAGAGCATGTAACGTTTGCGTCCTATCCGTAGATGGTCGCCACCAACTGGGACAAAAAAGGCGCACCAAGATGGCCGCCGTGGAGCTATAAATCGTCTGATTTGACGACGATTCTGAAATATTTTAAGTAAAAGTTAAACTTGAAATTGCAACAATATCATATTCATGCAAGAAGTAAAGTGATTTTGACCTTACCCTGCTGTATTTTAAAACTATTTTAACTTTCTTGCAAAATATGGAGACATACTTGAGCAAAGTCAAGCTTTCACACAAAACCATAGCAGACGGCCATTTTGGTGCACTTTTTCTCACACGTCCGGTAGCGACAATGTACCGTGCAGTATGCTCTGTCCATGTATAGACGAATCCGATTAGCACTTGATTTTCAGTGACTGCAGGCTGCCACAAGTGGGGTCCATCAGCCTAAAACCGTCTTTATTTATTGTTTACATGAATTTCAAACCCTCATATTTAGTGAACTTGGAAAAATTAAGATGCAAATTAGTGTACAACCATCCATAATATAGCTAAGAAAAGAAATTGAAAGATTTAAAGGTGATGGATCCCAGTTATTGCCGACTGAAATCAGACCATCACTTGCTGTCCGGATTCGTGAAGTCCGTGGTAGGAATGTTAACGCATGGATTGATGTGCGCTTGTGAAGATACAATCAGAAAGCCAATGAACTTGAAACCAGTCGTTATGCGTTAATGTTCAAATGTTCTTAAATAGAAAGCTGGCGAAGAAGCCTAAACTTGTTTCATGTAATTGAAATTTATTGAAGAACGGTAATTGAAAGAATTGCAATTTTTACTCTTAGGTGTGCAGCAAAGATATTACAAGCATAGATACCAAACTTAAAATTGCGCGGTGACTCGTCATGGAGACCGAAACGGAGGAGCGGAAGTGCTAACCACTGATCAGTCGTTTTGGAAGGCAAGAGGTAAATTTGATGGTTTCCGGTGGTATAAATACTTGTGGTTTCAAAACATTCTAAATCTTACAAACACGAATCTTCGATACATTTCCCTTACATGGAACAGTTTTTTGGCTTTTCGAGACTTTTCACATAAGAACACTTGAACATGAACGCACAACGACGGGTTTGAAGTTCGTGGACTTGCTGATTGGTCAGTTTCTTTTTATGGTTTATTTACAAGCGCACACCTATAGAGGCTTTGCAATTACGTCACGGAACCGCCATGCTGGAGGACAATCATGCCGAGCACACGTGGCTTTGTGCTGAACGCACTGCACAGTGTGCACTTTGGTATGCACGGTGTGTACACATTCAACGAGCAAGCGCGTCCAATGTGGTTTACTACGTAGTTACATGTACTCCAACATGGCCGCTGGAGAGTATTATGACGTCATGTGAAAAGCCTCTATACACTCGTTTACATTCTAACGCGCTTACAGTGACAAATCAATTACTGCGTTCGTTTTACAAGCCGTGCAGAAGTGCGCGTCAATTACCCCGGACTATAAACACAGAAATGATTTGTGCGCGTATAACACTCGCGTTAAACAAGCATGAACGCCCACCTCTCGTCACGGTGAATTTCTGTCACCCATCAATAGAGGCTTTTCTCATGACGTCATAATACTCTCCAGCGGCCATGTTGGAGTACATGTAACTACGTAGTAAACCATACGGGACGCGCTTGCTCGTTGAATTTGTACACACCGTGCATATCACAGTGCACACTGTGCAGTGCGTTCGGCACAAAGCCACGTGTATTTGGCATGAATGTCCTCCAGCATGGCGGTTCCATGACGCAATTGCAAAGCCTCTATAGTTATGCGTGCAGATCCTCGAAAAAATTGTGCGCATGTCAAGTCAACACTTCCGCCCCTCCGATTGAGCGCGTCTAACAGTGTAGAGATAGAAGTTTGGTATTTGCGTTTATAATATCTTTTGTGTGTAGTGCTATTTCAAGTTGCATCTTGTTCATAAATTTTCTTATGCCGAATATATCGAGAAGCAATAACATGCCGAGGTTTTCTTTTTAAATTTTGTGACGTTACGGATTTGGGATTTTCCCAAAGTAATGCGTCAATTCATGCTGAAAGCTACGCGGTTTGCACCAAAAAAAAAGATCCAATTAAATAACACTATTTTCCTGATATCTTTGACCAAAAGTTCTCAGAAACACATTTAGCCGTGTTAAAGTATTTGTGGCAGTACGGCACTCCTCTAAATAACCTAAATTTGGAATGAAAAACGCTATTTGCCCTTTAGAAACCAATCCTATAAGTTTATTCTTTCACCACCCGAACAATTTAAGGTGGCGCACCACCATCAATTGTTGCCATTGACTTACACACTAAACATGCTTGGTTATTCTGCCTTAAATTCCTTGTCAAAGTTTTCAATGCCAGTAAGTGTACCATCATGACGAAGCTGACGAGTTGTTCATTAATGGCACATAAGAATTTCCATAGCATGACCACTTACTTTTTGAGCTACAGTCGTATGAACAAAAAAGTAGTGATTCGCCCCTCTTGTCACCACCCAGCATATGAGATAGATCCGCTGACATTCCGAAGCCTCTCAGTCAGCTCAGGTGTAACCAATTTCAACCATTTTCTAACAGAATAATCTCCAACTCGACCACTACCAAAAACATGCAACAAACCATTCACAGCTTTCTTTTAACACATTGAAAAATTCACCCAACACCATTTTTAGGGACTATGTCCAGAGGGTTCACCTTTTGGCCAAAGTGCAATTTTAGGTAATGGTGGAGCGCCCCCTTAAATGGGGTGTGCCCAATCAAAAAGTATTCGCTTGATGTCTAGCAACCTGAAAATCAGAAATCTAGCTTTGGTAGACGGGCCTGTTTAACATTAACCCGAAAACTGCATACAACAAAACCTTAAAATACTCCAGGCACCACACCTCGAAATTTGCAAGGTTTATAATCTCAATTTTTCGATATAATTTGCCCACCAATCGTTTTCTAAGGTTCAATCGTCTCATCCCCAACAGTTCCAATTCTCCTTACCTACTTACTTAAGCCCCTCCCATAACTGTCAAAGAATCATCCTTATCCAGATGCAATTTCAGTTTCTTGCTTCAGGATGAGACCCCAAAGTGTAATCAAAACCCTCTGTGCACAGTACATGCTGTGAAATATGAGCCTTGATGATCTGCATTTTTGGAATTGTTGTCAATAAAGGAGCTGAGCCCATTGAGAATTCCAACTACAAAAATATGACGTTTCGGTGAGAAGATTAGCCCTTTAAAATTAAGAACAGCTATCCAAAACTTTTAAAGTTTTTTCGAAAGCTCTTCGTGTGGCTTCTGTTCTATTCAGCCAGTCTAGAGCAGGACCACACATGTTTGCCCTTAAGAGGCCCTACTTGTCCATTTGGGACGTTTAGCTCCTTAAGGGAGCAGAACTCCTCCAGGAGTAAATGTTTGGTTTTCGCCCCTTGGCTCTTCGCCAGAGAGTCTAGGGGACTTTTAGAAAAAAGCCCTTTAAAACTCATAATACAAATATTTGAAAGCTATTAACACGTAAACTGATAGAATAATAGTTAAAGGCAAGGCACTGTGGAAATATATAGAAAATAATACCCATGCTCACGTCCATGCTCAGAAAGAAAGTGAGTGCATCAGTCAGTCTGTTTAAAAGTTTTTAAATTCTCTGAATGGGAAATTTAGAAGGTAACAAATGTACTCATGTACTCTTTTAACCCTTTACCGTTGTTTGGGTCCTTTTGGACCCCTGCGGAGAGCTCGGCTGTCACCCATCTTTACTGTTTCACGCGGAGCTCGAAACTGCGAGTAGCTACCCGAAAATTCGGCCACAACAACGAGAGAGACAATAGTTCAAGGTCACGGGGTCAATGGCCTACGGAAGCCGATGCGGGGCGGGCTGCGTCCGCTTTTCCGCCCACTCCCGAGGCGCGCAAATATGCTCCGATCGGAGCACAACGGTAAAGGGTTAATGCATGCTTACATGTATATGGGATTCTACTCGTTATTCACGGGGTTCATGTGTTCCCAAGGTTCGATGTTCGCCGTTTTCGTAAATTTCGATGATTTGGCTATGATTACCGCAAGGTTTGCTATTGACGGGGTTCGATGTTCCCAAAAGTACTGATGTTCCCGAGTTTCGGGAACAATAAACCTCGAGAAAAAGTGAACATTGAGAACATTGACATATTTCAGGTGTATTTGCTTACACAGCGAACGTCCATCCCCTCGTCCTGTATTGTCTTTATAAAATTCTACTGGACTGACAATTTAAAGGAGCAATCACAGTTGACAGCAATCATTAACCTTTTAGTGTTCCAGCCCCCCCCCCCCTCCCTTTTCCCATAACTGTCTACCAGAATATAAAACATTGAAGACAATGAAGAAGTCTTTCAGGTTAAAACGAAACGCTATATTTTTGTGTTGATTTCTGCTGAACGGAAGTTCCTGAATACTTGTCGGGTAAACAAATTTCACACAGATACAAGACTAAACACCAACCACTACAGTTTACAGCCGATTGGTTCAAGCAGGGAGTTACAGGTTCAGGTGGAGCCGGACACGGCCTTTTGGCAGTTGTGGCTCACTGGCTTGTTTTCCCTACTCCATTGCTTATGCAGAGCACCAAGCACAATGGCAGTAGGTTCCGTTTTTATAGTCGGCATGACCCGGCCAGGGCTGGAACTCCCAACCTCCGGACTGCTAGTCTGATGCTTT
Organism: Holothuria scabra; assembly: GCA_037179385.1. Classification (NCBI taxonomy): domain Eukaryota; kingdom Metazoa; phylum Echinodermata; class Holothuroidea; order Aspidochirotida; family Holothuriidae; genus Holothuria; species Holothuria scabra. The sequence continues at coordinate 41,827,067 of CM074194.1, forward strand.
ACGACTGGACAATGCAGTTTGGCTGGTTAAGAAAAGGAGCGATATGCACACTGTATGCCATGCAGTTTAGCGGAACTTGAAGTTACAAACTACCTGTAACGTACACTGGAAATCATTTAAGGTATAGTAGCCCCAAATCCCCATTCAACTTGATAGTTACAAAGTAAGATTTTCCATCAAAACATCCGTTGGAATTACTTCAATATTTGTAACTGTCAAAATAAACCTCTTTTACTCTTAAAAGGTGTGTGACGTAACTTATCGACAATGCCAAAATAATGATGTGAAATGCGCTTTGTCCTACCACTTCTAAAATCAAAGTCAAAACAACAGAAACAAAACATTCCTTGTCAATGTGAGCAAGTGATTCAACCTGATTAACATTTACTGCGGTTCAGTTCACTTTGAAACACAGATCTAGTAATTCCATCTGGATATCTAGAGATATCTGGAGATCTGGATATCTCGAGAAATGCATGTCCGATGTGAACGAAAGTTTCCTCAATTTGTGCAGATTTTGTTCCTCTTAAACATATAAAAATAATCTTTGCTTAGGGTTTCCTTTTAAGAATCAAACTAACAAAGGAATTCAAAATAACGACATCTTGTAATTTCAATCATATGATTGTGCATTTTCTATCAGCGACCAAAAACTGACGAATTAAATTTAGATCTTAAACGCTTGAAAAGGAGAGAACAGTCCGCCCTGAATCTCGGATTCATGAAACTATAAAGCACGGGGTTTATGGCGTGGTTGATCGATCCGCTTAGTCGAAGGACAGAGACGAAGGCGAACCAGCCACTACTTCGGTGAAGTCGTTTGGTTAATGACGATAGCATAAAAATGACGAGAGTTAGTGCGTAAGTAATGAGAAATATAATGGTTGATAGCAGTAACATTTGACTGAGACGTGACATTGAACGAGGTTTTCGCTTATTTGTCACAGCGCCCTCTGTTTTATTGATGATATCGCCTGCTGTTAAATTGTTCACGACTCCCTTCCTTTTTACGTGCACGACGCCACTTTCGTTACCTTGAACGACTTTCTTGTCGACTTCCTTTATAGGCAGACTGTCTTCCTCAACATCGATATTTGTTCGATTACAATTCTTGTTCGAGCAAGATGGTACCTCCGTTGAAGTTGATTGACCCACAGCAAGAAACACGTTAGAGTCTTGATTCTCAACATGTGTTTCAAACCGAGTAGCTTGAGGAAGTTCAGAAGGGACAGTGTTGGCAACAGTCGAGTCGGTGACTTTTAGTCCACCGACTTTGCCGCGTTTTTTGAGCGTCCTCCAAAGTTTAATATACAATGTAATGATGAGTACAAAAAACACGAGAGCGCAAGAATACTGCGATAGCGTCAAGAGTAAGGAAAGACCCTCAAAGGTACTCGGGCGCTGCTCACATGTTGTGGCGTTAAAAATCCCAACCGTCTCTATGGAAACGACCTTAAGTCCGCTCGTGAAAGGCATTGCAACATTCACAAGAATAGCAACATCAACACATAAGAAGCAAACCCACTTAGCCTGCCAGCGGGACCAACGACCTTTGATGGGTTTAGATACAGCGAGGTATCTGTCCATGGCAATCGCGACAGTTACGCAGGCAGACAAATAAAACCCTATAGAAAACAACGAAAAGAAAGCTTTGCAGAGAACTGTGCTTGTATAGTCAAATTCATTAAACCAGTAATGTGCTTCGAGAGGAAATATTATACCTGAGTATAAATCACAGATTGCTAGAAATTGAATAAAAACCTGGGCGCTTCCTAACGATTTTTTATTCCAATAGACACATAGAATGAGTATATTTCCTGGGATTCCAATCAAAGTAACAAGAAAGCGATAAACAAATACGACGTAGTTGTATAAGAACAGAACTCCAGCCATAATGGATACTTCAGTGACAGGCAAATCAATTCCAGTGAATAAGTTGTGGTAAAATGATTAATGAAAAAAAAATCCAGGCTGATAAGCATTGTCTCAGCTAAATCTTCATTGCCTCATAGTTTGAGGAATGTTGAAATAACGAAAAGTCGTTTTAAATTTACGGGGTAATGCATACCGTGACTTTTTCACAAGAAATTTCCCAACTGGCTATTGACCCAACTTTACGAATACGCCGAAGAAATGATATTTATTCGGTTTTCCTCCCTGTAAAGCTTGTGAACACTCATGACAAAGAAATAGCGTAATATGAACTCCGTATCATCATTTTTAGGGTTAAAATTCTTAATTTGATAATATTATTCTTGACGTCAACACCAATGTCCCGAATGTACTTATAAACTACAACAGGTGTTCAAGAGCCCCTGACAATTTGAATGTCACGAATTTGCAAGTACTCTCTCGGTTGAATTGCAGCAATGGTCTCATTCGCGTTGTGTTCTACATAAATATATATATACACATATATTTTCAAAAAAAAAAACATTCAATGAAGATTTAAGTCCAAATCTCCTCACCCCAAACAGTTCCAATTCTCATGAGCTACCGTAAGTTACTTAAGTGTGGCTCACGCCTTTGCTGCCTGCCTCAACTTCATCTTCACCCCAAAACAAAATGTTTATTGCTTCAAGGAGGGTATACAAGAACCAAATGTTTAATCACAACACTCTCGGTATACAGTTCTCATGTTGTGCAATATGAGCTACAGTACTCTTTTTTATTCTTTGTCAATCAGAAAGCCGTTCCAAGTGAGAATTTCTGTAGGCTACCAAAAGGATTGAAGTTTGGGGTTGAAAACTGCCTTTCGATTTAAGCCCTTGATAAACTATTCCTTACCGAACAATATAACCGTCTTGAAAGAACAAATGCAGGAAACCTGTTTAAATACCACCTACTGGATGTTCTGTGTTTTGACAGCCGTCATTTGGAAGCTCAGTAAAGCAATATTTTAGACGATAAGTGATCTTATCCGACGCTGTTCAAGTGAATCTCCCAAGACAATAAATAACACAAATGTTAAAGAATCGTAAATTATTGTATCGATGTATTTATCATCCGAAATGTCATAACTAAAATTCCAACAAAATAAGCAAAAGCTTTCCTTCCAAGCGCAGCTTGTGATCATTGTTCCATGGTTTCAGTGCCGCGTATGAAGAACAAGGCTGTTTGCTATTTGTTACATAAACGAAGAAGCGCTGTTGCTTATATAAGGCCTTGCGTCTTGTGGCTTTATTCAATATTTCGTTGTGTTTATAAAATGCTTTTAAATACCAAAATCTCATTACAGTTCAATAAAGTGCAGTTAGAAGGCGTGACAAATGCGACATTGGGCTTTTAATTGTCGTTTGTGTGCGAATCCATTTCTTTGATCTCAGAACTGTTAATGGTTGACTTCTAGTTTTATCAAATAAATTCTTTTTTCTAATTCGTCAGCTATGGCAGACGGCGTTGTTTAAAAAGCATCCGTCGCTTTTCGGGAGATAATGTTTATTTTCGCTCATCGCCCGTCATTTTGTTGAATTAAAACAGCGTCAGCGAGTAAGGAAGGGTCACTGTTCAGTATCTGCCAACTCCATCAATTGATACATCGTCTTTTCTGTCCCAGAACCCTTACACTTTCAAAAGCATGATACTATAAAACCAACCAGATTTGTTACATTGACAAATGTTACTTAACGTAATCTGCAGTGTACAGTTAATTTCTTTGGTTGCATCAAGGGACTTGTATCCCTCTGGATCCTTCACGCATTCATTTAAAACTGAAGAAGAGCGTTTTCTTTTGAGCTAAAAGAAAACCACTTTCTCGCAAACTCCTCAAAATTCAGTGTCCTCGCAAAATAGGCCCCTATAATTTAGGACACGGTATTCCACTGTGCATGTTTTCGAGTGGTGTAATAGGAACTTTCTCATTTGCTTACAGCTATAGGCGAATATAATGACAAACACGTGAACGTTTAGCAGGAACGCTGACCAAAATTGATAGGTTATCCAAAAATGCCTTTTCATACAAAACCTTAGCGGTTCAGAATAAAATATTACGCTTTTAAATTTTAGGTAAAAGCCGCGGTGACGTTTGTTTTTAAACACACATCGAAGATAAAGTAGGTTGATAACCCGTTGTTCCGAATATCTAACCGTTACGACAAACAAAATTCACAATTGAAATGTCCGCGGCATAATAAAAGATCTTTTCAGCTTGATGGATCTCCAAATAAAATTCTCCTTGGTTTATTTTGTATGTACACAATGCAAAGAGAAGTTGTAAAATAAAGCGTTTACACCGTGACGCAGAGAACGTGAATCAGTTTTCGGCTTGAGCAATATCATTGGTGCATAGTCTTTGTAAAAGTCGCTTTCCTTTTGTGATTGAAAAGCACTTCTTATAATAATAGTATTGGATGTGAAGGTAAACAGCTAAACCTTTTCATCAGCTTGAAATTTGCTGAAAAGAAGATCGTGATGAAAACTCTCCATCTTATAAATGTCAATTCTCGTATGATATAACGTTGTTTATGCGTGACTGTCAGCTTTTAAGAGCATTTGAAGGACTGTGTTCATTCAAGGATAGATATCTCTTTATGAAAAAACAAATGTAAGGTTATCGATCATTTGCTTAAGTAGTCATAAACGAATCTAAAAGATTTAAAGCTGTTCATTAAGGTGGTTCATGAAATTCAACATTTTTTTCCAAAGGCTGTTAAGTCACAAACCAATGACAAGGGATCAAACTTAGACAGTCCACATATTCTATAATCAATAACTGTTTATGAGTGAGTACTTCAGGGTTCATTTCGGTTTTTAAAAATTTGCGACCAGACAATTTTTCAAATTATGCACAAAACCGTTGCAAGTCAGTACACCACGAAATTCAAGTTTTTGACCTCAGCCTTAACAATTAAATATATATATATAATATATAAGCATTGGCAAACTGCATGGTTTGAGTTAGCAGTCTATCAAAAAGCTGGGCCAATGGAGAGTTTCTGCAACCCCACACACGAAGTGTAGTTTGTGGTGAGCAGGTTGGCTCTTTAAGTTATTAATAAGAACTCAATGAGCTCTTTTTAAGAAATATAAACAAGGAGGGGTTTTTCAGCGTACACGATGATACTATTCAGACATGATCCCTTTTCAACGAGGTGACAACAATAACTCATTGTCTTAACATTTATTTGTTTATTAAATACATTTTAATTACTCATCAGATAGGTTATGGTTTGGTAATTGGTACCGATGTCTTTCATGGGCGCAATTTTAACTTTCAAAATAAAGCCCTCGGGACGTACTAATGTTACAGATGTCCTTTAAATGAAGATTGTAAAAACAAAGGGTACCATTAGCCATGTATGGTATGTCCCTTTCTAGACATCAAAACAATTGCATATTGAGCTAATGTTTATTCACAATTAAGTGCAAATCATTTAACCTTGTTAAGAAGTCAACTTGTGCCGAATTTTAATGGAAATTTTTCCTATTGTCGTGGATTTCAATTAAAGCCCTTTACTTCAAATACCGAATCTTGTATAATTTCCATGTCACCGGACCTTTAGAAATGCAACAAAACACTGGCGTCTGAACAAAATGTTGTGCGACCTGGTATCTATATAAGTAAAAGGCTGTTTGTAACTGGCATCTGAGTTTGTTACATGATCTGTGCACTTGAGGGTCTGGTGAGAGTGGAAAATGGCAAAGTTGGAAATTTTAGAAAATAGCTTAAATATCATCAATATCCATCAAAAGTAACCAATTTTACATTTATTGCTGATTTGCACTTAATCATGAATAACCATGAACTCAATATTAAAATCTTGTGATGTCGACGGGGTATGTAATAAAGGGTCAACCAATGAAATGTGAACACTCTGAAACACTCCACATCATTGTTTGTGCATAGGCATCAAGTTGCCTCGGAAAAATTGAACCTTTGAAGAGGTGTATTTTGAGAACAGTGGAACATTGGCATAATTTCAACAGATTATTCTTAGGGAAGCTTACTCCTTAATTGTCAAGTAAAGTTGGAACATTTTGTTGGCATTTCACACTACCTTGAAGTACTGAGTTTACATTGCGTGAAAAGCAATTAATACATACTTGGCTGGTCTTAAATTTGAAGTAACTTTTTGTTACTTAACATCAATTAATCAGATGTGAAGCCTGACTACATCTAGTGTCCTGGGCATGACGATAAACTGCATCCAGGTTGTGGCTTCTGTTCTATTCAGCCAGTCTAGAGCAGGACCACTCAGTGTTTGCCCTTTGGAGGGCGTACTTGTCCATTTGGGACGTTAAGCTCCTTAAGGGAGCAGAACTCCTCCGGGAGTAATCGTTTGGTTTTCGCCCCTTGGCTCTTCGCCAGAGAGTCGTGGGGACTTTTAGAAAAAAGCCTGACTACATCTAGTGTGCATTAATGCGATCCATTTTCCCTCTGAGGTAATATATGTAATAAGACAGAGAAGGAGAATTTTTCAAAGAAAGAAGGAAAATTTAAAAATGCCTGGAAATAGGGGAAGGGGATTGTGTCCGTGAACCATTTCCGTAGAACGAAACCTTTTTGTCAGTCCAGTAAATTATAGATGAGATAGAGATGTCCAAATTTTTAAAGTTTTATGCAATAAAATTCGATTTATCTCTGGTGTCAAGTTTTTAAAGTATTTAAAAAAAGATAAAAACACTTCTGAAAATTTCAAATTTCGTCGGATAGCCGTTATATTACTAGGATAACATATATAACCTAAGCAATTTCAGTTAACCTACCATTGCTTTTCATTTTACTCTTGAAAGGCAAATTCCTCAATAACCCACCCACCACCCCCCCCCCCCCTCCGCTGTGGCGAAAGGAGGGAATTGAGTCAATTTTTATAGGTAGATACATATGCCTCAATGCGGTAAAAAAGTGAAAAAGGGGCGCTGACAGGCAATTTGAGTTCGTCAAGGGGGCGGCCGCCCCTCTGACTTTTGGTAGCTCCGTCACTGCCCCCGATTACTTTACTTTCCTCGTTGAAAGGACTCATTTTTATTCATGAAATTTCAAATCTTGTCCAATAGAAGATAAAATGTATAACCTAAACGAGTTTTAGTCATCCCGAAAATCTTTCTGATTTTGCTATAACAATAAAGAAGGGCAAGTTCTTCAGGAAATGCACACAAGTTTTCATATTTCCTTACAAAAAATTATACATTTTCTTCGAAAAATGAAACAAATTTTCTGTAGCCAGGATTAATTGTGTAAGTATTCAAAAAGTGTGTGTTCTAGATGAGGTTTTAAGCCCAATTCACACTACAGCGATATCGGATCGGATTGTTATCCGATATTTGTGAGTTTAAGTTAAAACCTCCTCCATACATTGTCGGAAAGAACCAAAAATTTGCCATCCTGATGTGTCAATGAATAGTCAGTATGAAAGTGCTACGGAAATGAAATGCAAACTATTTATTTCGTACGGAGCTCCTAAAGTGCCAGTCTGCATGTCATGATGGTGAGATAATTTATCTGACCAAGTTATCATCTTTTCCCTAAGAAGTCGACATGGTGAGATAATTTATATTACCATGTCGACATCCTAATTTAGGAAGTCGGCATGGTGAGATAATTTATGACACCATGTCGACATCTTTTGCTTATGAAGTCGACATGGTGAGATAATTTATCTTACCATGTCAACATCCTAATTTAGGAAGTCGACATGGTGATATAATTTATGTTGCCCTGTCAACATCCTAATTTAGGAAGTCGGCATGGTGAGATAATTTATGACACCATGTCGACATCTTTTGCTTAGGAAGTCGACATGGTGAGATAATTTATGTCACCATGTTGACATCTTTTGCTCAGGAAGTCGACATGGTGGGATAATTTCAACTATATATGCCTATGTATAGCCAGTTGCCCCAGGCGCGGATCCAGACATTCCAAAAGGGGAGCAGCTGACTTAAGAGAAAGCATCGAAGTGAGTGAGTTACACTGCTTATTTCCCGTATGTTTTATTGTTGATCTGGCCGTAAAAGCCCCCCCCCCCTCCCCCTGGAGCCACGTCTGGGCTGTCCGCATGCCAGAGTGCATTTAGTGCACTATATATACATGTGCGCGCATTGCCAATGTATGATGTCCGTGTATGCATCACAGTCATGTATACTGTACGTATATACGCACACCTGCGGATTGCTATGTCTTGTATATGCACACTTACAGAAAATCCCGGCGTACGATCACGAAATGCACCCTGGCTAACACGCAGCATGCAGTGTCGGACAGTGAGTGCATATACATAGACGTACTTAGTTGAAATTATCTCACCATGGCGACTTCCTAAATTAGGATGTTGACATGGTAACATAAATTATCTCACCATGTCGACTTCCTAAATAAGGATGTTGACATGGTTACATAAATTATCTCACCATGCCGACTTCCTAAACACAGGATGTAGACATGGCAAGATGAATTATCTCAACATGTCGACTTCCTAAGCAAAGGATGTCGACATGGTAAGATAAATTATTTAAACATGTCGACTTCTTAAGGAAAAGATGACAACTTGGTCAGATAAATTATCTCACCATTATGACATGCAGACTGGCACTTTAGGAGCTCCGTAATTTCGTGACGTAACATTTACAAACAGTTTTTATCAGACTTCTCTCACCTCTAATGGAACAGATACTTCCTTTCACTTTAATTAATCCTCTGCAAACATATTCAAACGAGCTGTACAAAAATGCATATAAATTTTGGAAAAATGACTAAAATCCAACAGGAAAAAGGGGAGTATTTCACCCGAGTGCTCTCGACAGAAAAAACGCCTTTCCTGGAATGGCGGAACCTGAATCCAAGGGCTCTCTATCGAAAATGAGAAAAAAACCAAAGTGGTGTACTTTCACTCACCAGGAACAAGCTACAACAGAGAGAATTGAACTGCCTCATTCGTCATAGAAATAAAAGAAGGGCCCTTTGCCCAAACTTTGCAAAACTTTGATTCGGGCCACTGCTTAAAATCTGCAAGAATTTTGTCCTTGATAACACATTTAAGTGATCAGGCAGAACCGCGGAGCGATTTTTTTTTTGAGGGGGGGGGGGGGGCTAACAACTTAAGAGGCCCATCAGCAATATGCATCGCGATATATATTGACACAGAGTCGGATTTTCCGATATTAAGTGCCAGTGTCTTAGCACTGCAGGTTTTGTTCTAGCTCTTTGGTTTTTGAAATGATTATGTCGTATCTTCATTGTTTTAAATGGTCTTTGAGGACTATGAGGCTTGATATTCTGATTCAAAGACGGGGTAGTCATAAACTGTCATTTCCACTTAGAGCTACCGTATTTCATATTTATTCGATAGAGATCTATCGGAGAGGTCATTGATAAAGTGCTCCGTGGTTTGTTCCGCCTTCAGACAAAATTTGGCAGTTTTAAGTCGGCCTTTTAATGCTGTACTCTTGATTCGAAATTTTCGAGACTTTGCACGAAGTTTTTTCCCTTTTGTGGCTCGGGAAGTCTTCCTACTTTTTGAAGAGGAATTCTTCATTCAGTATCATGTTTCTCGGATTTAACTTTTAAGGACGGTAATGGTTTTAGCAAAATGAGCAGGATTACCGAAGAAACTTGTTTCACAAGTTATCGGTGTTCTGACTAATTTTTATCTTTATTTTTAAGAGTGCTGTGGGTTTAACTCTCTGAGAGCATGGGCGTCCGCAGAAATTTTTACAAGGGGGGGGGGGGGGGGACAAGGTCATTCATAGATGTTTGAATTGTGTACACTATCTAAGCGGAGCGCCATCATCGGTTGGCAGGAAGCAGGAATTTCATGTCTGTTTTTAGATTTTTAGAATTTTCAATGTAAAGAAATGGTGAAGGGAAATCTGCCTCTCGGTCACGGCCTCGCACGCCTATGCACGAAAAAAACTTACAACTGTCAAACAGCCTATATAGGCCAATATCCCTTACCCAATTATGAATCATACCCCCTCCCCATATTCACCATGTATATCCCAGTTACATCCGCGCGTCGCCACTTGAGATCAGCACGGGACCAAACCAAGACCAACGCATCATCAACAGTCGGATGCCATATGCACCCTACATACCTGACAACTAGTACAATTTTGGCGTAGTTTTTACAATTACAAATTTCCAATAGATATCACGAATGATGGTCCCCAAATTACGATTTCACTATTCAGCATACCATCTCCTCTTTTGCTATTCCTGGTCAGATGTCCGCATATTTCACGAGTAGCACCTGACGCTGTGAGTAAAGATATTTTGATGAGTTATTTTTTATTTTTTTTTACTTCAATCTTCAATTAATTTTTTCAAAAGTTTGATTTTCGGGGGGGGCAAGTGCCCTCCTCCCCCCCCCCCTTCTTTCAGACGCCCATGTTTGAGAGTTCTCATTCTTGCCTTTTCGGCAACACTTTTTGTTTCTTTGACGTTGTCCATAATGAACGTAGTACTATAGCTGCAGTGTGCGTATGGTGGTGTGGGTATGCCGGCATGGCAGTACACGTATGTAAGTATTAAATTCGCGTAAGCTGCACAAAATTATAGTACACAAGCCTAGTACGCTGGTGTTTTTGGTTAAAGAGGTGGTACTCGACTACACCTGCCTTTTTTCCTCATTTCGAACTTTACAACAAAAATAGCCGTACAATACGCCATAAAGGATATAGTTTACGATCATAAAACAGGGGGAATGGCTGTTAACAAAATATATAATTAAGCCTTGGATCGTTCATGTGATTCCTTTTACATTTCTGTAATATGTTTTTAAATGCTGATCCAATACTGTTTCAAAGTAACTCCAAAGCCTCATGTGTAGAGGCCAACACTGTCAAAAAATGCGGGGCTAACCCACCCCCCAGTCCCCATGTCTCCACGGCCCCTGAAAATATTACCACATAAAATACTCTACCACTATTATATAAATGGTCTTGATTCTTCCCATCAGAGTATAGACCACCTGAGCGACCTATAGCCTTACCTGCGTAGCAGGCTGTACGGCATCTTTCTGGTTAAGCCATATCCTTACCGGTGGTCTTGGAAGCTGAGAAGCTCAAAAAACAGAGTCCGTCCTCCACAAATCACCTTACTCCGATTATGGCGCTATAGGGAGAAGCCAAAGAAAACATCTCGTGCCCTTTTGAAGATATTTAAAGGGCAACCAACCAGCCAACCCAGCCAAATCAACCAAACCAATCAAACCTACCAACAAAATCAACCGAACAAAACAAACCAACTCAATCGAACAAAACAACCAAACCAACCAACCAAGCATTTCATACGAAGGAAAGGGTAAATAAGAAATTTGTAGTCATAAGCGTAGGAATCGGGGGGGGGGGGGGCTGGGGGTGACAGCACCCCAGGGAAAATGAGGGAGTGGAAGCATGCCTCCGCCCCGCTACCGGGGTCAGAAACCCCTGTTTTCATTTTTCCAAATCTCAAAAAGGAAAAGTTTACGGCACGCTTCCCGCTCCGCAAATAATGCAATATGAAATGCTCATAAATCAGTTTGGTAAACTTTTCTGAGCTCTGGAAATGACAAAATCGGATATTTACCATATTTGACACCACATCATCAAGAGACACCGCCAGCCGTGTTGCTTTTTTTAGTAAACTTTTTTTACAGAATTCTAAATTTTCTTCAATGAAAGCTCATGATTTTGAAATGTTTTGTCAAACAACAACAAAATTTTGGGAAACTTTTGAAATATCATCGAAAAGTGTCAGTTCGTCGGCCTTAGAAAACATATGTAGCAACAACGATTCAGTCGTCGTGCGATGTTGCTATTTCGGGAACCAGGTTATAGTTTGACTTTGTCGAACGGCTCTTTGCCAGAGAGTCTTTACATAAAGCAATCTTTCTCAGATTTGCCACCAATTCATGAAGGAAGTGCAGATTCCCCAGAAATGCCCCAACTCTTTACATTTCCTCACAGGAAACCCAGAATCCAACGCTTTCTGTAAAACAAGCTCCATATATATTTGTTTAAAAGGATAAACAATTTCGGCCCGATTCTCGCACCGCAATACGTCCATGATACAGTAGTGATCACACTTGAAAGAGAAAGTCGGAAAACTTAGCTCTTACTTATTCGCCCGAGACATGCAATTTCCAGCTGTCTGATGGGTCGCAATTTTTCAAAATTTTCTGTACGCTCCGCTAAAAATGAAGACAATCTTTCGAGGAAGACTTGATATTCTAGACAGGGAACTACTGGCCAACCACACCCAAATGATCCCATAAACAACTTTTATCAGATACTTTCCAACCCTGTAAGTTAAGCAGTCAAAGTATTTTCAACGTTCAATGTTGCATAGCAGTGACGTTGCAGTGGGCGGTTTTCCCTTGTCTCGAAAAAGTGCAAAATTCGGAAATTTGTCATTTGAGCCATCAGTCAAATACAGAGTGCTTTTGCTAGTTTTCGTCATAAAATTCAGAATTCTTCCTAATAAAAGCTCTATATTTGTACCTATTAGTTTTAAAAAAGCAAAATTTTCCTCGCGAAGCGATCCTAAATGCAGTGGTCGGTCAATAAGCAGTAAGTGGTAAACTTTTCCGAGCCGTTGCGTTGCCGTATCCCTACTAAGTTTTCTTCATTATAGGCATTTAAGATTTAAATATTTCATCTAAAAGGGCAAAGTTTCGGGAGCTTTTGAATGGCACCGAGAAGCCTCAATCTACACTCCTTAGATAACATCTACCCTCCTTAGATAACATTATGTAAAAACAACGGTCTTCAGTCGACATTCTGCTTTCAGATATATGCTTAAAGGAAACGCAAATTCTTCGATAGTCCCCAAAATGTTCAAAGTTCCTCATACAGGAAACCCTGAATCTAAACTATTTTCTGCAATACAAACTCCATATTTACAAATGTGTAAAAGGACCCAATTTTTCGGAGCGCTCCGGGCGCCGCATGTTACGTTCCTAATGGTGTTCACGAAATCAGATTTTTTTTGAAGAATACTTCAAGTTTATTTCAGTTCAGGCAAGTATATATTGTAAATATTTTTTTTAATGTGTAGGAAGAAATTTATTTCATCCTCAACGTATATAGATACATAAATAAAAATATTATTTACAAATATTTACAGTTCAATTAAATTAACTAACATCACACTTATACTTTCAACATAATTAGTTTGACTTACAGTACAACCCTTGCTTTTTTCAATGGTAGAATTTATTTTAGAGACTGCTTGGAAATGGTAAATACATACAATTAATAATGAGGGCAACATAGAAGAATTCCAAGGTAAAAAACAAGTGATCATCCCTTAAAAGAACAAAGGATCTTCCGGTAATCCACATTTTCCGGAATTTGGCATTGGAAAAACGGCTACAATCTGCTGCGACTCTTTCCTTAATAGTTTTAATGATTATAGACTTAAGCTCTTTGTCATTTTGAACTTAAGGTTCAATTATTTGCAAACGTCTTGATTTCCACAATGTCTGAATGTGAATTTGACAATACAAAAAAAAAGAAACCAAATTCTGCGAAAAACAGGCGCTGCACAAACTACATCAGGGAAGCCGAACATAAAGATATCAGGTTGAAGACATTGTTTCGTACATACTAGCTCTCTAAAGACCTTGGTAATCCACGTTTGAATGGGTTTCACCTTTGGGCCCTTAAAAGGACATATACACGAATTCGGACAGCAAGTGATGGTCTGATTTCAGTCTGTCGGACCGTCACCTTCAAATCTTTCGATTTCCTTGCTTACCTCTATCATGAATGGTTGTACACGGATTTGTATCTTGAATTCTCCAATTTCACTAAATATGAGGGTTTGAAATTCATGTAAACCAAAAATATAAACGATTTTAGGCTGATGGACCCCACTAATGGCGGCCTACAGTTCCTAAAAACAAGCGCTAATCGGATTCGTCTATACCGTCTCCCTTGCCCCAATTCTTGATTCGTTTTTTTTTTTTTTTTTTTTTTTTTTGAAGGAACGCTTTATTTCAACCTTCAAATACATATAAGCAAACAAGTATGTACAGAATTTTAAGAAATAAATATAATATTTACAAGTATTTACAAGTAATTTGCATAAACACCACGGCACTAACAAGTAATGATCATTTTATCATGGCAAAGGAAACCTTTCTTTTTGTGAAACAGACATGGGACGGAACAAAACTCAAAACAAAACCATAATAATTAGGTCAAAAATACAGAATAAGATTACATTACAGACTAAAGATTAAATTGTCATTTTTACAATTAACAAAGGATTTTCCTTTTAACCAGAGCTTGCAAAATTTTTTAGGAGAAAAACGACATCGATCTGCCAATACCCGATCTTTAATTTCTTTTACAATTATTGAGCGCATAACATTTGCAGATTGATTCGTTTGTCGGTATAAAGGACATTTATTGTAAATATTGTTTATATGCCTGCCTGAATTAAGATTTTTTTTATTTAAAAAAATGTTCTTGCTCGATATAGATAGAGTTTTACGGCCTAGTTTACAACCTATTGATTCAAGTTGGGCCAGCCACGGCCTTTTTTCCAGTTGTGGTTTGTTTTTCCTACTCCATTGCTTATGCGGAGCATCACGCACAACGGCGGTAGATTCCTTTTTTAAGAGTCTTCGGTATGACTAGACCTGGGAAGCGAACCCGGACCTTCCGCGTAAGAGGCGGATGCCCTTACCTTTAGACCAAACACGCGGTATATTCTTGTTCGAAGAAAAAGAGGAAAAAATCAGCATCAAAAATGTACCTTTTGGTCAATGGGCAGATCGGGTAGGGTGTGATGCATTGTCCAAAATCGGTCTGCCCCCACTTTCATTTTGCTTCCTACGCAACTGATTTAAGTGGTTGGTGATGTTTTCACGAATAAATGGATTGAAACAAACTAGGATCACGCTCACAAGTGGACCATCAGCTTACCGCCGGATAATGAACATTTCTTCTTACGGACCACTGGAGTAGCTCCCTGGATTGGCCGACAAATATCCAACAAAGAACCGACGAAATTTTGCTTGCTGGAAAGTATGTAAATGTTCAAATTTTTCTTTACATGGAGAGTGTGACATTTTTCAACTGCGAAATGTGTATCACACGTTCTGCAAACATTCGGAAACTATTTGAGTTTGGAAGCTGCCCTCATACTGGGGCATGAGATCCTTAAAATGTGTTATCGTTCATTTCGTAAGTGGGACAATTTATATTTTATCCTTAATTGTATTCCCTATATGGAGCAATGAACGTTAGCGTTCCGAACTCTGTTTTTAGTAAGTGTTCTTATTTATTTATGGAACTTTTTTCGTTTTGGATATTTGGACATCTTTGGTGGGAAAATGTTAATATTGTGATGACTATTTTATAAGTGTCAAGTATCATGTCGTTCTCTTTTTGTTTTAATTGCTGGGATTCACAGTTTTGTCGTGGCCGTGAAAATGTAACAAAATGATTATTACCGTATCAATTATTTTCTCGACCAATGCACCCACACGTATTTTTTTCGTAAAAGCCAATCGTTCATTATATCCCATTACTTGATTAATTAATGGTTCTTTTTTCTGCTTAAGGCACGGTTATTATGAGAATAGCAAGCAACCATAATATGAAACGATGGCAAAGGCTTTCCTCGCTATATTTGCATTTGTCATATTATTTTTCGTCTTTATTTCAAGCTGACACAGTATTTCATCCATGCTTCGGATTTGTAATATTTCACGTTAATTTGTTCCATCTCTGCTAAAAAAGTGCCTGTGGAACCCTTGCAAATACCAGCCTGGACAATGCCGTTTACAAAATTTTCTGTGCGCTCTGGGCCAATTGACGATGGCGTCCCTCTATAGATAGCCGTCAGCCCGTGCTCTAAAACTTATCCCACCAGGCTTCAGGTCTGTAATGTTTCACGGTACTTTGTCACACTCCTGCTGACAAATGGCTGCGTAGGCCGTGCTTATACCAGTCTTGGAAATGTCATTTCCGACTATCTGAAGGGTCGTGACTTTTCAAATTTTTCTGTGCGCTCCCCGCCAACTAATGAGGGCGCTCAACGTAGAGAGTCGTCAGCCTCGTCTTATTAGACTTATTCTACCAAGCATTCATGCTTCATGTATTCAAAACTGGCCTGGTGGCTCCTCCATTCAGTCAAAAAACAGCCAGTCGGAATTTGGGACCATGACACCCCCGAAACACGAGACCCAGGCGACGGTCCTGAATGCGAGGTAAGGTCAAAATCACTGCGCTTGTTGCAGTAATATGATAATTGCTTCCCACCCAAATTCAAAGTTTATTTAAAACATTACAGAATCGTCGTTGAATCCTACAAATTATAGCTCCACAGCAGCCATCTTAAAGGGTCCTTTTGCCAGAGGGGGTTGGCGACAACATGTGCATGGGCCGTGCACGTTACATGCTCTGTCCATACATTTATGAAGTCCACGGGGTGAGCACTGTCCTGACCGTCCAACCAGCTGCACTGCGACACTTGCTCTACGTACCCAACAATAAGTGCAGTTGCACCATATCTTGTTTTCAGCCATGGCGGAACATTAAACACCTGCTTATTTTCACCCGATCCTGGCCAATCGGTATGCTTGTGTCATACCCTGCTCTCCTTACTTTAAAGCTGCGACAAAAAGGGAAGATTTTGGTGCGTCGACATGACTTCAGTCAGAGGATTAGAGGAGCTAAGGAGTAGCCTTGAACATGTAGATGGTTAGACGAACTTTCGTTACTCTTAACAGAAAATTGTAGAAAGTATTCAGCCATAATTCCTTCTTTGTGCATTGTATTCAACCTGTTTGTGTCCATACTTGCTTGCTAAAATCTAGAACTTTTAACAGCTCGTCGTGCGTCTTGATTTTCCTCCATCACCTTTCAAAAAGCAACGGGCTGAAACACGACAATATCAAACATAAATTTGGTACTGTACCGTTTTTTTAAATCGGAATACTCCGCTGGCATTAAGATGTCATGACCAAGTGTACTTCATTGAAAGCTTTCTCATAATTCGAATGAGCGTATTGGTTTTTAAAAAACCCGTCAAAAGCAAAAAACTACGGGTGTAAGAAAGTGCGAGTGTGGGGGATAATTTCGTTAGTTTGGAGCTACGGGCGTAACATAGCCTAAATGCTGCAGAGAATCCTAGCGAAAAAATTGGCTCATTCAGATTTAGAATCCTTGTCCTTCGGACCGAATCCGTACCACATTTAGTTTGAAAGTCGTTAATAAAAAGATTTTCCCCATAAATCCGGAATAAAATGAAGAGTGCGGACTCCTCGAATCGCTGTGATTGCATGGAGACTCTACCGCCATTGCGACCGGAGAAAAGGAGAGACGGTGGCGTCTTATCCTCATTGAAACACGTACGAATCACACTTATTTTCGTGTTTAGAAACACGCTGATTTCTAACCCCGTTCTTTATCTACATCCAGACATCCACCCGACAAGAGGATGGTAGTATCTCGTTTGAAATTTGAGTTTTTTAATGTTGTATTTTAGTCTCACTGAAGATGAATTAGTGCACCGTTTTCTTCAATGAGTTTGAACTTCAGCTTAGTCCAACTGAGGCAAGCTCTACGTAGAGAACATTTTTGCAACGGGCCGTAGTCATTGTGCATATGTAACGTTAATTGAACCTTGCCCTTTGGAACTGCTAAAGCTGAATTCATTTGCGACATGTGATGACACAAAGTGTTTGCTCTTTGGAAATGTTTTTCAAAATTCGGGCCATTTCAAAATGGCATATCAGACTTTTAAGAGGAAGACGCCATACAATTTTGTCGACACAATTTCTGCTATAACGTATGTACACATGTAACTGAATGTCACTTGCCCTCCCCGCAAAAATGGCTGACTCTTCCCCACGGAATTACAGTAGGGCAGTTTACACGTTAGGAGCCCGCAATATATTTGCTCTACAGTGCTATCCTCGGTATTTTTTGTAGTGGTTAATAGGTGGCGCTCTATGTATATCCCAATATCTTCCTCACAAGCATTCGTTACCAATCCTCAATTTTACAAGTGGAACGATATCAAATTCAAAACTTGCAGAGTTGCTCGTTCAATAAAGCATGCACAGAGAGTGTTCTGATTATATATGAGGATTTTGCTCATCATGCCACATCCATTTCTAAGCAATAAACCAAGACTGTGTCTTTACAAGGATTTTATACAAGTTGTGGCAAAAAGCTAAGGTGTGGCGTGTAAGGCTCTCTAAAATCACGCACGGCAGCACAAAGAATTTCTTCCTACTTAGTTTTTTCGAGCCTCTCCTCAAACTTAGACAAAACGCTTGTCTAGCATTCCTCCAACACAGAGCTACGGTAGGTTGCTCTGTGGTTACATGTTCTTGATGTCAGTTGGGTGTGAGTTATTTGGATCACAACACAACTGTCTGTATGTAGTCATCCTCAACCAACGAAAGTGGGTTATAGCAGGTGTCAAACAGAGGCGTCGATCTTTGGGGGAGGGGCGAACAATATGGTTCCCCCAATATTTTCATCGGGGAATTTCCCCTCCCAATAATTCTGGCAGATTGAAAAATCAGGCAGAATAAGCAACATATAACAACGTAGGTGACTTTAGGACTTCGATTAAACGTCAAGTTGAGCCTATTAGAAGTTATAAAAACAAAAATACTGCATTTGTAATTCGCCATCTCCCTGTTTTTGTGTATGTCAATGGCAGCGTAATTTGGCACATACTGCATCTTGTACAACATACATTTAGGAAGGCCAGTTAGCAAAATATTACAATAGTCGATACAGCTATGAACCAGTGCATTCACATGAGCAATGCCTTGCTTAGGAATTTAGCACACTGTTTAATATTATAGAGATGGTAAGAAGCCGTTTTACACTTACTATTGACATGATCAAACTTTGAAAGATCCTGATCTAACCAAGCTCCTAAGTACTTCACAGACGATCAGATTTTAACAGGGGTGTTACCAACAATGGAATTCTCTGTTTTCTGTTAAGTTGGATAACTGTTCGTTTGAGCAAAATATAACTACTTCACTTTTAGTGTCATTAATTCTTAGTTCATTACATGTCATCCGGTTTTTGACATCTTTCAGACACATTTCAAGCTTTGCTATCGTATTGCTTACGTCAGTAGGTCACTCGCATTCATACAAAAGTAAATGCTATGGTCATTTGCATATGGGTGTATACTTTACACAGGGTACTTTGGAAATACGATGTATTGCACTTAGTGCAAATTACTGTGTTATTTAAAATTTTTGAAGCATGCAATCAATGGGAAAGATTCATTTTGCTTGGTCTGGTAAAACATTCAATTTCCTCCTTACAAGTAAAAAAGGGCATCAAACAATGCCCTTTTCCTAATAGAACTACTTTTTCAATTCTGGAGGAAAAATATCACAATTTTCATTAACACTTTTGGCAAGGTCAACATCTCCTACGCTTTTATGTTGTATAAAAAGATTCCTCGCCTTACGTCGTTATTTACTGTTTTATGGAGGACAAGACTACAAAGTTGTCGGTTCCATCACTCTATAAATCATTGTGGCATGTAATGTCATTTGCATATGTGAGCCGTACGGCCTGTGCCTCAGGCTCAAGTGCAGATCTTAAAAAGAACTTATTTTAGTATAAGGTTGCAAAATGAATTTTGTTGATCCAACTCACATTGTCATAGCTTGTTTCATTGATGAGTTATTAAATGTTGAAATTTCTACACTTTAATAACAATTTGTGATTTCCAAAGGAAATACTGGCTACTATTGATGTTAAGTTAGTTAGACTAGGTTTGATGGCTCAGTTCCAAACCAATTAGTTTGAGTCGGGCCGGCCGCAACCTTTTTTCCAACTATTGAGTCATTTAAATTAGATTTTACGACACACCAACACAAATACGTTACTGTGTCAACTAGATGCAAAGGTGAAGTTCAAAGACGGTTTCAAGTGACTCCTAAAGTCCAGTTTTAGATACAGTACAAGTCCTTCTCTAATTTAGTCGACTCCTATGGCAGGTGGAAAGATCTATGGGCATATTCTACCACCTCCAGCCCACAGGAGGACAAACAAACTGTCTGTGTAAAACTCCTGGTGGGGCCTTCCAGATTTGCTCCTCTAGTCTGTGAAATTATCTCAGCTGGTTATCAACGATCAAGGTTAGGTTAGGTGCAGTTTTACGGCTCAGTTTCCAACCAATTGGTCAAGTCGAGCATGCTGTGGCTTCTTTCCACTTGGGGCTGATGGGCTTGTTTTCCTTCCCTACTCCAAAGCTTAAGTTTCCTGCGTAGCAGGCTGTATGGCATATTCCTTGTTAGGTCATATCCCAAATGCCTGCCAAAGTGAATACTGAACAAATTCTTTTGGATATTCACAGAAATGATAGGCTTCGAGACTGGTTGAATGTTAGTGAATATCCACAAGAAGACAGCATCTGGTCCCATTGAAATGATGCAGTAGCCAATGACACCCACAGAGCTGGCTACGATATGTCATTGTAATACCCAAGCCATGGTAGTACCGCCTGCACAGGGGGTTACGCAACACAGTAATGATTGGACATCGGTTTCAGTCTAGACTTCCAGGTTATGACTACAGGAGTCCAAAGACTCATTCAAAAATGATAGTTTTATTCATAAGAGAGTATATGGATAAGTCATATTATGGTAATGAAATTTGCCTCTACAACTGGACACAGTCCTGTTCACTTTGGCAGACGGTGGTTTTGGAAGCGGGGAAGCTGAAAAAACAGAATCTGCTCTGTAGGGTACTGCTTATGCTGAGCACCAAGCACAATGTCTGAAGGCTCTGTTATTAAAGTCTTCGGTATGACCCAGTCAGGACTTGAACTCCCAACTGCAAGGGTGATGCTGTAAGCACTCGACCATGCAGTCAGTCATATCAACCATCAGAATAATGGGAAGTATTGTGATGAGTAGTAACTTTGCACTTGTGTGCATATTAAACAAGTGAGATGTGTACTTCAGGCATGAGCCTCATGACTATATATACCTCACGAGATAATACCTGAAGTCCAAGTTGTAACTCCTATGCCATCAGTGACTAAGGCACCTGGGCCAAGGGGAACTGGATCTAGCACAGTTCTTTGCAGTTGACTTTTAGATCTGGAAACCTTTCCCCCATATGGGTTCTGGTATTGAATTACTCTTTTGGCCATATTCGTTGGAGTACATCTAGCAGTCTGAAAGTGGTACTTGATATGTATTAGAACTGGTAACGAAAATTTGGTTGGGGTCATTTAATCAGTCTCCCTTCTACCCGTTATACACAGGCTGTAGATGTGGGAGGAGGTATGAGAGGACATGCCCCCCTCCCCTGAATAACATTACTCCATCAATCACCACAACTAAACCTTCAAAACTAGTTCTGTTAAAGTTGAAAAGTTTGTGCCATTTTGCATATAAGCTCCTTGAAAGAGGCAAATTTTTTCAAAGGGGGAAAGGAAAACCATGTGCTCATGTCACTTGGTCAGGAGAACCTGACCAATTCTTTCTGTGGGTGACCCCTGAATGAAGTTATGCCACTATGAAGCTTCTTTGATAAAATACAATGTATAGCTCACACCTCATTATGAACAAAACTAGCAGGAAATGTGCACCTCCAAACCACACATTACTGTGAAGGGCAAATTACTAATATCTTTGAATGGCTGACGATATTGGGCGGGGAAGGGTGAGGATTAAATTTTTCAGCAGCCGCAATGCCACTCTTGGGCATACGGACCATCAGAAAATGGAGCAGATATCTTTGGAATAATTATTTCGAGGAGCCAGTTATTCTTGCTTGAATTTATCTGCTCATCTATACTGAGTGTAAAAACATGCAAAAGGAGAAATATTATCAACACAGAAAAAAATGAAGCAACAAAATTCTTTGGAATGCACTTCAACTTTGTAATCTTTCTGTATTCATGCAGCTTTCACCTTCCCATACAGTATCACAGATGCAGTCACAATTCTTCCAAAAAGCAAGCTTCCTTCCTCAAAACAAGTTTTTTCAAAACCATTATTGAATAAATCTCAAAAAGAAAATCTTTGCCCAAAAATGTCTTCCCCTTAAGAAGTTCTACATTTCATTTTGTCCTTCATATGCAAGTCCACATATCAAAGGCATTTCCGGATTATTGACAGACGAATGAAAGAAACTGATCAATACTAAGGTTTTCAAAGTAGGACACATCAGATATGAAAATTTCTCAATTCTTGGAGGACAATAATAACTTTTTGTTATCAACTTTTAATATTATACATATTCAGTTAACTATTTACATGTATTAATGCCTCTCTTAAACACATACAACAAAACCAAGGAGCCAAAAGTCTTTGTTCCGACTTCCCACAAAGCAATACAGTCACATGTGAAAATCTTAACCTAAAAGATTTTTGTATATGGGTATGGTTAATTTCAGAAATACTCGGTTGAAACAATGTTCAACGTAACTACAAAGCTAAAAAGATGTTGCACGTAAAGAAAGAGGAAGAATTATTTTTAACAACTGCAGATAAGGTGTTTTAGTACTCTTTGACTCTTCCGCCATCACCTTCGGACACGAAGCGCTTCCGGCCTCTATAGTAAAAGAAAGAGAGTGAATAAGAAACTACTTTATATCAGGTTTACGCATACGGAAGGAGATTTTTGGCGGCAATTCCCCCTCCCCTTGATGTGGGGTAAATTCTATTTGGGGGCAGTTTTTTGAAAGAATTGAGTACCTGTGAAGGCTTTGCTTGGACAGAAATGGTCTATTTTTCCTTCAAAATAACCTGTGTACCTATGCACATGAGCAAAAGCAGTTGTTTCAGGTTATGTTCATAAGACAAGATATTTGAGTAAGTTTGAAAGATTTGCTTGGACAGGAACAGTCTATGCGCATTTTGTGCAACCAGGAGTCATTTTAAGCACCATGTCCTAATGTTACCCCACGAGACTAGTAGCTCATCCTAATTGAAGAAATGGTACAATATGAAAGAATATAAAACACACTTAGCATAAAAACTTGGGTAGAACAGCATAGAGATGGCTTGAATTCTAGACTCAATGAATCTCCATAGTGGCACCTTTTGTGGGGCCAAAGAGTAATGAGGAAGGGCTACTAGTTGAATGGTTCAAGGTGAAGGCATGGGGCTAAATCTACTCCAAGTGGTGAACAATTGGTGGGTGATATGTAATAGAAAGGGTCAAGTATATGTCTGCAATGTGAGTTACAACTTACCAACCAGCACTGTTCTCTACAAATAGAATGAACATCCTCTTTAAAGCACTAATCACTTCCTATCATCCACTTTTGTTTCAAACAATAATTTCTGGTAAAACTGATAACAGCAAATGGTGAAAGCCATTATGATTATTCTTCTGCTTTCTCAGCAAAATTGGGCCATTTGAATAAACTTGTATCTAGTCATGAAAACATTGCTTATTGTCCGTCAGCATCTATATCACAAACGAGGAGCATCCATTACCAGTGACTGCCTTTGCACTAAGCTTTTTGTACCAACTTCACATGATGACTGTTCAGGAGGGATTCTCTTTAAATTGTGAAGGTATGCCTCCTGTCCTTTAACTTTTGGGAGGCTTCTAAAGTGATCCTCAAAACAGAAATAATCACAACTTCTACTAACCTGGCAGGCACTTTGTTCCTGAAGTCTGGGGTCATAATCTTTTCCTGGACACACATGTCTGCAAACTGTTCCATCAGCTGGTAGGCATATGGCACATCCAAAACCAGGTCTGGGAGGGCATCAAATGCTCTCTCAAAGCCCTAAAGGTTAACAAAGATAAAACAGATATGAAACACTGCAATAATGGTGTTGTAACAATTTTTTAATATTTTAGGCTACATGGCACACATTGAATTCCTCTACATGGAAAAGAAATAATGAAAGTAAGGAGAACTGTCACACAATTCTTGTACAATACATACACATGTTAAAAATTTCATAGACTGATTATCTCAAGTGAACCAAACCATGTTTCATCATAAGTGGGGGTAACTGAAGATAGGAGGAAGGGTTGGAAAAAATGTTTATTTCCCAAGATGGGAGTAAAATTACTTTCCAGGAAAGGTACAAAATTTAAAATACAATTTGAAAACTAATTTTTTTTTTTCAATCTTTTCCTTGATTTGTTGTTCTTTGTACATTACCATTGAGTGTGTTTCACAGTAATGTACACTACATCAATTTTGCAACCTAAAACTTATGTACAGAAGGGGAAAATTTCCCTCCAGTTGATGAAGTTTTCCCCACAATACCAAAATAAACATGGAAGGAGCCTCCCAGCTTCCCAACATTTTCCCCATGATAAGAAATAAGGGAGGGACACAGTGGATTGTCACTTCAACATGAAAACAATGCATGAAAACAAAAGCAAATGTACTGTTTTGAGCATGTGGTGTGCAGTCCAATGGAAGAAGCTTTTATGCTAGCTGTGTAAGACATGATGTTTCAAGTCATACTGCAGGACAGGCAACTACAAGAACTACATTTTACAAATGGAGCTGGCTGACCTTGCAGGCCAACCAACCCCAATAAAGTAAAATGTAAACACAATAAGACATCTCTGGGTGATTACAAAGGGTATGGATTTAAAAACTTGAAGAACAAATTTACTCCAATGTTTATTTTTCTGTTCTAGTTTGTCTTTACAAAATTTCATTAAAGGAGCCATGCCGAGTTGGTATCTATAACAAGGGTGTTTGAAGGATATTGCCATATGACAATACTAAGTGATTAACATAGTGAGACAAGTCTCACACACAACCTACAAATTGTTAACAATGTCTCCATTTTTATATAAACTTGCTCTTAGGTTTTTCAGCATAATTTAAATTTGACAAAGCATCTGGTCAAATATTTTTAAGATTCTAATTAAACATTTAATTGCTCACTCATAAAACATTCACCATTCATTTTTACAAAGGGTATAGGGATTGTCGAAGTTTAATCATTTGCCAATAGTATGTGAAGAAAAGTTTACACATTTTTTGGTGAGAAACACAACCTTGAAAATGTTTTCATCTCAGCATTCTGTTATCAGATCATGTATAAAATTCAAATTTCTCAGCTATCTATAGAAACTTTTTATAAGACTATTCTTTGGTCCTTTAACATTGTAACTTTTCAACCAACCCCCCCTCATGAAACAACATACAATGAATATTTTTTTATGTTCAGTCAACATAAGTTACACACCAACCTTCCCATGAGGTAACCTATTTCTTCGGACTTGATTTCCAAATTTGTTTTTTACTTCTTTTCACAGGTCCCATATTGGATGATAAAATCTCTGAGGCCTCCAGCTACATGCTTTTGTTTAAAATATACCCACCTATAAAGGCAAGTTTCCCTTATAACTGCACAGCAATGCAGAACTTAAAAATAATTAATTCAGTGGAAATGAAATGACTAGATTAGTTGCAAAATTATGCAAATAACATGTTTTTCTCAGAAAATGGCATTTTGAAAGCTAAAACAAATGTTTTTTGCAAAAATGATAAGCTGAAAAAATTTTGCGTAGGTGTCAGTACATGTATTCATGACATATTGCACTCATCTGAACCATTAGCCAATCAGAGGTCTTGTGATATAGAGGAAGGTGACCATAGCAAGGTGTTTACTTACATTTTTTTTTTTGAAGAAGAAGATGACGAGGGGAAGAGGAAGTGGTTTCAGAAGACAAAAGATGTAATACAAGTAATAGCCAGGATGGTCACAAACCCAGTTTGAGTGCCATTTAATTTTCTGATCTAGCAAATGGACCCCACCGTATCACCCATGGAATTTACCCATAGGCTAGGGCAGTTGCTGTACAGAAGGAGCATTGATACTACAGCTCAGAAGGTACGTTTGCTAGTGCTAAGGATACAAAAGAATTGTATCCCTACATAACATGGATATGTTATGACTTCAAAGCCTGTTAAAGTTCAAGTATTGTAAATTTATGATGCTCAGAGTCTGATTCAAATGATGATTTACTGGCATATTCAATGCTCAATTTTTCACACTTTTATTTGCTTAGAGTCAGACTGTGGTTGTTATTAGCCCTTTTTTCCTCTGAATTTAATCATTTTTGTGCCGTTTAAGAGCATGCAATTTTTGCTCTGTTCAAGTTGGCAATTGCAAGTGCTGGTCAGGCCTGACCGTTGCAATGACAATCCAGGGAACAGATTCCTAGAACAATGCAATGAAAAGATGACAGGACAGAAAATAACCCTTATATAAGATAAGGCTGTGGCTAACTTACAGTATTCAGCTGGTAGTTGGTGATAATGGCTGAATCTAGAAGTGTCTTCAGTAGTTTGGCCATCAGCTCAGCTGCTTCCCTCTTTCCCGACTCCAACACAATGACAGTGGCCTACGAAATTGAAAATAAACCCCACCATAACTATTCTAAATGCTTCAAGTAAGCTGATGAAATCATCACACATGCATAACATCTGTGATCAATTAAGAGGCCTCTAGAACTACACCTGACAAGTTGTAACTTTGTGATGATGATGCTTAAAATTTTATTAAAACTGCTCATTGGGTTGGTTCATGAAATGCAACGAACTTTTCCAAATCTGTCAAATTTCCTTCACATACCAATGACAAATGGTCAAATGTAGACAATCTTCATCTCATACACACAAGTTCTATTTTTATGATTGATTCAATGGTTCAATGCAGTTTTCAAAAATTTGGGACCAGACACTATTTCAAATTATGTACAAAACCATCTATACAAGTCAGAACACACCAAAATTGAAAATTTTTGTTAGTTTCATAAAGTATTGCAGGGAGCAATTTGTTTTTGAAATTTTGATTAGCAGTTTTGCTACTCATTATTCAAAACTGATTAGCAATCCCCCAAAAATGATTAGCAAATTTTTATATTGACATTTCCTAGCTTTATGTATTTTTACAGCAGCTTGTAAAAAACTACAGGGTCCAAGACTGAAGGGTAGGTCCGATATTACAGGTAATGAAACATAATGCATTATGCGTCGGTCACATGACCCCTATCACGTATGCAGCATAACTACACTCAGGCCAAAAAATTCCCCTAGATGTATCCAAGGCAATTTCTGTAAATATGGAGACAGCGGCAGCTCTTGACAACAAGTTATGGGATCTCCTAAGCATTTTTCTCAATTTTTTTGCTTTGCTACCTTTCATTTGAAAATGTTTGTTTGTCAACTCAATGACCAAATAAAGCCATGAAAATAAATTGTCTATGACACTTCATTAATGTACTGTAATTCCCTCATTGAATTGGTTCGTACCCAATCTTAGAAAGCCTAACAAAATGCATCCTCTTTATCCCATTCATAGTCCTAGCTGCCAAGTGCCATGTTAGAACAGTAGCACTGGTATGACATACAGACATATGAAAGCAACCAATTAGAGAACAGTGCCCTCTTTTATTGACATTCATCAGATGCAACCATCTTAATCATCCTCATCATGACTGTCCAGATTGTCACTAGGTGGTTCTCCTTTTTTCGCTGATTTCCCTCTCCTAAAATTAGGCCACCACTTACTTGTAACAACATACTGACTACGAGTTAGTCTACTCACACCAATTACATTTTATGAATCAAAGCTCCATCTCCTACAATGTATAACCAAGCAGAGTAACTGCCGATGTGCAGAATCGAGCTCATCCTGTGCCTTTAAGACAGAGATTCACCCCTAAATGACCAAAACATTTCACCCACTTTAACCTACTACGGATGAAAAAAGACTGAGGTCATCGGCTTAATTAACTTAGTAGCTTTTAAAACTTATGATAATCTGAGCAAGTTTTGAGGCTCCTTAAATCCTTTCATAAGTTGTCGAAAACATGAACCTATGATCTCCTCAGTGTCCCTTAAAATCTGACTTAAAGACAGTGCACTAGTACATTCTACTGTACAGGTATTCCCTTCTCAAGTAGCCAGCACAAAACGTAAAAGCTGATAGGCATGCAAAATGATCTAGATGACATCACTTCATTAAACAGTTTCACGGCATGTGTTAAATACTCAAACTAAGCCCTGCCTAATATTTTTAAAAACTTTACTTCAGCAATTTCCTTGTACGATATGTTTTCCTTCAGAGTTGCTAGCTTTGGCTCCTGTGCTATCCTAACAAGGTTTTACATTAAGATTTCTGAGCCTAGCCTAGTCTCGATGGTCAACTTGCATTGATCGGCAGTTGCCGGTTTGGAATGCGGTGTGGCTTGGCGCAACATTTCTGTGCATGCAGTAGAACCGTACAGAACGGAATCGTGAGTTATGCAACATAAACAAAAGCATGAAATATTTACGCAGTGATCTATAATTTCACACCATGTTTACAGCCTTAAATATTCACCCTTTTTAGGAGTTTAAACAGTGATTTGAGAATGTAGAGCATGTTTGACTAAGAATAATGTAAAGACTGATCGATGGCAAAAATCTCCTGTCGTTACCAGAATAACCAAGGGCAAAACTAGTTGCTTTCCGCGCGGCTTTTGCCGTCGATGCCAAGGGTTATTATTTCCCCTGCACACTGTTACAGTGTTACAGCAATTAGGCTGTGTAGGTAATAGTAAACAATGCATCTCCTGCGAAGCGATTTCATGGGTTTAAACTCTTTGAAGCGGAAAATTACAGTGGTTTTATTTGGAAACAAATAGTTTGCGGAGCAAGTACCGTACGGGGTCATTTTTTTATGTTTTGCATGATCAGTTTTTTGTGACTTCCATTTTCTGCTTTTATTTTCCCCTAACATTATTTTGTTCTGTGAACATTAAAAATGACACAATACCTGCTGAAATTTTGCACCGCAAGTCTGCTATTCAAGATGGAATGATGTATCGCAATTATCAATTTTTCCTCGTTTTTCCATCGCAAATTGCAATGCGAACCTGAACAAATTGCTCCCTGTATTGGATAAAAAACTGGGCATGCAAATTATAAGCATTTAAATTATGTGATAGTGACCCTTTAACACCAGTGCTGTAATCGAGTCACTAGATTAGTGACTCCAGTCACCAGTTTTCAAACTTTTAAGTGACTCCATTCGAGGCATTGACTTGAGTCACTGTACTATTTCAATGGGGGAATTACTCCTGAATTATACCGAGTCACTATCATTTTTAGAGGAAGTGACTCGAGTCTTGACGTGTTACAACACTGTTTAACACCCTGAGTTATCGATATCAACTCAGTGAGCCCCTTTAATACACCTTTGAAGGAAGCATCCATGAATTTCAGACCTTGTATTGCTGGTTTCTACATTACCAGTGACATCAGAAGTGTGTTCCAAAACAGAATTTTATACAGGGCAAATAACCGGATAAATATCTTAATACAGCTAGATACCAAATGTGAAATCTACACCTGCTAGAAGATATTTTGACACTTGTATGAGAAAAAAACTTATATCCCAACCACTCACAAGCAAGACTTACTTTTTATTACATTTATTTATTACTGCTGCTCATAAAACAAACTGCAAGAGGGCCAGCCTCTGTGGACAAATTTCCAAATCTTACCTCATAAACAAGCTCATGATGGAAGTGAGGTACTGCCAATTCCTGAATACAGTGAATTGCCTCGAGGGAGTCCTTGGAGCTGAGGTACTCCTTCAGAAGCATGATCATCTGCAAGTGCAAACATAAAATAATCAGACTGATGATGAAAGTGAGGTGACTGAACACATCAGGCTACCTCTAGCGTGATGATACCTACATCTCAAGATCTACCATTCTGTACATTGTGGTATTAATGAAAATAGGACTGGGACTTCAGTCTTCATGTTTGTATTAAGAAATAACTTTTCAACAAAAAAAAAGTACTGACCCTTGTATTTGGTCAGAATTCAATAACCTTTAATATTTGATACCTAAATAAGTTGTTTGCGATTTATAGGCCCCAGCCAGAATAGAGACTTCCTGGAAGCCGTCATAGCAACAGACTCCAATGTCAATATGCCACAAAGGTTTCCACCAAAAACTCAATAAAGTGGTGGGGAGGATTTTTTACTGCCAAACCAGAGGTCCATACAGATGGTGATTGGTGCCCTTGCCTGAAGTTATGTGTGAGTTTAGGGAGAGGGAGGGGAGTTTGCTTCAAGGCCCCTACAAGCTGCAATCTGAAGGGCTTTAAAAGGCTATTAATTTATCTAAGTTCAAACATTGCTTTAAAGGTGTCCTGTCCTTAAATAAGAAACATAGGCCTTAAAACATATGCATTAGTTTGAACATGATGTGCAGAGCAGGAATTTGAAGAATTCTCATCTTAGTTTGTAGATTTTTGAAGTGCAAAAAGTCTGCTGATCAGCATATATTTGAGTATTAGCAGGAACATGCCATGGAAAGTCTGATTAGTGCCTTTTGCTAGCTAAGAACAAAGGGATGTGGCACATATATTCAGTTTCTCTTTGGAAAAAGTATCTAGTGTGCCAGGGGTCAAAAAGTGGCAAAGGTATTCTGCTAGTGCTGACAGGGGATGGTGGTCCTTCATAGGGAAATGTTCTTTCATGTGACAAACCCCCCCCCCACAACTTAAAAAAAATATCTATCCAAGAAACCTTGGAAATCTGAAGGCCAGCAGTTTACTGAGAAGTTGAAGAGTTCACTTCAACAAACCTCCAAATCTCTAAATCACAAGTGGACCTGTCCTACCATACTTCAATATTCCAACAAGGTATAAACTGCAATAAGAGTGTTTCGAGGGTACTCTATATATGCTACATCTAACTGTTAAGTTAAAGTACCAGTAAGGGTTTTCATCGCTAGGGGTTGAGTAGGAAATCCTTCATATGATTACAAGTGCCTCATTTTCAATCTTTTGATAGCATGAATACAGATAGGAGTCCAAATCTGGTAAGTTCAGATTGGAATACTTGTCTGGTTTGGAGTATAGTGAGCAAGATCTCTCCCACTGAAGTGGTATGATTTCCTGAACACACTTCAAACAGATTTGTAAAAGCAAATTTTAAATTATGACACTAATAAAAACATGTACAGGCATGATTTCCAAATCCATTGCACTGTTAAATATGTAATTTTTAACTCTCAAGTGTGGTGTACAATGCTGCAAGTACAACTACAAAGTAAGAGGACATATCTGACAGCCAGTTCTCTGAGGGCAAATGGTTAAAACTGATCAAGGTTATTGTTTCAATAACATGTTACAGAACCTGTTCAAGATAGGATGTGGTGGAGCAGGGCTGGAAAAAATGTTTATTTCCCAGGAATAGAGTGAAATTATTTCCCTGGAAAGGAGTTCAATTTCCCATAATTCACCCCATGTTTTCATATACAGAAATGTGAAATTTCTCTCCAATTGCCTCAATTTCCTTCCAGATGATAAAATTTCCCAGGAAAAGCCTCCCAGCTTCCAAACTTTTTCCACCCATGGTGGTGGAGTGACTCTGACATATACAATTTCGAACTGGGACTCCATAGTTCTTTGCCTGGCACAGTAATCAAGAGGATCTACACATGCGTTGCTATACTTACCATCTGGCAAACTAATTACACCATGGAAACCCTACCAGCAAGGGGCGCCATACACCCTATATCTTTCTACTTCAACATAAAATATATATAGGAATAACTGGTGAACGTATGGTGATCGGAGGTAGGTGAGGGACAGAAAAAGACCCCCCATGTCTGAAATATCTGTAACTATTTATTATTCCCTAAAAAGTTTCAGCACTGATAAACATACCTTCTTGCTAAGCAGTTTGACTGGTCGAGTGCCCCCAGAGACACCCCATATCTTATCCAGTCTCGAGATTCCATGCTTCATGTTCAGTAACAGCTCTGCTCTTGCCAAAGCTTTCCTAAAAGGAGTAATTAATTTACAAATTAATAATTCATCAGTGACTCGTCCATATTATCAACAAAAGGCACTCAAGCAAGGAAATTTTCATCATCAAATTCTAAACACTGCAGGTCATAAAAAATCCCTTCTTTAAGTTATCTTTCACCATTTTCTAAGTTTTAACATTTGTATGAAGGTCAAACACCAACACCACATGTGACTGCTCAATGTTGTATTGAGGCCCTGTTGTAATCAATTTTTGGGCTTTTTGCAAAACAAAATTGGGCTTTTTTTTACTGGAATCAAATGTTAACACATACTTGCTGAAATCACAATCCACAGAAGCTTGGAACTGGTGCAAGAACTTGGGTGGCAGACAGTCATCAGCAACAGCTCTGGCAATGAACTGGCCAACCACCTGCAAAAGAGAAAACAAAACCCTGTTTGTACAATGGTTTCATCCAAACAACTACAGGAGATAGTCTGAGATGGCCAAAATTTCTGTAATACCACCACCAAGATTGGAGAAGTACGATTTAGCTCACTAAAGTAAATATTTTGATTATGATAATCTTCTAAAACAGGGCGGTCAACTACTTTTGAAACAAGGATTTAAGTAACTTCAAGCAGAAATTGGTCTTGAGAAATCTTCTGGCAAAATTAACTTGAGCGGAGCACCAATGTAAATTTATTTCCCATTCCCTCAGGCTCACAGTACATAACTCTTTTTCTTCATAACTGTTTTATTTCTTCTGGTAATTACTACTAATTTGGAGACCCAATCATGAACCCAACAAGCCAGCAAACAGACAAGGTATGGAATGGTGATAAAATGGCCTTGAGGGAGTTTATTTGGGGAGGGGGGGGGGAATTTGTACAAATGTAAGCAGCCAACTGCAACTTCCAAACTTAGAGGAAATGCTTGCACCCCAACTTGCATTAGTGTAGTAGTGTGGTATTTCATGTTTGGGTCTTGGACACGAAGTGACAATATTTTTCTCCCTAAATGATGAAATTTAAGAGGGCAACAGTTCACTGGTTTACCTAGAATGTGCAATACTAAAATTGGCATAGTCCTGAAATGACATGACAGATACTTGTATGAAAAATAAGAATAAACCTGTTGGGTCTGGTTGTTGTTTCAAAATAGATTTGGAGGGATTGCTTTTGCATTTTACTGTAACTGGTATATCAAGCTTACCAGAGGAGCATCTGGGGTATCAAGGCTAAGGTCTCGGAGGCTGTTCAGAAGATGGTCAAAAGCAAAGCTGAGCTCCTCTTCTGTTAGAAGCTTCTGACCTCTGAGGTCTGAGAGAAGTACAGAAGTCATCTCCTTGTGGTCTGCTTTACCCTCCAAGGCCAGTGTCAAAGCAACAGCAGGCATCTGGTGACGGCTGTCTTCATGAATATTCAGCCCTTTCAAACAGGACTAGGGAAACAGAAAAGAAGAGTTAATTCGTATCCAGTTTCTTTACCAAGAAACCTGACAGCATTACCCAATGGGACCCTTTGAGACACTGAGGATAGTTTTAATTGTAATCCAACACTAGGCCAACATAGATGCTTCTTTTAAATTGCCAGTTTCCTTAAGGTCATAAGTCTGACATTATTCCAGAAAAAGTAAGTTTTAAAACCATGTTCAATCTTGACAGCTGTATGACCATCACTTCATGATTAGCTTCATTGGAAATAAAATACTGTTGCATCCTATCCAACTAAAGAGCTCCCAAAATTTAAGAATTCAAAATAGGAAAAACCAGTTTTTTTGTTGCGTGGGTGGAGAGTGGGTGGAAATGTGGATGAAGTGCACAGTGAGCCCAGGACCAAAAGCAGGTGGGGTCCAGGGCTCACTTCAGGACCCTTGGTGGTCTATGGGGCAAAGATCAAAGGGTATAGAGTCCAAGTGATGAAACATCAAAAAGCTCCTGGCTTCTACCCTATATTATTTTAAAGGCTTCAAGAGATACTCTCAAGGGATATTTCATGAGCATAAATACTTGGACATTTTTTTATTGCAGTCTACAGTATAATGCACCAATATGACACAATCATATGTAATGCTGACTAGAAATGAAAAAAGAAAGTTTTATGGGACAAATTTCATAAATGGGGTATGGGCAGGGGAATAGCTGGGCAAAGTAAAAAAGCAGAAACACTTGAGGCATGATTTTGGGAAGTTTCCTACTTACAGCAGGAGAGTAATAGGCCGGGAGCCTGTGACAGAAGATTTCACCCCTTACCTTACAGATGGTTTGACCCCTTGAAGTAACTAAGACCATCTAAGTCATTCACAAAAAGAGTAAGATTGACCCAAGCCGCTGGGTCTAGACCCCAGACCCCCCTGAAAACCCCCCATGGACGGTTGAATTCACCCCATCTCTTACATGGACCAAACTTAGTCAAAAGGAAGTAGAATAACACTTCATTACAAAAATGGCAAATCTAACAACATTTCCGGTCGGGAAGGTGTTGTTAGACCCCCCACAAAGTGCCCCCTCTCCAGACGGTTTGATTCACCCCATCTCTTAAATGGACCAAACTTAGTCAAAAGGAAGAAGTATGAGACATCATTACCAAAGTTGCAAATCTAACAACATTTCCGGTCGGGAAGGTGTTGTTAGACCCCCACAAAGTGCCCCCTCTCCATATGGTTGAATTTACCCCATCTCTTACATGGACCAAATGTGGTCAAAAGGAAGTCATATGACACGTTATTACAAAAATGGCAAATCTTACAACAATTCCGGTCGGGAAGGTGGTGTTAGAATCCCACAAAGTGCCCCCCTCCCCATATTGTTGAATACACCCCATCTCTTACATGGACCAAACTTAGTCAAAAGGAAGTAGTATGACACGTCATTGCGAAAATGGCAAATCTAACAATATTTCCGGTCGGGAAGGTGTTGTTAGACCCCCACAAAGTGCCCCTCCCCAGATGGTCGAATTCACCGCATCTCTTACATGGACCAAACTTAGTCAAAAGGAAGAAGTAAGACACGTCATTACCAAAATTGCAAATCTAACAACATTTCCGGTCGGAAAGATGTTGGTAGACCCCTAAGAAGTTCCCCTGACGGTTAAATTTACACCATGTGATTCATGGACCAAACTTTGTTAGCAGAAAGTAATATGAGAGAACATTACCGAAAAGGCAAATCTAACAATATTTCGAGCCAGGAAAGTGTTGTAAGACCCCTACTAAGTGCCCAGACGGTTACATTTATCTATCCAGTGGCGTAGCCACGGGGGCTGGCGGTTCAGACCCCCTCCCCCCCTTCATGACCTAACCTTGGACTGCAAAAACACCTAAAAAAGCGGTTTTTCTTTATATCCTTAGACTTTTCCCCTCGTTTCATGCCCCCAAGCCCCTCCATGACACCAAGCCCTGCCCATGACACAATCCTGGGTACGCGCCTGAATTTATCCCATCTCATACATGGACCAAACGCTATTAAAAGAAAGAAGTATGACACTTCATTAAAAAAATAAAAAAAAAAAAATAAAATATTTCTGAAATAAAATTTTAAAGGTGTTGTTAGACCCTTCAGTAACCCCACTCCATGTCTGGCTTATTTTCCAATTTATTACGTGGACCAAAAAATGCAGTACGTTAGGAAAAGGACCACCTGGCAACATTTTAATATGGGAAACCTTGGTCAGAACCACCTTCAACAAAGACTCCCAGGGGCGTAGCCAGTATGTAGCACTGTAGGCTCGGGTCTACACTTTTTGGCTAAGTTTTCCTTTTATTTTAAACACCCATAATTCAAATCCATAAGCTTGCTGCACGGACGAGTTTAAGAGTCTGGAGAGGAAAATCTATTGAAATGAATGTAGCAAGAACATGGCTACATTAAGTGACTTATTCTTAGATGAATGTCATTTAAAGCGGGGTTGCACTGTATGTACATATATTTCATATTTTTGTGTCTACAACTTTTTAAATCCTGGCTACGCCCCAGACTCCATAAGCTACATGGACTTGAATTACTCACATGATTAAAATTCTTGTAAGTTAAGCTCGAACAAAAAGAGGAAAGAGTAAGAAACCCTGTAAGAGCCCTCCCATTCATGAAAAGCATACGTTAAAGCTAGGAGAGCTCGTTCAATATTAACTTTTTTAATGTAAGAGAGTAAAAATTCCACTCTGAAGAGTCAACTGAGGATCAACTAATGCAAAACATAATTGTGTTTGTTTAACGTCTTTATGATTTGTGTTCCTCATCGTCACTGCCTTCACTGCTCTTGCTGTCTTCATCTTCAGAGTTGTCCACCTATTCCGCCACAATAAAAATAAGAAAATTTGTCCTTTTATGTTATGTAAGAACAAGTCTACCCTTTGGGAAATTATGTCATTTTTAAACACACTTTATTCACTGTCCCGGCCATCCGAATGCCTCTGTTTGTTTGGGTTTTTTTTTGACTGATGTAATCATTTGTCACGACCCCAACAAAATATGTTGTTTATAATAATTTATTTCATTTTTCTTTAACATGGGTTAACCATTTAGAACACTGACACTGTTCTCCTTAGGTACACAGGAGTTATGGATTGCATGATTGAAAAGGTTCGTTTGAGCCAAATGGCATTTGGAGCGTTGGAAATAGATCGTAGACACAATTGCTAAAATTGTAATATGAACAGAGAGGTAGCAAAATGTAACGAACAGGCTTCCCCTTGAATTCCCTGGAAGAAATCGGCTTCTCTGCAAACATCTTAAGACGTTGGTGACGTATCACCAACGAACCATACCACTTGATAACAACCATCTTCTTCTTTCCAGCCATATTTGAGTGGTGATATTGTGGTTTGATTACACCTTGTTGAAGATAGCCACCGTCTCGCAATGAGATGTGTGCGCCTTATCTTCTGGAGTAGTCATCGTGAGCACGGCGGTAGAGAACTGCAATCTAGTTTCTGGATGGACGTCCCCTTTGTGAAAGGGGTTGATAATTATAAGGAAGGAGGAAGTCAACATGGCTAGACTATGAAACCAACAGACCTGTCAATCAAAGTTTGATATCTGAATAGGGCTGAGTTATTTTCAAGTACTTAATGTCTAACAGATTTGGTTTTTGTGTCTCCTTCCTAACAGCTTGTAATACTTTTTCTTTTTTACTAAGTTTGGTCCATGTGAGAGATGGGGTAAATTCGCCCATCTGGGGAGGGGCATTTTGTGGGGGTCTAACAACACCTTCCCGGCCGGTAATATTGTTAGATTTGCCTTTTTTAAATGACGTGTCTCACTACTTCCTTCTGACCAAGTTTGGTCCATGTAAGGGATGGGGTGAATTCAACCATCTGGGGAGGGGGAACTTTGTGGGGGTCTAACAACGCCTTCCCGACCGGAAATGTTGTTAGAATTGCCTTTTTTTAAATGGCGTGTCATACTACTTCCTTTTGACCAAGTTTGGTCCATGTAAGAGATGGGGTGAATTCAACCGTCTATGGGGGTTTTTAGGGGGATCTGGGGTCAATCTTACACTCTTTTTGTGAATGACTTCGATGGCCTAAGTAACTTTAAGGGGTCAAACCATCTGTAAGGTATGGGGTGAAATCTTCTGTCACAGGCTCCCGGACTATAAAGAGTCTTACAATAAATTAAGGGTATCATTGCACTTTCCTTGGGTACAGCTGTTTTAATAAAGCTAAGAGGGTGTCCACCTCCACTGTACTGTATGTTTAAGAATTGTCAGAACCAAATACAATGGGCAAATAGGGGTAATGAGTGAAAAAGTAAGGAAGTGCAACAAAACTATAGTCAAGATTTCATAAACACTGTAAACCCAGCCATGTCTACCAAGTACCAAAGTGTGATATGGAACAAAACTGTCCCATTCAAACATATCACTTCAATGGAATATTCTCTTCAAGTCATTAAATATCACCCAACAAAGGTTGTGTGATGCGAAAAACACACAACTGTCATAATACAATATAAGTGGAAAAAATTACACCCATTCTACTGTAAGGTAGTTTGGTTAGTTTGATGAAGTTTTACAGCCCAGTTTCTAACCAATTGGTTTAAATCAGCCGGCCACCGCCTTTTTCCAGCTGTTGAGGTTCACTGGCTTGCTTCCCCTACTCCATTGCTTATTCTGAGCACCAAGCACAATGGCAGTTCAACGAAAAAGTATTTGATTAACAGGTACTTTTGTTTTAACTGTTTGAAGATGACAATAAACCTTCCTAATTATCATACAGTAATCAGTTCCCCATCTCATTCAAGGTACCATAGCTCAAAGGTCATCATTATGACATTTA
Source organism: Holothuria scabra (assembly GCA_037179385.1). NCBI lineage: Eukaryota > Metazoa > Echinodermata > Holothuroidea > Aspidochirotida > Holothuriidae > Holothuria > Holothuria scabra. The sequence continues at coordinate 41,865,025 of CM074194.1, forward strand.
CACTTTGAAGCAAAGTTTGCTGCTGACATGGGCAAAGCTTTATCAGTTAAAAGTTGTAAACAAATGTTGCTGAAGTAATCTACAATGTATTGTCTTTGGCTAAATATGATTTTGAGGTCTACTTGAAACATGATAGCATGCAACATTTAAAACAATTTGCAAATTTTCTCATACAAAGAAAAGATGTTTTCAGAATTATAGCCTCAACATGTAATTATTTGATGAGCAAACTAATAACTGATTTAAATTGTATTGTGAGTGGAAAAGTAAATTCCTCCTGCCCCCCCCCCCCTCAGACAACTCTCGTCTAGAAAATCCCCATGATTAAAATAATCCGTCAGAAAATTGCACTACCTGTAAGGCTGGCCAAGTTGAAGGGGAGCTACTGTACCACCTCTTTGAGAATATATATTTCCTTCTAGCAATTACTTCCCCTGTTTATACACAGTATGCTTGCATGCAATCTACTGTACAAGGTCTGGGCAGGACAGTTTTCAATAACTTGAAAGGCATTTTTGACCAAAATTTTTTCTTGTATACTTTGTGCTGACCTGTAGAGGGATTAGTGTCACCCTTAGAACCAGAAAGCCAAACTTGAAAAGGCTCAGTGATTCCTTGCCACATGGGAAATTTGGGAAATTTTGCTTTTTGACTTCTGTGATCCAAAATTATGATCTTGGGAATTCTAGGGGAATTTCACTTCTAGATAGTTGTGATCCCTGATGACCCTTTGACTCCCCAAAAACAACAGAGTGTTCTTTTGAACCAGAATTTGCATCCACATTCAAAATATAAAATTTATCCCAGTTTTCTGTATCTGGAAGTAGTTCATTAACATGGTTTTGGACCTCTGGTAATATGAAATGACCTTTGACCTCCACCAAAAACAATTGCTTGCCAAAGACATTTATTTCCTGGGGCCTGTTTCACAAAAAGTTACGCACGATCTTAAGTTTTATTTACTGTTGGCTTAAGTATGGTGAATCAAACTTAAGATTGTGTGTAACTCTTTGTGGAACGGCCCCCAGTTGTCCCAACCTACTTCTTCAGAAAGAGACAAAAAGACAGGTCTTGCTCCACAAAGGGCAAGATGAAGGGACTAAGATGCTTGCACAAGTTGCAAGTCTGAGACCAAGAAGTAAGACACCATCTGGGAGCGAAAAGACTTAAATGCCAGATGTTTTTGCAGGAAAGTGGGGGGAATGACAAATGTGTAAACTGGATCTGGATGTGTTAGCTAGTTAGATGACGTTTCAAATTTGGTTTCCCTTTAGTCCCCTCTAATGACAGGAGGGAAATACTGTTGGCACATTCTCGGGCTAGACTGCTGGATGTGATGAGGAGTCAGAGAGACTAAAACCCCGAGAGTAATATGAGGGCAAATTTATGAAAATATCACCATACCAATACTTCCTTGGTGTCACCATGCTCAAAGAATTCCTTGACAATGGGTTGCAGGACATCCAACAAATCTTGACCCTGCAACGTTGGAGTCACAGTCTTCACAGTATAGTCTCCCTGGAAGAAAGAAATAATAGAAGGGGTTCAGTCATATTTTCCCAACTTTAAGTCTCACCTTCACAGTCATACATTTGTTTACAGCCGTTGTCAAATGTTTGTACATTTGTTGGGAAGATGAAACATGCAGCTAAATATTTCATTTTCACACTACCACACTTTCATACATGTTATATAGGCTGTTCAAATTTGTTTGGGAAGCAGTCAAAATAACCATACATTCATCAATTAATAACATCCTACCCACACAAGATCACATTTTTGACCAAATGTATGATCATGCAGATGGCCCTAAAGGCTCCCAGAGTTTTTTGCCTCTACGCCGCAAAGTGGGCATTCATTTTTGCCATTGAACGCAGTGTTGCATGACATTATTACTATTTACACAGTGCAAGGAATACATTCCACACCTGCTGCGAAGGTTAGCCAATAGACATGTTGCGACAGTCGGTATGAACAGTACTGTACTTAGGCCAATGCATTGTATACGGCGAGCAGTTGAATGTGTTGTGAAATACGATTTACTGAATTTGTAGAACAGTAAGCTATTTAAGCTATTGTGTGGTTCTCTTACTAAGAATACTTTGGAAATGAAATGCCAGTTTTTCAGAAAGCTGGGCAGGTCAGGGGGTTCGGATGTTCAAATGCGGGTCACTTGGGAGGTATGTCTTTGCTTTGCTTTGTTTAAACTGCAATTTCTTTTTCAAGCTGACACCATGTAGCCTGTAAACACATTCATGTCGTTGTGTTGTTAAACCCCATGAACTGTACAGTACCTATAGTAACTACAATATATCAACTGGGTTACCATAAAAAATTAGAGGCCCATATTGTTACATGTGCTGAATGTACAGTTTTAAAGGGCAAGAGCAGTCTCCCCAACTTGAAGTACTGTAGTGTAGTACACTGTCTGGTTTTATGATTGGCTCTCCAGGGTCATGTGACAGTACTTTTGCTCTTCAAATGTGAAATTTACTAGGAGTTACTCTTTGGTTTACCTTAAATATGCAATATCAAAGTCCTAAAGTATTACAGAAGAAATGTTGAAGTGAAAAGAGAACAAAATTGTGAGATTTAGGTGTTTTTTCAATGAGTTTGGGATGACTGCTATTGCCCGTTATGTTCCAGTTGTATTCAGTGTACCATACAGTATAATCTCCCACAGTTGGCCATTAGTCATATGCAGCTTCCTATTATCTCATACCCAGCCACTCACTCATTTTGGAAACTCTAAATGAGATTCATATAAAGGACATTGTTCTTCTACAAGAGTGTCAGTTTAAGTTCAAACCAACAGTTGTTGTTCAAAAAGAGAAAAAAATGGATTCAGTCCCTGAACAATCATATTGTTACAGCACCTGATGCAATGGCCTACTCCGATGAGAATAACAGTTTGTTCATTAAACACAGACAGGTGTGTGCAAACATAGGCTGTCTCAGCTTTGGTAACAAACACTCCATGAAAATTGTTTTGGCAGCAGTTCAAAGCATGGAAGTTCGGGGAAGTATTCCAATGTTCAAAGTCTCTGTAACAGATAATGTACTCAAGAAAGCTTACTGTTGCAAGTTACGACACACCAAAACAACAAATGTGTTACATACAGCAACTGGTGTGAATAGTACCTGGGCTCCAGATAAAAAGATTATGGTATACAGTTTCAAATACCATACAAGTTCAGTTTCAAATAACAGTTCAAACATGATGCAACATGACCTTCCCATAAGTTGCCTCTTACAACAGGCAGGACATATGTGGGCACATTTTATAACCCCTAACCCACAGTGATACGTACATGTGTGATAGTATGGAAGTGGTCTCTGAGGTACTGTAATATGAAGGGCAAGGTCATTGAGGGAAAAGGCCATTAAACCTTCAAGTCATAACAATGAGAGTACTACACTGACTTCCTACATATAGTACATGGACAGAACATGTAGCACATACATATGCATAGATTGTCACCACCGCCTGGGACAAAGAAGGCATAACAAGATGGCATGGTAACCAGGCTATAATTTGTATGAATTGGTTAGGACTCTGTAATATTTTAAACCAAAGTAAATCTTGAATGGGTCACAATATCACATTCCTGAAAAACTTGGAAGTGATTTTGACCTATTAAGTAGCTTGTATTATTCAGTTTCTAGCAAAATCTGTTGATTTCAACTACAGTACAGTACTGTTGGATAATGTGATGAGGCCCTGCGACTCCGCCGTGCGAGCTCCGAAGACCTGCAGTCCCCTGATTGGTCAAAAGTTATGACGCACCCATTTGAATAATTATTATGATATAAATGACCAATGAGGAGGCTGCAAAGGGGGAAATTGGCCACACCTTGAAAATGTGGATTACAGTGTGCACGTGGAAGTACGGCAATATGATATGTCACGTCCATTGGTAACACGTGACGGGAAACAGGAAGGGCCCTGGGAATCTAGAACAAAAGAAGGGAGAGTTGCTCGTAAACAACAAGATGGCATCTGCTAAAGGTCATGAAGAGTGCACCATACTACATAACAGTACAGTACAGTACTGTACTTAAGCAAGTCCAAACTTTCAGACACAAAAGCACAACAGACAGCCATCTTGCTACACCTGCATACTCACATGTACGGTAGCCGGAACAACAATCTATCCTCTGTCCATGTATGTACAGAAGGAAGTCTGTGAAGTAGTATTTTCAATTTCATGGGTGAACTCCTGACCCCATTCACTTTCTGTACTGATTAAAAATAGTTACTGGGTTATTCCATAAATAATTAAGGGAGTCAGTAGAATTGGTGTCCCACTTTATATTGTGATGTTAATTTCAACTTCAAATTGGCAGTGTATAAATGAATTTAAAGGTAGTGTGACATGTCAGCAAAATGATCTCACTTGACTTGGTAGTTACAGAGCGAACTTTTCTATGAGGAAAATCTGTTGGAAATTTTTTCAATAACTTTTACGATTCTATATATACCTCTTCAAAGTTTGAATGTTTCTAAAGCAAGCTGTTGCTTATGCAAAAATAATGATGTGGACAGTTGCAGAGTGTTGACATTTCTTTTGTTGACCTTACATTAATTATCTCTTAATTGCTCAGTAGATAGTTTATGGTTTGGTAATTGATAGTGACAATTTTCAAGGACACAATTTAAATATTGAAAATAAAACCCTCAGGACAAACTAATGTTACAGCTATCCTTGAAATAGAGATTGTAAAAACAAAGTATAAAATTAGCCATATATGGCATGTCCCTCCCATGACATCACAATATTTGCATATTAAGCTCTAATGATGGAATGCAAATCAGAAATTGCCCTGTACAATGGTCAATTTTTGATGGATTTTGATAGGAATTGTGGCTATTTTCTTGGTTTTGATGCTTTTTACATCAAATACCCAATGTTGTCATTTTCATGTCACATGAACTTTAAGTAGAGGTAGATGGTTTCAGTCACAAGCTTAAGTGGTGCCTGATATATGTATTCTAAAATGTACTAAAAATACTTGTTATGATGTTGTGTGCCAAAGTCAGATTTTTTTTACCAGTGCAAATGGGACATCAAGGGTGTGACATTTACAAATTGAGTAAAGCTTTTTTTTTCTTATAACAATGAGCTGTGTAAAACCCCTAAATTTTGAATAGGAGATGTAATTTAGGAAGCACTCCAGTAGCACTTTGCAGTTTATGTGAAGTGAATGCATCTCTACTAATTCCATTTGTGCAAAATGGAATAGCTGTGTGAACAGAGTACAGATTCCCAATGTAAAACCAGTGTAAATTTTTGGTGTCCCACTGCAAAATAAAAATTTATCATTTTACTGCAATTGTACTTGAAATATTTAAAAGGGTCTTGATGTGTGATTTCCAAGTGCTGTAAATAGTTTTTTTCAAAAAAGGAAAATTTGCCCAATAAACAATGATGAGCACACTTGAGTCTTGAGAAGTTAGTAAAATGGGACACCAAATGGTGTCCTTCTTTTAAGGGGTACGTTTTCCACAAGTTCAATCAGATCCACTAGCGAAGCCAGCAGGGGGGCAGAGTGCCCCCCACAGAAATTTTGGGGACGCGATGGGCGATGTTGAAAAATTAAGGAGAGCCCCAAAAAATAAATAAATAAATAAAAAAAAAATAAACGGCAAGAGGAGGGAGGGAATCGGGGGCATTTTTTACAGTTTTTTTTGGGGGGGGCTTTTAGTCATTACAATAAAGTATGCAGTCCCTGATGGCGACTAGTCTCCCCAATGGTTTACCTGTTTTTTGCTCTCAAGGGACAATTTCCCTAATAAGAACCCTAAATTTTCGGCGCGCTACGCGCGCTGTAGATTCACTCCAGTTTTTTCAATAGTTACATTCCATATATCTAGAGAGTGTAAGTCCTGTCAACCTTACCAAGTAACAAGTAGGCAGAGTACACAGGTTATGTAGAGGTCGTAAATTTCATCCCATACAACAAAGCCTAGTTGCTGTTCTCTTGTGTCTGACATGCCATAGGTCAGTTGGTGAGCGACTCACAGAGCATAGTTTGGCTATTTTACTGGGTATTTCAGGTAGTTTCGACACAATTTAGGTTATCCCCGATACAGTCTACAACCCCTACAGTTTATATTTTTTCTTTTTGTTCTTAATGATTACATAGGCTATGTTATTTTTGTAAGCCTACCAAAAATTTTTGAGCGCTTCGCGCGCTTTGCATTCTCACGATTCAGACTCAAAAGAACACTATCAGTGCCCAACTCAGCTTTTAAAATATTAAGTAATATTGTGCAAAATGTGCCCCAGCTGCAATGGCATGTGATAGTTAGGCTCCTTCATATCCCCTTCTCACCACCCCCTCGACATAGGGGCTGTCGGAACTTGTCGCTGGCATGGCAGTCCCCCTGTCGGGAATAATCTGTCGCCTTCCCATGGTCAGTTTAGTTATTTTGGCTTTCAGAAGAGTTATTTCTGCAATAAAACCCAATATGTTCGGTACGCTTTGCACACTCTTCCTCAGTTCTGTTACCTAGAGCTAATAAAGTACAAACCCTTCCCATCTTTTCAAGTAAATTAATAAGTAGAATGAATGGATTAATGTACATGTCGGGAATTTCATCTCATTTAGCTACACTAAGTTAATAATCTCTTGTGTCAGTCGTGCGGTACGGACTCGAAGAAGGAAGTACAATACAAGTTGTGCCCGATAGGGCCCAAATGCCGGGACAATTGACCTATATAAGCTGTAAATAAGTACAGATTCTTTTTAGTGTAGGCTAACCCAAAAAGTTTTCACCCACTTTTCCACGGTTAAATCAGTGCGGGAATATCTTCCTCTACCATATACAAGTTTTATGTCGTATGTGACTCGCAATGGCAGGTATAGTGCACAGGTTTTCTTGAAATCTCCCTCACCAACTCATCAACAGCATCCTGGCTGTTGGGGCTTGGGGTCGCTACCCACCCAACCCCTCCCCCGTTTGGAGAGTGGCTCTTAGTCGGGCAAATCCTGGCGCCAAGGGGGTACACCCAGGGAGACAGGCCCATAGCCAGAGGGTTCAGGGGGTTCGCCCTTACTCCCGCCCTGACTTAAATTTTTTTTTTTATTTAAATGAAGTTTTGGCGTTTTTCAGGGCAAAATGTCAATTCCGCTGGTTTGGCCAATGTAAGCCTTATGAGTAGCTGTTTTGTTTCAGTGCAACACAATTCCCTAGGGCCCCATTGACTCGTACAGTAACCCTCTTACAGCCACACACTAACTCTCGAGGGAATAAGGAAAACATTGATACAAGATTGAAAATGTCCAAAAATTCCAGCTTAGGTGTTCACCAGATCGCTCAATTTTGATGTAAAATTGCAAAATCTCCTTGGAGTAGGAGGGGTTGAACCCCACTCTCTCCCCGTTCGGTCTCTCGGCTCCTTGGGCGCTTCACTCACTCAAGAAAATGCTGAACACTAGTGGCGGCGATGAAAAATGAAAAAGTGGGGGCTAAAGGTATGTTCAGCCCCTCAATATTTGTCAAGTGCTCCAGTTAAGAAGCGGGGAGAATTTCGAAGTTGGGCTGAACATATTCTTGCTGAGAACACTCGGGAAGTGCCGTTTCCGGTCATCTGAGGGGTTTGTAAAGCCAAAAATTTCCTGGCACACTCCGCGCTAATCGAAGGTAGAGCTCCACTTAGAAACATGTCATAACATTTTTCATAGATTGATTTTTTTTTTGCATTTATTGAGAAATTTCAGAAATGAGATCCATATTTCCAGGCTGGGAACATGCAGCATAAAACACTCGGGAAGTGCCGTTTCCGGCCCTCTTGGAGGTTTCTAAAACCAAAAATTTTCTTGTACGCTCCGCGCCAACCGATGGTGGCGCTCCCCTTAGATAGTCCTGTCGGTCAAGATTGGGGACGATGTGTCGACTTTCCCCCCCCCATAAGAAACTCCTGGCTACGCCCCTGATCAGACCTCCTCATTTTATGAATAAACCATTCCATGGAAAATCAAACAGTACACCGTCTTCGATGTTTCACATCCATTTTAAAAGGACTTCAATCATATTTTCAGTATTATATAGAAAATCTGGTTTTGGTGTCCCATTTACACTTGGAAAAATGAACATCTTTTGAACCATAACTATTAGGAATGATTGTTTTCAATCTTTTGACATGATTTGCACTTTTCCTGTACCAAAACATAATCAGGAAGGATAAAATTTCTAGTTAGCCTTTTAATTATGGAAATGGAAATTTTAGCCAAATGTCACAAGTTGACTCCCTTATTTACAGAATCACCCTACTGCACATAGGTTCTACCACACCTTGGAGGTACTGTGCAGTACTTCCATGTTTACTGAACAGTTACCTAGGTATATTTTGCATGCTTAGAAACATGGCAGGACATGTCACATGACAAGACTACCCAGGGGGTAAACATCACCAACTGCTTTGAATCTGTGAGGTGCCCTCCTGTTGCAGTACTACTGTGTTGTCTGTGTACTTATTGTTACTTTTTGATGGTTTGAACAGGACAAGTCCCAAAGAGCCTGGCAAATTTCAGCTGAGTCAGCAAAAATGATGAGGATTTCCTGGTTTCAAAATTACATTTTTAGACAAGTTATACTAAAAGGAAAATGAATATTTGTCAAAGTAGTCACCTGCAGATACTGTTAGCAAATTTACATTAACTTAAGTTTCATTTTCTGTTTCTCTCAAAATAAAGTTAAACTGATTTTTAAACTTTCTCCCTTTAAGGATTCCTCTCACACTTCTTGAGAAAAAGATCTATACCAAATATCTAAACATACTACCATTTTAAGAGCTCAATGAAGAGATGTCTCAGCTCTACCTTTAAATACTGTAGTTTTAACAGTAACTTTGGCAAGGCTTGCAAAGACATAGCATGTACCAAACAAAATGCAGACAAAATTTAGTACAGCCAGCTGATTTCAGGAAACACGGCTTGCTCCTCAACAATGTCAATCAAAGTTTGAAGTTATCCTGTGACATCTGATAGGGAACACACACCAAAGGTCAAAAGGTCAAATTCAGTGAACTCAAGTTCAGGACGGGTTACTGTAGTTGGTTAGTTAGAATTGGTTTAAGTTGGGCCAGTCACAGTCTTTTTTCCAGCTGTAGGCTCACTTCTTTTTTTCCTGCTCCACTCTTTACATGCCTTATGCTGAGCACTAAGGACTGTGGCAGTAGGTTCCATTTTTTAAGTCTTTGGTATGACCTGGCCAGGACTTGAATTCATGACCTCCAGACGGCAAGTAAGGTGCTCTAACCATTTGAAAATGCAATCAGTCCGTTTAAGAAGGGCATTGCACCTAACATTACATTGTTTTAGTACATGCCTCACTAATTGTGTTTTCCTAATCCAGAAGGTTGTTGCACTACTTGACTTTTGGGTACGAAACATTCCTATAGTGAGACAATCAGCAAGGTGTCCTGGGTGAAATATTGAACTTAAAGTAAAGTGCATCTCAAGTCACTTAAGAACATGAACAATGAACCCTTCCAGTCCCACTCCCATCTTCACAAGACATTTTTCAGCAGAGATATGAATTTTCAAGTTCATTCACTCAACTTAAAATGGTTTATTGTGCAATTATATGTGAGGTGGTCTTGAATTTTGAGGCCTGCAAGAGTGATCACAAATTATTGCACAATCTACTAATTTGTTTTAAGTGACTAAAATTTGACATTTCATATCTCAGCAATGATACAAGCTATGACAAAGGGAGTTGGATGAATGTGATTCATTTCATTTATGCTGTATTTTTAAAATTCTAGACTTGGGGTACACCATAAAATTTACTGTCCATGCTAGTAACAGTACACCCTGAAGAGAAACTATACCTGAGATTCCGAATCATAGTTTGGATCATTGACATCTTGGCACTCGGTGTCATTTTCTTCATAAACTTCACCAGGTTTGCCCCAAGTACCCTTGCCACCTGCACCTCCTGTAGGTAAAGAGAAATTATGTTAATAGTGACTGACTTACAACAGCATGGTGCTGATATGTATTGCTACTGTCAGCATACCATACCTATTATTTAAATACTGACAGTTAAACCATGCTCAATGGGACTCGGATTCAGTACCTATAGCCAGGTCCATTTTTCGTAAATTGATATCAACTCAATGAGCCCCTTTAAAATGTTGCATTCTCCTTGCTCCAAATTGGGTCTTTAGTACTGTACATTGTAGCAAAAGGTTTAGAAAGTACCTTTGTGTTTAAAGCAAATCTCATTTGTATGGTACAATTTTGCAGATCTGCCAAATGACTGCCATTTTACTTTAAATGTCACAATTAACAAGAATCAAAAAGAGAAAGGGAAAAAAATGCTAAATTCACTGATGGAGAGTTCAAGGATGAATCTGTCTCATATTTATTGGACAACCTCCACCATCAGTCACAAATTTGTTCTCTGGCCTGTGCTGAAATTTTTAACACTTCAGAATGTACAGCATCTTACATCTCTAACCAAAATATATTCTACACTCATTTTTCTGCCCTTCCAAATTTTGAGAAGAGAGAATGCAGGTTAAAACATGCCATTTCTTTTTAAAATCCAACTGTAAACACCTAATGAGCCCCAATCCTTTTTAAAATATCAAAAAATATGGTTTGCCTCAAGCAATCTGCATGTAATAATACAGACTGTAACTGTAGCAAGAGGTACAGTACAGTACTCTTTGGTATACTGTACATGTCAGTGAAGTGAACTTAAAAACTAACAAGGAATGGGAGGACAAATTTGTAAAGATGATGCAACTAATTGTTGTATTTAACATGTCTTTTATTTTCTACTTTGTGCAAATTGTAAAAAATCACAGGTGGAAGTGACATTCTGCTTTCCCATAACAACTTCCAGGCATCAAACAACTACTGCAAGAGCTGTTCTCTATCTTATCATATTTTAAACACAAACTATCTTAAAGGCACTGCTACTGTACGGGAAACCACAGGTGGTGTTTTTCATACTGATACTGTACTTAAACTTACTGTACTGAGTATGACTCACAGCAATCCTAAAATTAATTTCATTGCAGAGCTTGAATAATTTCCAGCTAAGATCCTAATATCTAGATGTACTGTAATCAATTGTAGCAATACTGCAGATCCCTGGTGTTGCAATGCCAAACAACCTATCTGTTAATACCAGGGTATCTTTTTGTTTCTGCAAAATAGATAAACCACACTGCATACAACATATATACTGTGCAGGACCAGTGAAATGTGCAGGGTACTGGAGGTTTTCTGATGTGGTTGGCAAAATGCCAACTGGAGGTACAAGTAGCACATCTATGGGGAATTTACAGCATTTCAAAGTGTTCTGTACTACTGTATAGTATATTTTAAACCAATTTAGCCAAAGCATTGTTTTCCTCTTTATCACACAGGGAACAGAGATACACTGTGTTAAGATCAGATGTCTGTAAAAAATATACTCGAATTCACTTTTCATGATTGTGCTTTTACAGGAAATATGTAGGCCTACATGCATGGAAGAATTCAACAACTTGCCCTGACATGCGTCAGTTAATAGGATACTTGAGGAGAAAGACTATTGTTGGATACAAAAATTACCAGTTTTCATGTGACTATAGACCTGACACCCTTACCAACATTAAAGGTCAAGAGTAGTCCCTAAACTTGTTTTGAAGCAACAGCTAAACCTAACAATTTTTTATTTCTCTTTGAAGTACCTTCCATCATATTTTACACCTTACTGCATATTCAAGGTACAGTATTAAAGAGGGCAGCTACGTTGGGTATTAAATTTCACAAATGAGGAGAAAAATATCACATGACCTACAACAGCCAATTATGAAACAGGACAGTCTACTACTGTACAATACAATACCTCCAGTTCAGGGCAGCTGCTGGTCTTGCCCTAAATACTGAACAAAGACTAAAAATGGAACCTACTGCCATGTGTTTGGTCCAGTGGTAAAGTGGTTAGAGCATCAGACTTGCAGTCACGGGGTCGGGAGCAGGGTACTGGCCAGGTCATACCTAAGCCTTTCAAAACAGAACCAACTGCCATTATGCTTGGTGCTCTGCATAAGCAATGCAGTAGGGAAAACAAGTTAGAGTAGTGAGCCACAACTGGAAAAAAGGCTGTGGCCGGCTTGACATGCACCAATTGGTTGGAAACTGGGCTGTTAAAGACCATCTTGGGTGCTCAAAATGTAGGAGTACAAAATAGATGAAGTACAAAACAAAGAAAAACAAGTATTTACTAGTTACGAAGGTAGCGTAAATACAAGAGGCACCTGAATAAGAAGATACTTTCAAGAAACTAAGAATACTTCTTTAGAAAACTTTACGGTAGCTAGGCGAAGGGGGAGAGTCGAGGCAGAAAGCCTAGACCCACAATACAATTGTGGAAAGCTAACAATGAACAACAATTGAACAATAGCGATCAATAAAGTGAATCAGACCAGTAGCGCATGCAAAGGCACAAGGCTACAGAATACACAAATATGAGGTAACACTGTGATAGGCTTGGAAGCCTAAGCTCCGGCCTAAGAACTAGTAGAGGTAGGAAAATTCAAACGCCCGAAAAACCCCACAGCCAAACCTCACAAGGAGAAAGGTAGGTGGGAAAAACAGGCAAAACGATAAAAGAGCAAATATGAAAAGACACTTAGCGTGAAAATACAGGCGAAGTGGCGAAAAAGCTTTGTAGAATATAGAGCTCAGAAAACCACCTGGCAGCTTTGTGGCGGAAGAGAAATGAGGACGAGTCAAGGGTCGATCAGGGCGATATGGGGGCGCTGTGCAAGAACTATTCTGGGCAGCGCGCGGTGCGCGTGGATTTATCCAATTTAGATGTAGCAAGGGGTAAGGATATGTCTGCGATGTGAATTTCACTAATTTGTACAAAGAATAAACAAGTAATGGAAGGGTTCCACAAACATGTCAGATTTTATATTCAGGCCAATTTAAAAATTGAAAAACAATCCTACTATTGATTGGTTTCTTTCTGAGAATAACAAAATAATAACTAATACATAGCTCTTAGAGTTAGGTACTCTACTGTTGAGATATCATATGCCCCAAACATAACCTTTGACAGAAAATTAAACTTTTCTGTTCAATATTTCTCACAACTATACTAGCCTCCAAACAATAATGGTTGAAGTTTTGTAACATCTGCAGGCAAACAAAATTCTTGGAATGACACGGTGCAATTTGTCACGTCAGCTAAATACAATAACCTTAGTGGTGTTTACAGAAGTATCACTGCAGTGCTGTACTTAAGTACATGCTTCAAGCAGGGAGCTGCCCTGATTCAAGTTTCAACAACGACCCAATGAGAAGTCTGTGGTACTGAAAATCAATGACATGACTCAGACCTCAAAACCAAAACAAAGGGAAGTTCTGTGGTCTGGTGAACTCTATGTGACCCCTTGTCTGGTATTTGATCAACATGATCAGATGGGCTGTTGTGCACTGAAAAGCTTTTACCATGGATGTAACCTACCTTAGACTGACTGAGGAGATGTAAACTCCATGCTTACACAGTCTGGAAATATAGTGCTGAAAATATATAGAAAGCTAGAAGAAACAGTAGGCCTATATGACAGCATATATGCTACTGTAAGGAGTTGTTGGCCACAAAGGACAGGAAGTTTTTCATGAATTCTCACCCTGGATAAGGATGTGGGTGTAAATTTATACATGACATGACAGACTCTCTTGTAGAGCTGTAGGTTTTAATAGTTCTAGTTTTATTGTTACATTATACACTGTGAATCATTTGTGGGAGATAAAGATAGCATTAACAAAGATGTTTTGAACAGTTCAATGCCATTAAAAGGGAAACACTTTTGTTTAAAATGCTCCAAAATAGCATTAGAAGTAAATAGCTCTAGTCACGTTCAAATCCTTCGGTCTCAACAATAAACTCCAGCAGCAGCTTCATCTGCTCAAAATATTATGCACAATGAGAAACGCATAGCTCCCAAGTTCCGAGAGACTAGATGCAGGTCCAACTGATCTGTCCATTGGTTGATCACCGGCCGGGGGGAGGGGTATAAGGGGAGGGGGTGCACCCCCTCCCCTTTTCGAAAATTTTTGAATTTTAGAAGTGTCTACACGCAAAATGGTGGCACTTTTTTGGCAAATCAGTCAACACAATGTCGTTAGGTCACCGCCAAAAAAGTTCAGTACAATAGGCCGACTGATTTTTTTTGTGGCAACCTAAAATTTTGGTGCGGTACCGACACAGTTTGCAAACGTCAACTCGGTGTGTCACCGGCGGTCGATCGTACCTGCTGCAGGTGATTTCCAATATCTTCGTACATCTCACATGGCATTCTAGCCATGGTAACATATAGGCCTAGCCAAGAACTGTCAAGACAGTAAGACAGTTCGGGAAACTCTGAGACAAGCCCCGCCTGTAACCCGCGAAGTGGTCATTCATTTTTGCTATTGAATGCGGCTTTGAACGACGTTATTACACTATTTACGCAGTGACAGGAATATATTCCACACCTGCTGCGAAGGTTAGCCAATAACGATGTTGCGACAGCAAACATAGTTCCGTACGTGCCTAGGCCTATGCATTGTACAGCAATGAAAGCAGTTGAATGTGCTGTGAGAAACCGGTACGATTTACTGAATTTGTAGTTATCGGTAAGCTGAATTATTTGCTAATTTGCGTGGTTCTCTTACTAAGAGTATTTGAAATGCGGGTTTTTCAGAGGGCTGGGTGGGTCAGCTGGTTTGGGTGTCGGAATGCGGGTCAAACCCGTGTAATGCGGGTCACTTGGGAGGTATGGAAACGTGGAAGTTGTACCATTTGAAATGTTGAAAGCTTGAGTGAAAAAATTATTCTTAAGCAACAAACAACTCAATTTCTATCAGAGGGAAAGTTATTCCTTGAGAAGAAGGCATACTGCCTTACAGTAATCTGTAATTATTTATCACTCTTTGCAAATGAACAATATTGGTTTTAAAAGAATGAAATTTCTTTGTAAAACAAACAAATTCTTCCTTTAAAGCTTTAATGACTACAACATGCATCGCTGACCATGGTAGCTTGCATTGTAAACTTTACTGACCTTAGCTCCTATTGGGTTTGGCTAAAATATGCCATATTGTTTTAGGTCAAGAACAGTCATCCCAAAGCTATTTTGAAATGGCAAAATATTAATACTATAATTCTCATTATTTTCTTTTAACCTTTTCCCCTTTTCTGAACAAAAACTAATGATGAAATAGGATAAACTAATAGATCAATTCAAATTGGTTTGGGTGCATTTCCTCTTTACTCATATATAGTACAACACATTCCTCACTAATAAAATGACCATGTCAACTGAAAACATCTATACCTGTAATTGTGATAAAAACACCCATACCTCCAACATTTTGACACATTCTTTCCTAAGTTTCAAAGCCAGTGTCAGCAGAATTAACAATTTGGGTCTACCACACCTTGCTCCTTCACAATGTTGTGCTTAATAAAGAGAACTGCCTACTGTAGGCCTAAATTAATTTGTCACACTATCAGGGTTGGTCCTTTTCAAACAGGATCTTATAGTATGAGCTAAGTCAGGTTTTTGCCCATTCTGTTTCATGAATGAACAGTAAGACAGTTTAGGGAAGAGGTAATATTTGACAAACCTCATTATTTACACATGTTCATGAAAAATATTCAAATTCATTTGGAGTTTCATTAATGGGCCACATTCTGCACCTCATCTGCAGTATGTGACTAATGATGTATCCAAGCCACTCATCTCTCACATCCAAATTGATGTACAGTACTGAAAACATGGGCGCAAATCCCAGGGGGGGCGAGGGGGGCCTTCGCCCCCTCAAGTGAAAAAGTGGGGGGGCCAAATCGTAATTTGCCCCCCCCCCCACAAAATTTGAGTAGACCTAAAAATATGGTCACCTTTTTTGGTTTTTTTTTCATTCGAAAAAAGTTTTTCTGAAGCTTTGGAAACGCCAGAACACAAGAACTTCCAGGGCCTTCGCCCCCTGGACCCCCACAGGGGCTTTGCCCCTGGATCCCACCAGGAGTCCTTTGGGGCTTCATGCTTCGCGCTCGCGGTGCCCGCCAAGCATGCACAGTTTAGTACTCATGGGCACATCATAAGCATTTTCGCCCCCCCACTCTCAAACAGAGATTTGCGCCCCTGACTGAAATTCATGTCCAAAATCCACTAAGTATTAGTAGTATACATCCAGAACTAGAATTTTGTTATTTCCCAACTTACAAAGATATTAAACCACTTCAATCTTGAAGTTCAATAGATTTTGAAGAAGTTTGCTGAAAATGCTTTGTGGTACTGTACAGTGCTTCGCGTGATCAAATTGAACGTCTTCCTAAAATTTGCACCTTGCCCAAAGGTTTTATTCAAATATTGCAAATAGTAGAGTGTTCCAACATATCGTACACAGAAATTAACTGATCAATATCACACCATTACCTATCAACAATAAACTCCAGCAACCGATGTATCTCCTCAAAATATAATGCACAAGAACTTCAAAGAAGAGTTTGATGGAAGCGGCATCATTTGAAAGTTTTGGGTGAACAAATCATTCTCAGCAACAAATACTGTAACACCATTTACATATGAGTATTACTGTACTGCATTTTCAGAAAAGAAGGCTTCAACATCCCTTTTTTTAATAATATTTCACACTGAATCAACACATACTTCTTTTAAAAGGGTGAGTTTTTCCTTTTTAACAAAAAAGCAATTATTATTTTTAAGGTGATGAACAATTAATAATCCCTTTTCCTAGAAGCGAAATTTTACAAAGAATTGTTGGAGGGAGTTTTGACACAGTACAGTGTGCATCACATTTGGGCAAAGTAAAAAAGCATGCCTACCAAAAATCTATCCCACAATTCTTTGAAACTACTTTTTGAACAATGGTCTGTAGTGACATGGATCATGGAAGAACACATTACTTACTACCTTATACTAGAGTGCTTCCATATCACTCCCTAATAAGATGTTACACACCAATACACCTTGGCACCACGCCAAAGTCCCTAGTATCCCACAGTCAAAGCAAACATCCCTTGTGTACTCTTCCTTGCTGTTCACTAACCCTCAGATGTGTCATAAATAAAGGAACAATTGCTGCCTTACTGTATTTCCACACTGGCCTGTCTTATTAAACAGGAAAAAATGGAAATTAAAAAGCAGGGAAAACAACACTTGAAATGTAGCCCAGCAAAACAACAAATTTTAAGGGTCGTTATCCTTGTAGCGGGATGCTGTATTGGGGTTTTGACTTTAATGCATAGTGTGAACAAACAACCCATCCAAAGTGTCTACATCAAATTTAACTACTGCACCAAGTACCAATAACTTAAATTTGTGACAGGTGAATTGGCAAACTCTGATCCAGGATAAAGGTGCGTAATAGGTTAGACCTTCCCCTCAATGTATGTACAGTGAAATATGATTGTATTTAAATCAAATGACAATTTAAATATGTCTTTAAAATTGTTAGATAAACTCACACTGTTACACTAATGAAGGGGTTGGGCAAATGCACGATTTTGCACATCCAAAAACATTCTGGGACTTTGGAAAATGAGCCAAAAAGTGCAATTTTGCAAAATAAAATGCAGTCCAAAATCTTGCCGAGCTGAACCCCTTGATTTGCCTAAGTAACGGTACTAGTTTCATGGTTTCAATGCTGGTACAAAAGTCTGCTTCGGATTAATTTTTGAGATGTTTTCACATGCAGTTAAAGAACAATTCCTCACAACTCATCTGCTAAAAGATGTGAATACAGCTGCAGTACATCCTACCTATTTATTTGCTTTGAAAATGCGTAAGTTTACTGTGAGTTTACCACGTTATGGAAAACAAAAATAAAAATGGATGTCTGAAGCCGTGCATGCCTGTTCTTCCCTTTCTTACTGTCTGTGCCAATATTTTAAGCACTTGTACAGTACCTGAGATTTTACTGTAATTTCAAGCCCTGGGATCTATTTGAATGGGCATTATTTTCCCTTTTTGGTGAGTTACCCATGCATAGCTGTACAGACTTCCCTGGTTAATAAACAGCACACATTGCTAAATAAAGGACATTAACCCAGCGGCTCCTTCACTGTAACACTGCAACGTACAGCGCTGTAGTGATAAAGAAATAAATTTACAGTAACACATTCTTGAGTGGGTATTCTCCTTTCCACCAGTTTCCAATTAATTTTATCTAATAACCTGGGTAATTTTATGAATACATAATGCAAAGTAACATTCAAGGTATGCAACTATTTTGGAAGTTGATGTATAGTACTGTACATGTACACTTAAGATTTTTATGTGATACAAGTACTGTAACTATTTCAGGGTGAAATGTTTTAAGTTGTTGCCAGAATTTACTGGATGAATTGAATTGTTCAGTTTAGGTTAAACCACTGTTTGTGTTGGTGCAGTTGAGTTTAATGTGGGTTCATGCTTAAATTTAGTTCATACAGCTTAAAACATTTAGAGATTGAGTCCACACTAACTGTAACCCACACTGTATGACAATGCATACTGTATTGTAGATACTGTAAATGATGACCTTGACCCCCTCCCCCCCCCCCCAAGGCCAAGTTTTCCAAAAGGGAGCAAAAAAAGGCAAAGTCGGCTAGTTAACTGGTCCACCCGACTTTAGTGGCAAGCAACGTTAGACTGGGCAACCGATTTTAGTGGCAAGCCTATGCCAACTTGCCAAGGGGGAGGAAAGCCAGAGTACCCGAAAAAAACCCACATACATCGAGCGGGACTTGAACCCATGCACATGTGAGACACATTGGTACACAGCAGCTGGAATAGACCACTGTGCCACCTGACGAGCCTAAAACCCAAAAGGGAGCTGTGTAAATTCTCCATTTATGTAAATTTGTACAGTGGAAGTGACACACAGTACATGTGACAAAAAATACTCAGTTACTGTAGTGTAACACACAAACACAGAGCTGCAGTACTATGTCAGAACCAAAGGCAAAACACAATTACTGATGATGGACCTACTGTACTGCAAGTATATTGTTGGTCTTCCTGTTTTCAGTCATAGAACAAAAGTGCTAACCTCAACCAACAACAGTACTTATATGAACTGTATACATTTTAATTTTTACAACAACAGCACTTTCTAAGTTTGAAATATGGGTAGTACACTACAGTATTGGCATCAGGGTTGCAATACTTCCATTTTAAGTTTTTATCAAATCTAAGCGAATGAAATTAAAAAAAAAACAAAAAATAAACATGACATTAAAAAAACATTTCTGATCATCCTGGTTGCCATGCACGTTACGGTATCTCAAATCCAAAGATTTTATGAGAAAACTGGTGGAACAGCAACGTACAGTGCTGTAGTGATAAAGAAATAAATTTACAGTAACACATACTTGAGTGGGTATTCTCCTTTCCAACAGTTTCCAATTAATTTTATCTAATAACCTGGGTAATTTTATGTATACCATCATTTTAACTATACTGTACATGACTCAACCTGTACAGCTGACAGCTTTACCATAATGTAAAGCTGCACATTACAGTATTTTTACTGCAGCAACTTTGCATGTGAGTTTCTACAGTTTCCACATAGACTTGATAGTCTTGATTTGCCTAAGTAACGGTACTAGTTTCATGGTTTCAATGCTGGTACAAAAGTCTGCTTCGGATTAATTTTTGAGATGTTTTCACATGCAGTTAAAGAACAATTCCTCACAACTCATCTGCTAAAAGATGTGAATACAGCTGCAGTACATCCTACCTATTTATTTGCTTTGAAAATGCGTAAGTTTACTGTGAGTTTACCACGTTATGGAAAACAAAAATAAAAATGGATGTCTGAAGCCGTGCATGCCTGTTCTTCCCTTTCTTACTGTCTGTGCCAATATTTTAAGCACTTGTACAGTACCTGAGATTTTACTGTAATTTCAAGCCCTGGGATCTATTTGAATGGGCATTATTTTCCCTTTTTGGTGAGTTACCCATGCATAGCTGTACAGACTTCCCTGGTTAATAAACAGCACACATTGCTAAATAAAGGACATTAACCCAGCGGCTCCTTCACTGTAACACTGCAACGTACAGCGCTGTAGTGATAAAGAAATAAATTTACAGTAACACATACTTGAGTGGGTATTCTCCTTTCCACCAGTTTCCAATTAATTTTATCTAATAACCTGGGTAATTTTATGTATACCATCATTTTAACTATACTGTACATGACTCAACCTGTACAACTGACAGCTTTACCATAATGTAAAGCTGCACATTACAGTATTTTTACTGCAGCAACCTTGCATGTGAGTTTCTACAGTTTCCACATAGACCTGCAATGTTTTTCAAAGGTGTTGAAGATAAACAAATCACACTATCATCTGAAAGATAGAATATTTTCATTGAATATCAAAAGTGGGGAATCCCGTTTTCAATGAAATAGCCAATGAGGTAAAGTTTTAAAACATTGATCACTGATTGAAAAAAAGGGAAACTCCCTATCATGCAACTGTCTGACTTTATACAGATAACAGTAGGTGAGGTTAAGTTTTATAGCCCAGTTTCTAACCAATTGATAGATTAAAGGACAGTATAGAACACAATGTTGTACATGATATGACAGTTTTGTAAATTGTGACAGGTGACAGAACAATCTCTCTAGCAGGCCTTAAAAGAAGGGTTTAAGGTCACAACAGGATTTGGTATGTTAGAGGGGTACTCTTTCTATGCATTTTGGTGAAATTTGCATTGAAATCCGATGTGTGGTTCTCAAGATATGAGCACGTAAAGTTGTCACGTTTTCAACAAAATGCGAACTTGAAGCAAGCACATATGACATCACATCCCCACATCAGAGCACAGTCTTTTGTCTCTCTTTAAACTTCAGACTTGATTTTCTCCTTCACAATCACACATTATTAAAATGTGATTGCATAAGTGGCATGAAAACTTAACAAACTTTGCATCCCCCACAGGGAGGTCCTATTCCTATAAACTTCAAGGTCAACAAAACAGTCTTAAAAAACAAAGTGAAACAAAGCATTCCTTGTCAATGTGAGGAAGTGATAAAAGCTCTGCTGACCTCAAACTCACTTATGAACACAAATCTACTGACTTCATTTTCCAATACCTCAAGAAATACAAGTCCGATTTGAATGAAACTTTCACCACACTGTGTAGATTTGGTTCCTCTTTCACATATGAAAATTAAATTTTTGCTTAAACCTTCCCTTTAAGTTTTAAATTTTCCAGCTGTGCTACAAAATCACACTCAGGAAATCAAAAAGTGTCATAGATGTGCTGTTTCATTGAATTCTAATATATTTAAATTTAAGTTCCCATTCTTTATTTGGCTGTGCAAAAAAATTGCACCCCTCACAGTGATTTGAGGTGAGTGGTGATGTGTGATCACACTCTCATGCCTCAAAATTTAAGGCCTGCTCTAGACTGTAATTTGTAGAACACACCTTGAATTTTGCAGCATGCTTTTGAGACTGCACACCATTACTTGAATGTGAACTCTTGTTGACTGTGAAAACTTACTAATGAAACAGCACACCCGCAGTACTTCACACTGTGTTTTCCCAAGGAGTGTGAATTGAAGTAAACCTGAAAAATCCAAAACTCCTGGTAAGAGTCCTGGTAAAAGCTACCAGGTAGCTACAGTATGTACAGCAATTAGTAAAAGGGAAAAAAAATGAAGTATAGTTCTACCACTTGACTGCACAGTACAGTACTTGCTTTTACCACCCAAGAGCTATGGGCTTATGGCTTGTTAATGGTACAAAACAAAACAAGCCTTTTGTTTTCATTTCTTTCACAATGGTTTACAGTACCTACACAAGTTACATTATAAACATGACTTGGAACCTTATTCACCAAAGGTTAACATGATAAGAAGCAATACTGAAAGTACAACACAAGGGCAGCAAGGCTTCCTGCATTTGTCAAACTGTCACATGATAATTTCAGGTGCTGTCGAATCTTAGTGACGTCACTGTTTTCCTTTGTGCATCAAATCTTAGAGTCATTCTACAGTACTGATCAAACTCAAGGTAAACTGCTGTACAGTTTAGCAGAATCTGCAGAAACACTGAAACAATGCTCTGTGAGGAATAAACACAAAGCTACTATGTGCATCTTGAACTCCTCATGAGGAAACCAAAACAACAAGATAATTACCAAAGAGGGGTGAGGGGGAATAATTCATGTCTTATTATTAAAAGTAATTCAATGTTTAAAGGATAAGAGCAGATGTGTGCAAACTTATTTTGAAACAACAGTGAATTCTCACTAACATATCATTTCTGTCTGTTCTTTATATTCAAGGAGTTTACTTCTGCTGCAAGATGACTGAAGCCCATTAATTTCACAATTCCATGGGAAAATGATTGTCAAGAGCCATTCATGAAACAAGTTAGAATGCAAAACTAAACACTATGGTATGGGTATATTTTCCCTTTAAAACCATCAAAATATGTGCAAAACAAAACATATTAACTCAAGTACAATAATATTTAGGATATTGTTAGAGGCTGCCAAGTTGCAAATATGATGGAGATATTGAACAGGACTTTATGCTTCATCCACTTTGTTTTACTCCCCTCTAGAGTTCTTGGCCACAGTGCACAAGAGATTCCTGACATTGTTTACTTCCCTGAAAAAAATTTCTGGGTTTCCTTAAATTTTGTCCCGTTTTCATGTTCATAGGTTTGAAAAACATTTTCTACATCCTTGAGGTGACAACTTCCTTCAATTGTACACATTTTTTTTCTCCAACGTCCGAAAATTTACAATGATAAGACATTTTGCATCACATTTTGCAACACTTTTACATCATTGCTGTGATTTTTTACACTCACACTCAGCCATGTGACTTCATTGGCAAGCCAAAGCAGGCAGACTGTGTGCCTAAGTCCTTTAATTGACTCAGTGGTTACTAACAGAACTAACTTCTAGATTTCACCTTCTTGTTAGCCTCCATTTGATGCATCCAGAAAGTTGAATGTTATGACAAAAATTTTTCATGGCAAGTATAGTAATTGGGTGCATTTTTGAAATTGTGAGGCATTGAGGACCAGACTGTAAAGTTTGGCCTGCGCAGGGAATGCATTCAAGACCTCTAGCCTATGTACCGTACATACCCCATACCAAATTGTCGAGTTCTCAGCAGTATCCATACACATACTCTATACTGTGTAGTCACAGTGTATGCTGAGAACGCCTGTGGTATGCTGTACGTACGTAAAGGTTGCACGTATGCAGCAGTTTTTTTTTTGTAGGACAGCTGGGGTAATTCTACTTTACATACACATACCTGTATGTCTGGCATACTGTACTTGCGGCTTGGCATACATGTTTTGGTATGCTGGGTTTTCCGATGAATCCGATCCAAGCATGTTTTTCATTTCTGTTCACGTTCCCAGTGCAAAAAAGTAGGGAACAGTTGAGTTGAGTCGCTCACTGCGCTTGTCGCACATATTGTTGTGATTTCGTGAGGCGTATGGCCAAGAACTATGTGTTTGTAGTGGGTCCTACATTTAAGCACGTAGTACACTGTCCTGTTGAAGTGACTAGTACATGATAGCATCAAGCTAACTGGCTGTAATGCACTGATGCCCACCAGCATTACTCAGTAATTGGGGTCGTAAACACTGGGGCAATTTCAACCAGCTATTTCTGTTGGACACCAAGGCCTACATGTACCAGGCACAACGGAAATTTATAGCCTACTTTTAGTGTTTAGGTTTACAACACTGTACCTTACTTTTTTTTTTCTATTGCATGTTCTCTATAATGCGCAGGTCACACTATACCTGTAGCAACATTGGAACAACTTGGGATCTGATTCATGAGTTTTAACACGACTCCATCAATTTTTGGAAAGAAAAAAGGATGTCCCATGTACATATGTGATTTGTGTGTGTGGACCATGAAAATGACATATAAACTAACTATTTTGTGATGTTACATTGACAAACAGCTCTTCTAAGACTATTGGTATCTGTCATGCAGATAGGCCTATGACGTCACAGAAAAATTAGCAGTTTGTATTTTTCCTAGTCCTATGATATCATACACCTAGGCTAGGCCTACAGTCTGTATATTTTCACAGGTTGGCAAATTTTTGTTTCTTGTGACCAAAGATATATAGTGGTTCGTTCAAAGTTCAAATTGTTTCTTAATTCGAACAACTCATTTAAATAAAAAAAAAAAAAAATCATTATTCACTGATTGATGAAAAATAATTGGCAGTTTTACCATACCATATTACCCACAATTATTTCTTAATGTCTGATACTTTGACAAATTGAAGAAAATACTGTCTTATGACTGATAAATGAATGCTTTTAATGAGGTATTCGAATTGAGAACATGTTTGAACTTTGAACCCACCATTTAACTGGTAATGTAGCACTGCTCGTTGATCTTCAATCCATGGAAGTACTAGTAGTACTTCCATGTTCAATCACACTACTGTCCAAAGACAGTAACTCCGAATCTCACTACAGTTTACATTGCCGATGCACAAAACAACGTGCATGTGTGTCTCCCCATGCTCCTTACGTCCACACGCGGTCTCTTGGACCAGTGTGAATGCAAACTAGGCTCTTGAGTCTTGTGTAGAATTCAGAAAGAAACATTGTGAGGTTAGCTTTGTTACATAAGCCTAATATTATGAAGTTTGACAGCAAGAAATACTGTGGTATAATCCATCTTCACAACAACTGAGCTCTGATTTAACAAGTTATAAATTGAAATAACGTTAGGCTAAGTTACAGAACATGTCTCCTTGAGTTGAGGTGAAACATTGTTATTGAAATTGAGCATGCATAGCCTACCTTTCTTTGGCAAACCCCTGTTACCCGTACGAGATCGTCTTAAGTTTTTCTGGTTTGACGGCACACTAAATACCCCATTGATGTTCGAGTTATCTGTAGATTCTTTTGACGGACTCTTCTTCAGCCGTCTCTTGGCCTTACGGTAGATTCTGCCTTCGGTCTCGGAGATGGAAGTGAGCGGTTCGTTGTCGTTGCTGTCTAGTGCCTCGACGTGGTCAATGTTTTCATCAGTTAGGCCGTTTTCCACGTCTCCGTTCATGTTAGGCACCTCAACTTCCATGGCTCCGTTCTCGGCAAAGAATCCCCGTCAGTCAACCAAATTCAGTCCACTGTGATGCTATACTTCTTCCCCAAGTAACAAAGTAGAAGAAAAAGTAATATTTTAATTTATTTTTGTAAGTAACTGGTATTTAGTAAATGTCACGGGTGTTAGTATGCTACAACGTTAAGCCAAGTACCGTTGTGATATTGATATTTACAATAACCTTTAGCTACCGAGCGCATGCTTATGCTTTCCTCATAATGTTTTGATTTTGAGGACTGACCTCGGAGTCACATGGTACCATGTAAACCAAAATCTGATTGGTTGTTCGCTGAAGGGGTGAAAAAAGAGCCAATCACAGGGAGAGTGTGGCCTAAATTCATTGATGTATGCAAATTAAATGTAAATTTAAATATGTTTGTCAACAATAGCTTGCCTAACCGCACAATCACCAGTTATTCACAAATTAGCATCATCCGCTAAGTTAAGCTAGTTATAATCGTAGTAGTACTAGTTGGCTGGGAAACCTTTAGGAGTCATCCTGTTGCACTAACCTTGGAAAGAAAGGGTGATATCGATATGACAAAGTTGGGTATTTAATGTCAAAGATATAAACCCTATCATAGCTGCAATTCCCATCAAACTGTATAGCAAATGAACATAATTATTACAGTATAATTTTGATTAATTAACTAGAATTGAAGTAACTTAAAGCAAATCTTGTGTCGTTGAGGGAAATATTCTTGGGTAGATGCGCACTGTTTAACAAGGTGTTTCTTGATTGGTTGTTGCCATTGTATTGTATCGATTGTATTCTTTTTTATGGTTAGGGATTAGGTTAGGGATTAGGGATGTCGTTAGCTAGTTAGGAATGTTCTTGTTAAACAGTGCGCATCGCCCCATATTCTTTGTACTGAACGGCTGTATGGTCAAGTGGTCAGGCTTGCAGTCGGGAGGTTGGGAGTTCAAGCCCTGGCCCACCGAGTCATACCGAAGACTAGTCACAGCGGTACCTAGTGCCATTGTGATTGATGCTCATCATAAGCAATGGAGTAAAGGATAACAAGCTTGGCCAGTACTAGCTCCAAGTGGAAAAAAGGCCGTGGCCGGCTTTACTATAACCAATTGGTTGGACACTGAGCCGTAAAACTCCATCTATCCTATCACAAACTTTGTTTTGTAACAGCATTTCACTTGAAGCCAGTTGTAACATCAGTAGGCTAGAAAATTAAAGAAACCTCTCATCTTTAATGAATGACCAGGTAGCAGGTTGAAATTGGGAAATCATTTTAAGGAAACTGGAAATACGTTTGTTCACAGTCTGCATGCAACTCTTTTAAGGAAAATAAATGATTTCCAATGCAAAAGTTCGACACGTGCACATCACACCCTTATAACGATTCGATCATTTCTTATATAGACCGTTATCAGAGAATTAAAGTAATTCGGACTTTTGCTGGATAAGAGATTTGTAGACTTGTGGAATTAGAAGCACACCTCTCACCTCTGTCTGCAGATCTCGGGTGCCATTTTCCTTCTTTCTTTTTAGATCCTAAAAATATGATGAGTAGCCCTACTTTAGTAACACAGATTTTACTTCAAAAGGTAGCATACGTGCAGCACCAGACTGCATGGAAGGATCCCCAATTTCTCAAAAAATTTTTAAGGGGAAGGATTGTCTCTGCAAGGCCGCTTCAATGATGCCATTTTTTAAATGCCTAAAATCTTGAAAAGGTAGACTCTGTAACTCCCTGGTGGCATCAATTGCCTCTAAGGACACCTACTTTTATAAGAATTCTCAACAGGGAGGGCCCACCTCTTAGACTCTTTCCCCGACCGACATAGATGTAAAAGACAGGGGCGTGGAAGCGGAGGGTTCAGGTGCGGTGAGCAATAGTTTGTCAACCATGCAAGAGATGTTATGGTTAAGATTATTAACAGTCGGGAGTTGGAGCAGTCACAGACAATTTCATCAATTCAGCGGATCTTGAATTAAGCCAAGAGTCATAATAGAGAAGCATTAGCATATTTTCTGCTCCATTATATAGTTTCCCGAAAAGAAACAAGACCATCTGTAGGCTATAATGCTGGTTAGAACATTTTATGTGATAATATTCTGATCACTTACCGTAGCATGTTTCTGATTTTTATGTTATTGCAAACAAACGCTAAACATAAAGATTGTTCAGATTCTCTTTCCAAGCATGAAAACTCATTTTTTGGCCATCTGAGGAGTCACAATTTTTCAAAATTATCTTGTTTGTCTGCGCCAACTAATGGTGGCGCTCCTCTTCGATAGTTTTCGTGCAAAATTACATTTTTTCGATCGAAGTATTTTTTTTATAGTTTCTGATCTATTTGCACTTTGCGAACTTATTTTGAAGTAAGCAATTTATTTGCAAACGACAAAGGAAGACAGCAATTAACTCGTTAGATTCTTCTTATAAGTGTGGAAAATGCTATTTCCGGCCATGAGGGCTCTGATTTTTCGAAATTTTCTGCACTCTCCGCGCCAACTAATGGTGGTGCTCCGCTTAGATAGTCTTTATAGCATAATGACGTTTTGTGGCCAAGAAAAACCCAAACTGAAATGCTCCGGTTCGTCTTTGCCGGATCGATGTTCTTTTATTTGGCTCCTTAAAAATGGCTTTCGGTTGCATGTTAATACACAAAAATTTCAGTCTTATCCTCATGAACCACCACAACTCAACTTTCACATTGTTCCTGTCAAAGTCGAAAATCTTGTTTTGCATCTAGGCTTCTTGAAAAGGCCAAAAATTTTGAAAGGGGAGGGGACAACCCCATAGGCGGCGGAAGCGGGGGCCAGTGGGGCCTGCCCCGCAATATATATTTACGAGACCTTTGGGGGGCATTCCCCCCCCCCCACAAAAAAAAAACTGAAAGTTGCAAAATAAATTTTTCAAAAGTAATGAAACAAATTTATGTTGCTTTCTTTACATTTCGGCTATTCTTTGACTCAATTGTTGCTTTTCAGAGTGCAAAAGTTGCAAAGCTGCCAAGGCTTCGTACCATAGGCCCCCAAATTAACGATAACCTGTAGGAGGCTTTGCTTTCACCCTTCAAACAGTGAAAAAAAAAACTTTTTGCAAGCTATCTTTCTTTTTTCAAATTATCTTTCTTCTTCTTAAATCAGGGTCTTTCAAACATACTGAGTGAGGTGCATGTCCCCAGTCCCCTTATTCACTTGGCCCCAATGACGCACATTTGCCCCAGTAATATAGTCCCTTTTAGGATTATTAGTAAGACCCATACAAAGTATTTCTGCTTCCATTAAGTCCTCCAAAAAGCCTAACATGTCAACGCTTCCGGGGCCCTGTTGCGGGCCCCTGGATCCCACGCATATTGCATCGGGATTTTAAATAGAATTCCCTATTGATAAAATGCCCCAAACACTTTGGATCTCTGAAAATGCCCCGTCTCAAATTATTAATCACATTTTCAATTTTGAGTACCTTCAACATTTTGGCTTTGCCCCCCAAAATTACTGTAAAATATGTTTCTCCTTAATCAAATGCCATAGTAATTCCCGATTCCATTCTTGTCCCTTACCTCGCCCCACTCCTGAATAAATTCATAGTTTGGAATCCTTAATTTGAATATGATTTTCGACCATTTTGGAGCCTCTCAAATCACTAAAATCGCTGAGCTTCCGGGGGTTTATCCCCCTGGACCACTACCGGGGCTTTTCCCCTGGACCCCACCAGGGGCCCTTAAGCGGGCCCCTGGACCCCAAGCCTAAATACCCACACTTTTACTCGCAAGACCATGTTTTGAAAGTTTTGGAATTGTCCCTTTAACTACAAATATTGAAGCATTTTGCTCCATTTTATATATGGGGCACCTCTTTTAGAACCTTGCCAGGACATGAGAAAAATTTTAGGCCAGATGTCGTCCCCATCCCCGAACTTTGAGAACAAAATCGACGCCTGTGTTGAGCTATGCGTGCATTTATGCAAAAACTGACAAAAATGATAACATGCATCAAATTTTCTAAAATAAAAATGGAAAAGTTTACATCGGATGATTTACTTATAAGTCAAAATGAAAAAAAAAATGTCACTTCGAGACCGGTAAAAGATTTTTTGTTAATTGGCACCATGTTTATCAACACTAAACAGTTGCACCAGTGACTAACTTCAATTTCATTTGAGGTAATGTGACGTTAGGTTAGACAAATTGGTTCAAGTCGAGCCCACCATTTTATTTGAGACATGCCACAAAAAAAAAATTAATGATTAGGCCTGTGCCAAGTTGTAAATTATGTTATCATTCGATATGTGGGACCCCACCCTTGTTGGTATACTCGGGGATAAGCAACAAGGGAAAATACTCACGTGCCGTCTGCATGACGTAGCCGTATCACTCCCGTAGCCAGAGAGGCCACGGGGTCTTGGCCCTTTACCAGTCAAATTCTGAAAATACTGTTTTGTTGTAATGAAACAAACATATTTACGACAAATGATTCTTCATGTTGCACCAAATTCTGAGGGTACAAAAACATGTTTAAAAAGTCAAAGGAAAGAGAACATTCCCATCCTTTAGACCCCTCCCAGACTGGTGATTGACCCTGCAGTTGACCAACCAAATAAATAACAAATTCCGACTACGCCAGTGAGTTATACTCCCTTGATGCCAGGAAATTAAGATGAGTTCGAAGTTTATATCTGAGCATGAGTTAGTGACCTTTCTGTTCAGGTCAACTGGTAGCAAAACATCTGAGCGCTGCCGCCGGCCGCGCTAACATACTGTTTTACGTACGTGTCTTGACAACCCGCCATCAGCTTTAAACAACGCATTAGTGTCACCCGATGACCTTTGACCTATTGAATAATAATGCTCCTTGAAGAAGCCGCATTTAAAAATAAAGATATTTCAAAATCATGCCTTTCACGAACACCCATTTGAAGTATTATTTTGGTTGGATTACCTTCTGTGGAAGATATTGCTTGCCATCGAGTCCAGCAGGTCGCAGCTTAATTGTACATTTCCTTTCATTATCATTGTAACATAACTTGCAGTAATGTACGAAGGAGCACTTCATTTGCTCTATACCCAGGGAAGTTCCAAGGGAATTTCTTGCGGTTGCTTAGATATCATGGCCATTTTCGGCATCACAATATGGGATCAGGGTAGGGACAAGAAAATTTTTACAGCCTTTCGTAGGAAGCATTGGGCAAAATTTTGGGAAAATTTTGATTGGTTAGTGTATCTCCCACTCTTAAAAATGGGTTTATTAAAAGCATGAGAACCCTTAAAACAATCCTTCCTTAGGACCTCGGCATGCATTATCGATTCTGAAAATAAAACCAGGGAACAGATACAACTCCCTGAAGTGTGACCGAGTCAGAATTCTTCATCTTGTAACTTTTGAGGTCACTCGAACTTGAAGGTAACTTAAATCATTAAAATGCCTAACACTTTTGTATTTTACACCTTCCAGTGCTCTCTTCATGGACTCTACGCGTTGAAGGAAGATTGCCAACCAAACTAGTAGGCCTATTGTCTTCCACATTTCGACACCAAAGCTTGTCTCTGCAGGCCTATCCTGTAACTTAATTACTCTCTCGGAGATATGCTACGACCTCGGAGCTTTCGTCCACTGGACCCAACCCGCTAAAGGTCTTGCTTTCCGAGTGATGGTGGTGTCACTGCTAAGTCTACCCTAATAAGGGACTTAATTTAGAGTCTGCCCACATCACGAATTGCTCACACCAATGGATGCTGGAGGTCGTTTGTAGAGCATAAAATTAAGTCAGGTTAAAGGGTACTCACTTTGTTTTATTTTCCTCTACAATATGTACACATAGGTCTCGGATCTTGTTGGTCTTGTTCTTGGTCTCAGAGTTGTGCCTCTTGTCCCGGTCTCTGGTCTCAGGTCTTGGATATGATGGTCTCGACTATAACATTGCACTTACTTACACCCCCCCCGAAAAGTCACTGACAATAAATACATTTGAAAGAAACATTTAATTTTGCTATTCCTTACATTTATTGTTCTTATAAACATTCCCAGGTAAATGACGGCCAAAAATTTAATTTGTATATCTAGCATGGATTTTTATCAAGCTATATATTATGCTGATATAACCAGGTAACGTCATATTTAGCCAGATATATCTACATATAAAGACCTCTAGAGTTCTCATCCTGACCGTAAGCTATTTTCTCTATATTGTTCAAAAATATATTTTGTCTTCTTCCAACAGTCAATGTGTCCCCCATAAGTCTGTCTACATACAGCGGAGTCATGCATGTTTTTGAGGGGGGGGGGGGCGGGTGAAAAGTGGCGGTTGCCCAGAAGACTATCTAAGCGGAGCGCCACATTAGTTGGCGCGGAGCATACAGAAAATTTTGAAAAATCTTGACTCTAGACTGCCAGACAGCCGGAAATTGCATCTTCTGGCTTGTAGGTCGGTAAGTAGAATTGAGAGGTTCGTTGTTTTGAGTTTTCGTATGCAATAAATTTCCACTCCACTAAAAAAAAATGGAGGGATTGCAAAATGATAAGAAAATAATGTCTACCAGATAAACTGTACCGCTAACATAGGTAAAGTATTAAGCTAATCATTGGAAAATAAGCTTGATATATGTGAGGTCATGTCATAACTTAACACCCATCGTGGTGCACCGATGAGAATAACTTGCTTGAGAACAAACTCTTTAAGTTTCTCTTTAAAAAGGAATATGATATACTCTTTGAACTCTGGAAAAAGAGTTTAAAGAGGCCATGACGGACCATACGAAAGCCTTGGCAACACTGCCAGATTGTATTGCGTGAATTAATAAAATGCGTGCATGCGAGTTTTATGAGATTGGTGTTGAAATAATGACCAAGAAATGATTGGGCCTAATATATTAAAAAAGACACTTGCTCATAAGTAAGAGCTGTAGAGGCCGAAGTCTAATTTTTTGACAACCAGATTGAAACTTTAATTAAATTTCCAGAAGAAACAAAATATAAATTCTTGTTCCGACTTCCTCATACAACCTGAACGATATTTTTTCTTAAGTGTCATTGATCGACGAATGATCAAATGCTACTGTAATTTCCCAGACGACTGGCAATGCTGTGGCAGAGAAGAAAGTTTAGTTTTCATATATGAAAGAGGGACCAAATCAACACAAAGTGGCGAAACTTCCATTCAAACGAACATGCATTTCTCTAAGAATCAGCAAATGAATATATATAGATTTGTGTTCCCAAGTAAACTTAAGGACAGAGGATATTATGTCACTTCCTCACGTTTACAAGGAATACTTTGTTTCCATTTCTTTATCAGACTGTTGTGCTGACCTTGAAATTAATCGGAATAGGACCTCCATGTGGGGAATTCAAAGTTTGTAAAGTGCTTATTGCAATTATGCAATCACATTCTAAATAATCTGGGGTTGTTGAGGAGAAAATGGCTCTAAATGTTAAAGGAAAATAAAAGTTTGTCCATTAATATGAAGATACGTCGTCATACAAATTGCTTCAAGTTCACTTTTTGTTGAAAATGCGACAACTTAACCTTCTTATATCTTGAGAACCACGTCAGACTTCAAAGCAAATTTCACCAAAATGTTTATAATAGGTACCCCTTTAACATATCAAAACTTGATCTGACTTAACCCTTCTTTTAAAAGGCTTGTTATCACGATATCTCAAGAACGGATATAATTGGGCATGTTGAAAAAAGAACGCTATCGATTTTGGTGGATGTCTTATATTATTTGAGGCCACTGGCGAATAGTCACAGTGGCAGAACCGGTGGCTCATCCCTTATATGAACACCTGCGGACTAGAGGCATGTTCAGCCCTCATTATTTGCAAAGTGTAACTTCAAGAAATAGCAACCCCGGGAAGAATTTGAGTGGATTGGGAAGAACCACGGGAGGTTGGGGACAAATAGTATGATCTAGGAGAAATATGATTGAGTCAATTGACATGTGTATAGATGGACAAGTGTAACAAGAGATATAGAAAATTAATAGCACGGAAGATTCAATAAATGAAAGAGGGTGCATAATAAATTATTCTTGTATCATCTCAGTTCAACTGATATGCATGACCATGGGCGTCCGCAGGTAAGGGCAAGGGGGGACACTTGCCCCCCCCCCCGGAAAATGAAAAAATTGAAAAAACGTATAAAAATCAAAGCAAAAACCAGAACAAAACTTTTTTTCCAAGTTTCTATGCAAAATATAGGCTTTAGAAATGCCATTTACGGCAATCTGGGAGGCATTTTGGGCTGAAATTTTCGCACACTTTATGTCAATTCATGGAGATTCAGAAGTTTTGCCCCACCCCTAGAAATTTTGCCCCCCCCCCCGACTTTTTTTCTGCGGACACCCATGTGTATGACCATTTTGCATAGACTGAACTTTTTCTCATTAATTGAGAAATTGTAAACCTCTCAGTGTATTTCAAGGCAAGTGCAGTCGGGTTTGCAATGTCGAACCTTTACTTGTGCGCTCCGAGCCAAAGTCGTGGCGCTCCGCTCAGATAGTCTTGCTGACGTTCGGCTCCCAATATTTTCCCGTTCCGCCAGGCGTGTTTGAGGGTCCCAGCGATCCATGGAAGAGGGAAGCGCTTCCTGAGTGACCAAAGACAGAACAACTTGTTAACAAGAAATCTCAAGGTTGGAAATATGGAAGATTCTCATACAAGCTTACAACCTCCGGAGTAGGTAATGGATAGAACAGTTCAAGATACAAAGGATTTATCCTTTAAAAGACCAAACCTCTCAGCCCAAACTACAATTTTGGTACGGGGGTACCAAAATTCTCAATTGGCTCAGCTCTTTGATTGACAGCTAATTCAAACAATGCAGAGTACCAAAGCTTATATTGCACAGCATGAACGGTACTGAGAGTGTTTTGATGATATAAATTAAGTTTTTCTTTACTCCCCTTGAAGCAATAAACTGAGATTGAATCTGGATGAGCATGAATTTCAGACAACTGTGGGAGGGGCTTAAGTAAGAAGGTTAGGAGAATTGGTACTTTTGGAGGTGAGAGAACTTGGCCTTTAAGTTCCTTTTGGCAATGAATCGCTAAGACTTAAAGGTTTCTGTTCTTCATTTTCTTGCCAACCCCCACTTGCATCCCTCGAACTTGATGTATGATGGACATGAAAAACCCTGGCACAGTGCTAACAAAATAACTCGCTGACATGTTGGTTGGGCTATGCGACAGTGCGACAGCAAGTAAAACTAAACCCTATTTGTTCATTTCCAAAGAAGAGGACCTTAACCAAAATGAATCATGAAATTTTTCAGACGGATCGGCACATGGCCTATTACAATGCATGTACAGAAACATTAGAGAGAACTTGACATATGTCAGTATTCCTTCAAAAAGTGGAAAGTTACGCAATCTTTCAAAGAATATAAACACAGTGGCAGATCGTCCGTTTTGGCTGGGGGTGGACCTCCCTCCCTCCCGATGGATCAAATTGCCTGCTGAAGTCCTTTTTAGGTTTTGACATGTTGCTGTCCAACACCCTGCACGTCATCCCCCCCCCCCCCCCTCTTTTGGTCAAATCCCCAACATAGCTCCGCCACTGTGTGTGAATATGATTTGTAATCGTCCTTTTTTTTTTTTATCTTTTTCGGCATCCTCTTCAAATATGTCTTCGTGTAATAATCCATTACCGGAATGCATACTGAAACTGAAATAGGCTTTATCATAAACCTTTGCTAAAGGCCGTGAACTTTTTTCATTCTCTGGTTCACTGTCGATAAATAATAACCACGTGGAGCAACTATTCAATAATTCACTTGTACACTTGTTCCGTCGTTTTCAAGTCTATTCCCGAAAGCAGCGCGGATTCCAGGCAAAATCCGAGGGAGGTATCATTTTGTAACATTACCTTCCCTAGTTACATTCGGTTCCGCAGTGGCGTAGCTATAATGGGAGGGGGGGGGGAGATCGTCCTCTTGCTCGCTGAAAAATGAAAGAAATCGGAAAATTGCCAGTTTGGGAGTTTCCCCAGCTCTTCTTTCAGGAATTCCGAATTCTCTCCCGAATACAAGCTCCATATTTTTAAATATTTGTTGAAAGGGATAAAAAAAATCGCCGAACTGCGCGTGCCACAATTGCGTCGCTAATACAGCAGTGTTCACACCTCAACAAACGGAAAATCTGGGTGCTTGCATTTAAACAAAAAACAGAGTGAATTTAGTCACTCTTTAATAGACTGAAAAGTGAGAATTCATTACATTAGAGTGTTTGTTCAATCCAAGAAGAGTAAAAATATACTCTTTAACGAGTGCCATCGGGGATCACTCTTTTTAAAGAGTGGTTCTGAGGGCACTCCATTAAGAGTAAAACTTCGCTCTTTTGGAGTGGATATCACTCTTCTGGGATCTGAGGCGTAAAACTCCATCTAACCTAACCTAACTTTCTTGGAGTGAATTTCCGCTCGTTTGAAGTAGGTTTTTCAACTATCACTCTTCTAAGGAGTGAAATTTCACAGAGTATGTGCACCACTGCGGTTCCGCATATGATGAGCGATCTGCAATTTGTAACACCCACAAAGCATCATGCTTTTGCAATGTGATTGATTTTGCGACAACATTAAACAGATGGTTAAGTGCAGACATATTGTCAGTGTACTTATTGCAATTCATATACATCACTCGAATAGTGTCACTTTATTAAATGTAACTGATCCTGATTAATGTATTCTTGCAATACTCTCTTTTTATCGTCATAAGTTAAGAATGTGACATTTTTCAAGATATTTCCCAATAAAGGGGGTGCAAAGTTGCAGCCATTTAATTTTGTTTATTACCTTGTGGTAAAATATTTCAGAGAAGTGCAGACTGGAACGAAATTGATTTTGCATCGATTTGACTTGATTGCAGGTGACGGAACGTTAACAACACATTGGCCCCTGGATTTTCACAAGGTTGACCTATATCTGCAGGGCGACGGCGACTTCCATGGATGGTTGGTGTGAAAATTATGATTTGGGTTCAGGCTGCACATCATTAATGCCAGATTTGAAACTGACATCTTATAAATTCATGACATAAAAGTATGATGATTTATTTCACCTAATGTATCTTTTGTCTAAAACTTAATCGCACGATGCATTCAGTACACCTAGAATAAGAACCTGAAGGCCTATACCACCAGAACAAGCGTTCCCCATATGCAATTGGTTGGATGAGTCTCTAAGGTTCAGTTTCAAACCAATTGGCAATTTTTCCAGTTGTAACACACTTTCTTGTTTCTCCTGCTCTATTGCTTATGCATAATGATTCACTCTAAATCCATCCTGGTCAAATCAAATAACCAGGATTGTGGTCATCATTTTTTCATAAATTTCCTGATAAACATGACCAGCCTATGTAAGGAGTCACAGGTTATCAAACATTTCCTGATTGAAATGAGTAGGAATTATTGGTCATGTCTAACCAGGTCATGTGGTCATGGAAAGTCTTCATCGTCATACATTTCCTCGTTAAAATGACAAGAATTTTTTGTTCATTTTAAGCAGAAAATATGGAAAATTAGTGACTACAATCCTAGTTAAAATTTCACCAGGATGTTTTTAGACAGTGAGCAGCAAGCAGAATGGCAATAGGTTCCATTTTTAAAGTCTTCGGTGTGACCTGGAGGATGTCGAACCCCAGACACCGTCTGCAAGCCGGATGGCTTAAATCGTTCCCCATGTAATGAATCGAGATTTCTATAATAACACTGTTTTTCACAATCAAGCATTTTTCCTGGCCTTAAAAAATAATCATTAGACGCATCTGCCAATCTCGTTACAGAATATTTCCCTCAAAGCTTTCATAATATTTTACAATCCTTCGGTGGCCGCCGGTAGGAGGCTATAGATTACGCCCGAGATATCCCCCTCCTATTGTAAGGGTCGAATAATGGGGGGCTTGGAAGGATTCCAATATGCTATTTGCCAAACCGAATTAGAACTTGAAACGTATTTAAACTGCGGACATGTAAGGTGTTCGTGTCTCTTTAAATCCCATCTGACCGACCGACTGACAGACCAACCGACTAACAACCTGACAACGATCCGAACATAAACATTGGATAATGAAAGTACACCAGGGCGTCACCATATGAACCGTATATCGTACAAAAGATACAAGATATAGGGAGGAGGGCAGCCTGGTAACGTACGTGTGAACTGTATAATACGACTTCAATGCTCTCACCTCAAACTACAATTGTTGTAAAGGTTTAACGAAATTCTCAATTGGCTCAGCTCTTTGATTGACAGTTAATCGAAACAATGTTCAGATTACACAGCATGAACTGCACTAGTGTACTGAGAGTGTTTTGATAAATACATATTGAGCTTTTTTATACGGAAGCGTATTGTTGTCATACAAAAAATTAAACTTTTGTAACGTTCGAAAATCTTTTCGTACGTTCTAAAATCTTTTCGTATACGTACGAAAAACTTTTGGCACATTCGAAAATCTTTTCGTACGTACGAAAAAACCTTTCGTACTTTCGAAAATCTTTTCGTACGTACGAAAAGATTTTCGAACGTTCCAAAAGTTTTTCGTACGTACCCAAAGTTTTACTTTTTTATGTGACAACAATACGC
The DNA here is from genome assembly GCA_037179385.1 of Holothuria scabra. Lineage (NCBI taxonomy): Eukaryota > Metazoa > Echinodermata > Holothuroidea > Aspidochirotida > Holothuriidae > Holothuria > Holothuria scabra. Next base: position 41,902,696 of record CM074194.1, read on the forward strand.
TTCCGTATTTTTATACTCACCTGAAACGATAAATTGAGATTGTGTCTGAATGAATTTCAGACAAATGTGGGAGGGGCTTAAGTAAGAAGGTTAGGAGAATTTGCACTGTTTTTGGCGAGAGAATTATGCCTTTAAAAGGACCACGATTGTCGTAAGGTAAAAGGGCGTAGGTGTCTGAATATTAATGGTACGGCCCTAACAAAAGGAGCAACACTTTTCGACAATGGCTAATCGGCGAAACCAATGGGGGTGGCTGTAATAGGGAAATAAAAATATGAGAATGGATCGATATCTGAGTTTTTATTCAAAGAATTTACCGTCATGTAAGAGCCAAAATTACGCCTTAAAATATCGAGCCGCATAAACGTGTGAAACATTATACGCCCGATCCTTTGAGCTAACAGTTCCAATTCTCCTAACCTACTTATTGAAAGGGTCAATCCCCTCCCCACACTACAACTTTTGTAGGGGCTAAAAGAAATTCTAAATTGGTTCAGCTCTTTGATTGACAGCTATTTCAAACACTGAAAAGAACCATAGCTCATATTACACAGCGTCTACTGTACTGAGCCTGAGTGTTTTTTATTACACATTTGGGTCTTGTATACTCACTCTGAAGCAATTTGCGCCCCCCCCCCCCAATTTTGGTCCTTTTAAGAAAAATATATGTAGATATGGAGCTTGTATTGCAGAAAATAGTTTAGATTCAGCCTGGATTCCTGTAAGGAAATTTGAATATTTGGGGGACTATCGAAGAATCTGCGTTTCCTATTAGCATTTGGGATAGCATGTCGACTGAAAATCGTCGTTGTTAGTACATGTTATCTAAGGAGGACGGATTGAGGATTTCCGGCGACAATCATATAAACTCCCTAACCTTGGTTGCTTTTTTTAAGACAAAATATTTAAAAATTAAGACCCTTATATGGGAAAAAAAATTTGGGAAACGGCACTGAAGCGGCTCGGAAAAGTTTACCACTGACTGCTTAATGAGCAACCACTTACTGTATTAAGAGTTGCACTTTAGGGCGCGCGAAGCACGCGAGCCTGAAATGTTGTGTTTTTAAAACTAATAATTATAAATAAATATGGAACTTTTATTTGGAGAGTTCGGAATTTTATAATGGAAAATTGGAAAAACCACACTGTAGTTGACTTGTGTCTCAATTGGCAAATTTCCGAATTTTTCACTCTTTCGAGCCAGCGGGCAATCTCCCCTTGCCTGTAGCTATATACGTCACTGCTCTGCAACATTGACCATTGATAACATTTTGACAGTTCAATAACGAAAAGGGTCTTCCTCTTAATTGGGGGCATCTACGTACCAATTTTGAAACCTGAAGGACTGTAAATTCCTTTCTTGAGACTTGTTGTTAACGAGCAAGGTGTAGACCCCTACACTTACATACATTCACACAGGCGCATTGGCTTCTCTTCAATTTATCATCGAAACCAAAAAGTTAAAGCAAACAAGAATACCTACAAAAGCAATGGTTAGTGTATGTCTAATGACAATCAGAATATTTGTGCTTCAGTGATGTCTCCAACAACAAACATCAGTCACCATTTATAGCTACTAGCAGACGATGTTCAAGAATGTGTATTGAAGAGATTATCCCATCTTCCGTTTGTCGTTACTTGTGATTAATTGTGACATTATCTTCAAATCAAGAGTGGTGCCACTCAAATTGCAACATGGGTCTGTAAAAAGAAGACTTTTTCGAAGCTGTTGGATTTGCCAAAACGACGATATGGGAAAATTTCCAATGAAGAGGACAGGTGTGTGAAAAGAAGGTCATGAATATTTCAAGTTACACAAATAAAACGCAAGGCTTCCCCTGCACATCCTGAACATAAATGTCACCCCCTGCTCGATCTATTTACTGATTCAAATCTTTTACTCCTCACTTTTATTTCTCCGACTCTGACATTTCAATCCGTTTTTAATGCTATAAAAGGTCAGATCAACATATAAGAGACTGTAAAAGGAATTTTTGATAACGGTGTGCCTTTTGGAATAATGTGAAGTTTTACCATACCATACCAAGGAGATGTTCCAAAATGAACGGTTTTTTTGATGAAAACCGACCTCACATAATCTGCTAAGGACTTGATCACATTTTAAGAGATGTATTATTCTAAGCCTGAATTGTTGTCAAACGGTAGACAACATTTTGAGAGGGTTTTTTTTTTCTTTTTTTTATGATGTTATTTTAAGTCGACTCTGCCCCTATACCACCGTGTCTTACGGAAATGTGACTTTGCGACGTGCACTTGGTATCAAGCAATAGCGTAGCCAGGATTGTGTCATGGGAAGGGGTGGAGGTGGGAGTAGGGGCACGACATGAGGGAAAAGTCTAAGGATAGAGAGAAAAAACCGCTATTTAAGGTGATTTTTGCATTGCAAGGTTGGGTCATGGGGGGTTTCTAACCCTCAAAGCAACCCCGTGGCTACGCCACTGGTATAAAGTAAAAGAAGAAATTCGGATTTATGACAATGCAACCGAATCATGCCAGCTTGAAAGGGAAAGGCAGCCATCTCGATTGGATAAGTGTCGGTAGTACAGTAGTCTACTGTATTTTACGATATGAAAGACTCGATGTTTTTTACATAAACTGTGGACTTGACGAAGGGTAACTTCTTAGCTTGACAATGAATATCACCAAAGAAAATTGGATGAGTTACAAACACATTTTGGGGCGAATGTTTACGCCCTGAACAAAACAGTCTGTTACAAATTCAACCCGTAATTAAAAACTGAAATGATCCACGGAGAGTCACGTGTTTTCAACTTCATAAATATATTTCCATCTGTTTCAAAATGATAAATCATCATGCTCAAATCAACCCAAGTCAGAGTCAATTTGTTATAAACATCGATGGAGGGGTAATCTGAAGCTTGTCCATACTTCTCGTTGCGAACACCTGCCATCTGTATATTTTTTTCCCCGCTTTTTAATGTCATTTTCCTGATGCCATTTCCTCTCTTGTGCATTTACTTTTGTAAATTTTTTGCGATGACAGGTTAGATTATCACACATCAAAAGTCATCAACAAGCACGAAAAACGGAATTGTGATCCCCAAATGTTATGAGATGAAACGAAAGGGAAACCAGGTGATCTATGAATATACACATCCGTTTACTAAGTGATCTAGAGATTTTCGGCCATTTTGAGTGTCCAACTTCTCATTTCTTTTGTTTACCTGTTCCATTAATAGTTCTAAACCTTTTCTATTCAAAACATTAAATTAATTTGCTAACTATGTGGGTTTTGACTGCTGGCAGTCACCTGTGGTAATGGTAATATTTCTAGTAACTAACATTAACTCTGATGGACCCGGCAAGTTCTCATTATCACTTGGCTGCTCAGGGGCGTAGCCAGGATTTTCTTGTGGGGGGGGGGGGGCAAAGTCGACTCATCGTCCCCAATCTTGACCGACGGGACTATCTAAGCGGAGCGCCACCATCAGTTGGCGCGGAGCGTACAAGAAAATTTTTGGTTTTAGAAACCCCTCAGATGGCCGGAAACGGCACTTCCCGAGTGTTATAAGAATATGAATACGTCAGCCCAACTTCGAAATTCTCCCCGCTTCTTAATTGGAGCACTTGACAAATATTGAGGGGCTGAACATACCTTTAGCCCAAACTTTTCATTTTTCATCGCCGCCACTGGGGTGTGGCATTTTCTTGAGGGAGCGAAGCGCCCAAGTGAGGAGCCGAGCGACCGAACGGGGAGAGGGTGTGGTTCTCCCCCTCCTGCCCCAAAGAGATTTTGCAATTTACATCAAAATTGAGCGATCTGGTGAACACCTAAGTTGGAATTTTTGGACATATTCAATCTTGTATCAATGTTTTCCTTATTCCCTCGAGAGTTAGCAGGGTTAGTGTGTGACTGTAAGATGGTTACTCGGTACGAGTCAATGGGGCCCTAGGGAATTGTGTCGCACTGGAACAAAACAGCTACTCATAAGGCTTACATTTATTTGGCTATACCAGCGGAATTGACATTTTGCCCTGAAAAACGCCAAAACTCCATTTAAATAAAAAAAAAATTAAAAATAAGAAAAATTAGGTATGGACGGGACTAAGTGCGAACCCCCTGACCACCGGCCTGTCTCCCTGGGTGTCACCTTCCCCTTTTGGAATGGTTTGCTGTCTCGAAGACCTTAGATGCAATATGGTGCTATATTTTGTTCTTTTTATACTATATTCCAGTGTTCTCCACAGGGAGTTTTAGAGGGCCGACACGTCCTCCTAGTGAAATTGACAGCCCCTCCAAAATAGTTGCCGCTCTCAAAAAAATGCAGCTTCCATTTCTAGTTCATTGCTTCACTACACATATACAAGTCATAACTGGAAAAATGCGTCTTCCCTCCAGGCTTGGCGCCAGGATTTGCCCGACGATGGGCCACTCTCCGAACGGGGGAGGGGCAGGGTGGGTAGCGACCCAAGCCCCGACAGCCAGGATGCCGCCGATGAGTTGATGAGGGAGGTTTGAAGAAAACCTGTGAACTATACCTGTCATTGCGAGCCATATACGACATCAAAATTGTATATGCTAGAGGAAGATATTTCTGCACTGATTTAACCTTGGAAAAGGGGGCAAAAATTTTGGGGGGTTAGCCTACACTAGAAAGAATCTGTACTTATTTAAATCTATATAGGTCAATAAATTGTCCCGGCATTTGGGCCCTATCGGACACAAATTATATTGTAATTTCTTCTTCGAGTCCGTACCGCACGACTGACACAAGAGATAATTAACTAAGTTTACCGAAATGAGATGAAATTCCCGACATGAACATTAATCCATTTATTCTACTTATTAATTTACATGAAAAGATGGGAAGGGTTTGTACTTTATTAGCTCTAGGTAACGGAACTGAGGAAGAGTGTGCAAAGCGTACCGAACATTTTGGGGTTTACCGCAGAAATAACTCTTGTGAAAGCCAAAGTAACTAAACCGACCATGAGAAGGCGACAGGTTATCCCCGACAGGGGGCGGGCCATGCCAGCGACTACAAGTTCCACAGTCCCTATGTCGAGAGGATGGTATGAAGGAGCCTAACTATCCCATGTCATTGCAGCCTTGGGCACATTTTCCACAATGTTCCTTAATATTTTGAAAGCCGAGTTAATGTTCTTTTGAATCTGAATCGTGAAATTGCAAAGCGCGCGAAATTTTTGGGTGGGCTCACAAAAATAACATAGCCTATGTAATCATTAAGAACAAAAAGAAAAAAAATAGAAACTGTAGGGGTTGTAGACCATATCGGGAATAACATACACTGTGTCGAAACCACCTGGAATACCCGATAAAATAGCCAAACTATGCTCCGTGAGTGGCTCACCATCTGACCTATCGCATGACCCACACAAGAGAACAGCAACTAGGCTTTGTGATATGGGATAAAATTTACGACCTCTGCATAACCTGTGTACTCTGCCTACCAGTTACTTGGTAAGAGGACTAACAATTTCTAGACATGTGGAATGGAAGTACTGAAAAAACTGGAGTGAATCTACAGCGCGCATAGCGCGCCGAAAATTTGGGGTTCTTATTAGGGAAATTGTCCCTTGAGAGCAAAAAAAGGTTAACCATCGGGAAGACCAGTCGCCGTCGGGGACTGCATACTTCATCGTAACGACTAAGTGCCCCCCCCCCCCCCGAAAAACTGTAAAAAAAAAAATGCCCCCGATTCCCTCCCTCCTCTTGCCGTTTATTTTTTTTTTTATTTTTTTGGTTCCCCTTCATTTTTTCAACATCGCCCATCGCGTCCCCAAAATTTCTGTGGGGGGCACTCTGCTCAAGAGATGCAAAAGTAAGAGTTATGGAAAAAAGTCACATCGTTTCAGTAAGAGACACTGAGGTGGTATATATTCATTCACGTTTAGAAGCATGATGTCACGGTTGTTCGACAACAGGGTTGATGTCGTGTGCTTACACTGTCATCACAATGAAAGTTACATTCTAATTTGTCTACATTTGGTGTGCAACTCAAGATCGCTGCACGTGCAAAACGTAACATGCACGCATGTGTTTCTGGCATGCTCTATGTGCCAACCAGTGACGTAATCATGAATAGTCTAATTGGTGGCGGAGATGTGATAAAAATGAGACGCAACCTCGGAAAGATTACTTCCATATGAATTTCTTTTCCCATCAAACCTCCCCCTCCCCCAACCGCCACCTAAAAATGAAATATGACTCCTACTATTGTGAATAATGACATGGAAATGGTCATCACTGTAATCCCCATATTTCTTGGATCTATATGAGATCATGTACAATATAGCCCCATTATCTCAGACTTATTTAAACACGAAAGTCAGACTTGTAATGAATACATATTCCTGTTCATACTTAAACACATTTGTCTGTAGTCGCGTTAATGAACAATACTTGAAGTAACAAACTTTTGGAATCATTTGTTGATACAGTATTTTTCGAGTGCAACCATGCAAAATAAATACACTTAGCCTACAGAGGCCACTGTGCCAATTTTGAAGGGGCTAATCACTGAAGCGGCTCAATATGTCCAATAAAATAAATGCAGTTTAAGGCGACCCAAAATGCCCACAGCAAAAAGGGCAGGGGCTGAAGCCCCCTAGCCCCCCCCCCCCCCTCATCTCTGCAGTCCCTGGCATACTTGTACCTGAAGATTAAAATCACACCCTGAGACATTCTTCAAATATTTATACTCATTATATTGGACTTGCTTTACTTGCAAAATAAGATTAAGGTACACAACACTTCCTTTAATACAGAATTGTGTAGAGCAACACAAATCACTTCACCATAACCCACTAACTTAAATTGAAGGATGAGGGGGACACACCCACCTATAGAGGAGTCAAGTAATTCCCACAAATGGTTCGAATTCTCCCAACAAAGAAACAAGTTTACTTTGAATCCTCTCTCAGTTTGTTCCCCACCTGCTGAGCAATTTCTCTGTCCAATGCCCAGTCTTCTACTGCTCTGGATGATATTTTCCATTTTAGCAGCTACAAAGGATTTTGAGACAGCCTTTCGGTATCTGCCATTTTTTGTCATGGAAAATGGTGGCATTGACCAAAACCTATGCATTCCAAACACCTATCCCATAATTCTTTGTACATGCTTTTAGAAAAATGGTCTTTCAGTAGTTCTCAGCCCTTTTCAAAAGATCTAACCTCATCTAAATTTCCTATATGAATTTGTTACTTCAATGTACTACCACTTTGTTGCAACATGATCATCTAAACCTTTCCAGTCTTTCCCAGACTATATAATGGAGTAAAAATTAGAATTTTCAAAAGGTTTTCATTCCCATCCCATTCCCTTCACAAATGGCTACCACAGAAAGTGTGTGTGGGGGGATGGTGGTAAAGACCAGAGTCCCTCCCCCTCCCATCTATCTCTGTGGTCCCTCTCAATTTGTTGGGCCTTACTTGTTTCAGAATAGTAATGAAAGTTGCTGCTCGCTGAAGCAACTCATTGAAGTAATAAACTGTGGTTGGGTGCTGGGAACTGCAGTTTTCCCCTAGACTGATGAAGCCTTGATGGATTCCTGTAAAGGCAAATGTTTCTTCATGACAACATTGAAGTAGAACCACAACATGCATTATTGTTTGTGTACAGAACTGAGGTGAATCTACAGAAAGTAGCTGCATGCTAGAGGGAAGCTATAAAACCAATTCACACATTCTATGCACCAAAAGCAGTTCCTGAAATAGTAGAGTGATGATAAAGAGACTCAGTTCTAAAATGGTTATGAAAGAGTATACCTTGGAGGTAGTGATTCCATGGTTTCAAAACAACTTAATTTAAGTAAGTCTCAAAGACAAGCTATTTCCACAAGAAAAACTCATCTGTCTGCTGAAGACGAATGGTGTAGATAAGCATCACAGGAAATTTAGGTCATGACCCTTAAGCATAATTTGATGTATGTTTCCTGAGAGAAGGAAGCATGCCAGTGAACTTCTAATTTGTTGTTGCCAAGTAATACAACCAATGTGATGCCACTGTTCTTCCTATGTATGCAAGGCACAAAGTGCATATCACTGTTCTTGCATCAAGCTCCAGTTAGATTTTGTGGCAAATTATCTTGGCAAGGGCATAGCCATGCAGAATTCATCAAAGAAGGGGGAAGGGGGTTGTGGGTGCATGAAAGGTCGACTGACCACCATCCTGGAGGCGAGGTATAGAATATGGGCTGGATGTGACATGGTGCTTCATTTGGTTCTAGGGGTGCTACCACTGTCCTCTCTCTTCTCTCTTCTCTTCCCTCCCCTGACCCCTCCTCGAGTGTTTACAGGTAATCCATGATTCCATCTGCAGCAATGTAGACAACTGCAATGAAAAACTTCACCTCAGTTTGAGCATTTTATCAAAAGATCCAAAGGAACAAGTGCACCCACTGACATTACATGAAATGGCCCTTAGTAAAATTGTCTACCTCTACACAGTCTAAAACACGACTTTTGGGCAGTTAAGTCAGGTTTTTACTTGATGTTTGCACCCACAATTTATAGCTACTCCAACCTTAAAATCAGTTAAAATATGATGAAACCCAGTAAGCATTGGACTGGCCATAAACTGTGGATGTTAACGATCAATTAAAATCCCGACTTACCACCCAGAACTCGGGTTTTAGGCTTTTTAGTGGTAGGTAGTTTCAGTAAGGGATATTTCACGTATGGAATTTTTAGCATACAGAATCTTCCAATTGATGTCTTGGCTGGGTAATCCAGGATTCCTTCCTCAGGTATAAGCATGCAACTGGTAAAAAATATCACCATAGATTATTCAAACAATCAAAAGCTGCATGATTCACAAGCTTTTCTCTCCAAAGATGAAACTAACATCATGGATTTAAGATGAAAAGAGAACCATGAAGGTGTCACATAATGAAAGCTTCAAATCAGTCTGTTGAACAGCCGTTACTGTATGGCTGACTTGGGCCTTTGTTATGCTGCCCTCTAATGTATATTGCCTTGCAAACATGAATGTCACAGACTGTTCTGCTCCACATGTTGATTCATGTGCATCTGCATTGATGCATGTGCTAATCCCATTTTGACTTCTTTTCTCTCAAAACAGTAGAACCGTCTTCAAAATATTGCTCATACATCATTTGATCTTTTTTATTTTCTTTGACTGCATTCAGATAAGCAAGGTATGCCACACTTCCTGTCATTGCAATTAACCCAAAGGCCATTACCACTTTATTCTGTTGGAGGAAATTTCAAAAACAGTTTAAAGGGAGAGATTTTAAAACATAATTTAAGTGACACAAAACAATGGTAGAGTACAACGAAAGTATGCAAATTGTCAAAATACATCAAGGTGCATATATAATTTACTTACAGGTCTAAGTACATGTCAGGGTTTCGCCCTGGCATTCTTTTTGCATGACAGCCAACTCACCAATTTGGACAACCCTTTCACAGAAAATTGTTGCAAGTGCCATCTTTACTGTACTAGCTATTATACTTTACCTGATGGAATAGTACTGACTAACAGCCTCTAAAACTAAGGGGAAACCCTGCATGAACACATGATACCTGCTGTTTTGGTGAGCAAAGCAGTACAAATGTTAAACATAGCTGCAATTCCCAATATTCAATCTATCATACATGCATGATTTCACTGTTTTCAACTTGCACCATGAATAAACTTAAGCTAATAAAGCAACTTGTGAAGTGCAGAGAAGGACCCAACAAAAACGTGAACAACCATTGTTTGTTCAGGCTTCTCTCTAAGGACAGCTGGAATTTAGGCATCTAGCAAAATCAAGGGTCTATGAACTAAAGAGTGGAAGGTAACTAAGCTAGATGATGTAAAAGCTCTCTTATCCGATACTTTAGGTCATGACTCTCAAGGCTATTTACATGATTTTCTCTCCACTGACCACAAGATCTGAATGTAAAGTGGAACAGCTCCCCAATCTAATGTTCAAGTTAATTTTACCTATGGTGCACCATATATGAAATATTCCACATAGCTGGAGGGGCTGTGGTACCATATAAGAGTGTAATAGCCATGCCATGACAAATGTACTGGGAGGATACACTTGAATGATTTCCCATCATGCCTTACTAACAAATTCCTTCAAATATGAGACTTCTTTGAATGCCTTGTACAAACCGAAACATACTACGTCTACTAATATGGGGTTGACTTTTCAAAGTAACTCCTCTGGTTCACTTTTGATAATAATTCACCTTTAAGGTTTGTTTTTCCAAGGGTTCGATGTTCCAAGAAGTGTGGATGTTCCTTAAATTTGGGAACATTGAACCTCTGAACAATGAACCCTGGGAACAATGACAGCTGGCACCATTGCATCAATATTGCTCAACAATTGCATGAAATCAATCGACCAAAATGAGAATACTGTACATGCTACTTACTGGCTTCACAAAAAGTTCAAAATTGACAGCTCTGAACAATGTTGTGGTTTGTGCTCCTCTAAGACCAGTCGGATGATTCGCCTTGGCAGTTTTACCTTTTTCAACTTTACTTGCATCCGGGGAAGAGCTGGCTGCCGTACTTTCTTGAGATCCCATTATTTCTCCTTGTAGAAAAAATGCAAGAGACAAGAATTAAACAATTTTAGAAAAGAATATACTATACAGTATGACAAAACTCTGGTCAATATACCTAGTCATTCAAAAATACCAAAGTAAAGTACCTTTAGGCTAATAAATGAAAAAATTTCTTTGACTGCATAGTCATGTGATTAGAGTGCTCATCTGACTTGGAGTCTGGAGGTCTGGAGCTCAACTCCTGGCCTGGTCATACCAAGAACCTTAAAATTGGAATCTACTGCCACTGTGCTTGGTGCTCAGCATAAGCAATAGAGTAAAGAAAACAAATGTGTGAGCCACAACTGGCAAAGCAGCCAGTCATAGTGAGCCAAACTCAAACCAATTGGTTAGAAACTGAGTTGTATAAAATCTCATTTAATTAACTTGCCCCTGACATGCCCCCTGGAAAACCTTGTGCCACCCATGTGGACCACAAATGAGAACTGGCATTTTCTTCTGTAGTCTACAGTCTACCAAATAACATGTAAATTTATTCTTCTTTCGACAAGAAAAGGCAGTAATTTCCATTTTCTTCAAATAAAAACAGCTTGGAAATGCCATTTCTGGCTGCATGAGAGGTTGTGTTTTTTCAAAAGTTTCAATAAGTTCTGCACCTATTGAAGACAGCACTCAGCTCAGGTTACCTTATGGGCAGGATAACATGTTTTCTAGAGAATCACAGTAAAATGATTGCCCTATAGTTTAGCTCCCCTTCCCCTCCTCTTTTTTCAAAACGTCTTTGGAATCTTCTACTGCAGAGACCTGATGATCAGGGAATTGCTTCTAGTGCGTCGGCTTGACATGCAAAGAAGACTTCTGCATGCAACATTTCATGCAAGGAAGACTGCTAGTGGCAGCACGTGGACCTGACGTGCAAGGAAGCCTTCGTCGCATGCTGCTTGCAAACAATGTTTCAAAATGTTCCCAATCCGTTTGCCTCCTGCTCACATTCCACGCACAATCTGAAAGCGCGCATTTGAGGGGAATGGTTTGTCAATTTCTTGGCTAGCTGTTGCGCGCCGCATGCATGGCACTGCGTGCGACGCACCGATATTGCTTACATACATTGTTTCAAATTGTAGGCGAACCATGCTTCCAGCGCACCCTTATGCATTTGCATGTGTGTGGCCCAGTCAAAAATTTGTAGAGGGATGGAAGCAGTTTTTTTACCAATAATATCTTACCTCAAGTTACCCAAACAATTTGTAGACCAGATTTTAGTCAATAAAATTATGCTTAATTGACAACTTTAATATCTCACAAATATGCTAAAACCCAGGAATTTCCAGGGGCTTCAAACCACAGACCCACACCAGGACATTGCCCTTGGACCCCACCAGCAGCCCTGAGGCAGTCCCCTGGACCCTACCTGACCCACTAGGAATCCTTGAATGGATAACTTGAAGATAAATTTCTGTTAGCTTTGTGAATGATACTGTAGCCTGTAGGGTATATGATGTTTGAAATAGGATGAAGTCATGAACTGGTGGCATCATTATTAGGCCTACAGTATTACTGCAGAGTTTTGGAGAAAAAACAGCACATGTAAAACTTTGCACTGGATTTCTAGTCCTAGTCAAATGATCTGCCATTTTTAGCTAAATTCTTAGTCCTAATTGAAGTGGCTGCTCCCAGCAACAAATCCATTTTTACATGGATTCCTCCTTTAGAACTGTCATAGCCCAAAGTTGAAATGCTGATGACAAAACATCACATGTGTGACAGGGAATTCATTTAATCTGGATTCATACTCCTAGTTGTGGTGAGGCATAGGGATCCATTTTTTGTTGTGGATTCCAAGTCCAGGTCAAAGTCAGATTGCTGCTGAGGATTGAGGGAACATCACTTGTAGGAGAAGGAATCCACTTCAGCTGGATTCCTAGTCCTAGTTGAAGTGAAGCTACAGTTAGTTTAGGTATAGTTTATAACTCAGTCCCAGGATTACATCTAGAAATCATGGACAAGCAGTGGGATAAACTGCAAATAGCCCTGGATGAGCAGTGTAAATTGTTAGGGCGGGGTACAATATTCTATAGTTGTACCTAAACTTGTGTTAAAATTGAACGTTAGTGTTCTGTTTATGGTGACATCATGCCAAAATTATGATTTTACAAACGTTTTTACCACAGCAAGGATCAACTTAGTTGCATTTACTGTATACCTCACTGTAGCCAACATAATTCATTCTTAAATTAAGATCATTGAGAATTACATGGCTGCTTCATTCAATCTTAGCTGTTGCTAACAGAAGCATGCCAGCTGGCACAGCTGCCATTACAGGAATCAAGAAAGCATCATAAGACATCATTAATCGAACCATCCTTTTAATTGCCTACAGTCTCAACCTAGTCCTAACGCATGAAAGTTGGTAGTTTTACAACTGACAGCAGCTGTTTTTCCAGTCGACTGATCCCACTTTGGCAAATTTATAAGGAGATCTGACAGGATTTTTATTCAAGTTAGGCTAAGATTTTAAAATTAATCACAGTGATGCTGTATCTGTTGGTGTGTCTTTACTTCTCATCTAACTAACTTTATCTACTGTAACTTTATGAAACTATACTGTACATTTATTATATTCTTTTGTTGGCTACACTAGTAGATAATTTCCAATTTTTAACATGGTGTGAAAGATACAGTATTCCAACCATCCATGCTGCATACTTATCATTCTCCTCCTGTCAATGAGACTGACAACACTACCTTTTTGATTCTGTTTTACTCTGTTTGGTGATCTGGTCTAAAGTATGTATGCCTACTTCGTCCTTATTTAGTCCTTGAACAGGACAGTGTACTATGCTTAACGGTAGGACCTCCTTTGTACACAATGTGGAGTAAAATGAGGTGGATGTACAGTAGCATAGAGTCCTGTTCAAGGACTGGGCCTTCCATAATTTGAAAAGCTAGCCTGTGTACTATACTGCTAGTGCCACAAGGCTCTACAACACATCACTCTTATGGTAGAGCAACAGGACGGCAGTTTAACACACATGCAAACAGCATTTTGTAATAACTGTTACTGTAACGTGTTTTGGTTTTGAAGATGACAACATGAGGGAAATGAGGCAACAATGTATTGTACAGTCCTGTTTTCAGACTGATCGTTAAATTGGCTGATAGCAAACCAGGTGGAGTGATGTTTGCTTCTGCTCATGTACAGTCTTGTTTTTTGCTGCACCATCTGTCCTCTTTGTTTGCTGTCCTAAAATTGAAAAGTCTGTATAGTCAGTATAAAAATGCTGCAACAAACAGTGCCTGTTAAAGTCCGACTGTATTGAAGCAATAGTACTACTGCCAGTGCTACTATAATCCTCCACAAAAATGATGGGGCAAAACAAGCAAAACAAGCAATAAACCGATAACCATTCCCCCACTCCCCCATTCAATGTTGCAGCAGACCAAGGCATCCTGAAACTTCAACTTTGATATGGGGAGTGGGGTTTGTCCCATGTATTTTTGTTGAGGATTGTCAAGAGCCTGTATTAAGGTAAAGGAATTTCCAAATTTTCATTTTAAATGCTTTGAAACGAGAAGGTTGCCATTTTAGTTTTCAAGCTACAGGAAAGTAGCAACAGTTGAATTTGACTGACCAGTATACTGGCTTGTCAGATCAGTGCTGGGCACTGGAATAAAGATTTGTCCTCCTCAGAAGCTTATACCAGGGATGGGGAGGGGGAAATAGTACTCTGGCTGGTGAGAGATTTAATTTAATTTAAAAATTTAATGTATTGGTATGGGGGAAAAAACAATGAACTTTTTCCATCTTATTTTTTGTATTTGGGGTGGGGGTCACATATTTCATGATGTACTCAACAGTTAACAACATAATTCTCTCTTTTTTCGCATAAATAGACATTGAATGATGATTCAAACTACAATCTGGTTAAACAAAATTATATGTAAGGGGTAAAGAACATGAAATTTCCGTAAAGATTTCTCAAAATTGAAATGGTTAACCATTTTTGCACAATAAAAGTTTCCTATATATAGAGAGATCTTCTGTTTGCATGGTTAACCCTCAACATACATTGAAATAGTGTGGAGGTCAATGGTTAATCATGGTGTGGTCACTTAAACCACAGAACTAATTATGTTCTCAGTAATAGGGAGCATTGACAAGCTCTACATTGGGATAATGAACATATTAAACATTATAAAGCCCACTTTCAGGGCTTTCTGTAGCATTTCTGTTCCAAAAATTTAAAAAGCAGTGTTTGACTTGTAATTAATTATATCTGTTCTCCCCCTCCCCTGAAGGTTGTTTTGGTCTGCCCTCTCCCCAAGAAATATTTCTTGCTTGAAAGCTACCCCTCCCCCTTCAGTACCCTGCAGCATTGGGTCTTCTGAATATATCAATAACAAAATTAAGATGTTAAACCACCCATGGGTACCTTATTTTGATCATTTCCCTGTCCTAGTTAGAAAGACCAAATAAAAGCAGAAGTCCATAATACATAATATGTTAAATTTCTTCCCCGTGAAATATCTAAATGCCGCGCTTACACCATGGCACTGGTCATCAAATCACTCCCTTCAAAATACACAACTTTTATTCACCAACTGTATGTGTCATTACGTTGCCCAAGACCCACAACTTCTTCATATACTGTAGCTAGGCCTACATTTGTACAGGCTTCCGACAATCCGCAACAAAAATAATGGGACAAAACAAGCAATGAACGGATCACCATCCCCCCCTCCCTCATTAAATGTTTGGGCAGCCCAAGGCGCCCTGAAACTTCAACTTTTACACGAGGAGCGGGATTTAATTTGTCCCATGTATTTTTGTCGAGGATTGTAGCCTAACGTTAGGCCTACAGGGGGGACTCTACCCATGTACTGAGCGTAGCAAAGGCCTAACTTAGGCCCTACGTTAGTAAGGTGCATAATTTTCGGTTTGCCTCAATGGAAGGAAAACAATTCAAAGAAATAAACCAACACAAATTTTTACAGTAATCGTCTACAAAATTTATACCTTTCATAAGTTTAACTCATCCTACGGTACTTCCTAATCTGCGTCGTTCGCTCAAATCGGCAAGATCTGGGACATGGTCCTTGGCTGGTCCCGTTGATTTCTAGCGCAATGCTGCATGAATGCGCTCAGCAGACGACATACAGTAGCTCGCCCGAGGGCTCACTGCAGGGGTAATCATATAAGGCACCACGAAAAATATTTTTATCATCTTGTTTCTCTGCATATTGTTCTGAATAGCTGCTGATAACCTGTTTATACCTTTTAGATGAAGCGCCTAGATTACAGGCAGTTTTTTTAGAGCTTATGTTTTAATTTTTTTTTTACTTATCAGACGGAGCCAATCAACATGGCGACTTCCTCGAAAGCTGTTCTCTTCATCGTCAACAGCAAAATACAAAAAGTTCGATTTATACATCTGAAGAAAATCGCAAGACAAAACGGATTTATAGTACATGATAATTTTTCGTGAGTATCAAATTAAAAATCTCTGCTATAGAAAGTGGCAAGTGCCACGGAGGGCAAGCTGAACGGTTGCTTGAAAAGTAGGTGATACTCTGTCGTGTTTGACCTAGTTCCACGAAACGCAAGTGACAGTACTACTACTAGCCTACATTATGCATTATGGAGTGGTTGGCAAATTCGGTTGGCTTCAAAGTACTGACATTGAGCGTAATGGCGATATCATGGGAACATAGCAAATAATTCACTAATGAATAATTGTAGTTCACATGCATTCACACACTTTAGGGTAGTAAGTTGCAAGTTGTGAACAGTGACACCAGCAAAAGCTAATGTTAGGCCTAGGCCTAACACTAAAGCAAGAGTTAGGGCTACCCACAGGGGCCCTCTATGTTGGTTCATATATACCACACACTATATAATATGAACCAACATAGAGGGCACCTGTTGGGTACCCCGCCAAAGATATTATAAACATAGATACCAAACTTAAAATGGCGCGGTGACTCCTCACGGAGGCTGAATCCGAGGGGCGGAAGTGCTGATCACTCATTAGTCGTTTTGAAAGCTAACAGTTAACTGGTAACTTCCGATAGTATGAATGGGTGTGATTTTAAAACATTGTAACTCCTGCAAACACAGTTCTCCAATAAATTACACTTACATGAAACAGGTTTAGGCTTCTTCGTCGGTTTTCTACCTAAGAACATTTGAACATTAACGCACAACGACTGGTTTGAAGTTCACTGGCTTACTGATTGGTCAGCTTCTATGGTATCTTTACAAGCGCACATCTATACATGTGTTTACATTCTTATGCACTTACAACGAAAAACCAACCACTACGTTCATTTTCCCAGCACGCAGAAGTGTGTCTCTTTTACTCCAAACTATACACAGAGAAAAGTAGTGTGCGCGTATATAACTCGTTTTGAAAATGCACGCATGCTGACATCCCGTCACAATGGAATTTTCTGCCATGTATCCATAGTTATGCACGCAGATGGCTGAATAGAACTGTGCGGATGTCAAATGAACACTTTCGCCCCTCCGATCGAGCCTCCATGAGGAGTCAGCGTGTCTAACAGTGTAGGGATAGGAGTTTGGTATCTACGTTTATAATATCTTTGTACCCAGCATCCAATTTTAGACGCAAACTTCATTACCATATAAATATGACTTATTCATTTCCTGTCTGTTTTTATGCTATTGTTTTGAGCGTGAGCATTCTTGTTGTTGTAAACTGAAGGACTGGATTGTAACCTGATCGGATCATGACTGCATTGCATAACCAACTTTCCAGTGGGTACTACTGAGAGGTGCACCTTTACGATGTCATATCAACCCTGTGGGTACAGTAGCATGGGCTACTGCAAAACATACTGTAACATAACATAACATAACATAACAGGTTGAAGGGCAAAGGAGGGCTGTAAAGGCCCCATAAGATGCCCTGTAATCCAAAAATCCTGCAAAACAAAAGCAAACCACCAATACCTAATGAGCCCAGAAAGATTGGATTCTACCACAGTCATGACCCCCAAAACAGTGCACTGATGTGGAGTTAACAACCCACTTACTGTAGGCAGGCTACAGTATTCCACTCATTAACAACCCTATGAGAGAAACTGAACATCCTAATGTCAAGTCTAGCAAAAGACTCATCAAGCTTTTTACAATGGCCTCTAACCCGAGGATTACTTTGGACCTTTAAATAACTACAAGCTAACGAAAGATTCCCTTCAGATAGAAGTTTGTATAACTGGAGCATGTCTCCCCTACCCTAATCCTTCTCAGCTCCAAAGTGGTAAACCCATTGCAAGCAGCTTAAGCCCATGGGTAGATAAGTTACATTACTAACCTCAGGCCTTTGGTTTCTGTTTGTTGCAGACATGTGCACGGATTGCAGGTGTACTTTGTCTCTTTTTCTCCCCTCCAGGCGTTAAATTTCTCTTTAAGCAGCCCTTTCATTTTTAACACAATTTTTCCTGGCTTTAATGATTTTTTTGTGTTTGGATTGTGTTTTCTGAGGAGGATTGGTATGTGTTTTGTTGTTGGCTGGTCCATACTGTGAAGAGTGTATGGTATTTTATACATGGCTTATAGCTTTAGGTTTATGTATGCTGTAACACATGGGGGTCTATGTTTTTTTTTTTGGGTGCAAATGTGCACCAAAACACACATAAGTTACTTTTTATTCTGTTGTCTTCTTGGGTATTCTTTACAGTTTTTTCTTTCAATTCAGGATGTCTCATGTTGGTATTAATAGCCCAACTCTTCAGAGGAAAGCTAGCACTTCGCAGGCTGATAAAGGTAGAAAGTCCAGGGATAAATGTAGGGACTGTGGGGTGATTGTTAACAACGATGATAAAGGCGTTCAATGTGAATTATGGGAAATATGGTTTCATTTCACTTGGATATTCTTTTTCAGATCCTATACTCCACTAGGTCTACATTACAGAGAGAAATAATCCTTTGTTAATGTGATGTTGTGAGTTTGGCTTTACAATAACACACAAAGGGGACGGTTGGAAGCAAAAACCCAAATTCCTGCAAGGGTGCTTTGTAAAGTTTGTTTGCTTCAGTCCCAGTGACACTTATTACCTACTGTAAATGGGACTGCAGTGTCTAGTTGAGTCATAGTAAGTGCTTCTCATCAGCCTAGGTTTATTTGTGAAAAGTTTGGTAAATGATTTTAATAAACTATTTCTTTGGGATGCTGTTTTTTTTTTTTTTTTTGCACTTAATTCAGGGAAAACGTCAGGCATATTTTCAACTTCCAACATATTTTCAACTTACATGACAGATGTTGATCAACTAGTTTGTTATTATGAATTTCAATTGAACCATGGTCAGGCATATCAGTTCAGGATGGCTCTAGTTGACCCATTCATCATGTTACTAATCCCATGTCCGGCACAAGGATTTCTTTTGTATCATAACGGGGTTATTGTAATGCATGTACCTAGTGGTAATACTTTGTCCCTCACAGTCACAGAAGTTAATCTTATTATATATATATCAGTTAACTTTGCCTCGATATATACTGGACTATTGTTTGTTAGCCTTGTGAGTTGTGAGGAATAGGCAGGATATAGGAATGATACTTGAACAGTAGACATGATTTTAAAAAGGAAGTTCCATCAGAGGAAGGTGTAAACTAAGTTAAAACCAGTTGAAATTTCTTAAGTTTGAACAAATGTAGTTGATCATACTGTATAGCATTGAGTTGACAATCAGCTCAGTGGGTGCTGATCCTTGTGGCAATACTGTAGCTTGGAAAGAAGACATTTGTTTGCCACATCTGAACACTCTGAAGTTGTGCGATATTTGACCCTGCTACTGTAGCCTTGCCCCAGTTGTTTTTTTAGCTGCAACTCACCCAAATATGTAAAAGCTGAAAAATGATCTGCAATTGCCTAGTGCACAGTATTACTCTTGATGAAGCTAATGATCCATAACATACTGATGTTTGACTCCAGTGTTATGAAGTATGAATTTATACCCTGTAGAATCACTTAAGGTTCTCCCTACTCTTTGTCTTGAATGATAAACCCTCCCTGTCCTGATTCCAAGTTTGTTACCCTCCCCCATCATCTTCTCTCTTTGTTTTAATTCTAGGAAATCCTAGTGCTCAACCACAGAGCTATCCCGGCCTCTGCCAAGTCAGTTAGTCATAGCCCTCCTCAGTGATTCTCCTTTGTCCCATATTTCCACCTTTAGCAAGTGACTCATATACAGTTTGTTGCCCCCTTCATCTCTTGACTTTTATAAAGTATGCACTTGTTCTTTTCATGTATGATTCTTAATTCAGACTTTGTGCAGTTCAGAGACCCTTACTCTGAAGCTGCTTGTGTAAAATAAACCTTTCATCTCAACTTATAATATTTTTATGTCTGAAGTCTTCTTTTTGTGTTAACTCTAATGCCGGCCTAGATCCCACATTACACCAGTGAAAGTCTTACGGAAATTGTTAGGGCCTTAAAAATGTATCACTACCAAATTAATGAGTTAACAGATGGTAGACATACCACATACCCCAACGTTCAGTTTTTATGATCCTACTAGCAATGGTATCATTGGGTGGGGGGGGGGGGTACCAAGGGAAAAGGAAATCGTAAGGTGGGACAAACTTTTTCGCGATCTGAACAAAACCAAAACTGGAGCACACGCTTTTTTGGGGTTGGGTCCAGACTAAACTGCAATGGACTGAAGCCCCTGGAAACTTGGAGGTTTAAACTGAGGCAACTGTGGGGGAAATGATAAAATGTGAGGGGGTAAATGAACCTTCATCCTCCTCCAGCCATACAAACGTCAAAATCACTTGTGACCTGGATTTGTGTAAAACAGAATTGCTGTTTAGTGAATGCAAACTGATGTTGTTCCAGTAAGTGGTTGTTTGGGGGGGGGGATCACTATTTTGAACAGGATAAAAACATTGCACAGGTAGGAATTTATATTCCTGGAAAGTTGTGCTCATTTTAAACTTAGTGTTATTCTTTTTTTTCTTGCAAACTTTTTATCATACATGTGTCAATTCATGGTGCAATTAGCACAGCAGATTACTGTAAATTGTTCACAAAAATGGTACAATTTACATGCTTTGAAGTATAACATTCATAGGTTTTTGGTTTCGATGACAAGAGAAACCAATGCATTCATGATGGTGTGCGTGTGCATGTATGTATGCATGTGTGTGTGTATGTGTGTGTGTATGTGTGTGTGTGTGTGCATTTGTGACACTTTGCTTGTTAACACATTATCTCAAGATAGGAATGTCCAACAGTTTTCAAACTTGGTACATAGATGAACCATATTGAGAGAAAGAAACCTATTGTTTTTGGTGGAGGTCAAAGGTCATCTGGGGTCACCAGGGGTCAAAGTCTGAAAATATCGTTAACACAATATCTCAAGATAGGAAACTTGGATAGATTTCATATTTAGTTTGTGCATGCGATTCAGTCAGTAGATGGTCCCTATTGTTTTTGAGGCAGGTCAAAGGTCACCTGGGTTCACCAGGTCAAAGTCTGAAAATATTGTTTACACAATATCTCAAGATAGGAAATTTGGATGGATTACATATTTAGTTTGTGAATGCATTATAGTCAGTAGATGGTCCCTATTGTTTTTGAGGCAGGTCACCTGGGTTCACCAGGGGTCAAAGTGTGAAGATCTCACACAATCTTAAGATAGGAAACTTGGATAGATTTCATATTTAGTATGTGGATGTGATATAGTCAGTAGATGGTCCCTATTGTTTTTGGCGGAGGTCAAAGATCATCTGGGGTCACCAGGGGTCAAAGCCTGAAAACCTTGTTAATGCGATATCTCAAGGTAGGAAACTTGGATAGATTACATATGTAGTTTGTGCATGCATAATAGTCAGTAGATGGTCCCTATTGTTTTTGGCGGAGGTCAAAGGTCATCTGGGGTCACCAGGGGTCAAAGCCTGAAAACCTTGTTAAAATGATATCTCAAGATAGGAAATTTGGATAGATTAGATATTTAGTTTGTGCATGCATTATAGTCAGTAGATTGTCCCTCGCATTTTTGACGGAGGTCAAAGGTCATCTGGGGTCACCGGAGGTCAAAATCTGAAAATCTTGTATACATGATATATCAAGGTAGGAAACTTGGATAGATTTCATATTTAGTATGTGGAAGCCTTATAGTAAGTAGATGGTCCCTATTGTTTTTGACTGAGGTCAAAGGTCATCTGGGGTCACCAGGGGTCAAAGTCTGAAAACCTTGTTAATGTGATATCTCAAGTTAGGTAGCTTGGATAGATTTCATATTTGGTATGCGGATGAGTTATGGTCAGGAAATGGTACCTAATGTTTTTGATGGATGTCAAAGGTCATCTGGGGTCTTTGCTGGTCAAAGTCTGAAAATCCTGCTTATGCAAGATCTCAAGATAGGAAACTTGGATAGATTTCCCATTTGGGTATGTGGATGCATTATGGTCAGAAGATGGTCCTCATTGTGTTTGGCAGAGATGAAAGGTCATCTGGGGTCTCCAGGGGTCAAAGTCTGGAAACCTTTTTAAATATAATCTTTCAAGATACCTGTTTGTCCATTTGTCTGTCTGCTTGTCTGTCTAGCTATGTATGGCTTTTATGGAGGTCAAAAGGTCATGTGGAATGACAAAATTATTCTTTGAATGAGAAGAAGCTAATGGTGTACGATGGCATTCTTTGAAATGGAACATTTATGTATCATCGAAACCTCAATGCATTTTTGCATTCTGGTTTTGTTTATTTCTTAAATGCCCCCCCAAAAACAACGTAAAATAGCAAAATTATGTCATTTTTGGTTTCGATGAAAAGAGAAACCTATGCATTCATGATGGTGTGTGTGTGTATGTGTGCATGTACGTATGGATGTTTGTATGTGTGTGTGTTTGTGACACTTTGTTTGTTTACACGATATCTTGAGAAGGGAAGATCTGACAGTTCTCAGACTTGGTAAATGGATACCCATACTGAGAGGAAGAACCCGATTTATTTTGGCAGAGGTCAAAGGTCATCTGAGGTCACAGGGGGTCAAACCCCAAAATCCTTGTTTACACTATATCTCAAGGTAGGAAACAGGTTCATTTCAAACTTGATATGTTGGTGCATTATGATGTAAGGAAGAACCCAATTAATTTTTGTGGAGGTCAAAGGACATTTGGGGTCACTTGGGGTCAAACCCTGAAATTCTTGTTTACACTATATCTCAAGGTAGGACACTTGGATTCATTTCAAACTAGATATGTTGATGGGTTATGATGTAAGGAAGAACCCTATTGATTTTGGTGGAGGTCACAGGTCATTTGGGGTCACATGGGGTCAAACCCCAAAATCCTTGTTTACATGATATCTCATGGTAGGAAACTTGGATTCATTTCAAACTTGATATGTTGATGTGTTATGATGTAAAGAAGAAACCAATTTATTTTGTTCGGGGTCAAAGGTCATTTGGGGTCAGAAGGGAACAAATCCTGAAAACCTTTTTAACACAATAACTCAAGGTGGGTAACTTGAATTGATGTCAAACTTGATATGTTGATGCATTATGATGTAAGGAAGAACTGCATGATTTGGGGTCATAGGGAGTCAAACTCAGAAAACCTTGTCAAGGATAGCTCAAGGTACAAATCGTGGATGGATTTCATAATTAGTATGTGGATGAGTTATGGTGAGAAGATGGTCTGTATAAGTTTTTTTTTTTGTGGAGGGGAAAGGACATCTGGGGCCATGATCGGTCAAACCTTGAAAACCTTGTCGAAATGGGATATATCAAGGTAGGAAACTTGGATGGATAAATTTCCTAATTAGTATGTGGATGTGTTATGGTGAGTTGAAAGTACTGTACCTGTTGTTTTTGGTGGTCAATGGTCATCTGGTATCACCTGGCATCAAACTCTGAAAACCTTATTTGCAGAATATCTTGAGGCACAGTATGAAATTTTGCTTTTTGAATGTAGAAGTGTTTTGGTTAAAAGAAAAAGCAGTTACTTCCAGGTGGAGTCCAAGGTCACTTTCGGGTCACCTGTTGTTACAAGAAATGTAGCATTTTATTGAAAAGAGCATGAATGTTTCATCGAAACCTCAATGCATTTTTGCATTCTGGTTTTTCATGTGAATTCATATTCAAAGACTGTACCTGAAGATCTCCTCAGTAATGTGGTTAATAGTTGCCATGGCATCATTGTAAGACAGAAGGTGTCAGTGCTAATTAGTAAAATGGAGTTTTACCACCCAGTTTTCAACCAATTGGTTCAAGTTGAGCCGGCCATGACCTTTTTTCCAGTTGTGGTTCACTGGTTTTTTTCCCCTCTTCCATTGCTTATGATGTGCACCAATTACAATGGCTGTAGGTTCAGTGCTAAGTGAGGGCAGTATTTCAATATTATTTTCTGCAGCAGACTTGGAAAAAAATGAGTTTTGGGGGACTAATTATTTTCAAATCTCAAATTACCATCAGTTTTCAAAATAAGAAATTTTTAATCAGATGAAGACGGCAGAACAGTGCAACACAATAGCACGACTCATATTTTCAGTGGAATCTGGGATAATGACTACAAACATTTTTTATAGCACTTTTTTGTTTTCAAATTTAGGAATTTTGGCAGATTTGACCAAAACAGAAGATTCACTCCTGTTTTATGCCATAAGTAAATATTCCTTCCTAAACAAAGTCAGGAGTTTTCAACCTTATTTGGCTGTTGTCCCAAGCTGGCATTTATGAAGGTCATGCCCCACCATTATTGCATTAAGCATAGGGACAGTAATCATGAATGCTGAGAGGAGGATGTTTGGAAGTGAGGTTTCCTCCTCCTAACTTGTGGATAATTCTGGATAAAATGGTGTACTCTGGTGACATTGGTAACCTTAATTTTAGGCTGTATATCATGGTATGAATTAAATAATATTATTAATACATAATATCTGTAGGAGAAATTGTATTATGTAAAGGTGATTTCATAAATTATAGTAAGCCAAACAATATTTTCCTATGAGACTTAGGATAAACTTGTGTCCCACCAGGAACTGTGAAATTGACCACTGGTGGGATGTCCTCAGGTTGAAAACTCCTGACCTAGAGTACTGTAAGTACTGTAAATTTGATGAGCTGGTGGCTACTGAGCCAGTGTGACAGTGTGGAAGACTAGTACTGCATTGTACTGACATTGTAGCAGTGTACGTAGCATATCATAAATTTATGAGCACAGCTAAGTCTAACATACATGTTCAGATAGATGCCTGTTTACAGATTATTGCAAAATTTCGCCTTTGAACAATGCAGTGCTTTACCTACACCTCGCTGTAGTGGAGAACATTTTTTGACATTTAGCTAGATCAAAGCCTTTTTTCTTTTTTTTTTTTAAAGAGAAAAGGTAACACACATCATCTCAGAGTTGGATTCACATGAACAAGTGATCAGAGTTTTACAGAAATCTCATCCCAAGACAGATGTACAAAAGCTCTCAGAAAAATGTGAAATGGTGAATTTGGAATGGTTTACATCATGTATGGAAGAGGGTGCCCTTGTTAAAGTCAGTGATCATCACAGACTGAAAATTGAAAAACAGGTAAAAAAGATCAATTGTTTTGTTGTTGTTGAGGAATGATAGAACTACGTATATTACCTATTATCAGTCACATTGTTATCAATGGATCTTAAAAGCTTGTTTGAAGGTTAAAGTCTACCATTGTTTTCATAAATTGATTAAGTGTGACACAGGAAGGAACTTTAAAGGGAGTCCATTGTCAAAAATGCAGAGTAGTGGAGGTTGTATATATGGCATCCCATTGAGTTCATGAACTTAAGAACTCTTTCTGTGAAAAGTGTTCCATAGCACCTGTTGAAGTGGTGAACTGGTGACGTGAACTGGGAATTTTTTGAGTAGCACAACTTCAAAATGGCAAGATGCAAAATTGTGCATCTTTGTTCTTCAAGTATTTTTACATTCGCAGTGATTCCCATTTTTTCAATTTTGGTAATTGCAATTTTCAAAAGTTGGTCATGAGGGGGAGGGGGGCATTACCTCTCCTTGGTTACATTCATGTCAAGACAAAATGAAATATTGACAATGTCAATAAATTTCATTATGTCCAAATGTGAAAGCCTGAAAGGGATGTAAAAGGATCAGAACCATTTGGTTTATAAATCAATATCTGAGCAAATAGGCAAAAGGTTGTCACTAATCATTGGCTTCACTTCATTTCCATTTAGGAAATTTTGTTTAATACTGCAACTGTTCCCATATGCACATTATGTAAGCAGGGTATCTTTCAAGGGAGCAGGCAGAGGAGATTTGCCCAACCTTCCGTCCAAGAAAGAAAAGGGTAAAATCCCCCCACCCTTTTCCATTTCCATAAAAAATAGAAAATTGTTAATATTTTTTTCATGTTAGAGAGGGTGGCCACTTTTGCACTCTAGTATGTTTACATAAATAACCTTTAAAATCCCTCAGATTGCACCATATAGAGGCCTTGAAGCAAGCTTTTGTCCCCCGGAACCTATTTGTAACTTTGGACAAGGGTAGGATCAATTTGGATTTAAGGTTTGGCAGTAATGAATCCCCTCCATTTTTGAGTTTCCAGCACAATCCTTGGAAAGGGAGTTCTAGTTTTTGAGTAAATTGCTTGGTTAAACGTCTGAATTATCGTTTTAAGTGAGATAAATTAATCCTTCGATAACTGAAATGATTGTCATTTAAACATGTGGTATACTGTATCTACAGTACCAGTACACAAAATTAATTTTTTCTGTTCTGTATTATGTAAGATTTAAATATTTTAAGTACAATGTATCTATTGGAGGAGCTGTGCCTTCCTACAGAATAATAAGGTAAACAAATATTACGGCATGGAAGATAATATTGAGTATTTGTTGAAGAGGGACTAGGTAAGCTTTGAAAACAATTTAGTCTCACATTGTTCAGTATGTGGAAAGAGAATTTGAAGGCAACTCGTGGTCTATAGACAAATCTGGACAGTCAAGTGATGATTTGATTTTAGTCAGACATAAATTAGGTCCATTAATACAGTAACTTTAATCTTTCAGTTTCCTTGCTTACCTGATCATGGATGGTTGTATGCTGAATTATATCTTGATTTCCTCACTTTCACTGGATATGAGGGTTTGAAATTCCTGTAGACAATAAATAAAGACAATTTAGGAGTGAAGGACCCCACTAATACACTAATGGCTGCCTAGTCACTAAATACAAGTGCTGATCGGATTCGTCAATGAGGAACTTGAATTTTCTAAAAAATTGAAATTATCAGAATATTAATAATGAATGAACTTCTGCAATAAAATCTGCAAAGGATTTGAAAGCACTGCACAACTTTAAAGAAAAGCTATCTCCAAAAAATGAGTCTTGTGTTAAATAACTGGTGCTGTGGCAGAGTGCAAAAAGGCAGTGGTATTTGAAGTGATTAAGCCTGGGAGTAGGGATATTGTGATTCCTGGTTGTGTCGAGGTAAGGTGGGTCTTTTATCCAAGAGCAGTCTTAGGTTTTCCCATCTGAACTGGTCTTTCCAAAAAATTCCAAATCTGATCCAAATTGTTGAGTTGGTTGCCACCTGACATGAAGTTGTAAGTCATAAACAAATGGCTTCTCCCACATTTCTGGTCACTAAGCATTGTAAAAAACTGCCCTTGAAGACCTGATTATTATAAAGATGCATTGAAAGAAATGATAAAACTTTTAGACTTGAATACTGTATTAGTGTATTTTCTTTTCCAGAAAGTTGTAAAACCAGCTGAAGAAGTTACCACTGAAGTTGATCCTTATTTAAATGCCAAGTATTGCTGTCAAAGAGTCACTCCATTAATCAACCCAAACAAAAAATATTCTGTGAGTAAAGCAATACATTGTTCTCAACTAACTCAATTTTTGTCAAGGTGCTGCCAATGTTGAAAGTTAATAGTAGTGATCACTGTCTTGGCAAGTTGCCCAAAGACAGAGGATGTCTCTCTTTGGAATATATGAAGTAAAATCAATGGTGAATGTTATTACATCTTTCTTTGATGACTAGGAACTTGTAGGATGATTATTATTCAATGTCAACCCACTGTTATTGCTGTCTGCTCTGTTGAAAAGTTTCAAACTCAAAGCCTTTTTCTGAGTGGCTCATCTTTTTACCTGGATGGCACATTTTTGTCCAGGTACTATGCAAATTTTGTCAGGTTGCAGCACATGGACAAGACAGCAAGTGAAGAGCACTGCATGTTATTTCTTTCTTATTAGTGCAGAATTGTCAGAGGCCGCGGAGCCAATTTTGAAGTGCGGGGGCTAATCATTGAAGCAGCCCAATATGTCCAATAAAATAAATGCAGTTTAAGGCGGCCCAAAATGCAGTTTATTGGTGTCCCAAAATGCCCACAGCAAAAAGGTGCGGGGGCTAAAGCCACCCTAGCCCCCCCCATCTCTGCGGTCCCTGATTGGTTCAAGGGTTCAAAAGATGCGGAGGAAATCAATTCCAACCACAATTTTTGGGGGGTGGACTTGAGAAAGTACATAAAAAAACAATGAAGGAGTTGCCCACAGATAATTATTTTACGTTGGAACTTTTAAATTGAATTAGTGCTGGTGAGTCATAAAAAGATTTTTACAACTTTCTCTTAGCCCCATCTTTATGACTAATGCATATCAAGTGTTCATGTATTGATATGATTTGTCACAAAAATGTCATACAATCATATCATAATGCAGTTTAGCATATCAATATCATGGACACGAGAAAAAAAGAAGGGGATGTTATCTAAGCTAGTGACTATGTAGAAAATCAAGTGAAAAAAATAAATCAAAATCAAAAGAAAGAAAAAGATGGGCAAAGGGGATATAAAGAGAAAGGGGAAAAGATGATAGGAGAAATTAAAGGAAATTATAGGGTTGGAGTAAAGGACTATTATAAAACATTATAAGCAGACTTAAGTAACAAGTAATTGTTTAGAATTTTATCCTTGTGCTTACATTGTAAAGTCTTAAAAGAAAGTATCAGACATTATTGAAATATATCTGTTATATCAGAATTTGTGCAGGCCTTGAATATCCTTGAGAGTCAAAGAACTCTGAAATTTAAATTTCCATGAGTTGAAAGCCAGGGAAAATGAGCAATTTTCCAAAAGTTCTTGAAAAGTCAGGGAAAATTAGAAAGTGAACTAATTTTTCTGATTTTTCTGAGTATCAGTTAAGGTCATTAAAAGCCATAGAAAAAGTCATGGAATTTTGTCATTTGAATGTTTGTTAACCTTACTATTGTGTTGGATTTTGCTCTCTTTCAGGATGCTTTGGAGTTGTTAGAGAAACATGCTGAATTCCTTGGAGGAGATAACAATTTAGCTAGAGCTTTAGCATTCAGGAAAGCTTCCGCAGCTCTGAGGGCTTACCCAAGACAAATTAAAAGTATGAGTGAGGTGGAAAACTTGAACGATCTGAAAGGAGGCAAGCATTGCAAAAGAGTTATTCAGGTAGGGTGAACCACAAAATAAATATTTATAGAAGAATCCGATCTGCGCCTGTGTTTAGTGACTGCTGGCAGCCATAAGTGGGGTCCATCAGCCTCAGGCGCATAGCTAGGATTGTGTCCTGGGGAGGGTTTTGGGGTCATGGGGGGAGGGTTTGGGGCTTGAGGGAAAAGTCTAAGGATGGAGGGAAAAAACGCTATTTTAGGTGTCTTTTGCATTGCAAGGTTGTGTGATGGGGGGTTTCTAACCCCCAAAACTCTCCCTGTGGCTCTGCCACTGATCAGCCTTAAATTGTCTTCATTTAATGTCTACAGAAATTTCAAAAACTCATATTCAGTGAAATTGAAGGAATCCACATACAATTTAGTGTACATCTGTACATGATGCAGATATAAGCAGGGAAATTGAAAGATTAAAAGGTGATGGACCCCACTTATGGCTGACTGAAATCAGACCATCACTTGCTGTCTGGATTCGTCTATAATGGAATAGTGGGATGGTGGTAGGTTACTTAGTTAGATGAGATTTAATGACACACCGACAAGACTGTGTTATATAATGTCATATAATATCAGTCAACTCAATAAAAAGTTCAAAGTTTAAATTAATTTTCAACTATGGTTCAAGTTAAAGTTTGGTTTCCCTTTAGTCACCTCTTACGACAGGCGGGAAATACCGTGGGCATATTCTATAACCCCCAGCCCGAAAGAGGCAGGATGGTGGTAGGGGTTTTGGATTAGGGAAAAGGGTGGAGGATTGAACCAGTGATGAATAACTCTAGAACTGGTGGTTAGTGTGGGAAAATCTTTTCTGGACTTTCGTGAATGACCAGGAAGTCCAGAGTTTAATTACTGGGCCGATCAGTACCAAAGACTTAAACAAGAGGGCAATCCACGGAGTTGCATATCTCACCGCTAACATGTGGGCAAGTTGGTTACAGAACTTGAACTATTTATGTGCTAGAAGTTTTATCTGTGCTGTTTTTATGCTACAGTAGGATGTCATTGACAAAAATTACCATACTAAAACTCCATGCCACAGTCCTTTGAAATTCCTGTTTGAAGTCCAAGGGAAGTGATTTATTTTCGTTCCAAGGGACGGAAGTTTTTTTTTTGTAAGATAGCATGGGGAAAGAATATGGCACCGACAAATCAAGTTCTTGGAACTATAGGTGAACCCCTTATTACAAAAAACATCATTTGGATATTTAAATTCTGACACCAGATTATAAAAGAACTGGGGAAATAGGCTACCCAGTCTTTTGTAATGCTTGCCCTTTTAATCCAGTAGGCCTATCTAAGATTTTGGAACAAATTTATAATTTTTAAGGTGCTGTTATCCCCTCGCAACACTATGAAAAATTAACGAGCTTGGCTGCTTGGCTGTTACACTAAACTGATACGGATATGGATGCAACGATTATAAAAGTAAGACGCTTTCGGGGACGCTTTAGACAAGTGCGTAATTTATTATTATTCAGGCGCTAGCTGGGCGTATTCTCAAATTATGACGCGACGGCAAACTTCATGTGAGTCGAGCTGATATACACATCAAGTGCATCTCAATAACTGGGCATGTGCGCCATGTTGAACGCGTGGCGTTAGAAGATTATCCGCCGAGGCACCAACCTTTTCTGCGTACTGGCCTGTGGCGAATCCTAGCCAGTGGCAAGGAAATTGTCTCATACGTTTTTTTGGCGATGCTTCAGAACCGCCAAGTTTTAAGGGCACTAATATGTAAGATAGGTAGGCCCTGTGCCTAACCTAATGTTAGTCACCCACATTTTAATATCTTGGGTTATAACTCAAGATTATGAATGGTGTAGGTCTCAGAGCCATGCGTAAGCCACAGACCTAGCCTACATACCGTTAACCAGCTTCAGATTTCAAGTCTAGCCCTTGGCTAGGTTAGACTTTATCTTTCATACTACTAGGCCTAACAGTTACAGCAACTTTGGATTGAAAACAACTGCCTGCATAGACCTTATGAGAACACTCTAGATATAAGGGCTATCAAAGTGAAGTCCAAGCAGGAACTTAAAAACCTCACTGCAGCATACAAGTTAGTGAAAAAGAATTTGTGTTGTGAAGACGAGACTGCTATTACGAAGTACTAACCTAGGCCTGAGGCTCAGTCTAGCTTATATAGGCCTATATTAATTGATGAAAATAGGCTAGTTACAAAACATTAAAGTGGTAATGACACGGCCAAAGTAAGTTTCTCGGTAAGTTTTGGTACACCTTGACATAATGTGAAAGATTTCCCTACTAAATTATGTCCATAAATACAGAAATGCGACGTTTTGAATTCCCAATTACAGGCCAGGCTCAGCCCATCTGAAATTCGAAAGCGAAAAAGCGTATGTGAACGTGCCTCAAAAAAGTGATGTCATTGGAGGCATGGTTAGCAACACTGGACCAGAGAGCTCACAGTGATCGAATCATGTGCATGGTAATGCGTGTTAGCGCATACATAATTGCAAACACCTATGCTAGGATAACAGTAAGTGTGGCCACTGACTACATTGTGAATTGTGCATTGCATGGTTACTGCTTAGTATTCGAAATAGCATCTTCACCAAACAGCTCATACAGTAAAGACGCGCTTGTTGTGGTCTGTCCATACATGTTCATAGCTGTTCTTTATAGCGCCCGAACCGCGTTTTTCTTGCACAAAAACAGAACTATTTTCACCCGCGCGCATATTCACGCGAACATATTGGCCAATGATTTGCTTCGAATCCCCATCGTGGTCCACGCTTTCCGCTCTGTATGTTGGACTCTGTATTGTGATGCAATCGTTTTCATGAGGTTGCTAAGATAAGATAACTTTACCGATCGTTACATTAATTCCACATCTAGATCTGCACGCCGTAGGGCGGGGTTTGTGCCGCCAATTGCATCATAAAAGTCAGGCGAGCTGTTGCGGCATTTTTTTAAATTGAATTTCAAATGCAGTTTTCCTTTGAATATCATTTATGCTGAATTGTACGGGTTTTTAATGGGGTGTGAGATAATTCTGTATGTAATCTTGCAATACACAAAAGTTTTTGTGGCCGTGTCATGCCCACTTTAACCTTTGACAATCGGTAACGTGAACTATGTCCTTGGTTGCCGTGACAACCACACATATCGGTACAACTTATCATGCCTAGGCTATTACACTTAAACTTTCAGATTTGTGTGATGCTTCCGTTAAGAGTTAAAGGGAATACAAAAAAAAAGTATTTGACCCCTGTCACGTGACCTTTGACCTTGGTTGCCATGGAAACTACATATTTTGGTAGAACTAGTCTACCCTATTATACTTGTGAAGTTTCATGTAAAGTGAAGGTTTTCTTTTGAAGTTTTAGTGCAAAATAGTAAAAAAAAAGTGTTTTTTTGCAAAATGTGACCTTTAACCTCTGATCCTTGACTTTTACTTCTGAGGGTCTAAGAGACATAAGTTCCCACCCAGGGGTACCCACCTACCAATTTTTAAAAGAATCGGTCCAGCCCACTAGGAGGAGTTTGAAGGACAAAAACGATGTTTTATGAACAAATTATCACTTGAAATTTTTTTGTTCCACTCTACCACTTGACCTTTGACCTCTGTTGCTATGGCAACCACATATTTTGGCAGGTCTAGATGCAATCATCACATGTGTGAAGTTTCATGTCTGGAGAATGTTTTGTTTTGGAAATATAGCAGAAAATGTGATTTCACTAAATTTGACCTTTGACCTGTAACCTTTGACCTTCACTTTTGGTTGTGTATTAAAATGCAATTATTCCACCTAAGGTACCATCCCACCAAGTTTGAAGAAAATCGGCCCAGCCATTTACAAGATATCAGGAAAACAAAATTGGACACACACACACACACAAACACACACACACACACCCACACCCACACAGTCGTGTTTTTACACACAACTGAGGACTTCATTGTTATCTCCATTGTGTCTGTTTACTTAACCCTAACCTTCACAATAGACTGTCTATTGTTAGACAACCGAGGACTTGAGAAATCTATTGAATTAACTACCGAGGACCCGGAAGTCTATTGTTTAGGTCCTCTGTTTTACTCAAAGACAAAGCCACCATCACACACACACACACACGGACAGGTTTTGACCCTCTCTCAGCCCTGGACCTTCAGTCACCGGGGGTTACCTCACCATGGGTTAGACCTCGAGACTAGTAACCTGGGAAAATTTACCGTTACCATGGTAACCATTGCGATTTCAGCTGGCATTGCCATATATAGCCCCATAGGCAAAGTGACTACAATATCTCATCGTCCTCACGGAGCGATGAGATAAATTGGAACTCTTTGCTATTCATTGTGTAATACTCAGCAAAAGCAATGGAATAGGGAAAGAGCAATCCAGTGACCAAAAACTGGAAAAAAAGGCTGAGAGCATGACTAGTTATGCCTAAAGCCCTGTCCACACTATGCAACTCTATGCGACGCAACGCATCCCAATGAGATTGTTCAGATTCGTTGCAAATTGTGGAATGCTTTGCAACTAGTTGCAAGTAGAAGCACAACCCAGTTGCATAAGACCGAACATGTCTCATGGAACTGAAACGAGCAACTGACAGCAATGACGGAGTTCTGAAATAAATCCCTCCATGTTCAGTTCATCGAAATGGTCAGAACACATTCCTGTCTCTTCAACGTAACAAATGAAGAGTTTGTTATATGTTAGAATTTTGTGTGAATCGCTTCATGGACATCCGACTTGTTGCATAGTGTGGACACTATGCTCTTAAAAGCTAGTTAGATGTCAGTCCCTTTCCATGACAAGACAGTCTTGCTGCAATAATTTGCATCACATACTGTGGACAGGGCTTTAAACTCCATCAAGCCCACCTCATGATTCTTTATCTGGCTCTTAAAGTTCTGCAGAACTAGGTGGGGCATATGACAAAGAGGTAAAATGAAATGAAAAAAAATATTTTGTGGAATCATTGGTTTATGAATTTGTTGAAGTTCAGTGTTGGAAGGAAAAGTACATGCATGCTTTATCTTACTCATAGTCTCAGGTGCATTTTACTTGACCACTGGGGAACAACAAGGTATAGACGAATCTACTCAGTGATGGTCTGATTTAGTCTATGTATTGGGGTCAATATCTGCTTTAATTTTTCAACTCCTTTGCTTATGTATGTCACAGATTGCTGTACACAAGCATACCTCTTAATTCCAACAATTTCACTTTTTATAAGGGCATAGAATTGCCAGTAGATGATAAAATTAAGGCAATTTAAGGCTGATGGACCCCACAGATGTCCAACTTCATCAGTTACTCAGATTTGTTTATACTGTAGTGGTAAATGTCCCCACAATGATCCATGAAAGATTGTTAGTGAAATGCTGGCCATCCTAAGGAGTCTAGTTGACTCAAGTAGTCAATCAGCCTGGAAATAATAGGGTCTGTTTATTGGTTAGTGACAGTGCAGTCTGGGCCATACTTATGCAATCAAGTTTGAGTTTCCAAGGTTAAATACAAAATATACACAACATATACACAAGGTGCTGGAGGAGCATAGAGGAAGCAAAGCTTATGTCAGCTGCAGAGGTGTTATGAGTCTCCCAATTTTGCTTTCGAGTCAAGTCATTTGCTACTTTTAGTGCAACTCAAGTGCAGTCAAAGACTCAAGTCATTACACTATTTCTGTGAGAAAAAAAATGTCCCAAATCCTCAAGTCATTTGTCTTCTGACAGTTGTTGACTCCAGTCATTACTCTCTACAAGTCAATCGAGCAGTCCCTTTAAAAAAAAAATCATGACACAGAACAAAATAACAAAAGAAATGAAGAAAAGTCATAAAACTGCCAAGGCAGAATTAAAGTGGGAGTATTACTTTCTTACTTCTCATTAATGGCAGAAGAATGAAAAGTTTTGGGCATTTGAATTCATCACTTCTGTTTTAAAATAAAGGTACAGACAGAATCTCCTCAACCTTATAAATATTTTTGCTTTGGGAAAAGCAAGAGTTGTAATTCTTGGTTGAGTTTTGATTGACATAAAATTTAAAAGAAGCTGATAAACAGCACGTGCTGTAGCATAAGCAGTAACTATACATAAGGGCTTTGTAAGCTTACCAATGTGTGACTTAAGCAGTAAACTATGTTTATATATGCACAAGAGCAGATAAAGACCATTTGGGAGGCAAAAATGTTCTTGGGACAATTGAAGCTGTCTAAAAGTAGAATATTTGTCCTTTCAGGCAAAGAAACAGGCTCTTTGTCAGTCATCTCTTTTGTAATCGAGTACATATTAACCAGGGAGGGAGAGCGAGAGAGCCACACAAAAGGGGACTTTAGTTAGAAATGTTATCCTGTCTGAGCTACTAGGGGTTTGCTGCTTCCTGGGGAGAATTTGCATAAATGGATCCTTGGAATTTATTTATCGAGTTAGTGAGATGAGGTTTCATGGCTAAGCTTGGAACCAAATGGTTGGAGTTACGCTGTTCATAACCAATTTTCCAGTTATGGCTGACTGGCTTGTTTTTCGCTACTCAATTTGCTAATGCTGAGCACCAAGCATAATGGTAGTTTCCATTTTCGAACAGCTTGGTATGACCTGGCCAGGACTTGAACCCCAGCCTCCCATTGAGGGGTTTTAAAGGTGTGCTTTGTCATGTGAGCACATGAACCTACAGTACCCTTCTTGCATCCAATGATCTCCTTCAGTAAGGATGGCAGTGTCTGATTGGCTAAGTTTCCTATGAATGGAGAGTGCATGGCAAAATTTGTGAGATTCCTGCTAATTTCATAGCAGTATTTATCAGTTTGTCACCGTATTGACAATTAGGAGCACACCCCTTTTCCATGCTGGGTGCAAAGTTGTTATGCTATATGTGGTATGGCTACATTGCATTTCATTTATTGTTTGTTTTCACAACAATATGTCATATATATGAAAAAGATCATTTGCATTATCTATGGAAAAGTCGTGAAATGGGAAGTGTGTTAAAAAACCCTTGAGGGTTTGTCTAGAACACACTCCCCAGAAAGCATTAAACCAAAGTAAATGTTTTAAGTATAATTACAAAAGTTACAAAAAGTACACTTATGTCTAACTTAGTTTCAATTCCAGCCCACCCCATCCTTCTACCCTCCTCAATTACCTTACCCCCTAATTATCTTATGAAGAACAGTATAGGTTTATCATGGAACCCAGTAAGACATTTTAACAGATTTTAGTGAAGGTCTACAGGCAAGATTAAGTTGACCTGAAAGGTGGTTCCATACTTTCACAGCGTGATGTTTCAAACTGTATGGTTTGTGTGGTTTTCCCCGTACACAGGTCAAAGGAGTGGCGTATCTCTAGTGCTGTAGTGAAATGAACAGTTTTTTCTGGAAAAAGCCATACAAAAATGATGACATGAGTGTTATTAAGGAAATGGTCTTTTTTTGGAGAATGTTTAATTTATTTAAATGACGATTAGTGTTACCAGACCAGACAATACAGCAATAAGACAAATGTGGTACAATAAGGGCAAATCTGTCTCAGAATAAATCAAGGCAAAATATGCTTCAGTCTACAAAGAAAACAGGCCTACAACTTTAGAGACCTGATTGCAGACGTGCAAAATGTGATTTTCCCTTGAAAGATTGGAGTCGATGTACTCCGCAAGAAATTTTACATGATTGGCATGCTTGATTCGTTGACATCAACATGTATATGAAAGGCATAGTTTCAATTACATGAGTTGAAAACTAGGTTAGTTTTAGATGCGTTCAGAGATGACTTATTTGCGCAAACCACTTTGAAAGTACAGATAACTCGTTACAGACAGAAGTGTGTAATGTTAATAAGTCGCTATGTGAGAAAAAATTATTTGTATCATCGGCAAATAGAATGAGATTAGATTGTTTGGAAGTAAGACTGATATCATTCATATAGATTATATATAGCAGAGAACGAAGAATAGAAACCCTCCAGAACTCCACATTTAACATTTAAGTAATCAGATTTACAATTCTCAACTGATACAAACTGCTCTCGATAACGTAAGTAGCTTTTAAACCAGGAGAGTTAAGAACCTCTTATGCTGTAAAGGGCTAGTTTGTGTAAAAGAAGAACATGGTCTATTGTATTGAATGCCTTTGATAAATCCAGGAAAACACCTAAGGAAGTTTCATGCAAGTCAATGGCTTTACTGATCATATCAATAGCATTAGTAAAGGCTAGTTGGATTGAGTGCTGCGAGGAAAAAAGCCATACTGCCCTTTCAGTAGAATATTATGTTTAACAAGGAAACTTTGTACTCAATTAAACATTAATCTTTCTAGAATTTTTAAAAGACCTGGCAAAATGGAAATGAAAACAGGTTGATGGTTAACAAAGTGCTTGGCATTGACACTCTTGTAAATTGGAACAACTTTTGCCTTTTCCATTTCATCAGAAAAAATTCCTAGCTTTGTAGAATTATTGAAGATGTGTTCTAATGGTTTGGTAATAAATGGTGTAACCATGCGTATAAATTATGGGCGTAAATCATTGAAACCTGCAGACTTTCCTGGATTCAGGCAGTCATAAGCTAACTTAGTAATTTCCTCCTCACATGTGGGAAAGAGAAATAAGCTAGAATTATTTCTCTCAGGTAGACCGTCAAAAATTACATGCTGCAATATGTGAACACCTGTGTCAACCACGCATATCAACACATTGATTTCAAGTTGTCATGTACAGCATCTCATACACTTTGAAGTCAGAAGGCCAAAATGTTACATGTGGTAGGTAAGTTGCAGTATCAATAATGATGAGTGGCAATTGACTTTTGGAAAATGTAAATGCCTGCAGAACACAGATTATTAAGTGGAATCAGGCGTTTCCAAGACGATAAATTTCAGTCTTTAGGCTATTGCTATTTATAATACTTTTAAGTTCAGTGCTTGGTCTTCTGTTTTGGTTTTACAGGAGATATTAGAAGATAACTTCTCAACAGAGGTGGAAAATATTCAGACAGATGAATGGTTCAAGACTATGCAGGTAAATTTTTAGAAATTTTTCTCACGTTTGGAATGAATTTTTTTGTAGTTAACATTTTTCGGGCAAAATTTGCATATTGATTTGCATTTCATTATTGGGAAAGAATTATGTAATTTATAAGATGTGATGTAACAGCTGTTCACTAAAAAACCTTAAAACCCAGTAGGTGTAAAATTATCTCAGAATATAATCCAGATATTGGGTAAACCTGAAGGTATCATAATTCAAGATTTTGTATTGATAAGAAGAAAAATGTGATTCCCCCTGTCTATGTTGCCAAATAAATGCAGGAGCAATATGTAAGAAGGTGAACCTGAATGAGGAGTTCAATAAATCTGAAAAAAAATTTAAACATGAGTTTGTGCTATCTTGATGATTTTCATCAGGGGTGGGCAAACTACGGTCCATAGACAAGATCCCGCCCACCATTGTGAAAAGCCTGGTCTACGAGCTATTTTCAAATTGTACACATGAACATACAATAATCTAATCCACTGTATATATTTATTCTGCTAAACAACAAATCATGCAAACAGCCACTTGAATTAATTTATTCCACGTTCAATCTATAGTTTTAGGTACAACGTTGGTGCAGCATTTTGCATGTGATGAAGTGTACTTTGAAAAAAGTTTTCAAAGGGTCCTACCCATGCCATGGAACCCTATATTGGTACCTCACCAAACATGGTACACCAGTATACTGACCCCTGGTTTATATAGACGAATCTGATTAGTGCCTGTTTTTAGTGACTGTAGGCAGCCATTAGTGGGGTCCATCAGCCTTAAATTGTCTTCATTTATTGTCTACGTGTATTTTAAATCCTCATATTCAGTGAAGTTGAAAAAATCAAGATACACTTTAGTGTGTAAGCATCCATGGAACAGGTAAGGAAGGAAATTTAAAGATTAAAGGTGAGGACCCCAGTAACAGCCAACTAAAATCAGACCATCACAATCTGTCCGGATTCGTCTATACTGTGGTACAGAACTTTGGAAGGCACAGAGCAATTTCTTAGCACTTCTGAACCCAAAATGTCATGTTGTGTTGCTACCCTTTTAAAACTTTATTTGATCACATTGGAAATAAGAGCCACTGACTAACTGAAATACTGGAGAATATTTCTTCTTTTTGACCTGAGCTAATTGTACTGGCTACTAAGAAATCAGATTTTTGATTGCTAGTCACCCTTTCCCCCTCCCCCCCCCCCACCCACACACACACACAATATTTACACAGGGACTGTTATTCATTGGCAAATTTAACCAAAGGTGATGGTTCTAATACCTGAGGTACTTTGACAGTGCAATTTCAAATTTCCTCCTGGAGTGTTGTCAGAGATATACTTGACATAATTGGAAATTATCTGAGTGTGAAGTATGCAGGGGGTGGACTTAGGATGAGGGTTTCTCCATTTCATTGTAAAATGTTAACCGGGATCACATTAATCTCAATGTTAAATGTTTGCTACAGATTTTACAATGTATTCATTTTTATTCATTTATTCATTTCTGTAATCTGTTCCCATTTCATCCTACAACTACCCCAGCCATTCTCTTTTCAGACCTTCACAGGCATATTTGGATGTGGGCCTACCACAGCTCGAAAGTGGTATGAGAAAGGTCATCGTACTTTAGATGACATCATGCAAGGGGAAGAAGGTACTCTCACTTTGGAACAAATGCAAGGTAGGAGAACAGTACAAGCCCTTACCCTTCACCAGGAAAATTGTACAACCTCTTACCAGCCCTTCTTTAGCACAATGAGCTTCTCAGCTTCCCTTAGCAATGTGCAAAGCTAATTCTGAATTGTGACATTTTAAGCAAATTTTCTAAGTCTGCCATTTGCATAAAAGATAATCAAACTTCTTCAGAAAGAGGAACTAAAAAAGATAATACTTCTTGTTTTTTTAAATAGGCGGGGGGTGGTGGAATTGGAAGGGGGTCTATAGTGGTGCAAGCACAATATGGTTTTACAAGACTGTTAAGAATTTATTGAGTCAAAAAAACAAAATTACTTTCTAAATATTGAACAAGCGACATTGCTCTTACCTCGTTTCCTCTTACCCCACCTTGCACACTTAAAGATGTGTGCTTTGGAAGAAGATGAACTAGGCAATTCATTTTAAACTGTCCAAAAGAAGTTGTTTGCAATCCTCTTTGCATCACAATTGTTTTTGCATCTATTTAGGAATAGAACATTATGATGACTTGAACACTCCTGTAACCAGACATGAAGCTGAAAGGGTTCTAGATATTGTAAGAAATGAAGCTGAGAAAATTATTCCTGGTGCAACTGTTATCATAACTGGAGGATTTATCAGGTAAAAAGCTTATTATTTTAAATTTTCTTCCAGTAAGTCACATTTTAAACCCTTTTGATCTGCAAAAATAGATTTGTGGTCTGGAATTTATGAATACTTTCAAATGCTTGCATGCATGCATGGTCTAGGGTTTGGGCACCCGACTTGCAGTCTGGAGGTCAGGAGTTTGACTAGACCAGGTCATACAAAAGACTTGAAACTTACTGCCATTGTGCTTGGTGCTCAGTCAGAGTTGTAACGAGTCACCCAATTTTACGGTTGGGTCAAGTCATATGCTACTTTTAGTGTGACTCGAGTCGAGTCAATGACTCGGGTCACTGTACTATTTCTAAGAGGTAAATCATCATACAGTTCCTCGAGTCATTTCCCTTTTGGAAATCTGTGACTCGAGTCATGACTCATTACAAGCCTGTGCTCAGCATAAGCAGTGGAGTAGGAAAAAAAGCCAGTAGGCTGTGACCAACCCAACTTAAACCAGTTGGTTAGAAAGTGGGTCATAAAACCTCATCTAACTAACTTATGTACAGATGGACTCATGAATCTGTGGATCTGAGAGTCTCATCATAATTCAGTTTGTATATATTTAATATTGTCCAAAATTTATGTTACTTTTTTGGCAATCGTGTGACATTCTGTTACTGAAATCTCTGTCAAAACTGCCAAGCTCCTCCAGTTTAGAGAAGTCCTCATGATTTTTATTTTTGTGCGAAGCAATATTTTCCACTTTCCTAAAGTTGTTTGAAAGCTTAAATTTGAAAAATGCATGTTTTATATTTATGACCAGTTGATGAACTTTTAGACTGGATGGTTGGAGTTAGGTGGAATTTAACATTTCAGTTTCTAACCAATTGTTTCAAGTCTGGCAAGCCACAGCCCTTTTCCAGTTGTGGCTCACTGGCTTGTTTTCTCTTATCCATTGCCGCGGTATTACCCTGCCAGGAGTAGAAATCCAGACATCCAAATTGCAAGCCAGATGTTCTGACCACTTGACCTCTTGGGTAGCTTGAGGTGATGGGGCTTGCTCTCGTGCATCTTGAGTTTTTATCTCAATACATTAAATGTATTGAGGTATTGTCACACTAGCCAGTGGATGACATTTCTTTAGAGCAAGGGAATGTTACTTGATCAGTGGTCAGTGTCTTTGAGAATTAGAGAGCATGCTCTTTGAATTGGGGACAAAAGAAATTGACTTTTTAGTATAAAAAAAAAGTGATGGTTGCTATTGTTGCTAAATTATTTTGGCAAATTTCAGGGAAAAACTCTTCAGTTGTCAAGTAAGCTTCAAGGAAGCTGTCATTTCCTTGTACACCGCACTTTGGTTGCTAGGCACGGAATACCTACTGACCGAGAATGTTTACAATGCAAGGAGGTTCTACAAGGAAGGACCTCATTGTTTAAATTTTCAGACCCCGGAGGTTTGGTTTCACACGTAGCTGCTAAATCAAGCATGAAGTAACTGTAAGATAATTTCATGCCTGACCATAGATAAAGGCTCTGTAAGCAGATATTTGCCCAGTATTTATCTTGAGAGGAATAAGCTCATTTACAGTTTATTGAGTTAGTGCACAAAATGTGTTCAGGATGCATGATCAAAGTGTCTCTATGTTGTGATGGAAAAATCTATCTTTCAGAGTTGATTGAGGTGTATTTGAGGATCTGTAATATATTGCTTGGGTGTTGTTTCTACCCACTTGTTATTCAAAGTGTAATGATGCAAACAGTCAAGATATCAACAGAGAAATAGCCCTCACCTTCATAAGCTGTGATTTTCACTAAAATATTTGAATGAGACTGAGAAAATACCATTCAGGAGATTGGAAATTTGTGTTAAATACAGAAGGTAAACAACTTTCACTGGACTATTGGATTTATTAGAAGATGTCACCAACTTTCATGGAGTAAAGCTTCAGTATGGTGCACAATGATTATTTACATCACTTAGGTTGCAAACTGGGCTGAAAAACACTACTAACTAACTAACTACATCACTTAGTGTAACAGTATCAGTTTAAAAATTGTTCTCTATGTATTTGATCATCTTTGAGCATAAAATGCATCAGATTATCAACTATAGATACATGATCTTAAGTGCAAATATTATTTAAACAATTACACTGCAACAAATATCCTATTGCATTTACATCGATTGTATTTACATCGATTATCCTCAGTAACAATATGAAACTCTGTCTCCATAACATTCACAAAGTATTGAGATTGGGCAGCATTGTTGGTCTAGGATATGTCCATAATTTGCACAAATGACAAATATTTCTTGGAAATTTTTTCTTTAATATAGAGGTAAAAGCTCAGGCCATGATGTCGACTTTCTCATCTCTCATCCTGAGGAAGGGAAGGAAGAGGGATTGTTAGAAAGACTTCTCCAAAATCTCAAAAAATATCTCCTATACACCGATGTTCAAAGGAATACGTACAATGAGGTGTCTTCATCAAAACGTCAGAATACAATGGATCGCTTTGAGAGATGTTTTAGTATTTTCAAACTTCCGTCTGTGAGTGATACTTTAGAAAATGGTGTAGAAAGAGTGAAAAGTCCTCAGGATGATGAGGAGGGTAACTGCAGCAAGAAGTTGAAGATGTCTTCTGAGGGTGATGACCTCAAAAGTGATAATAAAAGGTAATTATATGTAATTTATGGTCTACTTCACTGCTGCATTGCTGCTAACTCCTATTTATCTGTGTTTGTCTTTATTGCCTGCAATGTCTGTCCCCCCCAAAAAACTAATAGCACTGCAGTATCCGTTATCCATAGGGATGCTAGATGCCCTACATTGTGTTAACACAGCTTTAAATCCTTTGGGAAAGTACCTTTGTTTGGACAGAGAACAGTTGTCAGTAAATGCACATTTTATATCAGTCTACTTTTCATAGTGCATGGTGCTAGAAGCGAATAGCAAGTTTTAGTTATCTCAAGCTGGCAACTAAGAATCCAGAATCTTTCAGAAAACTTCCTGTTCTGGTATCTTTAGACCAATAACTACTCGTTCAAAAGTGCAATTTATCCTAAATTCTTGTTCAGACTGGAAGGCTATAGATTACTTGCAGATAAACTGATTTGAAGGATAAGTTAATAAAATGGTTCAGGTTCAAGGTTTAATCCCTCACATGATCAAAGATATGTGATCTGTACGTGAGAACAATAAAGGGATTTAGGTAGATTTCCCATTTGAAGTTGAGGGGCTTTTCAAAAGAAAATTTAAATTTTGGGGTTGCTGGGCTACCCAGTTTGAAGTTGAAAACCAGTTGGATTCTTCTACAAGTCTGTAGTCACTTTATAGCATCATAAAAGAATTAACCCTTCAAGGCTTGAATTATTACTATTTATGAAATATCAATCTCACTTGAATCTTAGGCTATTATCTTAGACATACTTAAGCTGTGTTTGAATTAAAGTATAAACAAGGCAATAGACGTAATAGGAAAGGGAAGTTTAAAGGAGAGATGTCATTGTGAGAGTGAAGGAGTCATATTTAAACCAACCAAAAAGGAGATAATTTTGAAAACAAAATGATGTCTTTTTTTTCTTCAAGCTCAGTTAGCAGATGTCACCATGTCTCCTACAGTCAAACACTGCTGGTTTCTAAAATTTTCGTGGTAATATCAGGGTTCCTGTGGTCATGGAAATTATATTTTCATTTGCCAGGCCTGCCAAAGTCATGGAATATTGAAAAAATGACAGAAGTCATGGAAAAGGCATGGAATTTAGCTCAGTTTTTTTTTTTCATTTTTCTACAAGTAAATAAATTTACTCATTTATTTGTCATAGTTGTCACGCCATTAAAGCTTGATCAAATTTGGGATATAATTTGGTCATGAAATAGTCATGTTGAGGTCATGAAGTAGTCATGAAATTTTATTTTTCTTAAGGTGCAGGAACCCTTTAATATTTTCTGTTGCATATTTTGGCTGCTTTCTAACTTTTCAGAGTTCTTCTCAGGAAAAAAATGTATTCAAAATCCTTATCTGTACAAAACTTCACGATTTAATGACACTCTATGAACTTGCAAGGCTCAAAAATACTGGTATCACCAACAGCCATGTCTGTCAGCCTTACTAATGGTGGTGGTGCCTTACAGAAATATCTAATGCTATTACAAAGAGCTAGGGCCAGATGTCTTTCTTTGGTTGTATCCTTTTTCAAGCTAGTTTTGAGCCGTGAAATTGGTTACTGTAGATTGATATCATTGGTCCTTTTTCAGAACATGGATTGCAAGAAGAGTAGACTTTGTAATAACACCAGCCAGCCAATACCCCTTTGCTTTGATGGGATGG
This sequence comes from Holothuria scabra, assembly GCA_037179385.1. NCBI lineage: Eukaryota > Metazoa > Echinodermata > Holothuroidea > Aspidochirotida > Holothuriidae > Holothuria > Holothuria scabra. Next base: position 41,947,270 of record CM074194.1, read on the forward strand.
ACCGGGTCCAGAATGTTTTGCCGATCCATCAGAGACTATGCCAACAAGGAAATGAATATGATCTTGACAAGTCATGCCCTTATTGACAAAACAAATGTAAGAAAATAATGTTTTTTATTCTTTGATGTTATTATGTGTGTGTTTCATATTATTTATTTTCTTGAGTCATGTGTCTCCAAAAAGAATCATATTTATCATATTTAAAGCAGTGAGTTGTTGTGGGGAAAAATGTTGTTAAAACTGCCCCCTGTGGGCTGGGGTTGTAGAATACGTCCACGGTATTTCCTGCCTGTTGTAGGAGTTGACTGAAGGGAAACTGAAATCTGAACTTAAAAACCATACTTGAAAATAAATTTAAACTGCTATGACTGCATGCTTTTTGACTTAACTTGCATCTACTCCACTTGACTGTTTCTTCAATCAAAGTGATGAGTTGGTGAAGGGTAATGTCTATATCGAGGGGTGTTGTTAGCTTGAAAGTCTTAAATTGGCTGCAACAAAATTTGGAAAGCTGTAAATGGTCAGTTTGATCAAATGGACTTTTGCATCTAATGGAAGAGGTCCAAAAAATCAGTAATCAGAGATTGATCTGGATGATATTGGACAATTTTCAGTATCATAGTACAATCTCTTTTTCATGAGCAAAGTAAGGCTAACCAGTCACACAGTGTGCATAGGGATGGGGGTGGGAAGTGGTTTGGTTGGGTGTGGCTGTGTTGCAACTTGAAATTGTGACAATGATTTCATTAGGCATAAGCTACCTCTTTGCAGTCAGGGCAATGTTTGTTTACACTATTCATCATGCTTCAGTGGCTGCACAACCAGCTTACATGTGTCCTAAAAGATAAGCCTATTGTCCTGGGGCGGCCGCACAGAAGCGTTGATGGTGAGAGCTTTGATAGCGCTATCAATCCTCTATCAATCCTTCTCCTAACAGTGCCGGCCGCACAGAAGCGTTCATCCCTCTACCAACACCACTTACAATACTGAAAGCCAATTTTGACAATGCAGAAACTTTGAAGTTAGGGGATTAGCTATCAGAGCTGATAGCCTATCAGTGAAAGGCCGCACAGAAACTATCACTATTGATAAAGTTTTACCAATTCACTAACTGTGACCAAGGCACAGTAAGTGATGTTGATAGCACAGTTAGAAGCTGCCTATACACAGATGTGGGTTGCAGAGGCAGCCTTAACTTTGAGATGAAGGAGCGAAAAGACAAAAGATACGATCCTTTACAAAAGGAAAGTGAAAGTGTTTTTGCGAAAATATATCACTTTTCAAAACCACAGTTTATGGAGTCTTTTTACATTGTAAAAATATCGGGAAAATGTGTTTGAGACAAAACTTCACAAACACTTCTTGCAAGAATGGAATTTTAGTGTATGCACTGGCACAGAAAAAAGTTACTCAAAATTGTAAAAAAAAACCAAAATGAAAAAAAAAAAAAAAAAAAAAAAAAACATGTAATCGAATTAAAACTGGGCCAAAGTGTGAAAGTTCCCACACTATCACATTTTGGAACTGTAGCAAGAATTGCAAATATTGATTCTGTTTCGGTAAATGGAAAACCTTATATTTAGCCTATATTAGCGAAATAACCGTGATATATCAGTAAATGCATGATATTTGTTGACGTGAATAAAGCATCAAGTAGAGATCATGCAGGCACATGTCCGATGTCCCAGTATAATTTTGATGTCATCGGGGGGGGGGGGGTTCCCGCAATGTATGGGACATTTGAAGAGTGGGAACCATGATCATGTCATTTTCCTCCAATAAATGGCAAGCAACGGCACTTCACTGTTACTACATTTAACTTTCAACGACAACCTTTTTTATGCAACTTGAAATGTAATGAGACAAGAAGTTAAATTCATAATGGAATGTGATTAAATGATGACCAGGTTCAACGTAGAGACAGACAGAGGGGCCCAAAGGGCTCAGGAGAACCCCCTATACAACTAAAACCCCAATTTAATTGAGGGCAACTCCAAAACATAGGTATGGAGGAGTATTCATAAACATGTATCAGCATAACGAAGCCCTAATGAAAAACCTCTTTACGCTCCTGAATATGATGTGGAATAAGTATTTTCTGTCAATGTTTAAAAATAATGAAGAGTTACCTAAGACTGTAAGGTTTTTATCAAACTTTTTTCTGGTATGAGTAAATTTACTTCAAATTATATACATGAGCTTAGAGGGAAAATGCAGTCATCCCAATTTGAATAAGTGTAGTACTTTATCCTATTTCATGAATAACTCTTGAAGATCCTGAGACAATATTTTTCTCGCTAAATTCTACAATTTATGGAAGGTTACTCAATGTTTTACCGCTCATATGCCATATCTAAGTCCTGAAATTTCTTGAAAGGTACAAGGAAAAAGTAATATGAAGAAATTTATGATAATTAACTGTTGCTTCAACATAAGTTTGGAACAATGAACATATTACATCAAGAGGCCATCGACACATTTAAGATTGATACTAGTGGTCATTACAAATAACTGTATTTTCATTGGAATTATCGACACCTTTGGATAATATTTGGAGGTAATGTTATCTTATTCCTGCAAGGATTTTGCTGGAACCAGGTCAAAGCTGCATAAAAGTTATTTATCATGGTAAGCCATGCATGCCAGAGGCGAATCTAGTGTGGTACAACAAGAAAATGGCACATCCCCATTTTCACCTTTCATATACGATGCCAATTTATTTAGTTTCATATTAAAATACTTTGGAATCGTTTTAAAGTTTTGTTTACTGCTTAGAAGCATGATGCAAAAATCAATATTCACAGGTACAAAATCTATGTGGTTTTCCAAACGCGCAGTTAGTTGCGAGATGGCGGGGGGGGGGGGGGCTCTGAATCCCTTTCTGGCCAGGGGCTTGGTAGTTTGATCTTTGCCCTGATCTAATCCTCCCAATTTTTGGTGGAATGAGCATTCCTTTGGGTACGGTCCATAGCTTTTTTGGCTACTCAGTGCCTTCATCCCAAATAAAATTTTACCAACCAATTTGTTTGCTCTGGGGGAAGTGGGGTAGCCACGGGGGAGGGTTTTGGGGGTTAGAAACCCCCCCCCATGACCAACCTTGCAGATGCAAAAAACACCTAAAATAGCGGTTTTTTCTATCCTCAGACTTTTCCCTCATATCGTGCCCCAAATACCCCCCATGACACCAAAATCCTCCCCATGACACAATCCTGGCTAGGCGTCTGCCTGGGGGTATCACTTGTAGTATTTACCTTCAAATCTTTCAGTCCATCTGTAGAATCGGTTAGTTGAGGGCAGGGTTTTTCCCTCTTCTCCCGCATACTGCAGGCAATCTTGTCTTTACACCCTTTTAAGGCTCTGCCGTTTGTCCGTGATACTTTGCAGACTCCTGTCTGCTGCACCAACTGCAGTAACGTCTACTGTATTATTTTAAATATTTCTTCTTTAGTTTTTGAAAAATTTCATTGCTGTGCTTAGCCTGTAGCGTCTTATTACATCGAATGAAATTATCCCGCATTGCACTAGTTTCTTCCTAAGAGAATCTGGAGCACGGGATCGTTTTGGCTTGTTTGGAGCTATAATTGATTGCTAAGTTCTAATTTCTTCTTAAAATAATAACTTCGACCTTTTGTTGTCAAGTATCACTAAAACTGCCATTGTAAAGCTGCCTCAACTACTGTGTGCGACAAGCAGCTTATCCTTTGTTCCAGGAAGTCCCGGTTTACAATAATGTCCCTTCAAGTGGCGATTACCGAGCAAAACACTGGGAAATACCCCATTCTTAAGCAGACTTTGATGTCTTTAACATGCTAATTGAGCCTAAAAGCTTTCTATCAATGAGCAGCTCTATCAACATTTTCTGTGCGGTCATTTTGCACCTGTTGATAGTAGCAGGTTTGATAGGCAGTTGATAGCGCTATCAAAGCTTCCACTATCAACATGTCTGTGCGATCACCCATCCCCCTATCATATTTTTACCATATAAAAATAACTTGAAAACGTTTTTAAGTGAGATTTAAAAGTAGGGGATGGGGGAGTTGATCTGTAAATAAAACAGAAAAATGAATTCAGGTGGGTTCGGAAATGCCACGTGACTTCCGGTGATCTGGAATGTGCTTTTGGTCAAACATTTCCGGTACGCTTCTGCGCCAACTTATTGTAGCGCTCCGTCAAGGTAGTCTTTCCATAGTTCTTATCCCCCACCTTAGTCCAAATTCTGGACCCACTGTCTACGAAGTTCATTTTGAGTGGGCAGGGTTTTTTAAGGTGATCTCAGACTTCGTCCTCCTTTCTTGACTTGTGCCACTGAAGTCTTGAGGAATAGTCTAGGCCCCAAATCATTTGTGGCCAGAGCCCCATGGTAAATCCGGCATTGTGTACCAACAGCATAACGGACAATTTGATTTGGTGGGGTTCCAACTCAGGTCCTCACCGCTCGAAGTCCGAAGATGTGCAGACTACTGAGATCCATGTTAAATTTGAAGTACCGAGTCTCTCTTTTTAGGACTTTAAAGGATTTGACTTAAAGAAACTCTGATTTAAGCAACAAATATTGCAGGATTTTGCATGTCGACACCATTGGAAATGGAAACGTTTCCAAAGGATGTCCAAAGAGAAGGGGAAACCCCCTACCCTCATACTTCTCTCCCAGGACGGCGACCCAAAAGTGAAATTCTGCACCAGGTTTCATCCGAGGGTACTTTAATTTTTTAAAAAGTAATCCAAGGGGGGAGGGAACACCCCTCTCCTCTCCTTTCACCCCTCCCCAGTCCTCCAATTAAACCATGCGGTGAGCTACCACAGGAAAGATCCCCGTCTTTGTAGATAACGTCTTACATAGCCATATGACAATATTCGCCCTACCTTTCCCCTCCAGTCAATAATTAGACTCTGGCGGGGTCCCTGGTGGAAGGAAAGGCCCTTCAACTTCGCCAGATCCCGATGTCTCACATCAACGTATGGTAGTTTGGGTGAAGAGCCTTCACCAGCCCCTCCCCCCTCCCCATCACCCCGAGCATGTAATTATGTGTTTTTTCTGTCACTCCTATAATATACAAAAGTTCATTGAAACGTTCGTTTGAATTGAAAGTTAAAACCATTCTCGCTATATCTTCAACAGCCCAAAATACTCTAGGCTACCATTGCCGTTGGCTGAATTTGCTCCGCCATTTGCCAAGTAAATGTCAGCACCTAACATGCCACATCTCCATGCTTACTGAGAACAAAATAATTTTACTATCACCATCATTAACGATGCCTTGGTCATTTTTACTGAGTCGATATATAGCATTACCAGTAGTGATTGTAAAGTGCAGGCTACTGCTGATAGGCTATCAGCGCGATAGGCTAATCCCCTTATCAGTAAGCTTCTGTGCGGTCATAATTTGCTATCAGTACTGATAGTGGTGTTGGTAGCGCTATCAACGCTTCTGTGCGGCCGGCCCTGGTCTGTTGATGCAGCTCTGGTTGCAAACTTGGCTTGCACTGAATAAACAGTCTCTGCCTTTATGAATGAGGTTTTCAATAGGACTCTTTGTTTACATAGTGCTGGACATGGCAGCTACTATTGACAGAAAGCTGATAACAGGAAGTCGGGTTGGTTGACCTTGCTGTAACATCACTTTTTGAACAAAAAGTGGGGTGTCGGGTATAAATTGTATAGAGGCAACCTTATGCCTAATGTAAAACTAGGTCATGGCAGTCTGGTTGGGCTTTAGATCTCAAGTTGAACAGTGTGTGTCACACTTAAGGTGCCTTTTGCTTTCAGATAGTCTAGAGATTTCTGTTAAGAAGGAATTTGCTGAATAATGATTCAACAGTCTAGAAAAGTATGAGATGTTAATAGGGAGTTAAGTTTCGAGAGTAGTGTTAGGCACAAGGTTGTAACTAGTTTCTAATCAATTGGTTCAAGTCAAGCCGGCCACAGCCTTTCTTGGTTTCAAGAAAGAGAAACGTATGCATTCATTATGGCATGTGTATGTATGTGTGTATGTGCGTGTGTGTGTGTTTGTGACACTTTGCTTGTTAACATGATATCTCAAGGTAGGAATGTCTGACAGTTTTCAAACTTGGTACATGGATGTGCCATATCAAGTGGAAGAACCCTAACGTTTTTCGCAGAGTTCAAAAGTCATCTGGGGTTGCCAGGTGTCAAAGTCTGAAAGTCTTGTTAATGCGATATCTCAAGGTAGGAAACTTGAATAGATTTCATATTTAGTATGTGGATGGGTTATGGTCAGGAAATGGTCCCTATTGTTTTTGGCAGAGGTCAAAGGTCATCTGGGGTCACCAGGGGTCAAAGTCTGAAAATCTTGTTAACACATTTTCTCTAGATAGGAAACTTCGATAGATTTCATATGTGGTATGTAGATGCTTTGTGGTCAGGAAATGGTCCCTATTTTTATTTGGCAGAGGTCAAAAGTCATCTCGGGTCACCAGGGGTCAAAGTCTGAAAATCTTGTTTATACGATATCTCTAGATAGGAAACTTCGATAGATTTCATATTTAGTATGTGAATGTGTTATCGTCAGGAAGTGGTCCCTATTCTTTTTGGCAGAGTCAAAGGTCATGTGGGGTCACGGGGGTCAAAATCTGAAAATCTTGTTAATGCAATATCTCGAGGTAAGAAACTTGGATAGATTTCATATTTGGTATGTGGATGGGTTAAAGTCAGGAGATGGTCCCTATTTTTTGCAAGGTTAAAGGTCAACTGAGGTCACCGAGGGTCAAAGTCTGAAAAGCTTGTTAATGCGATATTTCATGATGTCTATCTATCTATGTATGTATCTATGTATGGAGGTCAAAAGGTCATCTGGAATAACAAAATAATCTTTTGAACATGCTAGTATATCATTTGAGTGAGAAGATAATGGTGCATGATGGCAAATTTGAACAGTACATTCATGTTTCATCGAAACCTCAATGCATTTTTGCATTCTGGTTCCAGTTGTGGCTCATTGGTTTGTTTTCTGGTTCGTTATTATGAGCACAGATAATATATTGTAGGTGCAGGAGTAAAGCATATGCATGTCATACATAAATACACTTGTCTCTCTGGAAACACAAGTATGAAACCTTACAATAACAACAACAAAATGTGAGGATCTGGTGCAGTCACATCCAGTCCAGATATGTGAATATTCATTTCTTTTTTTATTTCACATTTGGTATGTGGATGTGTTATGGTGAGATAAAGGTCCCTGCTGTTTTTGGGAGAGGTCAGAGGTCACCTGGTGTCAAACTGTGAAAACCTTTTTTGCAGAATATCTTAAGGAATTGTGTTAAACTTGGATTAATTTGGCTTTTTGAATGTAAATGTGTTATAGTTAAGAACCATTCAGTTTTGTAGGTGGAGTCAAAAGTCACCTTTGGTCTCCAGAGGTTAAATGTAGTATTATTTGGAATAGAAGATGTATGTATCCTCAAAGCCTCTTGCATTTTTGCATTTTGGTTTGTTTTGCCTTTCTCATGTAACTTTATTATTTTTATTTCACACATGACAGTATTTAAAAATAGGACCCAAAGTTGAAGTATTACAATTTGATGTTAACTAACATTTCTTTTTTACTTACCAACAGAACCAACACCTTGAGGCAAAGACGGAAAGAGAAATATTTGAACATCTGAATCTACCTTACAGGGAACCTCATGAAAGAAACTGCTAAATGTCCTTGAACAAGCCAGACTTACTGTCAACTCATAAATTTGGATTAGAAACTGTATGGCATTTTTAGAACTTGAATCAGAACAACTTCTGTTGCACTTTACCACTGGCTTTTAGTATTGAAAGCAGCTGGTAATTAGTTTCTGCTACATGTACCTACCTCATAAATACTTTCCAAATAATCTAATGTCAGATAATATTAAAATTTTAGTATGTTACCATTTTCTTACAACCGCACTTGGGATTAGCAAATATCATTTACCAATGCAATTGGCTTTAAAGGGCCAAACCTCTTACCCCAAACTATAATTTTGGTATGGGGTACCAAAATTCTCAACTGGCTCAGTCATTTGATTGACAGCTAATTCAAACAATGCAGAGTACCAAATCTTTTATTACACAGCATGGGCAGTACTGAGAGTGTTTTGACTATATAAATTGAGTTTTTCTTTACTCACCTTGAAGCAATAAACTGAGATTGTATCTTAATGAGCATGAATTTCAGACAATTGTGGGAGGGGCTTAAGTAAGAAGGTTGGGAAAATTAATACTGTTTGGGGTGAGAGAACTGGGTCTTTAATGAAAATTTGTAGATGGATAGCTCCTTCTTAAATCATTCAAACTAAAGGGGTCACTCACATTTTGTTACTGTGAGTGTTTTGGGTGACTTTAACACTGAGTTTTTCAATGGTTTCAGCATCAGTTTGATTTGGGAGCTGTGGCTTTTGGACATAGTACCTTTAAAGGGACGCTTAAGCAAAAATTCAATTTTCAAATGTGGAGCGAGGAACCAAATCTACTCCCTCTGGTGAAATTACCATTCAGATTGGACATATATTCCTTCAGATATAACAAAATTAAGTCACTAGATTTTTGTTCTCAAGTGATCTTAAGGGCAGCAGAGGTTATATCACTTCCCCACATAGACAAGGAATGCTTTTTTCCCTTTGCTTTTAAGACTAAGTTCAGGATCAGATATTGAGTTAAGGTGAAAGGAAAGGAGCAAGGGCAGTGATGTAGGATAGGGAATAGGAGAAGAAATAAGGGAAGGGTTTTTAAAGGATCAATTCTCTCACCTCAAAGAGTACCAGTTCTCCTAACTGTTTCGTTTCGATCTCTAAATGGATGGGATCACAAATAAAATGAAGAAAACGGCGACTTTTTACTTCTCACAGTATGTATTTAGAGGCTTGATTTCTGGAGACGCCCAATAATGGGGGCGCTACATGACAACACATTACACCTTTCCTTTTTGGGGGAGAATTACACTTTACACTGGATCTTACAAAAATGATTTAAGTAGGCAAATTTCTTAACAGGTGAACTTAGCAATTGCAATGTACAAACAGATTTGCCCTAGTTATAGTAGAAATCCTCACACCGAGAGTCCTGCTTGTTAAGAGTTTGTCTTTCCCTGATAAAGGCACTTCTTCTAAGGCCTTCACTCTTAGACTTACTTTGCTTGGTTGCTTGACTATCGCTAGCGCTTTCGCTTGGTTTAGAGTCCTCTACCTTAATTTTGCTTGCTTGGGGAACTACTATGCTCTGCAGGCTCTGTTTCTCTGGCAGACGTGAAGGTTTCTTTGGTCGTGATAAGATCCTTGCAATTTTGGGTGTATTTGCCTTTGTCCTGCGTTTTAACTTTGTAATTTGATATTGGTCTCCTCGAGGATTTTAGCTTTTTTCCAGGTGTTTTCCTGAGTACTTTTTAATCTAACAACATCTCCACTATGAAGTTTGCTAAGTTCTTTAGCTCCTCTGTTGTAACATTTCACTAGCTTATTCTTTAGCTTGCTTATTCTTTAGCTTGCTTTTCTTGTCTTTCACCTTCTTGACTATTTTGGGTTGAAAAAGAGCACTAGTCGTAGGAACAAGCGTTTTCATGCAACGTCTGTAATGACGCTGTGCTGGACTACTCTGAAGACCTTCCTTGGGCGTGGTTCTCCAGTTTGGGAGATTTAGGTGAAAGTCCCCTTTACTCTGTTTCATTTTTTATAAGACTTTTAGCAGTCTTTACTTTATTCTCTACTTTCCCATTACTTTGTGGGAAGTGTGGTGAGCTTGTGGCATGATCAAAGCTATATTCCGCAGCAAAGTCTGCAAATTCCTGACAGCTAAAAGGTGGTCCGTTGTCTGAGTATGCTGTATCGGGTATCCCATGGTTAGAGAAGTGTTTCTTTAGGAGTTTTATCACTGATTGTGCATCCTTTTTGAAGTACAAGTTACCTAACTCAAATAAGTCGGAATAATAATCAACGGTGCAGAGATAATCTTTGTTGTGGATGGTGAAGTTATCAACTCCCATCTTTTCCCATGGACCCTCTGGTGTGTTATGAGATATTAGGGGTTCCTTTTGCTGCTCAGTCTGACAGGTATTACAGACTTCACAGAGTTCAATCAGTTCTTTACATTAGGCATAAGCTACCTCTTTGCAGTCAGGGCAATGTTTGTTTACACAATTCATCATGCTTCAGTGCCAGCACAACCAGCTTACATGTGTCCAAAAAGATAAGCCTATTGTCCTGGTCTGCTGAGGCAGCTCTGGTTGCAAACTTGGCTTGCACTGAATAAACAGTCTCTGCCTTTATGAATGAGGTTTTCAATTGGACTCTTTGTTTACATAGTGCTGGACATGGCAGCTTCTATTGACAGAAAGCTGATAATAGGAAGTTGGGTTGACCTTGCTGTAACATCACTTTTTGAACAAAAAGTGGGCTGGGTGTCAGGTATAAATTGTATAGAGGCAACCTTATGCCTAATGTGAATCCCGTTGACATTCCTGGCCAATAAACACTGTCGCATGCACAATGAAGGGTGCTTTGTATGTCAGAATGAGCACTATGTAGCTTGTCCTTTATGTCATTTCTCAAGCTGGTAGGAATAATACAACGCTGTCCTTTAAACAGAACATTGTCTTGTGTTGACAATTTGTCTCTGATATTAAAATATAAATGAGTCATTGGCTGCAGTTCATGTATGCTGTTTGGCCAGCCATTTACAATGTATTGTTTTACTGACTGAAGAGTACTGTCCTCTTCTGTTGCTTGCTGTATTGCTTTAAGAGTGGAACTAGAAACTGGGAGAAATTTGACCATATTAATTTTCTCAGTTTCCTCCTCAACTGCTGATCTGTTGCTTGTACTCAGATATGTTCTTGACAACGTGTCTGCAAGTAGCATTTCAGTTCCGGGTTTATAGCATGTCTCAGTATCGTACTGGAGTAGTCTTAAAAGCAATCATTGTAATCGTTGCAGAGCGTTTGACAGTGGCTTCTGCGAGATTGAGGCTAATGGTTTATTACCAGTCCAGAGTATGATTTTACATCCATATTTGTACTGTTGATTTCTGTCGAGGCCAAAGACTAAGGCTAATAGTTCTGTTTCGATCTGAGAATAATTTCTTTCTGCCTGCGTTAATGCTCTACTGGCATATGTGACAGGGTGATCATTTTGTAACAGTGCGAATCCAAGGCCTTTGTCTGGGACATCATTCTGACCCTCTGTAGGACATTCTGTGTCAAAGTACTTTAGAACTGGTGTGTCGGTCACCATTTGTTTGATTATTTGAAATGAGTCCTCCTGTTCTTTGGACCAACACCACTTGGTGTCCTTTTGAGTGAGACGATGCAGCAGTTCTTCCTTGTGTGAAAGGGCTGGAAGGAACTTAGCTCAATATTTTATCATGCCCACAAATCTTTTTACATCTCCAACGTTTTGTGGCCTGGGCATGTTTTGCATAGCTTCAACCGTTTTAGGGTCTGGTTTTAAGCTGTTGCTTGTAAGAACGTGTCCTATGAAGTCAACATCATGACATTTGAACTCAAACTTATCTTTGTTCAGGGTTATAGAGTGTTCACGGCATCTCTGCAGGAAATTTTGATGGTTAACATCAGAATTGAGATTTGCTTCTTCAATGGTATTACTGGTTCCAGTTATCAAAATGTCATCTGCAATTGTGAAAACTCCAATAGGACCTTCAAGACATTGGTCTAACTTAGGCTGGAAAAGTTTCAGTGCTGGACTAATTCCAAAAGGGAGTCGTTTGTAGCGATACCGACCCCCAGGGGTTTGGAAAGTGGTCAAATATGGAGATTCCATATCTAATTTGTATTGTAGAAAGCCTTCCTTACAGTCTGCTTTGCTAAAGACTTTAACTTTTGCCAGCTCGTGTAACACATCCTCTTTGACAGGGAGTGGGATGTGTTCCATTTTCAAACCTCAATTTAGCGGTTTGGAGTTGATACACATTCTAAATTTGCCGCTTGGTTTTGTAATCATCACTAAGGTTGAAACCCAATCTTTTGGTTTGTGCACCTTTTTGATAACATGAAGCTTTTCTAAGCAAGCAAGTTCTTGCTTCAATTTTGGCTTGGTTGCGACTGGAATGCGACGCAAAGGTATTACAACTGGGGTCACACTGGGATCTGTTTCTAGATGCACCTTGCCTGGCATGTGTCCTAATCCTTTGAACACATCACCATACTTATCATCTACATCTTCTTTAGTCAAACCAACGGTATGCTTTAATTCCTTAACCTCATTATTTGACACCTCTGTATTGCTACGTAACACACTGTCATCTATGGTAGCAATATTGTCATATTTCACTTGAACCAGAAACTTCATTCCTTGCGATGCTCTTGACCCAAGTAGTACAGGACACTTGTCCCCTTTAACCACTACAAATGGGACCTTATACTTTTTCTGATTTTTTGCATTTGTCATACCCAACTTACATTTGCCTACCATTAGCATGACAGCATTACTATACATTGTGAGTTTCTCTTTAGACTCTTCAGTCTGTGTATCACTGGGCACATACCTCTCTGGCAACACATTACAAGTAGCACCAGAGTCAACTTGTAATTTAATTGGTGCTCCACCAAGCTCCATAGTCACAAATATTTTAGTTTGATATTGGCTCTCATTACTATGAGAATTCACCCAATAAATGTCACTCTCCAGGGTGACTGATAACACCAATTCATCTGATGAACTAGACAACTCTTGATCATTGGCCACATTTACCAGCCAACTTGATTTGGGCTTTTGGTTTGCCTTGGGGTCTTTCCCTTTGTTAACTTTCTTTAAACGGCATTTGGTGGCAAAACGATTAAGCTTTCCACAGCTAGTACACACTTTTCCATAAGCACAACATTCCTCCTTTTTAAGAGGGTGGGCACGGCCACAAAAACTTACAATCATTTGTAAAACCTGACTTTACTTTAGTACCAGTTGTATGTTTTGCAACCTTGACAGAGTTTTCAGTATCACCTGTCATATTTTTGACCTGAGCAGCCTGACGTTGTCTCTGCTGCTTTACAGATGTCTATTCATTTGGTTAAATCTAACCCTGTGGTTTGAAGCAGTTTCTTTCTAGCATTGTTATTCCTAATTTTTTTTTATTCACTAAACGGCTCACTCTGACCCTGTGCACAATTATTAAACGTGTACCTCTCATAAATTAAAATTTGTTTTACCGATGCAGTACATCCCCCACAGTTCAAGAATTCTGGCCGTATTTTTCCTTTCTGCCTCATTTTGAAATGGGAGGGCATTGTGGACTTCAACGCTTCTGGGCCTATAGTCGTGATGAAGGTGGCTATTTTAGTTTTGTCATCTTTTGGCATAACTGTCCCACAACTGTTTGAAGAGTTTCCAGTTCTTCAAATTGCCTTGGAGGTTTAAATTTAGGGGTAATGGGATCAGAAAATTTTGAGAAGTGTTCATGATTGGTAACTTCCAACTGATCCTTTGTTGAAACACACACAAGTCAAAAAATCTTCATGAACAATGTCGAAACATTAACAAGAAAATACGGTATGCACAGATTATGATAATTACAACTGTACTGTAGTACTTGGTATGGTTTGAATTAGCTGTCGATGAAAGATTTTATCCCAAATGAAAATTTCCATAAACCCCTACCAGAGTTGTACATTGGGATGAGAGGATTTGTCCTTTAAGGACCATACTTATAAAAATGTCCACAATGAACTCAATAAAATAAGCACAGTAAGGATTTTGGAAGTCTTAAAATAAAAAAATATAATGGCAATACTTTCTTAGCACATTTCAGATATACTTTGGTATTTGTAAATATTCTGAATTATAAAATGGCCATTAAAAACTTTTGTCTTCGACTTTTTCAAGTTGCAATATGTCTCTGGCAATGAGCCAATGCGACAGATCAAACCTTAATGCTGAAGGAGTTTTGAATTCCTTAAAGGAGCTCCAGCTCCTGAAAAGGACACAATGTACAATGTGGAATCGAATGTATTTGTATGTAGTACTCTGAAATAAAATCTGTCATTCTTGCCATCTGAATTATGTTGAGTAGTTTCAATAACTTAGCCTGAGGGTTAGAATTAGAAACATGCTTTGAAAATGCCCATAAACTAATTTAGAGTACTCCCGCTGAGGTGATGTTCAGTAACATTAACATTCTCTGGTTTTTGTCCAATTAGTTGTCTCATCACTGCGAGTGCTTTCACACTGGCTCTGAGCTTGGGATCGGATCCACGTGATCAACCCCCCCCCCGACCACATTTGTAGTGTGACGGAACTTGCACTCAGAATTAGATCCAAAGGTTTTTATCCACCCAGGGGGTAGATCAGATCTCCAGTGGGTTCAAAAAACTGTTTGTGTCAAGCTCTGAGGATCTAGGTGACCTGAGGTAGAGATGACCTTTGATGCAACAACCCTTTTCTTCCACTGAAATACAAGCAAACACGAAGTGCAGGACAAAGCAGTGAACAATATTTTCAGTGTTCAGTATATAACTCTCTGTTTGCTGATTGCTTTATCAAGGCTTTTAGTCTCCACATGAGATGTAGCGTGGAAGCGACTGAAATTACATATCAAGAACCAAAGGTCATTACAGTATTTGATTGAGGGATATTGCATTGATAGAGCTGAAGAATTTTTCCTTGTGTTTTGTTGTTCACACTTAAGTGCATGAAAAGTGCCCGATTGTGGAATTCCTGCTTTCAGTTCACAAATCATGCAAAGACAAGCCATCAGATTTCATGGGAACAATTGTTCCCCATCGCATGGTGGTCCCGTGATGACTAAATCACAGAACCCCAAAACTGGTTACCACCAATCAGTTACCACCCATGCATTTTGTAACAGAACCCAAAAGTGGGTTCCCATTTTTACCACGGTGAAAAATGACGGAAATCACAAATAGGTTCCTGTGATTTTTGGAATCCATTGGGCTGCAAAGAGTATTTTTGTCTTTCATATGTACCATCTGAAATCTGTCCAAAAACTTGGGGATGGGGTGAAATTCCCCCACATATTTTTAGTCCTAATAGTTTAAAGACTGAAGCAACTGATAAACTGTGGTCAGTCTCTGCAAGAATGAGGGGGGGGGAGGGGAGGGGACTTAAAAGATATTTCATGGCAGGACTAAAGTTATCTATTAGAACATCCATTATAAGATTCACTACATCATGAAGCAATATTTATCTCTGGATCCTGTTCTAGTCCCCAGATCCTGTTTAAAAAATCCTCAGGTTTCACAAAATGTTATCATTGGTAATAGCCAGCAAGTTGACTTTCCCTGCCTATAAAAATTCTGTCCACGCCTTTTTGCTTCAGTGAACAAAGGTCCTTAAAAACCAGATAAGAAATTGCCCTACTGCTTGCCTTTCACACCTCACAAACAGTGGCACATCTTGCAGGTATTATTCCACCTTTGTTGGCATCTTCTGCTAGCTGTCTCTTATCAAACTTATGGTTTCTTGGAGTGTGTTTGAATGAGTTAAGCAGGAAGTAAAATTTGATTACCCCACAAAACGTCGCTTTTGGTGGGGACTCGGGTGAAATATTTAATAGGGTATTACAGGCCTCCATTTTCAGAAAAATTTATGGTTATCCTTTGGGCAACCATTTCCTTAAATTTTGTTGACCACAATTAAATTTGGTTGTCCAAAACATTTTTCGCTCAATTATAAAACATGAATTGTGTTCATGTAGGCCTACAGTATTACCGGTCTTGACGAATGCAAAGATGTGATGTTTGAGAGACAAACACACTTGAAGTCTGAAATTTTTGTATGATGGAAAAAGTTAAAAGAGTTGATCAGTCAGCAGTATACTTCTTTAATGCAAGAGAAAATGGTTGACAACCAACTTTAACTTTTGGTTGTCCCTATGGAATTTTAGTTGTCCCGGACAATCTGACAACCACGAAAATCGAGCCCTGGGGTAAGAAATTCCTCGTGAGTTTTGTCCAACATTTGCCTTGTCTGATAATTTTGAACATATGAAGGTGCTGTATTACCCGCATCACAACTGCAACTTTGCATTCCATTGGTTCTAAAGTGTCACAACAGATACAGGCTATATCATAATTGAGGAAATATCCAACAAACAGGCAAATGGCTGGTCATCAAAACTACTAGAAATGGCTGCTTTCAGTTACCCAAATTACCCAAAATGAAGCACTTGTTTTATCATGATTTGCAACTTACGATCACTCTCTATTGATTTTTCAGGCTGAAAGGTAGGATAGCAAAACATTGTCATTTACTCCTCTTCCCTCTGTCCAAAATTCTGTATCAGGTGGAAAACTTAGGGTACTTTTGAAATTGCTAGTGCATGGTATGAGCTTTTGAGTCCAAGACTTTGACAAAACACTTTTTACTTGTAATCAGTGGAATGCTGTATTTACCCCCCTTCCCCCACCTGTAAATTGTGTGTGCTAGTGAAAGTGATGCAAGGATGGATGATCTCTATATTTAAAACTGATCCAAAGAGAGAAGGTTCCATACTTAGCAATTGGCAACTTCAGTATTATTCATCAGAGTGAGCAACCATGAGTTTTGATCAATGGTCATAACATTCTTGGGAAAAATTTGAGCTTTTACTCATCTAAGTAACCCTTGTATGGTCATCTTCTCCAATATCAAATACTTTAAGTATATTCAAATAATGCAGGTAACTCTTTTTAAATTTAAGCCATCTTTTCTCACCATTTTTGTCACTCAGGAATAAGTGTTCCTTTCACATTATTAATATTTCAGCTTTGTATACATTGTATTCAGTATAAATAAACATAGTATTATATGACTTTAGTATTAATGTAATGGTTTGCAACAACGGCACAATGGTATAGTGACACTCGTTTCTATTAATTTGTTTAAAAAAATCCCATTTTTTTGGACAAAGCTGTTTACTGAAGTCATAGGCAGGGATGGTCTGCAAAGATTCAAAGTTTGCCAAAAGTAAGGGAGGTAAAGAGGTACAGAGAGGGGGGACAGAGCCCTAGGGATGTTTCCTTCTAACTAAGATGAGGGGATAATATTGAATGTCCCTTCACACCTTTCACCACACAAGACCTCCAAAGTTATAGTTTTAGACCTGCCTGTTTTTTATGTTATTTGATAGTCCATGGTCCAAGTATCATGTTTTACTTGGTTTTCCTAGTTCTCTACCGATGTTTATCTACAGCTGACCCTTGCCTTTTCATCTGTGGGTCTGATAGTTTGTATGTTGGAAAGGTCACATATATCATCACCTATCCAAGACTAAAATAGAATCTCAGAAAAAACTTATTGGATTAAAAAATAAAAGTGTCCCAGGATGATCCTTATCATTATGGTTATGTGTGGATGTAGAATTCCATGTTGAATATAAAAGTATCTTACACAGTGATACAGTTTTTGACCTCTCCATCGATCATATTATTTTCTACAAAGCTTAGCTTTTGTTAACAAAGTTATCATCTTGAAAAGATAGGAAATTTATTCCATAGATTAAAAAATTGACTTAACCTCATCTGCCTATGTATGAATTTCTTTTGTAAAGTGAACAAATTTTTCTAATTATAAATCTATATAACAACAATAAAAACAAGAATACTACAGTGGCAGCTGTGGAATTACTTTTCTTGATTGACTGGAAATTTTGTAATTCATAAAACTAAAGATCGACTACCTAAAACTTTACATCCTGTTGAAAAGTTACTATCAGTAGTAGGACACCAAGCACCTATAATGTAAAAAATTTCAATAATTACAACGGCGACACAGTATCAGTATTCTTCGCCATTGTCTCTTTCAAATAGCCAATCACAAACCCTCACGATACATCCTCAACAGCTGTCTACCACACATACCCTTTCCTCTCAAGACTTTGAAGGAGATGAGCATAATCTGCTGTGACCTAATCCTCATCAGTCTGTAGTTTACTGCTTGAGAATCTAAATATCAAATTTGATCAAGCATAACCAACTTGAAACTGTCACGTTGGTTCCTCTACAAGTAAAAATGTATTCCACTCTTTGCAGTAAACATCTACATATTTGACCTCCAACCCCAGACTTTCTACTCTGGTAGGGGTGTCCAAGGTCCATTCATTTCCATGACCCAGTTGTCCCCATCGTCCAAATCCCCAAGTGTAAAGATGTCCATCCTGTGTTATTGCAGCAGTATGTCGTGACCCACAGCTGACCTTTTTGATGAGCGTCTCTTCTTGAGGACGCATGTCAAGAATTTGAGGTGACATAAGAAATGTGATTGGACTATTGTCTTCAGTTGATATCTTGTTAGATCTGCTCATATGTTGATCCTACAAAAATAAAACAGAAAAAGTGACAAAACTACACAAACAATATCACCTAGCATGTGCACTCTGTAACAGGTGCAGCTTGTCCTCTGCCCCTATTTGACACAATCTTACCAGTGAGGGAAGGTGGGGTATGCCCTCTTGCATCTAACATCCCACCAATATGAATACTTATCTTCTTCCTACAAGATCTATTATATCAAGTTTTAAATCATGCTGTGACATTGCTTTTGAAGAATGCAACAAAGATACCCCAGTTGTGTTTGGTGTAACTGGTACCCAAGTTTGTTACAAGATCTGCACCCTAAAGTGGTCTATGCTTCCATTGTGTTCATACTATGTGAAAAGCAATTAACACATACTTGGCAGTAAAGTAATTGACTGGCTTGCAATAGCTAACCACAAATGTCACATAACTTTTTTGTGTTTTGGTATGTCTTGAACTGTCAATCAATTAATTGGATGTGAAACCAGACTATATCATGTGTGAATGTAGTGTGTATCATTTTCTCTCTGAGGCAATAGGATGTAGGCTCATCATGCAGAGAAGGAGGATGTTTCAAAAAGTAAGAAGGAAAGTTTCATCATGTGCAGCAACATTGGCATTTAATGTTAATGCCCCCATGCCATGCACAATAGTTACTTTTTTGATAACCAGTTTGTTTACTGTCATTGTGCCATGAGAAAGAATTCCACAAATAAATAGTTTATTTCAAACTCATCATTTGTTGAAGTTACATCATGCAATATAAAACATACATCATTTACATAGAAGGTCAAAGGTCAGTTGTACCTTTTCTACTTTCTTGCCTGCTGCGGACGGTGTATCCATGATGTCACCAATTGGACTGGTACAAATTTCCCTCCTGGTAGCACTCTCTGATTTTAAATGTTCAATTTTTGATGAGTTCATTAAAAATCCAAGCTGCCCACTTTCATTCCACCCCCAGATGTAAAGGTCATTGTGTTCTGTGGGATACAGTTTAATATCAGAGGAAAAAGGGTCACTATGATAAGAAATCAAATTTGTTAACACAAGCAGACAAAAGATTGGTACAATTAGCTGAATGCAAATATTTGATGTCACAATATTAATGTGTCTTCAAATGAAACGTCTGCATTTGGCAGAAAAGCACCTCTCCCCCTCCAAATCAAACTTTACAAGGTTAACACAGTACTGTAGAATACTCATTCCGACTGTAGAACATCATTTCGCATTTTGCAGTATGATGGTTAGAGCATTCCCACCACAAATACTCCCACAGTATCTTCTGTTTAAACCTTTTGACTTTCTTCTTTAATTGACTTCCTTTACATCTTACAGCATTCTACTTGCAGCAAGGGGGAGGAGTTTGACTCCTGGCCAGGTTATACTGAAGACTTTAAAAATGGCGGAACCTTCTACTCAGTGTAATCAATGGAGTAGGGAAACAAGCCAGCCAGAAAGAAGGCTTTGACCAGCCTGACTTAATATTGGTTGGGACCCAAGCAGTAAAACCTCTTGTAACTCCACATAATTGCAGTGCACAAGGGACTTATGCATAAAGACAGTCATACAGATTGGCTATCTTGCCCTTACTCACTTTTCAAAAACCTCTGTTCCCTTCTTATCACTGGGTACTGGCATCAAAGGTATCATAAAACTAATTCTTCATGCAAAACCTCCACTACAATGTTTATATAGATGAACCCAATTAGTGCTTGTGTTTAGTGATTGTATGCCACCATTACTGGGGTCCATCAGCCTTAAATTGTCTTCATTTACTGTCTACATGCATTTCAAACCCTAATTGTACAATGCTTCAGTCAAGAACCCATACAATATGAATTACAGCACAATATAAAATTCAATTATGATGATAAAAGACAGGAAAAAATAAATAGGCATGAGTCATATGCAGGTAAGGCACTAGCCTGCTGTAAGCAGGCTATTGTGTTTGCGTTTTAACCACTACATTCAAATATCAAACATGTTACTTTCGCTACTATTAATAATACTATGGGTCTTTCAACAGCTTCACTGTTGAACAGTTGACGTTTCCAACTACTAAGTTACCTGGCATAACTACAGTATTCAATAGCCTGCCAACTTTCTAGCGAACCTCACTTACGACCACCAAATATGACGTCACAACAAAAATTAAAATACTAAATTATATCTCGCATAATAGGTAATATTAATGCATCGAACGTATGGCCTGGTACACATTTTCCACCTACAAAAGCTAATTAGGTTGTTCGCGGTTCGTTGTATCAGTTGTATGCACCAAAAAAAGCCATTCATACTTGTTTCGTGCACCACGTGACCATCTCATGTTTACTAATTCGTCCCTCAAAATGCGGGATTCCTGTAAATGGAAACTGGACGAAGGTTTGCAGACTCTGTATATTATACTGTTTAGAGAGGTGTATTTTGATTTTGAGAGAGCGCCATCTTTGGGCTACAACAGAGTCTGCTCGGCAGGCTAGTAAGGCACACAAGTGCTACAAAACACATTTGGCTGGAGGCATGATTTTTGCAATCAGTATGTTATATAGGGCTTATCTTCCAGGGGCTATCACAAGGATCCTAAGGTAGGCCTCTGAACTCCATACCTGTAGGGTTTCCCACTCACGCTGTGATTTATATCACAATTTTATTGTCATTGACAACTCAATGAGACTCCACAAAAGAAGTTAGTTTTACAGGTCAGTTTCTTACCAGATGATTCAAACTGGGGCAGCCTTGGCCCTTTTCCCCAGTTATGGTTCACTGGTCTGTTTTCCCTCCTCCACTGCTTATGCTAAACAATGGCAGGACGTTACATTTTTAAAGAAATTCATAGTCAAAAGGCATGCTAAGACAGCTGCTGCCATCTGTCAAAAAGATTCACAAGACCTTCTCAACATATTGTTGCCAAATTATTGCTCCCAAAAATATCAAGATGTAAGCCCGCAGGAACTCTGCCTTTTTCCCTGGTGTTCACCCCCTTCCCCCAAAAGAAGAATGAAGACTTAATGATGCCACAACAAATAATGATCATGCAACTTATTACTGACCACTAACAGCTGCAGAATGCCATCCACCGCAGCTGATACCGGTGATCCGCAGAGCTGACAGCGCTTCAATCTCTGAGGGTCTATCCACTTTGTCCTGGACTACACCATGCCCAAGTTGACCACGGCTGTAGGGAAATTGATTGGAAAGTTTGGTTAATAGAACTAAAATGTTTGAAGTGAAATATTTTAGCCAGTAACAGAGTCAAAAAGAAATTATGTTGCTTGAAGCTCTGACTTCCAGGAGCCACTTTATATGGTAGTTAATTAAAACCATTTACAAGGGTAATTATGGACCGGAGGAGTTAGTACATGTCACAAGAGGACCCACTGGACAAATGCAGCCCCTCTGCAGCTCTCCCCACTTACTCCAAGAGTTCTTATCTGGATTTAAACTTATCTTATCCTTACTTGAGCAAAATAAACCTGGCAAGACAGCCACAGGATGGGATTTTTTGAGTTTCCAGGAGGTGCTGTGTTTTAGTAATGGGCATTGGACATAGAAGCATGAATTCCAATTTGTCAATCTCCTATGCTTGACAGAAGGATTATCAGTTCCCCAGTGCAACATCTGACTGAAGAGCTCTTTCCAAGTAAACTGATGTTCAGTAAGATTAGAATCTTAACTTCTGCATGTAGAAGTGGTCCTTTTGAAAAATGTTGCATAAAACCATCCAATTAGTAAGATTAAATGCTATATATTGTTACACTACCATGACTGTCATTGATACGCAATCCGAAAAATACATTATCACACTTTATATAAATGAATGAAAGTCTGTAGGAATTAAAGGAAAGCAAAGACCACAAACACGAGCTAAATTACTCTATGAAATGTCAATTTCAAACAAACTTAGACAAACAAAATTACAATATTGCAATAACTTTTCAGAGTAGAGAATATTGGCTATTTCTTTAAGGTAATGTTTCATATTACACTGTAATATTGAGAGGGGGAAGCAACCAGAAGGGGGAGGGAGCTGGGGATAAGGGAATGGGTGGAGTAAAGGAATGGGTACGATAAAAGGTACACAGAAGGGAACTGTACCATATGTTGTCACTTTAGTACTAATTGTTGCTGCAGTACAGATTTCACATGTTGAAGATAGCAATGTACAAATTTTCAAAATGTTCAATTTGGGTTCCATGGTAAGAATCTGTCTTGCATCAAAAAGTAAAAGGAAGCTATTTATGAAAGTGCACCCAAGTCAAAAAATTCAAAATGTATATTAAACAGCATGAAAAATTAGTTCTAGCAGTCCAATTCCACTCTTCATAGGACATTTTGGATCCGAGATATATAAAGTGTTGAAATTTATTTACTGTAAACAAATTAGTCAATAATTTGTGACTTTCTTATTCTACAACTCACATTACCTGCTTTGCTTCCCTTTAAAATTAAAGAAATGTTTTTATGACTTTTGTGAGTAGTACAACAATGACATTAGTTATTGTGCAATGTACCATATATTAATTTGAGTGAATAAACTTCAGCACTTTTGTATCCAAGATCAAGAATGTCCTAGGATGATGGGAGTTGGACTGACAGAATTTATTTTTCATTCTGTTTTATATATATTTGAATTTTTTGACTTTAGGTACACTTTATTTAAATACCCTTTCAAGTGTAACATACCTACCAGAACCAAAAGAATACAGAGATCCTCCTTTGGTGAGGAGCATAACATGTTCTTTACCACAGCTTATGACCTCTACTGGCATGTCAGAAAATAGCTCCTGGTAGATAAAACTTGCCTCATGCTGTTCCAGTTTACCCAGATGGCGATTTTCTACAGAGATGGCAAAAAACATTGAAAAATCATTATGTTTTCATTACTTCAAAGCCGAAATTATGATACCAGCGATTAAACAGGCCACCCACAACTTACCAGCTCAACATATGGATGGACTAATGGACAGAGGTACGAAAAACTATTGAAACTAATTTACAAGTGTCTGAAGGACCAACTTCATAGACAAATGGTCAGAGCATCGGACTTGCAGTCGGGTGGTCTGGAGTTGGAGACCTGGCGAGGTCATACCCAAGACTTCAAAAATGGAAACTACTGCCATTGTGCTTGGGGCTTACCATAGGCAATGGAGTAGGGAAAACAAGTCCATGAGCCATAACTGGACAAAAGATCATAGTGGGCTTGACCTAAGCCAATTGGTTAGAAATTGAGCTGTAAAACCATGAGACGACGATCCACATTGAGGAGTTGCTACCCTTCCTCATCAATTTTCCTGCACCAGTGTTAAACTGCAGATGCGGTAGGTTATTTTACTCTGCCAGGTAGCTACAGTGTTAATGCTGTATGCTGCACAATGAAAGAGAGCACAATAGTCTCCATGCAATGTCAATGAAACCCACAGCACACATATTAATTACTGTATGTGTCATACCTTTATATATGCTGAATGCATGAAAAGTCTATTGTCATTACATTTGTGTATGTGCACAATGCAGTGAATGTTCACTGTGCTGTACTAGTACAAAGCTAGTGTAGGAAATATTTTTTGTAGGGAGGAAAACACTAATGAACAGCCATTTTTGATGTACTGTCATATCATATCAGATCATGATACATGTCAGACAACGATACTGCAAGTCTCAATGTGGAACTGTCTTCCCATGCTCCGTCTAATTAGTAACTAACTGATGGAGTGATGAACAGGAGGACAAGTGGCTTATGGAACAAAATGAAGCATACAAAGAAAATAGAATTTCTCAGCAAGATTAGCTTCACTGGCTTGTAAAATTTCCCACAAGTTCCTGAAACAGATGACAGCATCACTTAACAAATAGTTAGAAATCACAAACAAAAACTTCAGTCTAAGAAAATGTGAAGATTTGAGACCTGTTGAAGTTCCAACAGGTTGGAACAAGTATTAGCAGTCATGAATAGGAAATGTTCCAATTACCTGTTAGAGTGATGAAAGTCAACAGGCGTCAACAGTTAACACCAAAAAAGCTTACAGGTTCCTGATGGTACTGTACCTGTTAAAATCCTTTTAAAACCTGTTGATTTTGTTTCCAATTACCTGTTGTACCTGTTAAAACCTGTTAAATTGTTTTCAACTGGAATTTTCTCGTGGGTAGTTAGTCAGCTAGATAGAGTTTTACAGCCCAGGTTCTAACCAATTTAAGTCAAGCCGACCACAGTTGTGTGGCCGGCTCAACTTTTTATGAAGTTGTGTCTCACTGGCTTGCTTTCCCTCCTCCACTGCCTATTATGCTGTGCACCAAGCACAATGGTAGTGAGTCCCATTTTTAAGCCTTTGGTATGACCCAGCCAGGACTGAAACTCCAGACCTCCCACCTGGAAGTCAAATGCTGCAACCACTTGACCATACAGCTTATAAGTTAAAAAAGATAAATTTGGGAAGCTGGTGGCTTCTTAAAATTTTCAACTGAAAAAGCAAAGTCTTAATTTAATCAGAAGGCAATAGGAAGCAATGGGTTTCTTCTAGTATTATTGAAAAAAACTTTTTAAGTGAAACTGCTTAACTACAGTAGGTACACATGGCCCTACATAACAGGCAAACCAACAAAGGATTGAGGAATTCCATCCTTCATATCCTTTCCCCTTTCCAAAGTTCAGAAAAACCTACGCAAGAAAGGATTTTCAAACACAACACTGAGCTCTTTAGAATACACTTGGCAGCAAATTCCTCTCTTCAGGACCCCAAAATGTTTAAAAACAGCCTTGCATGTTTAATTCTGTACCTACCTGATACAACATAGAAGATATCATCTGTGCCATCCAAGGTTACAATCTTTGATTCTTCATGACCTTTGAACTCAACTTTCACCTCCTTCAGTTGCATATTATCCTTCAGCATCAAAGGACCATGACAGGAAGATCCCAAAGCATAGACTGATCCTTGGTAATAGTGAACACTTTGTATATCACTGGCACTTGGAAGGCTCTGTAAACAAGTTTTTTGTTCAGAGAAGAACCCATTTATCTCAATCTTCTTGTCTGTGTATGAAAAGAAATCAGCTCTGTAGATATGTTTCCTTTTTGCTGAGGTTTCAAAAATACAGGGGTGGTACCTACTGGGGGCAGAGGGTGACACAAACCCCTTCAAGGAAGATTTTATGGTCCTCATTGGGAAAATTTTGTGATTTTGTTAGTGACCCACAGCCACAATGGGTATGCTAACTTGCAGTTTACATCATTCTAAGCAACAGCCAGTCAGTCTTCCCTAAATTTTCCTGATTATGCCCTGAAGTAAAGTACTGTAGACTTTCCAATAAATCCCAAATTGTTCAATATTCCTCAGTAAGAACGAAAAAAATATCCTTTCATAAAAGCCGAACACATTTATCAAAAACAAAGCTCACACTGCCAGGAATTGAATCTTTTGAAATCTTCAATAAAATCCACCATTCATGGACTGTTTTAAAAGACACATACTGTTTCGGACTTTATGCATACAGTTTTCAGATTTGGGGATTCTACGCTTGAAGGCTTCTCTGTCTAAAATGAAGATATAGCATTCAACTTTTGGCATGTAAAATATTTAATTTGACAGTACTGAGGTACAAAGCTTGCATGCACTATTGTGCATATTGCGTCACAGTTTTTGCATCTTCATCATGAATAAACATGAAGTACAGGGGGTATATACTGAAGCAAAATTGTGAAGCAGATCTGAAGAAAAAATAAATCTAATTTTCTCTTATTTTTGAGTGTTATTCCAAGAAAAATGTAGCCTGCCTGCTGTTAACATTCCCAGGGTGGGAGTGGAAGGGGGGCTCTTTTTGAAAAGTAGCTAGTTACTGTGTTAAATCATGTCAACATGAAAGTGAATATGGCATGCCCCCTAGGAGTTGCAACCAAATCTCTCATAGGGCAAACATCCATGTTAATCTGTGAAAGACAACAAAATCCTGTCAATCACCCACCTTAATCTTTTTGTTTAGATAAACTTGGACATGACTGAATAGGCAATTACTTGCCTGACTTCCTCAGTGCAGGGCACTGCGATGATGAGCCCTATTTTCTCCAATTCACATTGGGTAAAGGACAATTGGAAGGAAAATTGTTATAGCAAGGATAGCCATAAGCCTTTCTTTCAAAATACTTTTTTGGGGATTGCAGTGTAAGGTCAAAGGTCAAAATGAATGTCAAAGGTTAAATTTGCCATTTTCCAAAAAAAAAGTGTGTCAAGAATTCCTCCTAAATCTGTAACTTGGAAGTTGAAATCTGTGGGAAAATATATACTAGCATATATATTTGATGGCACAGTTCAAAGGTCACAAGTCAAAATTGTTTATACTTAGTGAAATTATTGGACTTTCAGTAATCCAGTTGTCTTGATTTAGTATTTTAGAATATTTATTTCACTGAAAGGTATGTAAGACGTATAAGGGAAATGACCTTTGCAGCTCCATGGGTTAAACTGTCTACTACTTCTCATATTGACAAAATGAGCAATTTAAAATCAGGTTCTGAATGAATCTTAAAGCAAGGTACTGTATGCACTTTGAGGATTAGTGCTGCTTTTTTTCTTATTTATTGTATTTTGCAATTTTGCATACTGTTCCACTCTTGACTCTTTTGTTCCCCTAAATCTTCTCTACTTAACCTGTTTGAAGTGTTGAAAACCTTCATTGTTCATGAAGGCCAGAGAGAAAGACTTGATTCTTACAGTAATGAGTACAGCAACTTATAAGGGTGATGACTTTGTCACTGATAGAACTCTAATATTTCTACTTTAACTGTCAACCATTAATCTGAAATGAGCTGGTACAGTCTTACAGTTATAATTGTAAGACACTTACAGACCCAAATCACAAGCTATTAGAAAGTGATTGCATAAGTGGCATAAGAACTTTAAAATCTTTGCATATCCCACCCACAGGTCGTATCCCTACAGTATTAACTTGAAGGTCCACTCAACAGACTGAAAAAAATTATACAAAAAGAAACATAGCATCCCTTGCTACAGTGTTTGTGCATTCCTTGCTAATGTAGCAAAGTGAGACAACCTATGCTGCCTTGATGCCCAGTTCTGAACACTTATAAAGAAACTTTTCTAGCTGCTATTTTGAAAACCAATGTCCAATTTGAATGGAAGTTGACAAAATTGTGTAGAGGTTTATTCTCTTTTCTGCAAAAGAAAGCTACATGCTTGCTTTAACTTCCCCCTTGAAAATATATCAAAAATACCTTCACATATGACACAGCAACTCCAGCCCAGTGCCAGAGAACCGAGAAAGATGTCATGACGAGGAACACATGTACAACGTTGAGGAAGAGACACAACTCGTTTTTTCTTCATTTCAGAGCTAACCAAAGGAAGTTGCCCAAATCCGTTGAAGCCACAAGAATAAACACTTTTGCCAACATATTTCTCAGCTGCCATGTGCCAAAGAGTACTGTACCAACACAAACCTCTAACTATTAAGTCTAGATATTCATGAAAAGAAAAAAATGTAAACCTTTCATGAGTGAATTAACTCCTAATATCAGCCTCAACTATTTTTACAATTCCACAGTACGTTTTTGCAATATCTACACATACGTACTGCAGAGTTAAATTATTGGTCTGTCACTTGCATCAAAATATAATAAATCTCCAGCTCTATCAGCACAATGTGAACTTAAAGGGCAAAACCTCTCACCCCAAACTACAATTTTGGTATGGGGATACCAAAATTCTCAAATGGGTCAATCCTTAGATTGACAGCTGATTCAAACAATGCAGAGTACCAAAGTTTATATTACACAGCATTAACAGAACTGGAAGTGTTTTGATTGTATAAATTGAGTGTTTCTTTACTCACCTTGATGCAATAAACTGAGATTGTATCTGGATGAGCATGAATTTCAGACAATTGTGGGAGGAGCTTAAGTAAGAAGGTTAGGAGAATTGGTACTGTTTATGGTGAGAGAACTGGGCCTTTAAGAAGCAAATAATGACTGGTACTAAAATAAGTACAGGGCCTAGTTCCAGTGGTTGGCTAATGTATGTACAAAACTACTTGGCAGGATGTCCAGACTGGGGCATTCATGGGTTATATGATACAGCTGGCTGGACTAAAACCACAGAATATGGAAGATACCAACCATTAACTTTCCCAAACTTCCTGGACTACTCTGGATTGTACAGTACATGTAGGCTTGTTGGCATTTTCATAGCATGGTCATCATTATAGGGAAGATTGTGTAATGATTAGGTATAAACAGTTATAATCTTGAGTAAAATAAATGTTAAGTATAACGCTTTTTCCAGTTAACCACAACTGGCATATCTCTCCCCTCCCAAACCATGCCCCTTCTAAAGCTGCCAACATCCTTCCTAACCTGTTTTTGGCTACAGAATCATTTAATACTGAAAATATTTGTCTAAGCTTGTCACATGTTATGCAACCATAAGTTTCCTTCTGATGCCCATAAGTCAACTGTGACAAATTTACATGAACACAAAGCATTATGTGTGAGGGCTTTGAGAGCTTGAATGTTGTCAAATAAATTTAAAACAAATGATTCAAGGACTGAACTTATGCTACAGTACTTGGTTTCAAATCAAGTTCAGCCAAAGTACATGTATGAAAATTCAATCAGATTAGGAGGGTGTATGCATACCTCTACTCAGAAAACAGAACATCTAACAAAGAAAATGGAACATCTAACAGGTGATCCACAATGCTAAGTTTACATCATTCAGCATTCTGCATTTTTGGAATTAGTTTTATTGGTAATACTGCTGTAAAATGAAACATTCTCATTTTGATGGGGTTTAAAGCTAAAAAAATGAAACAGTTGACAAGTCTGGAATACTGTATGGTACAAAAAGAACTGTATGTGAGGAATTTAGGGGTGTGGCTTGATGAGCACCAAGACATAAAGCAACATATTACCAAGCAATGTGCAAAAGCAAGGCAATGCACCTGAAAGCCATTGGCTCTAGGACAGCAACAAGTATCTTTCTACAGAAGCCTTGAACCAATAGGTTGGAAACTGGGCCAATTGAAAAGGGTAGGCCGTAGCATTATCTGATACTACGTATTCAGTCCCTTGTTTCAAAAGTTTTTACATTTTTATGCATTCTTAACGGACATTCTGTCTTGTAATTAGACAGGTAGCATCTTTGTGCTGTGATGTGGGGTTAAAGACTGCAGATACTTTGAAGTACTGCTCTGTTAGGTTTTCAATTAATTAATTAAAAAGGGTAGGCGGTTGCATTATCTGATACTACCTATTCAGTCCCATGTTTCAAAAGTTTTTACATTTTTATGCGTTCTTAACGGACATTCTGTCTTGTAATTAGACTCCATCTACCTAACTATCTATAGAAGCCATTCAGGGCTTATTGCATGCCCTTTTGAACATCAAGGCTGGACTATGGAAATAGTTTTTAAATTGGTGTTCCCAAAGTCCCCATAAGTAAATTACAAAAGATAAAAAACATGGCAACTTGTTGCTTGTAATGTATTACCCTAAAATATAGGATCATATTACAGTACCAACTACATTTCAACTGAGCACTGGCTCACAAAATAATTTGATGTTAGTAGTCTACCAATGTTTTCATAATCATGGACCAAATATATCTTAATGCCAAGCTGTAAAGAAAAGGCTACATTGACTATACAGTTAAACATATACAGTATGCTGATAACATCAACAATAACGTTAGCCTAATAATAATATAGCTAATTATGACAACAAACACTGCATCTTGAAAAGGATTTTGGAGACCAATACGAAGTCCCTGGGGCTGTCATAATATCAAAACCCATGCTTGAAACATCCATACTTAGAATACTCTTAGGTTTTGACACACTTTGGTGTGAATGGTAGACACTGGGCATGTTCGAACATCTAGAAGCATGGAACTTCTGAAACAGGTATTTGTCGGTGGACATTGAACTACAGGCCCGGAAAAATCATTACAAGCCATGTCATTCGCGGCTAGATCTAAGTTAGGCCTATGCCTAAGCCTTTCAAACGTTTCATATCCTTTCCGTATGAGAACATTTTCGTGGAAAGGGTACTCACGTTAGAGTAGTAATAGCAAAGGAGGGCAAGGTTTCAACTATCGTTTCCAGGAGTCGATTTCAATTCCAGCGGTAATTGACTAAAGGATCTATAGGATCATGTTCCGTTTACGTACATCTATACCTTCAATGAAAGCTTTTTAATCTGAACGTTGAGCCTTTATCCACTTGATATTCTGGTCGATGTATCAGGGAGCATATCCCAATTAGCAGGTGTATTACTGCGTCCGTTTGTTCGCCCTCAGATAGAGTCCTTAAAAGGGCTTATGATATTCTGCGAAACGAAACGAAACGAAACGAAACGAAACAAATTAGTTAAGGCCACCCATGGAATAGGAAGCTATAACGGATAAGAGGATCGAGGACAAAAATCAATCGTTCAAAGTAGTCCTAGGTTTATGAACATATTTTTTGCTCTGTTTCGCAAATTATCATTAGCGCGGTGGGCTATTGATATTCTGCGAAACGAAACGAAACGAAACGAAACAAATTAGTTAAGGCCACCCATGGAATAGGAAGCTATAACGGATAAGAGGAGGACAAAAATCAATCGTTCAAAGTAGTCCTAGGTTTATGAACGTATTTTTTGCTCTGTTTCGCAAATTATCATTAGCGTGGTGGGCTATTGATATTCTGCGAAACGAAACGAAAAAATTTCAGGCCACCCACCTCGAACAGGAAACTATAACGGATAAGGGGAGGACAAAAATCAATCGGATCAAAGTAGATAGGCCTAGGCCTATGAACATATTTCTTGCTCTGTTTCGCAAAATTTCATTAAAATATCATCAAAATATCATGAATATAATGGTGTTTTTATAATTTGCGAAACAAAATGAAACAAATAATGTTACCGTGGAAGTCACGATCTGTTTCATAAGCAATTGACATAGCGGGTAAGGGTAGGCAAAAATTCAATCAGTCATCAAAGCCTATTTACAGACTTTTCACACAGTACTAATTAAAGCTGTTGTAGGAAACTCTTGCATATACGGGCGCAGCAATCCACCTACACCAATACTTAGAAACGGAATTATCACGGACTTTACGCCGGAGAACGCTCTCTTTACAATGGGATAAGAGGTCAGATATAGCTATACAATCCTCGACAAAAATGATGCGGGGACAAAACAAGCAATACAATTAGCAATGAACGGATCACCATCCCCCCCCCTCCCCCATTCAATGTTGCAACAGCCCAAGACGTCCTGAAACTTCAACATTGATACGGGGAGCGGGGTTTGTCCCATGTATTTTTGTCGAGTATTGTACTTATTATAGCAGAGGTATCAGGAAACGTTAACCTTTATCAGGCTCACAATTCACATGCCTTTATACAATACACCAATTAAAGAGGTTTGCCTGTATATCGGAACGATTGCTTGGCGATCCTGAGAATAGAGGAAGCTAATACGAACGCGCACTTAAAGAAATAATTATTCCACAGAGATACAGTGAAACTTTCATGAAAAATAGAAAACAACTTACAAATTTGGAGATGATTTTTTTATTAGTAGGTCTACCCGATATTTGATCTACAGTTTTGAAACATATACAAGTTTTTGTTGAGCATAAATGTAATATTAGAAAAAGAGAATGATCTGATTAATGGGAAGGATTTAAAATCAGATCTGAATTCTCTGTACGCCGTGTGAAGGCGGCTAGAATTATTACGTTTCGTTTCGCAGATTATCATTATACCCCACCACGCTATTGCTATTTTGCGTAACAGAGCAAAAAATATGTTCATAGGCCTAGGCCTTCTTTGACCGATTGGTTTTAGTCCTCCCCTTACTCCGTTATAGTTTCCTATCCCATGGGTAGCCTAAACTAATTTGTTTCGTTTCGTTTCGCAGAATATCAATAGCCCACCACGCTAATGATATTTTGCGAAACAGAGCAAAAAATACGTTCATAAACCTAGGGCTACTTTGACCGATTGATTTTTGGCCTCCCCTTACTCCGTTATAGTTTCCTATTCCATGGGTGGCATAAACTAATTTGTTTCGTTTCGTTTCGCAGAATATCAATAGCCCACCACGCTAATGATAATTTGCGAAACAGAGCAAAAAATACGTTCATAAACCTAGGACTACTTTGACCGATTGATTTTTGTCCTCCTCTTATCCGTTATAGCTTCCTATTCCATGGGTGGCATAAACTAATTTGTTTCGTTTCGTTTCGCAGAATATCAATAGCCCACCACGCTAATGATAATTTGCGAAACAGAGCAAAAATACGTCCATAAACCTAGGACTACTTTAACCGATTGATTTTTGTCCTCCTCTTATCCGTTATAGCTTCCTATTCCATGGGTGGCCTTAACTAATTTGTTTCGTTTCGTTTCGCAGAATATCATAAGCCCCCTAAAAGGAGCACTTTTTTGATATGTTATGGAATGAGCTGGAGTTTTCTGTAAGTTTCTTCTGAAAGTATATCAAATGAAGTACCATTGGTGAAAAAATGGGCTTAATTGAAGCAAATTTGTGGAAATTATGGGCCTTAGAAGCTGGCGGAGGCATACCGAGATTTTAGTGAAAAACAAGGCTTGGAAAAGGTGGTTTGAACTTTGAGGTGAAATAGCAAAAAATCTTCACGGTCATGATATGGTAAATTGAAAGTGTCATGAATGGCCAACTTGTCAGCTTTCATATGAGGGGTAGCTTGACCCTGGCGAAAACTTCGACAAGCTTTTAGAGGCCCGTTTACTTTTTGAATTTAGTGTGAAAGTCAATGGAGGAATTAATGGGGATATGCTCCCATCAGGCAACCGAGGGCGCTTTGAAATAATTTGACTCACATAGACCTTATGCTAATTAAAGAGAGGGCGCTTCAAAACTGCAACCTGGGAAGGATGATTCCCAAGTACATGACCACATACGTAAATGGTTACCACGGAGATGCCATTTTCATAATTGTGTCATAATTGTGAATTGGAAGAGTAACGGAATAATCCTTCCCACAATGCACTACCGGAGTTAGGTCTAGATGGCATAAGTAAGTTCTGTTACAGTTGTGCAATTGCCAACAATCCAACCAGTCTGAAGCAGACACAGAATTCAGCCTCACATTCAGCCCCACATTCAGTCTCACATTCTGAAGTTAGCCCAGGATTCAGCCTCACATTTGGCTTAGTTCAGGGTCTTGAGTCGTTGAGTGGCAGAGTGGTCTTTTCTAGCTGCTGTGCACCAATGTGATTCACATGTGCATTGGTTCAAACCTCGCTGGATTTACATGGGTTTTCCTCCGGGTATCTCTGACCTTCTTCCCAATCAGCTTTATGCCTGCCATTAGGCTAATATCGGTTGTTAGAGAAACTCGAGTTCACACATAACGCACAAAAGTCGTTTCAGTCGATGACGAGTCACACAAAGGGACCCACCCGTAGAGCGTTTGACTTTCATTTAGTCACACAACAATACTGAGTTAAAAAAAAAACAGTTTTTAACTTCAAGGTAAAATTTTTCTCCGTCCTTTCAATTTCCAATGCAGAAAATTTTGTCTTTTCATCTGTCAGAGCCTGAGTGCACCAAATTGCACTTTTTCAGGACATTTGAAAATGCAAAAATTTTTAATAGAGGAGGGGACACCCTCATATACCCCTTCTTCAGGCAGGTGATCACTCTTCAGACCCCCCCCCCCTTTGGAAAAAATCCTGGATACGCCTCTGGAATAGCAACTAAAAATGAAAAGATGACTATGCCATTTTCTTAATTCTTTTTTTCTTTAACTTCTTTTGCCATACTATTACTGCTACTAATATTTTACAAGCTGAAATATATATTTCACCAATGCGATCTGCTGTTAAAATTAGCAATTTTTCGCCACCGGGAATAGGATGTTTCCTCCTGTATCAAGACTCACCCGCCGCCCCAAATCAGTAATGTTTCACTTTTGTCCTACGTTTGCCCTACCCTTGCTAAAAATGCTTGTTGACGGGCTTGCTTATGCAGGCCTGGAAAACGCCATATCCGACTATTAAAGGGATCCACAATTTTTCAGATTTGGTGGACGATGCACGCTGTTTATCAAGAAATTTTCTAACTGGATAACGATAGCCCTAATCACTACGTTAATCCCTAGCCCTAAGAAAGAATACAATCGATACAATACAATGGCAACAGCCAATCAGGAAACACCCCGTTAAACAGTGCACATCTAACCGAGAAATGGCAGTCCTAAATAGGATTATCATCGGTTCAAATTCATCTGAAGTACAAAGGGCTAATTAATTTATTAATCAAAACTTAAAAGTATGCTCGCAGAGGAATTAAGTTATAACGGCTGAGAACGAGAGAGAGAGAGAAAGAACGACTTTTACAGTGAAGGATAACGGAAGTTCTCTGTTACCTGTTTCGGAGCGATCGCGGTGCTGCACAGAAAGGAATATAGCGCAGAGGAATTGTAATATTAAATTTTCTGTACACTCCGCGCCAACTGATGGTGTTAATGACTTCACTTAGATAGTCTTTTTGGTATCATAAAACATTTTGTAGCCCCAGCCAAAAAAATGCCTGTCCCTGTCCCTTTTGACACTGTACATGAGTCAGACTGGATCCATCCTTGATCATCGAACTTTTTTCCATAAAAGGAACATCTTTATTTACAACATGAACATATATACATACTGAAGAAAAGAAGAAAAATAAATATAATATTTACGTTATTTAAAGTACGATTAATTCAACTGTCAAAGCATTTTAAACAGAACCAAGGCTTATCTTGCTCTAAAAACTAAGTAACTTCTGACTTTTGACATTTCAATTTGATAATACTGAATAAAGTGAATCCATTGGTTTCCATTGGATTCAATCGTCAAAACAATAAATATGTACTTATATATAGCACAATAAACTTAAAGTCGGGGCTGAAGGAACACGATTACAAATCAAACGTAAGAGATAAATCTGTGAACACGTAGTCGCCACAAGTATAGGGTAACAGGTGAGAAATTAGCACATCTCAAAAGACATAAATCTCATGTATAATTGACCCGACTTGAAAATTGACCTCCCATATCAGACCTGTCGCCTTACACAGGGTATCCTCTCCTTCCAAAAAGAAATTCGCCTTTGTAGTAGTCTACAGTCAGTCCCGGCCTGAAGAACTGAACAAGTGACCAGCTAGGCAAATTCAGCGTAGAACTGCTAGGTTTGTTTGTAATGATTACTCGTTCCACAGTAGTGTTTCCGAAATGATGAAGGATTTATGGAGGGATGGCCTTAATAATGATAGAAAGTCTTTATATAGGCGTGTTACCCTCCACAAAGCCAGGATACTGGGCCTGTAATTGGCATTACCTACTGCCAGACTCCTACAACCGGTCCACCGGCCTCAGTTTGATGAATCTCAACCCAAATAGCTACACAATCATCCAGGCAAACAAGGGGGCTATAAATTTAGCATTTACCTCGCACCGTTAAAGATTGGAACCTCCTTCCCCAGAATGTTACTGATATCAGGACCTCAAGTTATTCAAGAACACTGCCTAACGTGGTCCCTCAGTCGGAGGACTGGCCGCAAGCACTGATCACCCCCTGTGCGTTTGACTCCACCTGAAGTGTTGCACAGTATATGCCCAGATCCAGGTCCTCGTCCTATCAAAAGAACAAATTCTCATATCACACTCAACTCCCTTCATTAAGAAATCTCGGGCTACTGTAAAATTTATTTTTTCGTTTTTGTAACTTTTTTTATATTTTTATTTAACTGTTTATTTTATTGTATTTTTTTAAGTTTAAATTTCGTTTTCCGAGTTTTTTTCCTTTTTGAGGTTTCCTAGAAGGAAGAACTTTATTTTCCTACTGAAAGAATATATAGTTACATAAAACAGTTAAAGAGTAAATGTATTTGCAGTTAATTTCATGTTTTTACAGTTTGATTGATAAATATACATTTTAACGTTTACGGAAGACAAGAAAAATAAACATTCTGTTTTTTATTTGTTACACTGATTTAATTTTTCGTTTTTCTAGTTTCTTGTTCGCTTTCCGAACTATCTTCATTTTTTTTCGTTTTTCGAGCTTTCCTTTTTCTTTTCTATTTGTTTTTTCTAACTCTTTTTCGTTTTTCCATTTTTTAAATTTTTCCTGACTTTCTTCGTTTTTCCCGATTTCTGTGCCCGTTTTTCTGACTGTATTTTTTTTTTGTTTTATTTTCCTTACCCTTTTTCGGAGTTGACTCAGTAGATGTTTCAGTTTCACTGAGTTTATTCTCTAATTGTATCCTCAATATAAGAGACTTAATATATAACAATATTTACAAAACAGGATTTGAAAAGCATAAGCATAAGACAAAAAATGAGAATAAAACCAAACATGAATTAATAAATAACCGAGAAAAAGATAGGGAAAAAGATATATGTGAAAATACATTACAAACTAAGAAATAACGGCAAATCCCAATTAGCATGGATATCCAATTGACAGAAAACACAACTTCTTATTAGAAAAAGTTAAGGCTTCAACCTTAAGTTCAGCAATGGTACGGTCCAAAACTATCGATAACTTCCCCTCAGAATAAACTGAAGAACCAATGTGGAAGAGCTGTTTCATTTTTAGGGCACTGGAATTTCTTCTATAGGGTTATCCTGAGAACAAAGAGTACACATTCTTTCATCAAACAGAATATTCTGATATCTTCCAACTACTGAGGGAGTTTTGCTATCACTGCAACGAATCTGGACAAGTTAAAAAAAGAAAGGGCGGTGAGGTATTTTTCTAATTTCCAATCGGTTTTAAATATTCGATAATTTTACCCCCCATCATGCAACACTTCGGTATTGGGCTAGCGTCAATTTGATTATGTTTTGGCGTAGCGCCATCATAAAAATCGTTCAGGGTACCGCGTAGTTTTGATTGGAGAAATTCAGTTGTTATGGTCCCTGCGGTACATCGAGAATGTCTTCCAAACGGTCGCTTTACAAACCAGCGCCGACGTCAAATGTGAATACAGCTGTAAGAAAAGATGCAAGGTATCGCCTTATTCGATATCGTAGTTAGAAAAGCTAAGTAAAAGAAAACCTGTTACACTACTAAGCAACAGAAATACTAGCATATAGCCTACCGTTAGGAAATAACGATACATGAGTAGCCTAATGTTACCGGCTTAATGACTGTCAAGTTTGTGCAGCTTTGAAAATTGAAGTTTGAGCTGCGAATATAACGTTCGGTATAGTAGGCTGTGTATCATCAATGACCTAGTACGCCAACTCGTACATTAGATGTTGAGTGAAAGAGCCAGGAAGGGGTTTTGTTGCCCGGGATCTAGCTGATCTAGCCTAGGCCTAGGCTATATAGGCCTAGGGGGGCCTAGGCCTAGCCTGTAACTTGTAAGGTGTCGCCAAAAATTGAAGCAACAGAGCTGCCATATTAGCTTAGTGAAATGTCCCCACACCAAAACATCCCTGCTGTTGGTCAAAATGTTCCCGTACCAAAACATCCCCGTCATAGGCCTAGGCTAGGCCTGTATTACTATTATTAGCCCTTGAACAGGGCTGTGTGTTACATTACATGGCCTAAGCTCATTACACTCCACATCACAGCCCTTGCCCTGCTAACACAAAAAATCCCATCACTAGCCGACCTTGGCAAGGGTTGTCATCTCTCACGTTCACAAATTCCTGTTTTCTCACCAAACTTTACACAGATGACCTCTGGCATCGCATCCACCTTTCTGCATAAGCTGTTCACCCAGACTCGATGTAATAATGGTGTATTTTGCCTCGAAAAATTGAACGTAACACTTACTCAATGCGCCATGTTTGCAAGCTTTCGAACGACTAAGTAGTCGGTCTTCGATCCTACTAAGCCACGCGCTGACACGCCTGGCTATGCCTTGTGTACCCGGGCATGCGCTGACACGCTGGATGTTAATTTAGTTAATGCTGGTATTGATTTCATTAAGTGTTATCATTAATCATGTTATCATTACTAATTAGGAAGTAAAATACAAAGAACCATTGTGCCAATTTTTTACTTTTGTTGGCAAAATGTTGCTATTCATTACACATGTTAGAATGGATCCGTGAGTTTTCCACAAGTTCTGCGAAACGCCATGCGCTGTCGTACAACTGAGTTCCATGCGCTGCTGTACAAATTGTACGGCAGCATGTGGAACTTGAGACAGGGTGTACCAGCGCGTGTCAGCGGGTGCCAGCGCGCGGAATAGTAGGACCCGTCGTCTTTGTGATATCCACTTTGGGGTCAAAGGTCATACCAGGGGTTTCCACTTATTCAAAAAGTTTTCACACTTAGAGAAATTTTGACAATGTTTCAACAATTTCAAAAACACTTAAAAGCTTCAAATACGAACAAACAACAATTTTTCATATGAAATTTGCATTCATTAGGTGGAATGATCGTTAAAGTTATCGAATTGGTGAAATGGTTACAACGTTCTAGGAATGATTTTTGACTATTTGCAAGTTCATGTAGAAACACTTATTGTAGGAGGGCTCATTCAAACGAAGGAGTTTCTAACCAGAATGGAAGTGTCATTTTTCTGCATTTTGACCTCAGACTGTCCATAACAGCCGATTTATTGGTAACTTTTCAATTGAAAGTCACTTACACATCATTTTGTGGTAATATAAGTTCGATGTGTGTAATATTTACCAGTTTAGAACATATTTTGTTCTTAAAGCCTAATGACAGGTTTTTTGCGTTAGCGGGGCAAGGGCTGTGATGTGGAGTGTAATGAGCTTAGGCCATGTAACGTAACACACAGCCCTGTTCAAGGGCTAGCCTGTATAGGCCTAGCCTACTGTAGGCCTAATATACTGCAAAAGGAACTGAACTGTTAGTTGCAATGATTCAAGTTGTTTGTTAAACAAGAGAACTGAACAAAGAACAAAGAACTGAACAAATGAACTGAATAAGAATTTGTACCTATTACTTGAATGGTTATCATGTATTGTGGAATGTTCATAACATCGTAAACAAAGGTTGCTTAAGCAATAAATCCATCTTTTCACTTATTATTGATAGACTATTCCTACAGTAAATCCATCCATTCAGTTTCACCTAGGCTATATCTTTTCCTTTTTCTAATTCATCTCTCACGTTCCCATCTTATGTTACCACTGAAATTTCAATTTTCAATTGGACATTCAAATTCTTTATGCGGGGACATTTTGGTATATCATATAAAATATCACAAGGACGTTTTGGTAAAAAGCAGGGACGCTTTGGTAGCAAAAAAGCGGGGACATTTTGGTTTGGGGAAATTTCGACTGGATACCCCATATTATGTGTGGCAAGTGTCGTGCACAGTGCCACTCTCCACACAGTAAGATAGGCAATTTGATATGATGGCTTGATAATTTGACCTTTTGGCTTGCAATAAGGCCAAATATGTTGCGGAATGTGCTCATTTTCAACAGAAAATGTCAATTACCTTAAATAATGAACAAAATCATGTCATATTGAATGCAAAACTTTCACTTAGTGCAGTTTGTGGTGGATTGAAGAGTCAGTCCTCTTTCACAGTGACAACTATAAGTGCAAGTTCAATAAAAGGTGATGGTGTTGGGGGGGGGGCCATTGAGTCTCATCCTATAAATTCGAGCCCACATAGTCGCCCACACAAAC
Source organism: Holothuria scabra (assembly GCA_037179385.1). NCBI lineage: Eukaryota > Metazoa > Echinodermata > Holothuroidea > Aspidochirotida > Holothuriidae > Holothuria > Holothuria scabra. Next base: position 41,987,147 of record CM074194.1, read on the forward strand.
CCCCCCCAACAAAGTCTCCCCTGACAACTCCACCCCTCAGTTCATACTGGCCCTCCGACTTCAGATACTTTTTTAAAAGAAAAGTGAATGGGGTGCCACTGCCCTTATACTCCGACACCCCTATGTTCCAATAATCTCCATATTCATCAACGATCGAGTTGTCGGAACATAGGGATGTTGGAACAAGGCCTGTATTGGAACGTAATGGATTTGTCGGAATTTAGGGATGTCGGAAAATAGGGCTGTAACCAACTGAATTAAACTTCACTCCTTAAGTCAAAGTCAATAAACCACACGACGTAACCAACTCTTTCTCAGATATACTGTTGAATATTTCACTGTCCAAGTAAAGAGAGGCCTGCAAATTAATAGAATGAGCCAAATGCTGATGCTTAATTGTGGTCAATAAACCACATATCAGAGGAAGATCCAAGGGGGCCCCCCTTTTTTCGCCAAAACATATGGAAAATTAGCACTACTCCCTCACACCCCTGCTTTCTTTTAAGTCAACCCCACCTTTTGGAATATCTGGATCTTTGCCTGTATAGTGGCACAGTGGGGGCAATGATGCAGTCGCTCAAGTCACCCCTGCTAAAATTACCCCTGACAAAGTAGTCTGCTTGGCCAAAAAATCCTCCCATAACAAAGTTGTCCGTAACGAAATGGCCTTAGTCCTGATAAAGTCGAAGGTCCCTAAAGAAAAATGTTAAAAAAATGGCCTCTCACACATAAACCTATATGGGGTTCCTCACGGGTAAAGCCCCCTGTTGGCTTGGGATTGTACCCTAGGATATGCCCACAGTATTCACCCTGCCTGTCGTAAACTAAACTGGAGGATTTGTAGTTGTACCCCATTTGACCTATATGACATTTATATCACATTCATGTTGGTGTGTTGTTAAATATCTAACTAACTAACCCTTATGGGTAAGCCCATACCGGTGGGGGCATTTACCCAGATTGATTAGGGGCCCATATTTGTAGCACACATGCAAGAGGGATATTAAAGGATTGAATTTGACCAATATTCTCATACACACTATCAGTTGTTTGAGTGAGCCTTAGAACTAGTTTCTCATGCGTCATTTGGATAAACTTAAGGGGGTGCCCATGGGTCTCCTATAATATAATCCCGGGTGCAATAACATATGGACCCTTAGGGGCTATGAAATGAGTCCTGTAAGATTGCCTTACAAGACTGTTACCACAGATTAGACAGATTTAGCCTCAGGGAAACCTGACTTGTCCAGCAGAGGATTCTTTCCAAGGTCAGACTTTGTTAAGAGGCGAGCTTGTCAGGAGTGACTTTGTAAATGGGTGTCTTAATTTGTGATTAGGGAGACTTTGTAGAGGAGCATACAATTGTGGGAGGATTTGCTGAGGTGCCTTGTCAGAAAGAGCATGAACTTACTCCCATTTACAAGGTAGGCCTACCATGATACCAGCACAGGTGTCAATGTTTCTAACTTCGTATACTTGTAATCTGTTGCTGCATAATTGAAACTAAAAGCAGCACATGATCTCGGCATTTCTGTTGTCTTCAATTTAGGTTGCATACGATGTAAACATTTCAGTCAGAAAATCAAGAAATTTCTGGTTTAATAGTTTGTCAGTTGCCGCTCAGTGCACATACGGCTATACCAATCAGTAAAGTTAATGAAGTGGCCGAATGTTTTGTCACCTGCAAAATGGCCACTGCAAGACTTCTGGTTGCTTCATTTTGTCAATATGCAGTTACCTGCACACCCTACCTCCAGGTATGTAGATCAGTGGGTGCATCAAGGGGTCCGTTAGTTTCCCCCCTCGGTAGTTTCCACCCATTACTTTCCGCCCCTAAAAATCTTGGGGCAGAAAGTATTGTTTGAACTTACATGTGTTAAAAATAAGTTTTAACTTCAAATTCCAATTCCCAAGTATAAGACCACTATGAAATTTGTGGATAGGCCTAGGCGTAAAACTTTTTCAGCATCCTCATCAAAAAGAATGAATTGTATGACCCTTTCTCTAAACATCAAGTATAGTCACGGACACGGACTTATTTTTTTTAGGTATAAGTAGACCGTCTGTCTATAGGTAAGCTTATGCTGAATGTGTGAACAATTGTTCACAGCACTGAATACCATATACCTGTACGTAAGTACTGTATGTATCAGTATGCTTAAGTCTACAGTGAGAATGTTGCTTGGAAAGACGTCAACATGGCAGTAATAGGTGTGGCATTGAATAGTAAAAGACATCGATGAAGTTTGGAACTTAAAAAAAATGTTGATAGAATCTTCATTTGACAAAAGTACCACTGATATCACATTCCATTCCATTACTTTCCGCCCCCCAAAAAGAGAGTTTCTGCTAAAAATACAAGGGGCGGAAAACATCATTCTTGAGGGGCGGAAAGTAAAGAGGGCGGAAACTAACGGTAACCGTGCATCCATAGTAAAGTGGTTGGTTCAAAGTTTGAACGGGTTCTAAATTCCAACACTTCAATTAAATGATTTTGTATTCACTGATCGATGCAAAATAAAATCAGTTTCACCTGCCATTTGGAGCCACAAGTATTTCTTAACAGTATTTTAATTAATTGAAGAAAATACTGTCATATGACTGATAAATGAATGATTTTAATGAGGTGTTCGAATTTAGAACCTGTTTGAACTTTGCACCAACCCTTATACTAGGCCCTAGGCCGGGCCAGTTACCGTTAGTTTCTAGACTCGTTAGTTTCGTCCCCTTAAAACGTTAGTTTCTTCCCCTACTCTTTTTTGATGGGGAATGATGTGATATACCTTTGGTAGCGTTTCTTTGGGAACATTTTTTATTCATATTTTGTAGAAAGTTTGTCAAAGTACAATTTTTATTTAGATGTCTACCTAACTAGCTTTTGTAATCATGTGGCCTACCCTGCCTAAGGTTAGACCAAGGCTTTAGGCCCTACATAAATTTGTCATTTGAGGCATACACAAATCATGACGTCAAAAGTCCTTAAGACTTACTGAGTAGCCTAGCATGTCTGTTTTGCAATTAAAATAATACCTTTCTTAAATTTCAACAATGTGAACAAAATTTTCCTTGATTGAAATGTAGGGGAGGAAACTAACGTCTTTAGGGGAGGAAACTAACTTTTTGTAGGAAAGGAAACTAACTGACCCTGGCTGGGTCTAGTCTGCACCACAGGGGTTCAAACATTCTGTACATACACTGTACACTTAATATATACTAACAAGGTGGGACACTCAACACTCACTTGAAACCTACACACAGGGAGCACACATGGGCCTACTAATGATTTTAATGAGGTGTTTGAATTTAGAACCTGTTCAAACTTTGAACCAGCCATTATAGTTAAAGTGAAAGGATGGCTGTTACGAACCAGACAGTTATAACCTGCGCAGCTGTTGATGCATCCTTTATCGCTCCATGTATGGGATAATACGTAAGATATCCCAAAGAGGTGCGAAAGTGCAGGGTCCAGGCGTATAATGGATCCCTGGTTTGTAACAGCCATCCTCTCCACTTATTTCCAAACGTCCAGCTTTTGGAGGAACTTTGCTCATGTTCGACAGTTTCGGTAAACACGTTAGAAAATTTGGATTTAAATGAAAAATGGATCTTCATACCTCAAATTTATTACCCCTAAAAAACCATTGAATCAGTCAATTTGGAAAATTATCATTGGATACCAGGAATAGTTTGATGCAATTCGTAAACTTAGACCTCAGTGTAGAAGTGCTGGAGAGTACTGTCGAGAGTATATTGAGAATCGTTGACCCAGAACTATGCAAAAAAGGTTTCTTAGTAATTTTTACTCTTTTGAAGTGGTATTAAGGGAAAAATTTTATCCGAGGAACATATAGATGTTGTTCAAGGTTCACCTTGAACTTCTGACGCGAACTAACGAAGTCTTTTGAGGTTTGCAGCAAGGCTAAAAATGTCAAAGTAGGCCCAGGTGTGCTCCCTGCATGTAGGTTTCATGTGTTGAGTGTCCCACCTTGTTAGTGTGTATAGAACGCTTCGAACACCATGAAAGTATCATGGCATTGTGTTACTGTGACTTGTTGGTCAATTAATGTCTTTCACTGTACATTGTGTACTTGCCACATGTTTTGTATGCAGTGACTAACTCAAGATGCACTCACATAGGGCCTACAGCCTATATACACTAAATATATAGTGACTGACTCTATGATCTTGACTTGGATGGATCAGAATCTTGAGTCACAGCATACAAAACTTAAACTGTAGCACGTACAGGATGTATAAACACATCTTAATTGATTGACGCATGGTAACACAATAATATATATAGCTTATAGGCTACTGTAGGCTAAGCCTATACTGACAACACTGGTCACTCAAGTTCTCAACACACAAAACCTAAAACCCGTAGAGCACACCTGGCTTTTTTTGACATTTTCAGCCTTACTCAGTTGATGCATACAAACCTCAAAAAAAAAACTTTGTTAGTCATGTCAGAAGTTTAAAGGCCTGATCCTCTCACCCCAAACAGTTATAATCCTCCTTACCTACTTACTTTAGCCCCTCCCACAATTGTTTTAAATTCATCCTCATTCAGACACAACCTCAGACTTCAAACAAGACCTCAGTGTGTAATCAAAAACACTCTCAATACAGAACAGGTAAAGAACAGGCTGTGTTATATGAGCCATTGTACTTACATTGTTTGAACTAGCTGTCAATCAAAGACTGAGCCAATTGAGAATTTCTGTTCATCCCTACAAAAATTGTAGTCTGGGTTGAGAGTATTGGCCTTTTGAGTTGAACCTCAAACAGCATTCATCAGTTTGTTAGATACAATTTTTCCCTTACGCCTAATATCACTTTGAAATGGAAAAAGTTACTGGGCAATTCCACGGTAACGCTGTGACGCTTTGGAAGCAAAATTCACATTTCAAGTGCAAATAACTGAAAGAGCTTTAATGTTGGGAACAAACTTTTATTTCAATTCTACTCCTACTATCACAAAGTTAATTTAGAAAATGTCTTTTCTTCAAAAAGTGCCCTAAATATGAAAATATGAATATTAATGACTGTGGTAACGCCATGATGCTGAAAAGGACATGCATTTTTGGACCACTCACAAATTGTTAAAACCCTGTGAAGTTTAAGGACTTTTTGCAGTTCCTTCATATTAAATACACTTTCTAGACTGTTATCTATAACAGTTTGGTGAAATATAAAATAAAAAACTATGATTTTGGTAGATATGATAAGATATAAAAAAAAAAATGGGGTAACGCCGTGACGGTAACGCCGTGACCAAAGCCTGACTATATGGGAAATGCATGTTAAAAAAATAAGTTAGTAAACTTCCAACAAAGGAAATTCCTTGTTAAATAGTGCATCATTAGCTGCTGAAAATAAGGCCTTAGCCACAGCTAGATTAAACTAAAGCATCGGAAGTTCAGGCATAAAACTCCAGCAGACCAACCCATCCAGCCTACAAAAGGTACAGGTATGGTGTTCTCACAGTTTGACCATCAGGGAGGAACAGAATTTAAATAAATTCTATAGACGAATCCAGACAACAAGTGATGGTCTGATTTCAATCGGCCATAACTGGGGTCTATCACCTTTTCATTGTTCAGTTTCCTTGCTATGTACCTGTATGGATGATTGCATACTAAATGGTTTCTTAATTCCTTCAATTTCATTGAATATGAGGGTTTGAAATTCATGTTTACAATAAATGAAGATAATTTAAGGCTGATGGGCCCACTAATGGCTGCCTACAGTCACTAAAAACAAGTGCTGATCGGATTTGTCTTTAGTGGCCACACCTTATTTCAGCTTTAATGATTTAATTTGACTGACTATACATACAGGTGGTGATTAATATTGAAGTCTCATTTTTTTTTTTTTGAAAAGAGTAATATAAGTAACTTTAGTATTCAAATCAATGGTTCTTATTTGAAGAGAGTTGACTAGGTAAAGTTCCTAGGGGTTTACATCGATTCCAAGCTTTCATGGAATGAGCATATCAGTCATGTATCAAACCAAGTAGCAAAGAGGGTAGGGGTCCTATCACAGTTAAAACACATTTTACCAAAGCATGTTCTAAGGTCTTTGTATCAAACGTTAATTATACCACATCTGTCATATTGTTGCATAATCTGTCAGACGCTAGTCATCGATATTTAAATAAATTGATAGTTCTTCAAAAGAGAGCTATAAGACATATTACTCTTTCGGGTTACTATGATCATACCAATTTTTTGTTCAAGTCTCTTAATTTACTCAAATTCACGGACCTCATTAGACTGAATATAGCCAAGTTTGTTTATCGCTCTCAACGGAACCAATTGCCACCTTCTCTAAAAGATTTTTTCGTCCCTAATTCTGCAATTCATGAACACGGTACTAGAAAATCCGATTACTTGCATATCCCCAGCTGTAGATCAACCTTTTTAATGAAAAGATTACACTACCGTGCAGCCACCTTGAGGAATTCTATTCCACTTACATTGAAGCGCAAACCGTCTATTTTTAGTTTTAAGAGGAACCTTCAAAATTATTTCATCGGAATGTATTAAAAAAGAAAAAAAAAAAAAAATCCTTTCCTTCTATTTTTTACCATTTAGGTAGTATTGGACTTGGCTCCTATGTAGGGTCTTGAGGTATGGTTTGGTGTTAGTAGGTGGTTGGGGGGGGGGGAATGTAGGTGGGGTGGGAGAGGGTGTGTGGTATGGGACTTTGGGTGGTTGTTCTAAGTGTTAGATTGTTGTGCCGTCTGCACTTAGTGTTACCTACATTTGTTCCCTTATTCGGCACTCTTTTGTTTGCGACTAAGTATCTTAGGTTGTTTTGTTTTTGTACTTTACACTTTTTCTTTCAAGGGAGTGTTCTGCCTTTAATGTTAAGCCCCCAAGGGTTTTGTAGCTCACTTCCTTTCACTACTCTGTCTATTCTATATTGTTACTATGTAACTGTTATATTATGTAATATTGTACATTGTAGTGAAAAAACAAATAAATGAAATGAAATCATCAACAAAAACTGACAGGAAATGGTGATATTGATAGTCAGAATATTTCTAATGCATTTAGAAATCAGTAATTTAGATGTTTTAGGAATATTTGCTTTGAATTTGTGAAAGAAAGTGGGAATTTCCACTTCGGACATAAGGTGAAAAATGAAGATCTATATAATCTACACACAACTCTGGTCAAAATGAAATCAAGAAGAGCGCTATAGCTAGGCCTACTGCATTAGAAATGACATTAACTGTGAAAGCTCCATATAGTTATACAGTATAAATGCAGTTCCACCTCATTGGAAGAGCAAATAGTCCCTTCATAAAGGGTACTGAATGACTTGAGTCTCAAGTTTAATATTATAAATTTAGTGTAACTTTAAAAAATCTAAATGTATGCCACTTTGTAGCATTGGTGCAATCATATAAATTGCTTTATTTAGGCTTGCAGTGAGTCTTAAATCTCCAAAATAGAACAGTATTGGCCAAACATATTGGGTCTAATATCAATAACATTTTTAAATTAACTTAGGTTTGTGTCCTCAACTTTGACAAACTGACCCTCTAGTTGCCTTCTCCAATCTCCACAAAATATTTGGTAGTGTACTGTACAGAGCTTCAAGTGTACTACTGTAGGACACTTTGTAGAGGATAAAAGACTGTTTTTACATTGTTTTAGTTAAACAATCTTAGAACAGAAAGAGGAAAATAGTCATGCTCTCAGTCAGTGTGCCATTATTTTGCCTCTCGAATTGGCAGGTTCTGTAAAGTGATAAAGTTCTCTGAATTACTCTGCTTCACCATTTTGGATTATAATATAATGGTGGCATCTACTATACTTTACTGCATTGTCTGTGTGATTGTTTCTCCTGCTGCTAAGCCTATGCTTGTTGTAGATTTTCTGTTATCCAAATCTTTATAAAATAATGGTTGTGGTAAACAGGGAGTGTACCATGGATTGACTGGATGCTATAAACAGGTGCTAGTCACTTCTCAATCTAGTAGACCACTATAGCTTCTGAGCATAACAGGGGGATTGCCATATCAAAAGAAAGGTTACAGTTGTGCATTTCCTCTTTGTACTACAGTATCACAGTGTAAAAAAAGTTGTCAAACAAATCTTTATCATACAGTAGGTGCTGTTACTTCAGTACCAGCAACCACAGTGACTATAATTGTCAGTCCCTATACAGTAAATAAGTGCCTGTCACAGCGTTACTGTCACGGCGTTACCAAAAAAATAACGCCGTGACATATTTCTAATTGGTTTAATTAATTAACTTTGAGAGAAATCATGACTTTAGTGCATGGAAGTTGTAGGCCAGGGTGGGTGTGATTTGCATTATAAAAAATATTCCACTCCAATTTGTGCATCTTACCTAATATTAAAAAATTACAATATTTAGGGTAACACCGTGACATAATGAGACAACTTTAATTTGTTGCTCGTTAGTGTGGAAGACATTGCTGAAGTCATAATTTGATTTCAAATGTTGTAAATGTATGAAAATAACTCCATGATAGATAGGGCTGCCACGATATCGCGATATCACGATATCGTCGATACAGTTTTGCACCGACGATATCGACCAATGTTTTGTCAAGATGTGATATCGCAATAAATCAAATAAATGACTAAACCAATGTGAAATCCCTATTTTTATTGTCTTAAGTCAGTAATCTAAAATGATCATAATTTATGATGTCACAAGAAATGAAATCTGCACTTAACCCACCACAAGAAAACATGATATAAAATCGGAAGCTGTTTCAAAATGCAGTGAATACTGTAACAGCTCACATACGTTCTAGACTTGTGAAGAGTTCTGCACAATCAATATTGCTACATGCATGCATAATCAATCTCCCCTCACTTTTGGTATGAAATCAGTAGTGGCTGCATGCAAGAAACAGCTGTTTTGCTTCCTTGACGCTGATGGAGAATGTTTAGACTAATGCGCGATATCGTCGCGGAAATGCTGGCGACATCGATAAATGAAAAATGGTTATCGTGGCAGCCCTAATGATAGAGTATGAATTCATAGGAAAACCTCAATTCAGTTGTTTGCTAGAAAGCATTTTATTGTTCCATATTTTGTGAAAATATTGACACTTTGATTGCTGCTAATTAATTATGCATGCAAAACGACTTAATTTCGTTTTTTTTTAGGAACCATTTATTTTATTGGAAAATTCAACTTTTTAGCTTCAATTTGATACCAAATTCACTAAAATTGGAGAAGTTTTAAAATTTGATGGTCATGTCCACTTTTGCATGGAATTGCCCTACTTAGAAAATAATCTCAGACAGGAAACTGACTGAAATGTTTTAAACCACTAAATTTTATACAGATTATTTTCGGAATTAATTTATTTCCCAGAAAGCCTCTGATTCAGGGAAGGCTGGTGAATTCTCCTGTGCTTCCAGATACTATGACAGTGTTTGCATCACCATCCTCCCACTCCTACCGTTCACCAAGTATTTCAAGTAAGATCACCCACTAGTGGACTATATTATTGATATTTCTGCATGTTTTTGACATGATGTCCCAGTGTTCAACCTAGTTAATTCTGAAGGACAGCTAAAGTGCTGTTGATTTATTTATTCCAAAACCATTTCCCAGGGTTCCTGCTGCCTGGAGAGTCATGGAAAAGTCATGAAATTTCATTTCTATTTTCCAGGTCTGGAAAAGTCATGGAATGTTGTAAAAAAGATAGAGGTCATGGAGAAGTCATGAAATTCAGTCCAGATCACCAGATCAGTCAATAAGTTTACTCATTTTATTTGTCACGATTGTCATCCCATTAAAGGTATAATTTGGTCGTGAAATAGTCATGTAAAGGTCATGAAATAGTCATCGAAAAGCCATGAAATTAAATTTTTCGTAAGGTGCAGGGACCCTGATTTTGGATCATTATGGTCTGTTGTCCATAATTCCAACACTACCAGGGGAGCATGGGCTTTTTGGAAAGTTTTGCCTGCAATATTTGTGATGGTTTAGGACTGATCGATCAATGAAAGCCTTTTATTGCATCAAATACAGTAATTAAGCCAATCTGTGGATTATTCCATATTGCAAGATATTCCATACATTTTCAGACATTTCCAATGAAATTTTAATTGAATTTTGTGCTGGCTGGTATGTCCAGAGATTTGTTCTTCATGCCAGTCAGCCAGCATTTATGCATTTCAGTGCGATCACAGGCAAAGATTTGTATGCCTATTAGCTATCATGCAAACAAGATCTGGTTATTATCACTGGTTATTGATAATGATTTGCATGGCTGGCAGTATGCAGTATGTATGCGTATATTGTTGCATTTGCTACTTACTTGGAACCTACTGCCATTTTTTGTGATGCTCAGCATACGCAATGGAGTAGGCAAAACAAGCTAGTGAGCCACAACTGGAAAAAGGCTGTGGCCTGCTTGACATTAACCGACAGGTTGGAAAGTAGGCTGTAGAACTCCATCTAACTGCTACTTACTGTAATTATGGTTTGTTCCACAATTTTACCGACTGCATGGTCAAGTGGTTAGAGCATCAGACATGCAGTTGGGAGGTCTGTGGTTTGAGTTCTGGCCAGATCATAGGCCTACCTAAGACTTAAAAAACAGAACCTGTTGTCATTGTACTTTGTGCCCAGCATGAAAGCAATGGAGTAGGGAAAATAAGCCAGTGAACCACAACTGGAAAAAAATGGCACATATCCAGTTGGTTAGAAACTGGGCCATAAAACTCCATCAAACTTAGCTCACAATCTTACATATATAGGTAGATAAGTGGACTATGTGGATAACTTATCACCAGGGTTGTCACCACGCCGGGCGGCAATGTGAATTGCTACCCGGCTCTCAAAATCTCTCCCCAGTACTTTACCAACATGGCCATCAGCGCCTCGCGTAAGTTTCTTACCCTAATTGCATAAAATTGTTAGATTTCTTAAGAATTGAGTGATAATTCCTTGTTTTTTTATGCACGCTCTCCAACCAGCAAAAATTTTTCAAGGGGGAGGTGGGACACCGACTTTACTTAGTCCGCTTCCTAAGGATGGTGATTACAAATTACTCTGCTCTCAAAACAGTCTGATGACAACCCTGCATATCACTGATGTTTTTCTGTACTGCTGCTAACAGATGGGTGTAAAACATTTTTCATGGAATTAATTTGGCATGCAGTAAATCAACAGAGGTCTGCTGTATTTGTCACAGCTGGTGCTGGCTGCAGTTTCTTTCTTTGAGACAGCTAGCTCAAGTTTTAAGATGATCAATTTTGTCAGATAAACTTTTAATAAGAATAAGAATTTGTTTCTGTTGTAAAATAACAGACAACTGATTGTTTTTAGACACTTTTGATGGGAAGGGCTTCTTTGCAAGTATTTGTGGGATCAAATTTCTCCATCATCTTTTCTCAATCATAACAGTTACAAGTACTTGCCTTTCGGTCCCAGCTCTATCCCCACTCCAACACTGTTTTACTCATGTGTGCCATGTCATGCTTACAACCTAACAGTGGAAGTTATACAGTTGTTATGTCAAAAAAAAAGATACTGGAACAAACATTATTGTTGGGTCTTGTTATACTCTACATGTAAAGTTCTGCAGACTCTAAAAATGGAAGCTACTGCTGTTGTGCGTGATGCTCCGCATAAGCATAGAGTAGGGAAACAAGCCACTGAGCCACTACTGAATAAAAGGCTGTGAGTGGCTCGATTTGAACCAATAGGTTGGAAACTGGGCTGTAAAACTCCATCTAACTAACTTAAACATTTGGAGCTAAATCTAATATGGCAACACAAGCTGATTCAGTTAAACATGTTCTGGAATTTCCCACAGACATTTGTTTTTGGGTGGTTTATCTGATTTGGGGGTGGGAGTCCTGTACAGTAACATGGACATTTCAAATTACATAAATCTTAAAGTACAAAACTTCAGTAAAGATAGAATTTTTTCTATGCAAAACAATAAAAATGAGGTCTGAGAGAGAATCTCTATTTCAAGGTTATTCCTATGTGTACTCTTTATTTGCTGTGTAATTTAACGATTGCATTTTGAGGCAGTTCTCACATATTGTTACCAAATATATAATTGATTACAATGAAGTTTTTCATGGATTTTTTTTTCAGGAGATTCTACCATACTTAGTGTAGCCCATGAGGGGTCTTCACTGGAGGGCCACTGGACACCACCTAGGAAGACCATGGCTAGTTACAGTTTGACTGGTAGCAGCCCTGGACCCAATGCAGCAGTGGCATCTGAGCTGAGTTCTAGAAGGTTAGTTCAGGATCAACATTCTTCATAATCAGAGGCCTTTCTACAGGCCACTGTTCCATACTTGCAGCCTATACCATGCATACCTAAATTGGACCTTAGATGATTCTGCAGGGCTAAAAATTTATGAAGCAAACTTTCTGTCTAAATACACCTTGGCTACAGCACAAGGTTAACACCTCTTCAAGTTATTAATTTAAGTGACTCTTGAATCCTAATTTTATGAGAAACCCCTTAATCCCTGGTACCCATTAGAGTTCAAGTTGAAAGGCTTTTACCTACCTGGTTTTTTCCTTCCCTTTCAGTTGAAAACACTGGACACATACTTCAGTTGATAAAAAAAGGAAAAGAAAAGAAAACAGGAATTGATCAAATGTTTCAGCAGAATGATTCATGTTACATTTCTACTTGCCAAAAGTAATTATTGTCTTTCAGTAGAGAAAGATGTTGCCTAGTTTTATATCAAAATAAAAAAAATAAAAAAGCTATTTCTGAAACATCTTGCAGCATGTTCTTCTTCAAAGTTTGATATCATGTTATTTTCTCTAAATTGCATATATTCGACTCATTTAATTTGTTAGTTTAATAGCTCCTATTCCCAGAGAGTGCATTTATCTAGTCCATTTTTATTCTTTCCAGATCTCCACTCAGTTCTGCCAGTAATGCCCCCAGTTTGGTGGTACCCCAGTCACCACCTAAACCTTCACCAAGCAGAGCCTTGGATCTTTCAGATTCTGAACAGGAAGCTAGCACAAGAAGGGTAACACACCATTTGAAGTATTCATAAGACAAAGACTATCTCTACTTTTAAAATTCAAGGTCTTTACCTCCTAGCAGCTGTAGTTGAAATCAAAGTGTGGGATGCAGATCATTGTTGGACAATGGCATAGTTGGGGGAGAGGTGGGATTGCTGGTAGTTAGTCTCCCCCCCCCCCCCAACTTCTGTCAGGCCTTCCAAAAAATTTTCAAAGTTATGTGTAAAGTGTCAGTTGGCCCTTGGGTTTGGCCCTCTCAAAATATGCTCTGGCCAACCAGTTGTGAATTTCTAGCCATGAAACTGTTGTTAAAGATATGCAAAATACTTGCAACATTTCAAAGCACCAAATGGTTTTGTTTGTAGATAAAGGGGTTAAATAGCACTAAGTTTAGAGTATTTGCCTTGCTTCCAGTGACTTGAAAATTACCTTCACAACTGAAAATATTTCTTCTGTAAAAAATCTTTAATGAATGGATTCAAAAGTGGTTGTAGACAGTTTCCCTCTGCATTAAGTGGGGCTGCTTAATGACTGTCGTGCATTCATGATTTTTTCACAATAAGCTAAGGTTCTGTCAAATGTTACCCTATAAATGCTAGTGAAGAAAGGCAAATTTGACCCATCTGTGATGAATCTTAAAGGACTAATTCTCTCACCCCAAACAGTTCCAATTCTTCTAAACTACTCACTTAAGTCACTCCCAAATTTGTCTAAAACTTATCCTCATCCAAACATCATCACAGTTCATTGCTTCAGGGTGAGTATATACAAGACCCCTTAATGTGTAATCAAAGCACTCTCAGTACAGTGCATGCTGTGTATCATGAGCTACAGTGCTCTGCATTGTTGAAACTTGCTGTCAATCAAAGAGCTGCTCCAATTGAGAATTTCTGTGTACTACTACAAAAAGTGTGGTTTGGGTTGAGAGGTGGCTGCCTTTAAGTGGGTTCTGGACACAAAATAAAGGTTCCTAGATCAATAATGTCTCTGTGATCAGCTGTTGGTTCTAATACCTGAGAGAACTACTGTTTACTTTATCTGCAAAATGATAATGAATATGTGTTTGTTCAAGTCAATTCTATACAGATTCCTTTAAATAACTAGAGCCATAAGAGGACTTCACTGAAGTTCACT